>JAZKJV010007535.1:0-621885 GCA_037367405.1 Ottelia alismoides | reverse complement strand
TCTTTTTGCGGATACGGTCCAAAGATTTTAGAAGGTGTTATTCTTTGGTCCATGAACTTATTTTATTTGTAGATTGGTCCATGTACACTATGGTTATTTACTTGATGTATTTTGGACTTAATAAATAGCTAACTAATTCGAAAAATACCTAAAAATTACCATTAATTCTTGTTGGTGTGTAATAATTACTGTGATTTTCTTTGTATTAACTCCTTTGCATTTAGTAGTTTTGAAAAATAAAAAACCCTTAAAAATATCCCTTCTTGTTTTATAAAATTTAAAAATATTAGAAAGATGTTTTAAAAATTCCAAAAAAATTCATGTTAGTGTCTTTTTGTGTGTTTTATCTACAATATTAATTTTTATTGAAAATTCATTCTAAAAACCCTAAAAATTACAAAAACCTAAAACTTAGAAAAATTATATAAAATCATACAAAAATCCAAAAATTCCATTTTCAGTTCCTATTTGTAGGATTTTATTTGTAATTTTATCATAAAATTGCTATCTAGGACTTTAGGGAAATTTAAATATTTTTAACTTGTAGTTTAGTCCTGGCAATACACTATTTGAATTTTTTTGCTTTATTTGTTTTTTATAAAACACCAAAAACATCTGAAAAATCATAGAAAATTACCAAAAACCTTTAAAAACATAATTAACTCAAAAATATTTTTATCTTATTTTTCTGAGTAGTTTTAGTCATAAAGAAAAATACAAAAATATTGATTGAGTTGCTTATTCTTATTTTTGTTGAGTTTGCTCTTTAATTAAAAATTAAAAATTTGTAAAATTAAAAACCACTAAAAAAATCTTTTATTTCATATCTGATTTTTGACTACTTCGTAGATTCTTCATGCTCCTTGTGTTCGACCCTGGTTGTTATACTGGTGAATAAAATAGCGAACCGCTTACAGATGTGTTGATTGTTTTTGATCTATTTCTTTGAGTGGTTATTTCTTCTTGTTGAGCTCGTTTGATTGGTTGGGGTCGCAACGACCTTGATATTACTTGATACTTAACCCTAATTGATCGGAACACTCATCAATATTCATCTATATATCCTTCCTATATGACATTTGAATTTCAGCATAAACCGAGAATCCCATGCCCTCCATCTAGAATAAGTAATTTTAACGGTATAAACAATGTTGTAATCGGCCTATTTTAGATGGAGGAGGTATATATAGATGAATATTCATGGTGATATTTTAAAAATGTATAAAAAACGGATGTTAGAAGACCCAGTGCATGTAAACTTACACATGCACGCATGAGCGCACACGCATAGACACACACACACACACTCGCACACGGGTACACACGCACACGTGTACATGTGCGCACACCGGCACACATGCACACCCACCCACCCACACACACACACATACATGCATACATGCATACACACACCCCTCCCCCCACACATATAGAGGGTTGATCATGTGAGAGTCAAAATATGTGAGAGCATGAGAGCAGTGGATCTAGACTACTAGATTCCACTTTTCTCTATCTTCTTGAAATCAATCAGGAGAGAGATAGCAAAATCTAGAGGTTCAGACTCACTGTTCTCATGCTCTCACAGATTTTGGATCTTACAAGACTGATCCTGTGAGAGCCAAAATCTGTGAGAGCATGAGAGCAGTGAATCTGCACTTCTAGATTCTGCTCTTCTCTCTCCTCATGAAATCAATCAGGAGAGGATTATATAATCTACAGGTCCAGACTCACTACTCTCATGCTCTCACAGATTTTGGCTCTCATAGGATCAATCCTATATATCGCTCAATGAGGCTTCCCTCGCACCATTTTCACGCAACTTTTTTATTTTTTTTTGCAAAATATCATCATGTATATTCATCTATATGTCCCTCCAATACGTCATTCAAATTTCATTAGAAACAATGACTCCTATTCCCTCCATCTCAAACAGGTCGATTACATCAATGTTTAGGCCGTCAAAATTACATGTTCTAGATGAAGGACATATGAGTCTCCTTTCTAACGAAATTCAAAGGCGTATTGGAGGCATATATAGATGAATATACATGATGATATTTTGCAAGAAAAATAAAAAATTTGAGCGAATGGGGTGGGGACAACCCCATTTTTTCCCATATATATAGGGTTTATTGGGGCTGCCAGAAAGTAGCTGCCCCACCCCATTTTCTGGTGTTTTTATATATTTTTAAAAATATCACATATATACATATTCATATATATATATATATATCCCTCCTATTTGTCAATTGAATTTCATCAGAAACAGAGACTCCTATGCCCTCTATTTAGAACAAGTCGATTACAATAATGTTAGACTGTTAAAATTACATATTCTAGATGGAGGGCATAGAAGTCTCTATTTTTGATGAAATTCTAATGACATATAGGAGGGATATATAGATGAATTTATATGGTGATATTTCGCATAAAAATGCGAAAAAATGGGGTGGAGGCAGGCCCGTAAATTATCCAATGGGCCATGTGTCCATTAGCGTCTTGGTGAGCACCAATACTAGGCTATACACATGTATTCCAATTGAGTGGTTATCTATTTTGAAGGATATTGTTTTTCAAAGTATATTAATAGGCAAGATGATTCAACAGTAAGTATTATTCCAATTATATGGTGTCCTTAAAAAGAAGAAGAAAGTTTTGGAAATAAAATATTCCAATAAATGATTTCTTGATGAAAAATGAGATCCAAATACTCAGATCAGTAATATATATACAATAGTCAAGTAAATGGTTGTTGCTAGATCAGTAATACCCAAATAATAGCCAATAGTTTACATTCATTTTATTATATGGTACAAAATTCAGTAATATATATATATACACTAGTCAAGTAAGTGCATGTTGTGAAGATAGTAAAACTATAACAAATGGTCAGTAATTTCCATATGTGTTATTTCTTTGAACAAAATTTACTAACTTAGAGACAATACTCAAGTAATACACACACACACAATTCTTAAGTAATTTGTTGTTGTGTGTTCAGGAATGTATATATCTGTCTTATATCACATGTTCAATAACACACACACACAATTATCAAGTAATTGCTATTATGAGATCAATAATAACAAAATAATGGTCAGTAAGGCACTGACATTTCTCAAGATATTAACATATAATCAGTAACATATTCTCCTTCTATACGATTAACACAGAAATGATACTGTAAAAAAGAAGTTATTAAACACATGCACACAAGAAAAATAAATTAGTAAAATAAATGGAATGCTTTGTCGACGAAAAAGGAAAAAATATTACAGAAATGAATGCAATTCTCATTACATACAAAAGTATTACTAACTATTTGTTATGGTATTACTGATCTCGCAACACAATTTTACTTGACCAATGTATATATTACTAAATTCTGTACAAAGTAGAAAATTGGATGTAAATTACTGATTATTGTTTTGGTATTACTTATCTCACAACAACTATTTATTAGATGGAAGTATATATATTACTATCCTAGCGTTTCGATCTTAATCGTCCGCATGAAATCATTGATTTGGAGCTTTTCTTTCCAAAACCATCTTCCCTTTATTAAGGACATTGTATATTGGAAATATATAATTGAATATTTGTTAGCCTATAATTAGAAATATAGTTATTGCTAATACATGGTTATGGCCTAGAATTTGTGCTCACCAAGATGCTATTGGGCACATGTGATTAGCTACTCGAATAGAGCGGAGCAGTCTTGTGGTCCACACAAATTGGGACCACAGTCGCTGTGATGACTGACGCGAAGCTTGAGCAAAAATTCAACAATTAAACCACATTAATCAAATAAAGCAATCAAACAAAATGAAGATATGGATTAAAATTTATTATAATCCTACAATGAATGTGTATAATGGACAAGCAGGTAGGGGTCGAACACATAGAAGAAGTCAGTGTAGCAGTGATTATTTTATATAAATAAATAATGAATAAATAATAATATGTATTCGTACATTATTCACTCAATTAAATTTTCAATATTTTTGTGGGTTTTTAATTAAATATTTATATATTTTTATTTTCTGATTTTTAATTTATTTTTCTTTTTTATTTACTTAAGGTATATAAGAGTATATATATGTAATGTGTATAATAAAGATAATATATAATACAATATATATAATAAATGTATAAAAATTAGAAAAATACCTCAAGAATAATCCTTTTTATTTTTTAAAGGGTTTAAAATATTTATGACGTATTTATAATAATTATTAAAATTATTAATTATGATTAACTATATTTATGTATATAATACAATACAGGGTATTATAAATATGAATATAGCTATAAATAGCCAACATTACAAAACAAAATATTGTTGAGTTTTTATATTTTTCTTCTATTTTTGTGATTTTTTTTGGAAATTTTTGCTAAATTTTATGTATTTTTAAAGTCAAAATATACAAAATCTGGAACTTTTTAAATAGGATGTGTTTTTTTGAGATTTAAAAATACCAAATGCGTTCAAATTTCTTCAAACTATTTTAATATATAAAAATAAATATAAGAAAATATAAAGCAGAAAACTAATTTTTTGTGTTTTTAAAATTTTTCTGATTTTTAGAGTTAGAAAGGATTTTCAATTTTTAGGGTTTTCTTTTGAGATTTTCTTTATAATTTTTGGTCTATAGCTATTATACAATAAGATATGATATGCAATTTTTTTAGAAATTTAAAGGTGCTTTTCTATTTTTTGTATTTTTATCTCTGAACAGTGAATAATTGACATAAGAATGATTTTTAATAAATAAAAGCCGAGATGAAAATTCTAAAATAAAATATTCTCGTAATCAAGAACAAAATGAAGCATATTCTCTATTTTCCCTCAAATTTTCATGCAAAGGAGTTATTTAATCCAAAATAAAAAGCACAAAAATAAATACATAAAACTAGCATGGGTTTTTATGCAACAAAATTATAGTTCAAGGGGTACGGTAAAAAATATCACAAAGTTTTGAACTATATGTAAAAATTTAAATAATAAAACTAAGTAACCAATCCGAAATGGGCTTGGTTGCAAAATATGCGGCTTACGTAGGGTGCCACGTGAGTTGACGTGGCATGTGACCTAAATGTAATTTACACGATACGTGAGGGCCTAATTACAAATGTTACATAAAAGTTTGAGCATAATAAAATATTTATAGGAGTAAATATAAAAATTACAAAGAGGATAGGGGTTACTAATAAAATTTCCCTTTAATCGCACACGATCGAAGGGTTGGAGGTCTTCCATGTGATGATCTCGTTGGCATGCATGTACCTTCCTTTTTCTTCTTTGTTTGGAACATAACAGAACATATATAGAGGAGATAGATAGTTGGGATCTTAGGAAGTCCGGAAAAGAAAGATCCAGGTCTTGATTGCGCAGAATTTCTTCCACTTCTACTTCTTAGTTAGTTAGTTAAGTAGTACGAACAAGACGCCTCTTTTCGTGGCCCTGTCTGATTCTTCTTATGGACCGAAACAGATATAGGCAGGGTTTGACTCTGAACATTGTCTTTTGGTTGACTCTTTCTTTTCTTTGTTTGCAAGAAAGACACCTAAAAAGAAGAGAGGAGAACCGCGTCCCAGACAATACTCAGCAAAATAGAGAATCAGTGTTTGCACTCATCACTTCATAGGCGGGGTAGAAGGGAAGAAGCTAAGAAGAGCCTCGTCCGAAGCCGCAATGGCCTACCGGAGTGAAGTGAGAGGGGCTATTTATTCAGATATCGGCTAAGCCTTTCGGAAAGAAAGATGCTGAAGATAGGAGCTTTTTCGCGTTATAGTTACTGGATCCTCTCATGAAGACAACTATCTCCCGAAATAGAGCGAAGGCCTAGATTATATATGGGGGGGAATGACCGAGGAAGACGATTGGCTGGCACTACGCTCCGAGCTTTGATCCTTGATAACTCCTCTGTCTGGCCTCCTCCTTCCTATCTGATTGGCTCCTAAGCTTCTTGAGATCTTTACGTGTTCGACAGGTGCCTTCTCAAGGCATGGGGCTCGCAGAAGGAGCCTTATAGGTCGACTAACCTGGAGCCCATGTTAAGAGCTTCGGGTGAGGCTCTAGGTGGTCCTTGTTATCATGAACCTACACCATACTGTTAAGGGGGTCGATGAATAACTCCTTGACCCTCTTCTGAAGCTGCAAAAGTACGAGGAGGGTGGGTGGGGGAAGGACAGGATGGTAGGAATGCAATGAAGGTGGTGGAGGTGGAGTCCGATGACTTGATTCCTTGCAAGAATCAAGGGGAGAACATAGGGCTTTACGAAGAAGGCGGCGAGATAGAGAATGGAAATGGAAGGGAGTCATAATAAGGCTGGAGTTCGATGTATTTGGTGTCGGAGCTAAAGCTTCGACGATAATGATATTTAGAAATTAAGCTAAATGCGAGATTGAAAGCGAAGATTAAAACATAGTCTATGCTAAAGGGACTAACTACAAGAGGAAGAAATGCACCTAGTAGCTCGATGAGATCTGGATCTCGGAACAGATGAAGCTCGTCGGGAGGTGGGTGAACGTAGATCAAAGCCTACACAACTTTATCTACACTGCAGGGGTCTGGAGCGATTCCTGCTGTCACCAAGAGCTCCCTCGGGAAGTGTGGGCTGTTAATTCTCAAACCCTAATGGCTAAGGCTGGTTAACTTAGACTATCAAGACCTCAAAAATTGTGTTCTCAAATCCTTAAGCCCTGAGTGATAGTGAATGTGTCATGGATACACCAACTCCAAAGTTAATGTTATTTTTGTGATATTTAGATTTTGTAATTTTTATAGAGTTTTAATTTATTTATATTTATTTTTAACTTGTTTAGAGAAATAGTGACTGGCCTAAACGCATATGACTAGTTGCTCTACTTCTATGCAATATGGGTGTAAGTACAAACCGTCAGACGACTACCTATATTACTTCAAGATGGTTCCATTCGCATTGTCTTTTAACCACCCACTCTACTAAGGGAGATCACAGTCTTCCTCACTGAAAAGTAGCTAAATATTTTTAAGCGTAGCAGTCAGAATTGCTACAAAGGAAAAATTTCTTATTTTTTTTAATTTTTTATGGGTTTTTAAATAAGGTTGAAAAACACAAATTAGTCTCAATTAACAATTATTTTTGAAAGAATTTTGAAAATATTTTCCAAACCATGTCACATAATATAAAGATTTTCTGAGTTAAATCTCATTTTTCAAACCATCATCAAAATTTTTCAAAATAGTGTCACCTAATTAGAAAATTTTTCAATCATTTTACAAACATTTTTATGAAAATCAGTTCTTAAAATAATATACTCTAGCCTCAAAAGGTTTTAAAAAAATTTAGAATATGAGCTATGGCTAAAGTATATATGAAATATATACGATACACCCCTGTATACTTAGTTTTTGCTATATCCTCATAGCACAAAGTGATAAGAAGTCATAGCTCATGATAAAATATAGAAGAGCATATGGAATCTGACTCCGGATATCCCCCTATACTTAGGTTAAAAATAACCTTAGTCTAAGAAAAGGGAGGGATCAAATGAGTAGGGAAGAAGACAAGGGCTCGGATCTCGCCTATAGTTAGGCTGAGAATAGCGTATGTATAAAGATATACAATGAAGATGGAGAGACCCGAGGTGAATAATCTGAGGGTAGCAAGGTTCCCCCTATACTTAGGCTGAAGAGTAGCCTAAGTATTTGGATATGGAGCTAAGAGTGGGGGATCATGTTCCAGTTAGGGTTAGAGTAGGATGGATATACAAGATGGTCGAATCTCCAGTTATGATTTAATCTATGGAGATGAGGATGGAGCAACTAGGGTTATAGAAGGTTTGGTGAAATACATAATCCATCTCAACTAAGAAAGCAATGTACCATGTATTCACCAACTCACACGCGAAGATCAAGAAATGTTGGTCATTTATCTTGTCAATATTATTGGTGATTATTTGAAATTAGAGACCATCACACAGAGCTTAATAATAGGATTTGGACACTATCCTAGGGATGCGTCCTCCTCTCTCAGTATGCAATCATATTTTACGTACAATGCGGGTATTTCTCTCCCATTATCCAAGGCTAATTTTTCTCCATTTTAATTTTTATTTTGACTGGCATTAATAGTCCCAATTTTATCCTTTAGTTTATCAGTGTATTCAGGTGAGAACAGATGAAGCATTCATCATCTAATGACCATTCCCATTTCCATATATATCCTAAGTGATAAATCAAGGGAAAGATCGAGAAAAGCCGATCCATACGAGAAAATCATGATGCATGCTTGAGAGAAAACTTACAGTGACTCCAGCATTCTCCATGCACGTGCAAGACTGAATTTTAAAATTTACTCTTCCTGCATGCAAGTTGAAGAATCTGTACCTAAACATGCAACTATTAGAGGGAAGAATTTGAATTTAAATTTTGATAAATAGATCGATGTTTAGTTTGTCTCAATTAATCATAGGAGAAGAAGTGAATCTCCTAGATCCTTGTTGGTTTGTTCTAACCTACGATCAAGCACATGTGGTATAAATTGAAAATAAGCTCAGATATCTACATGACTAACCCTAAGTCCGAACACTAAAGTGGAGCTCCACCCAGACTATGGTGAAACATGCTCCACACACCACAAAAAAATGTCCAGGTCCATATACAAACATGAGCCCTCGAATGAGGACCACTAGAACTGTAGTTATTACAATAATATACAAAAAAAATGCATGAAGAAAATGCCAATTAAAATTTCTTGGTTTCTTCAGGTTTCTTCTACGACTTCTTGTATTGGGAGCTCCCAACTCTGCGCCTCCATGTAGGCCGAGCATCCTCCATCTCCATAGGCCCTGCCACAAAAGAGAACTGTCAAAAATATATCAAGAAAATTAATTGATAATAATAATGCAAAAACATACACAACAAAGAGACCTACGTGTTGAAAAATAGTGAACTCAAAATAATACATTAAAAAATAAAAAAATTCAATAAGGATGAGCGATGTCTCCAGCAATGACGCCATCTAATAAACCCGAAAAATCACCTCTTTAATATTATCTTTTTATATTAGCATAGAAGGTAATAAAGGATTTATGCATAATCAACTAAAAATTTGAATATGTGGTGATAAACTTTACTTCGCAAGCATGCCAAGGTCAAACAGAAGTTCACGAGCCTCCTTGAAGATTAATCAGAAATAAATGTTTAAAATTAAGCGATTTATTTCCTTGACCTAGGTTTCCAGACATGCATATGATGCACATAAGCACACAAAATGATGCAAATAATAATGCAAATAATAATGCAAAACAACATACATGATAATGATGCAATGAAATGCAATGCATGAGGTGAATAAATAATATGACATTTTTTATTTCACTTTTACGCAGATTGAAATACAGATGTCATGCTATGATATATAACAAGATGATGTGAGCAAAATTACCCCTAAAATAATCCAATCATTAAGCATTAAGAGAGAGATGGAATCAATATCGATGTCATTTATGCATAAAAATGATTCACAATTCAAATAATGACATTTGAAAGAAGAGAAATGGAAACATTAAAGATCTGAAATTTAAAATATTAGATATAGTATCAAATTAGTGATTGAATGTAGCCATCATGAAGAGTGTAAAATTACAACAATATGAAATTTTAATCGACTTCATTGGAGATCATATGCTCAAGATTTTAACAAAAAGAGTCCAAGGGTATAATTACAAGAAAAACATGAAAAATAAAGAGATAAAATATGCATTTTAATCATGATAGGGGCCTTTATGTAATATTGAAATGTCGGTAGGGACCCTTTGTTATTTGCTTAGGCATGACATGTGAGGCACACACGCCTGGGCGAGACTTATTTGCAAATTATGGAAGTTTGCATGGTGTAGATGCAAATTACCGAGCTCGCATGCTCTAGCATGCGTGCGGGACATGTCGGGCAGAGGGTCGATCGACTGCAGTTCGGAGGACACGTGGTGTCTCCTCCGCACTTTGTCGCTGCTTCGGGTCGACTAAGCTACTCGATCGGGCACCGAGGCTGGAGCAAGATCAGAACCATCCGATCATAACAATCAGACGACATCTGTAGTTTGGGCTTCCGCCATCATCTTCTTTGATGTAGCAAAGAAGGAGTGTCTTGGGCGTCCCCATGGAGCTCCACCGCATGCCTCCTCGCTGAAAGTCGGGGACGGATCAGAGGAGGCAGGAGAAGGTATGCCTAGAGTGAGGAAGAGCTGACGGTGGCTAGAACGACGAGGCTATGCTCCATCGTCGGCATAGGAGCTCTAGATCAGAGCAATGATGTCAGTTCCGATCATTAAGGTTGTGACCTGTAGAAGGTTAGAAAGGTATAACTAAAGTATGGGGAAGTGATGTGGCGGGCTATCGGGCGGAGAAGGGGAGAGTCCATGGTGGGATCTCCATCTCCTCTGGCGGAGGAGATGACATGTAGTGGATGGGGTCGTCGAGGAAGGATAAGGTGATCTGGACCTCTCACGAAGGAGAGGGAGGTCCATCGAAGATGGTGGTGCGTTGAATCGAACGGGCTGAGTGTGTGTGCATCTAGAAAAATAAGATAAAATAAAAGAAAAAGAAGAAGGATATCTTACCTGATCAGAGAAGGAGGTTGTAACAGAACATGGCTTGTGGCTTGAGCTGAGCTCTAGTTTGAGCTCCGATCTTCTCTCATCGAGGGAAACATTCTCTCAGTGATCGAGTGGATGTCGGAGGCATCGTAACTTGGCTATGAAAGCCAAGGGTCGACACCACAACTTGGAGGGGGGTCTTCGACCCTCAATCCTCCACTCCTCTATCACCAGTGGGAGGAGAGGGCCTAGGCCTTGACCAGTGAATGGGGGACGAAGTGGTATGCGAGAAAAGGCGCACATTTGTTGGAGGTTCTCTGACCGTTACAAGATGATGGAGGGGGTGTGAGTAAAGACTGCATGTTGGCCCTAGGAGTGGATCGAGAGGGAGTAATGGCTGTGCGAGAATATCGGGTGAGAGGGCTATGTGGAGGTGGCGTGATGAGTGGAGATGCTGAGGGTAATGACCATGGGAAATGGGTAAAGAGTAGAGGGCGATGAGGTGATACTGGGATAGAGGAAGAGCTGGAGGAGGGAGATGAGGTTGCGACCATTGGATCACGTAGTACGACGACCATGAGGAGGGTACGAGGAGGCAGGCTAGATTAGATCAAAGGATATGATCCAACGATAGGGAAGAGGAGCGGGGAAGAGTGGCTAGGATGAAATCAAGAAGCATGATCGGATGACCCAGGAGGATAGTGAGTGGCAGAAAGGGAACGGGCTGCGAGGCGGCTCCAGAAAGCACGACGTGGCCCAATAAAATTATTCAAAAAATGAAAATAAGGAAAAAATCAAAAATAAATAAAAGAAAATAAATTTGAAAAACAAGTCAAAACATGAAAGTTGTAGATCACGATGAGGTAAATAAGTTTTATGTTGAATAAAAATTCAAAAGAAATCAAATAAACAAAGTAAAATTTTTGAAAGCATTTTTAATGAATAAAACCACCTTTTATTTCTTTTGTATTTTTTGTGTTTTTAATTTCTTTTCAAAACAAAAATAAATTTGTACAATAATTAATCTAGTTTTTTAGAGTTTTTAATAAGAAGAAAAAAGGAAATTAAAAAATAAAAAGGTTTTATTTTTATACAATAATTAGGACTAATTACAAAATAGGATTTAGTTGTTAATTAAAGAGAATTAATTGCACATTTTATTGATTTGTTCAAGCTAGGAGGAAGGGATATATTGATGACAAATCATAGATTAATCACCTAGACCCAGAAATTAGAGACTATGGTTGATAGTGGCCAGAGATCGACATGTCACAGACGTCCTCTTTTGACGACAACCTCGAGAATGCATGTATTCATCTCCCCTCCACGATATTCATCTTGAACACACTGTGCATGGACCCCTACAACACATGAACTCTCTCCCATTATCTTAAACCCCACATCCCCTCTAGGTTTCCGACCTCCTGTGCTATCTCGGTCTGATCTTGACGAGATCTGCAACTAAAATGGTGCTCTCCAATAGCATCTCGCATGGTACCTAAGGCATCATCCAAGGGCAAGGGCAAGACCAATAATGGTAAGACCTTAACAACAGTGCACGACAGATCCTCTATTGCGAAGTAGGCCAAGGAGTGGAACGCACAAGGAGGGAGGGGTGCTACAAGGTGATATTGGACTGCACCGTGGATATGAAGGGGTTCTAAAAGAGGTGCGGGTTCGAGGAGAAGAACATGAAGATGGCGATGTACCTCTGAAGTGGGGTATCTGAGATTTTGATCGTGTGATGAATATGCATTTCATCATCTTTATTCATTTATTTTACCTTAAAATCCCTTATAAAACACATGTATATAATACTAACTCCATATTCTTACTAACTTGCATATGTGTGTAATATTGTACATTTATTACTATTTTAACCTAAAATAAAAAAAGAAAGAAAGGAAGGAAAAATAAAGAAAAGAAAAAAAGATTGTATATATGTAATAGATACAGTCTGACCCGAACCCCGAGAGAAGGTCAAGACTTGACCTGATCGACCAGGAATAAAATAGGGAAGATAGAGTCCATAATCAGAAAATCCAAAAAACATTTATGTGCTATATATAATTGTATACTACACTATTTTATTTGTACTTAAATTGACCTCAAACTAAAAAATTTTTAAAACAAAAATTGTAAATAAAAATGTTTTCTAAATAATAAAAATGTTTGCAAAATAAAATCACGTACATAATACAAGTAACCACATCTGGAAAAAATCCATTAAGCGATAATTGAAAGAGCAACTCCTTATGAACTCAAATTGAACTGAACTCACTTCCATTGTATTCTAAATTAAAATATCTTTAAAATGGTTGTGATTTCATAATTTTTAGAGTCATGCTTTGAAAGACGGTTTTATGGGGTGGTTTGTGCAATTTTATCATTTATTTGTACATATTGTATTTGTAAATACTTTTACTAATTATTTAAAATGAAAATAAAAAATAAAAAAATAAAAAATAAAAAAAATAATTTCCCTATTTAAGTATGTATATAATGTACCATATGTATATAGTATATGTATATAGTTTGTATTACTAAATAACCACAATAAAAATAAAAAAATTAACATTTATTATTCAATTTAATAAAGTGGTGAAAATACAAAAAAATACTATTTTTTATACTAATTTGTTTTTTTAATCTTATCTCTTTTCAATTTTTTAATTTGAATTCAAATTCAATTAATCCTCTATTTAAATTGATCCTCCTCCCTCATTCTCATTTGATCAATATTTGGTGAGAGGAGCCTATTCTCCGAGAGCTATCTTGTCGCAGAAGGGAGCTTAGTCTCTGAGTCGTCCGGTGACAGCGAGTCGGCCTTCGTCGAGGCGATCATGGTCTTTTCCGCTCCTAAGGTGAGATCCATTTCTTCCTTATTTTTAACCTAGGTTAATCTTAGTTTAATTTTTCGTATTTTATTTCGTTGTCATTTTTTCTCTAGATCTTAGATCACATCACGATTTGATCCAAATTCGACTCGATTTTTCATTTCGTATCTCGATCTATTCTCGTTCTTTTCCACCTCGCACGATCTCCCACCTCCGACCACGCACAGTGGTTGGAGATTCGGCTCCATTCTTCATTTTTCTAAGAGCCGCACTTGCTCATGCATCTATTTCATTTATTTTTTTTTCGCATTTCGAATAGTCGGGACCCAGCTGTCGTTCTCACGTTCTCATTTTTTTATAAATAAAAAAACGAAAAAAATATAGTTTCTTTTCCTTATAGCATTTGTTTTATAGAATCAAATAAAAAATTTATTATTAAAAAATTTAAAAAAAAAACTAATTTATGCAGGTTTTGCTTTTTAAATTTTTTATCTCTTTTTTGCTGTCTCTATTTAGAAAAAATAAAAAAAAGCAAGACGCGCACCAAGCACCGCTTAGATGCAAGCGGTGCCCGCTGCCTTTCTCTGCTGATTGTCGATCAGCCGGCCACAGCTGCTCTGACAGCCGCGTGCCTCCAAGACAGTGCCCCTTCTCCACCTTGAGTATAGCACACCTCTAGAACAGCTGGAAACCCGAGCCCATACACAACCCACGCACGGCCATCCACCACCGTCGTTCATCCCCTCAATACCGGCCGCCATCACTCTTGGACCCTCCATCGCCGATCACTATAGTCGTGCCAGTCCACAGACCATGAACGACTAATGAATCTGCGATTCGTCATCTTTATTCATTTATTTTAGCTTAAAATCCCTTATAAAATACATGTATATAACACTAACTCCATATTCTTACTAACTTGCATCTATAGGTAAATACTGTACACTTCTTACCTTTTCAACCTAAAATAAATAAATAAAGATAGAAAGGAAAAATAAAGAAAATAAAATACAAAAGGAAGACTGTATGTATGTAATAGATACAGGCTAACCTAAACCCCAAGAGAAGGTCAAGTCTTGACCTGATCGACTAGGAATAAAGTAGGGGGAGATAGGGTCCTCAATCAGAAAGTCCCAAAAAAAATTGTGTGATGTATATAATTATATACCACACTATTTTATTTGTACATAAATTTACCTCGAACAAACTAATTTTCAAAATAAAAGTTGTGAATAAAAATATGTCCTAAATAATAAAAATAATTGCATAATCAAATGTTGTACAAAATAAAAGCAACCACACTTGGAAAAAGCGATAATTGAAAGATCAATTCCGGCTCAACATGAACTCAAATTGAACCAAACTCACTTCGATTGTATTCTCAATTAAATTATCTTTAAAATGGTCGTGATTTCATAATTGTTGGAGTTATAGGTGAAAAGTTGGTTTTCTATGATGGTTTTTGCAATTTTCCCATGTATTTGTACATATTGTATTTTGTAAATATTTGTAAATATTTTTACTAATTATTTAAAATTTTTAAAAAAATTTAAAATAAAAAAACTAATTTGCTTATTTACCTATGTATATAATGTCATATATATATATATATATATCACATGTATATAGTTAATTTTCTTAACTAACTACCACAAAAAATAAAAAAATCGCATTTAATTTTTCAATACAAAAAAATTAGTTAATTTTCGTAAATATTTTTTAACATGTATCTTTCTAATTTATCTCATTTCAACCTTTCTTTTCTCTTATCTTTTATCCTCATCAAAAATTTAAAATTCGAATTTCATTCTTTCTATTAATATGGCTCCTCATCCATCTTTTCAACTTGATCAATCTTTGGTGAGAGGAGCCCGATCTCTGAGAGTCTTCTTGTCGCAGAAGGGTGCCTAGCCTCTGAGTCATCCGGTGACTGCGCATCGGCCTTCGTCGAGGTGATCAAGGTCTTTTCCGCTCCTAAGGTGAGATCTGTCATTTTCTTCTTATTTTTATCCTAGACTAATCTTAGTTTTATTTTTTTTGCATCTTTATTTCATTGTCATTTTTTATCTAGTTCTTAGAATCCATCACGATTTTGATTCATCTTCGATCCTGATTTTTCATCCCATTTTCTTGACCCTATCGCGTTCTTTTCTACCTTCCACGATCTCTCAACTCCGCCCACGGTGGCCGGAGATCCAGATCCATCCATTCATTTTTCGTTGGATCCCCGCTCACATATCCGTTTTGATTTGGGACCGAGTCATCATGCTCACGTTCTAATTTGTTTATAAATAAATATAAAAACAACTAAAAAACATATTTGTTTCCTTTCTCTCTAACATTTGTTTTGCAGGATCATCTGAAAAATAAAAAAACTTTTTTATTTTCTGTTTTTAATCTATCTATTTCGGATTTACAAAAAAAACTCTTGATTACTGTTAACAATTAAAAATAAAAAAAATTAAAAAAACACACATGCGATATTCACTGCTGCCCGTGCACATCATCAGCCCCCACAACTGCAAGCATCGCCCGCGCGAATCGCGAGGCTGCCAGCCTCTCATCGCTCCTCCGTGCGAGGCACGACGTCTCTCCAGCCGACCCCCAACCTCTTGCATCTTCCAGATCCCACCGTCATCCTCAATGGTTCACCATCAAGCTTTACTCCACATGGACCACCGCACGTCTCCACCGTCAGTACCTTGCGCCCACCGCCTGGCGGAGCCTCGCATCAGATCCAGCATGCTCCCGTCCTTCTCCTAAGTGCCGCCAATACCCCTTTCTGCGCGTGATGTCATGTCAACACCGCCTGAAGCCCGCCGCAGCTCCGTTATCGCCTGCACCGAGTGCTTCACCAGCAGGAGGGTCACTGACCGTCGATCGCAAGTGTCCTCCGTACGCCATGCGCCAGTGTGCCACCGGCGCCCCCGCAGCTTGAGAGAAAGAAGGCGGTGGCTCTCCATTGCCCTTAGCCCCGTTTGTGCTTTTGATCGAGAAAGAAGAAAGCAAGAAAACCCTAGGTACTATTTTAATTAGCAAAATTACTAAAAAGGCCCCTGGATATTACGTAAATTATGAAGAGGCCCACTCTAGCCAGAGCATCACGCGTTTCACATGCCTAACTGGGTAAATTGCACATTTTACCTTCTATTTCTTTCCTGTTATTTATTGATGCAAAAACATTAATTATTCACATTTCAGTCCCTATTTTTCCAGACTATTTACTGCTTGCCTTTTATATTGAGATAAATGTATTTTGTCCTAAAAAATTTTCAAAATAAAATTAACTAAGACTCCAGTTCTGTGCATCTTAATTGTATAAAATTTTCATCGCATTTCATCATCATTTGATATTATTAAAAAATAAAAAAATATCTTTTTTCTGTTCCTCAAATTCAAAATTCATAAAAAATCGAATATTTCTCTAAAAATTCCAAAAACATAGTGTAGTTGTATTTTATTATCTTTTAATTTCTATCCAAATTTCACGAATTAATTCTTTTCAAACCAAAAAAATTGAAAAACACTAAAAATCTTATAAAAATCATAAGAAAGTCTACAAAAATCCCAAAATCGTGATTTCCATTTTTGTTTGTATATATTTGCATATATTTCATCATAAAAATAATTTCCACGAGTTTTGGGCTTAAAATATTTTTAAGTTGTAAATTACTCCAGGCTGTGCATTCTTTCTCATTTTTGTCACTATTTATTTTTTTGAAAAATACAAAAAATATCTGAAAATTCTACAAAAATTCTCAAAAATATTTCAAAATCCTTAAAACACAAAAAATATTTTCTTTAGATTTTTCTAATCATTTTTTATATTGAAAAATACAAAAAGAGTTTGGTATGTGTAGTTCTTATCTTGTGCATATTATTCTTAATTTGAAATTAAAAAATTGCAAAATTAAAAATCACTAAAATAACTGAAAATCAGAAAACTAAAAAATAGAAATAAAAAAATTAAAAAATAAAAAGAGAAAAAATTCACAAAAACCAAGGATAGTTTGCCTTTGAGATTCTTGCTTTTCTCTTAATTGATTTTCCGTCGATTATTTGAATAATCCTCGGGAATTGTATCCACCCTGAGTTCGATCCTATTCGCTATACAGGTAAATAAGTAGAAAAACCATTTCTCTTGCTTACATTATTTTCTATAATTATTTTGCAGCAAGAGAAGGAAAAAATGTTTTTTGTCGTGGGATTTTTGGGGATAACGATGACTTCATATCCATTAATAATAACCAATCCTCGAAGAATTCCATAGCAACAACGACCATCCTCCGCCCGCCTTCAGGAGCACCCTACTCCACCGCCGACGCTCCACCACCGCATGCGCCGTCGCCATCACCTCAGGATCTCCTTCGAGCCGACTTCCTAGAGCCGAGCCACCTGTCCCTTATCACCAGCGCGTGCTCCTTCACCGACCTCCAGATCACGCCCATCGCCATGCTTGGAGGAGAAGAAAGGAAGAGGAGCGGTGCCCCCTTCCCCTTTGGTTTGGTCGATCAAGAAGAAGGAAAAAGAACCTTAGGTGAATAATAAAAAATTGGAAAGATTGCATTCAAGCCCCCCGAAGTTCAGATATTTGCAAAGAAGCCCCTACCAGATCCATATCACATGCATATCTCGTTTATACTAGGTAAATTGTGATTTTATTCCACATTTTTTGTTATATTTTAAAGTAAAAACAATAAAAATTCACGTTTTGTCCCCGTGTATCCAGACTTTAATTTGCATGTTCTTTTCATTGAAATAAAAGTTTTTATTGCTCAATAAATTCTAGAAAAATCATGTTATGTTCCTAATGAGTGTCTGATCATTGTATAAAAATTTAATTACATTTTTAAATTTAGTTAATATTATTAAAAAATAAAAAATAGCTTCATTTTCACTGTCTGAATTTTGAAAAATCATAAAAATTCAAATATTGCATTTAAAAATCCAAAAAAATAGATTATGTGTATTTTATTTTCCTTTATTTTTTGGAATAAGATTCGTGCATAGTTATTTAAAAACCCCAAAAAAATTGCAAAATACTAAAAATCTTAAAAAAACATAAAAAAATTCTAGAAAAATCCAAAAATTGTGATTTCAGTTCCTGCTTGTAGATAATGCATTCTAGTGTTTAGGAAAAATAGTTGTAGTAATTTCTGATTTCATTTGGTATTTTTAAATTTAAAAATCATCCTTCTTGCTCACTATTTACATTTTTCATGTTTTTATGCATTTTAGAAATCCTAAAAAAATCTAAAAATGTCTAAAAAATTATAAAAATCGAAAAAATCATAAAAAACAAAATGATTTTCCTTGATATTTTGAGCATTATTGTTATATACAAAATAATATTTGCCTTTCTTTGGTGCATGAATTTGTTTTGAAAATTATATTTTTTTAAAATATAAAAAATTTCAAAAATCAAAATCATTCAAAACTTGAAAAATTGGAAAAATAAAAGAAACTAGAAATAAAAAAATTTAAAAAATTTAAAAGACAAAAAAATCACAAAAAACAAGATAGTTTGCATTTGAGATTCTGTTTCCTTTTAATTGAATTTTTGATTAATTGAATAACCATTTGGAATTGTAGCCTCCCTGAGTTCGATCTTGTTAGCTTTATAGGTAAGTAAGTAGCAAATTTCTCTAGCTTCGTTGTTCTTGTAATTAATTTTATGGCTTGAGAAACAGGAAAATATTTTTTTGTTGCAGGATATTTGGGTTGCAACGACCACTATGCATTTACTTTCATCAATAATTTAAAACCTCAAAAATCCTGCTCAATAAAATGGCACCATCGCCGGGGAGGAACGTCGAGGGTAGTTAGGTTTCTTTTTTGACCTGCTATTCTTGGTTGTAAATATTTGTTTGTATTTTTCCTCATTAATTCTATTGTTCATATTCATTGTATTTATTTCATTTTTTCTTGCTCATATTTGATAATTGTGTTTCTTACACATTCTCTCTTTTATTTTTCTTGCGAGGGCCTGCGGAGCGAAGATGACGATCCTAGAAGAGCCGAAGCACCCAAGCGACAAGGAGGCGGCTTGATTCTTCACGGAGCCGCAGGATAGCGTGAGAGGACGAGAAGAAGAATTGAAGGAGACCAAGCAAAAAAATAGACATTCTTTTATTTATTTCTAGTATTTGAACTCTTGTAAAAAGGACATTCATTTGTTGTGGGGTCTGTTTCGCCAAGTGCCGGTGCACTTGGGGGACCTTACTGCTTTTGTTTTCATCGCCTTATTTTCTTTGTTTCATGCGGATTTTGTGAGCTACCTATTGATTGCTTTAATTAATTTGCTTGAGGTAGGTAATTAATTAGGTCCAAACACCCTAAAAAGGAATTTTTGTAACTATAGAATAGAGCATAATTGGACTTAGTCAAATTTAACATGTTCTTGCCCGTTAATAGAAGCTATTGTTAGAATGATTCACTTGCATTTGCATATAGGATAGTATAATTTTTCTATGTTTCAATTCTACGCGGATCACACTGCATATAGAGTGCTGGCGACAAGGTACGCATCTCTTACCCTTGCATGCATCATTATGTTTAATCACACATTGAAAATTTTGATATCCTTCCTTGTTTTCACTCACATAAGTTAAAAAGGAAATTGAACACTCAGTACGCGATTCATTGAAAATATTCAAACCAAGTAATAACTGCCTAAAATTCGGGACTGCTAAAGAAAACTCGACCCTAAAATAAACGTAAGGAAAAATCATTGTTTTGGGGAGAGTATCCCCCTCATTGTTTGATTTAACTGCAGCGAGAGAGCAACCCACACACTAGGATAGAATCACATCTGAACTCTCTTCAAACTGTTGGTCTTGTGATTAGTTGTTCTCCAGTGAGGACTTCACCAGGTAGCTTGTAATCGGTCCGGAATTTCCATAGCAGATTGGGCAGATCGGGTAGCCGGTAAATGGTCCGCACCCATACTGGCTGGGAAAAAACTAGTTGTGAGATTGGGACGGTCTCCTGGGAGCGTTGGGTTCCTAACAGCTCGCTTTAATCGCTCTGATAAACTCTAAAAATTGACAAGATAATTGACCAAACCTTCACGATCTTCACATTGCGTTGAGTTGGTGAACTGGGGGTATGTATTGTGTTTGATTGCTAGTGATAGAGATCGTTCTGCGTAATTTGCCCCTTCATTCACTTTCACTCTTGCATTGACCTCCGTGCTCTCGCATCCTGCCTAGTGATTTCAAAGATATCATACCGAAATATTTCTCGTTCAGACTTTGTGAACGAATTATACACTCCGAGTCGGGGAGACTCACTTCCAAAATATTCTTCTTTCTCCACTTCAACCTTCACAACATCCATCATCCCACTATTTGAGATTGGCTTCAATATCGAATTAATATCTGAGACTCCATCAATTGTGAGCACTAATCAAGTGTCATGCACATTTTCAGAGTCAGACACTAGACACATGATGCCACCAAAGGGAAAGGGAGCCATGTCGGAGCAGAGCGAGATCAACATCACCATGTTAGCCTCAATTCATTCAATTCATGCCCAGTTAATAGAGCAGGCTAATTTTCAGACCACATTGAGAGATATGATTCTTGAGATGAGACAGGAAAGAGAAGATAGGAGAGATGAGGATAGAAACAACCATGGAGGTCGGAATGGGGAAGATGACCCTAACATAGAACCTGGGGCTAAGCCTACATTAAAAGATGGTTATAATCCAGGGAACCCACTATTTTACCTCTTCTTTCAATATTTTATGGAAATAATAATGAAGAACCTTATATACACCTCCAGCAGTTCGATCGCATTTGTGGAACAGTGCACTACCCAAATGTCCCATTAGAGGTAGTGCAAATGACCGCCTTCTCATATTGTCTGATGGACAAAGCTTTATATTGGTTAAATCACTTGGGGAAGGTTGTAACTACTTGGGAAGAGTTGAGGTCCGCATTTTTGAACAAATATTACTCGCTCAGACGATTCAACCAAATGCAATCCTTGATTGCTAATTTCTCCTAGATGCCTCAGGAGACTATTCATGAGGCTTGGGAAAGATTCAAAGATCTGACGGAGAAATGCCCCTCATCATGATATTCCAAAGACCAGCCTTGTACAAAATTTCTTTGGGGGTTTAAGCATAGAGAATTAGAAGCTGGTAGATGCTGCTTGTGGGGGGAGCCACTTCAACAAGGACGAGGATGTCCTTTATCAAATTTTTGAGGAGATGGCGGAGAGTTCAAGATCTCTTTCTTCTTCACCTGCTTTTCAGAAGCACCTTGTCACCTCCCTCCAGTACCCCACAAGGCTATCAATATGATGCCATCACATGATTTGGATAAGGTGGACATCGCTGACCTGGCCATCATTGGAAACCACCTATCCAAAGTGGACATTATAAATCCAAGGAGCTTGAGAAGCTTCAAGTGATCGAACGAAGGACGAAGAACCTGGATAAGCTGCATGAGATAACAAAGCACCTCGAGCTTCTTGTGAGTATGATCAATGTAGTTCACAGTGTGAGTGAAGCAACCAATACCTCTACTAGGGAGCAGACTGCTTCCAACCAGCATAGTAGCAGAGGACCATCCACAGTTCAACATGTCTACTACGTACAAACACCTGATCAGGTTCAACAGCATTCACATTAAATAGTTCCTTACCAACATGAAGTAGCCTACATTCCTAAGCGGCAGTCTCCACCTCCGCCTGTCATTCAGGAGTTGAACAACATCTAATTCGAATGTGAGAGAAACTAGCCCCGTCCGTTAGGACAAGGCCAGTTGGATTCACAGTAGGGTCAGAGACCCGCCCACTAGTTTCAGGGAGGCAGATAGCAGCGGTACCAGCACCAACAGTTCCAGCCTTACTATTAGTCTCCACCACAGTTCCAAAACTGGAGACATGGCCAGCAACATCAACAGTATATGTATTTTCTTCATCCTAATCAGCAACATACTGCATATCCTGGACAATATCCTCCACCTCCTCATTATTAGAACATGTATGGTTACCAACAGCCTATGTACTATCAGTCTCAACGACAACCAGTCAATGAGCAACCTGAGGCCCCTTTAGTCAACCCAGCACTGGATCGACTTGCATTGCTCATGAAGAACATGAACGAACTGACTCAGCGGATCGACGACCTGACCACCATCAAGACACTGATTCCAGCATAGGTCAAAGCCAACCCCAACAACTTCAGACGCAACGAGCATGTAGCCAATAGCCCACCCATCCCCGAGATAGGTATGTCCATTGATTTTTCATGTTTATTTGACGCCATTCATCTCAGGAGCGGTAGGAGATTGCAGCCGCCTACGCACCAGTTGGGGTTGGGAGATCGAACCACTGAAAAAGCATCATCTTCTACATCATCTTCTTCACCAGTAGTCGAGAGGACCAGTGTAGCAGAACCCATGTTTGGAGATTCACCGCCTTCACCACCACCTTCACCAGGCAGATGTTGATCACCATCAACATAAGAGAATATACCAGTCACATATTCTTCCTCTTCACCAGTTGCAACATCCCGTTCTGTTTTAGATTCTATCTTTCCTTTACCTAGTTTGGACAACGCTGTACAGACTGATTCTGGTTGTCCTTTTGTACATGAGGATTCTACTTTCAATAATGGAAATAAACGTTTGCATGTTTATTCTGATTCTGGGCCATTTCCTTCTGCTCTCAAATCTAAGAAATTCAAAAATAAAAAACAAACCTATCTGATCCTGGAGTGGTTGAGATCTTACCGAATATCTTTTTAAATATGCAACTCCTTAAAGCCATGGAATACATGCCTACAGTAAAAAAAGGGAATGAAAGAGGCATGTACACAAAAGCATCAACCAAGGCAGAACAGACGAAAGGAAATAGATAAACACATCTTGACCATGGCCACAGTTCATGCCATTTGTAACCTCCCGTCTAAAAAGAAAGACAAGGGAGCACCTCACATCCGTTGCCATATCTTTGATGAAGAATTTGATCGTACTTTTCTTGATAGTAGTTCCTCCATTAATCTCATGCCTTCCTCTTTACTAACTGAATTTCGATTAGGACCTCTTAAAACAACCAGGATGATACTTCAGTTTGCTGATAGATCGATCAAGAGGACAAGAGGTATTTTAGAGGACATTATTATAATGGTGCATGGAATGAAATTCCCTGTTGATTTGGTTTTCATGCATATGGACACACTTGCACAGTTACTCCATACCCCAATTATACTAGGTCGACCCCCTCCGAACAACTGAAGAAGTAGTTGATTAGGGTACTGGAGAGGTCATCTTCCACTCTCACAGTGACAAGGTGAAAATTGAGACAATCTCTGATCCTAGAACATCACCGCCACCAGCAATAGATGATACAAAGAAAGTTATATCCGAGCCAGATGACTGTGATTTCTTGATGAATTCCAAGAGACAGATCTTTTCACTGATTTTATAGATACCCAGGAGTTCCTTTCCAAAAAGGACTTTATGGAAAGCATAATCAACATGAGTTCCCTTGGTGGTCCAATTGAGCTAGTTGCTGATGGGCAGCTTGATAAGAATGCTGAACTTCCTGATGAGCCACTCCTTCTTGAGCAGAGATCATTCATTGCAGATCTATCAGATGTTCTACCTGCTAAGCTGTTAGTAGCCAAGGTGGGTGGTACACAGAGTACAATTCACATACCGTCTACCAGTAAAGTAGCAGAGGTTACTGCAGATCCGATTCAAACCCCACTTGAGATCAAGGTTATACCATCAACGTTGAAATATGCCTTCCTTGCGGGTCCCCCCCTAAATGTTTCCAGTCATCCTTAGCTCATAGTTGACCGCTGAACAAGAATCTCGCATACTAGAGGTTCTTGAGAGAAATCGCATGGCCATAGGATGGAATATCTCAGATCTCTGTGGGATTAATCCAGCTTTGTTCTCGCATCATATCTACCTAGAGGATGACTGTAAACCCTCCTGTGAATGCCAGCGTCGTCTAAATTCAAATCTAAGGGAGGTTGTCATGAAGGAGATCAAAAAGTGGTGTCATGCTGGCTTTATATATCCCATTTCAGATTCCAAGTGGGTCAGCCCTTTACATGTGGTCCCGAAGAAATCCAGGATCACGATCGTAAGAATGACTTTGATGAGGAGATTCTAACCCGGGTACCTACTTCACGGTGTGTCTCTGTAAAATACCGACGCATAAACTCAGCTACCAGGATGGATCACTTTCCACTTCCCTTTATTGATCAGATTATTGAGAGGTTGACAGGGAAAGAGTTTTTTTATTTCTTGGATGGATACTCAGGATACAACCAAGTTGCTATCGCTCCTGATGATTAGGAGAAAACTACATTCACTTGTCTATTTGTCACCTATGCCTTTAAACTGATGCACTTTGGATTGTGTAACACCCTCGCTACATTCCAAAGGTGTATGTTGGCTGTTTTTGCCGACATGGAGGGTAGTTTCCTTGAGTTCGTCATGGACGATTTCTCGTTCTATGAGGATAGTTTTGACACATGTCTTGCTCATTTAGACCGAGTTCTTCAACGTTGCTGTGAGGTAAATCTAGCGCTCTCGTGGGAGTAGAGTCACTTTATGGTGACTAGTGGGATTGTATTGGGCCATGTAATCTCCAAACATTGTATGGAGGTTGATCCGGCTAAAAATGATGTGATTTCCAAGTTAGAGCCACCATAGAATTTGAAGCAATTAAGGTCATATCTAGGACACGTAGGATTCTATAGGCGATTCATAAAGGACTTCAACAATATCACCAGACCTTTGACCGAGCTTCTGTAAAAGGAGAGCGATTTTTTGTTGATGAAAAAGTCCTCCATGCATTCAATCAGATGAAAGAAATGGTTACTAGTGCTCATGTCTTACAACCATATGATTGGTCTCTTCCTTTTGAGATCATGACGGACGCCTTTGATTTCACAGTTGGAGCTATTTTCAGACAAAGAAGGGATGGGATACCATTTGCTATACACTATGCTAGCAAGACTCTGGATGAAGCACAACAAAATTATACAACTACAGAGAAGGAGATGTTAGCAGTTGTGTTTGGGCTAGAAAAGTTTATATCTTACCTCATCAGTTCACACGTTATTGTATACACGGATCACATTGTCATACGATACTTGGAGGCAAAGAAGGATGCCAAACCACGCCTTATCAGATGGATCCTTCTTCTCTAGGAATTTGATTTAGAGATTTGAGGTAAACCTGGAGTGAAAAATGTTGTGGCAGATTACCTTTCCCGTATCACAGATGCAGAGACCTCTGAGCAGAACATGATTCCTATTTCTGAAACCTTTCTAGATGAGGCCATTTTGTCTGTGGACTCACTTCCATGGTATGTTGATATTGTGAACTATCTTGTCACCAAGAAAGTTCCACAAAATTGGCTGAAGTACAAGGTAGACATATTTCTGTCAGAGATTCATTATTACCAATGAGAGGATCCGTTGCGGATTGTATCTGGAGAAGGTGCGTTCCTCAAGAGGAGCACACCAATGTACTTGAGCACTATCACAAACTAGAATCAGGTGGGTATCATTCGTGGAAACGCATGACAGCAAAGGTTTTACAGAGTGGCCTATGGTGGCCCAATTGTTTAAGGATGCTACAGAGTATGTTCGAGGTTGTACTGACTGTCAGAAAATGGGAGGAACCATTGGTTCCGAAGATACCATGCCCCTAAGATATATACAGATTTCTGATGTTTTTTATGCTTGGGGCATAGACTTCATGGGCCCATTTTCTGTCATTCAGGGATTCCAGTACATCCTGCTTGCTGTGGATTATGTTAGTTGATGGGTGGAGTCTATCCCCACTAGAGCCGCAGATAGTCGTATAGTGTGTTCCTTTCTCAAGGACCACATTATTGTGCAGTTCGAGATACCCAAAATACTAATTTCAGATGGGGGAAGCCATTTCACTAATAGAGAAGTAAAGAATATTGTGAAGGAGTACGCCATTGAGCACATAGTTGCGTCTCCTTATCACCCTCTGACTAATGGCTTGGCAGAAATTTCAAATAGGGAGATCAAGACGATATTGCAAAACTTGTAAGTCCAGATAGGAATAACTGATACCAGATGCTTGATTCGGTACTATAGGCTTATCGGACGACATACAAGTCTCCTTTGGGTATATCTCCCTACAGATTGGTGTATAAAAAGTATTGCTACCTGCCACTGGAATTAGTTGACAAATCTTTATGGGCCCGATGTGTATGCAATCTTGATTATGAGAAGGCAATAAAGAACAGGAAGTTGGATTTGAATAGATTACTGCAATTCCGAGACTTTGCATATGATAACTCACTGATGTATAAAGAGAAAGTCAAGCGCTGGCATGATAAACATATTTGATGGAAGACTTTCTCTCCTGATCAGAAAGTTTGGTTATTTGATTCTAAGTTGAAGCTATTTCCAGGAAAATTGAAAAGCAAATGGTCAGGACTGTTCATCATGACAACTGTGCATGACAATGGGAGTATTGTCATATCTGGATTGTCATCTGATGCACAATCATTTGTTGTGAACAGACAGTTGTTGAAGCCATATCTAGATCATGATACATTCATGTCCGTCGTTGATTCTGTATCTGTGGTAATATACGATGATCTTTTGATTCCATCTTCTGTGTCTGATACATGAGTTGACAACCTTTTATATATCCTTTGTGTTTCATTCTTACTTCTTCCGTTTTATCATTCACCCTTTTTCCGTGTGTATATATGCAATACTTAGGATGTGCTTTATCCTAAGTATGGGGGGGTGATGTTATTCATAATCATATTCGTCCTGTTCATCACTCCTGTTGGTTAAATAACACAAATAACCACACGGAAAAAAGTTGAATGATCATTTATATATTTATCATTCACCCTTTTTCTGTGTGGTTATTTGTGTTATTCATATTCGTCATGTTCATCACTCATGTTGTTGCATATACTTAGGGATACTCTACCCTAAGTATGGGGGGGTGATGTTGTTCATATCATTTTTTTTGTTGAGTCCGTACATTCATTGCATCGGTTTCCCCTTTCATATAGTGTTATATACTTTAGATCACTTGATCCTAAGTATAGGGGGGATCACTGACTTCTATTCTTTTCATCTTCTCTTTAAGTCATTGTAGCATTGGAGTCTTTTCTATTTTCTATACTTAGCACGAGTTATGTCTTCGTTTGCCGCTCTCAGATCACTATGAGGACATAGTTCGAGATAAGTATAGGGGGGTGTCGTATATATTGTATATATACTTTAGACATAACTCGTACTTTTAAATAAGATTATTTTTTTATACCTTTCAAAAAAACAACAAAAATAAAAACAAAACAAAACAAAAAAACACAAAAAATAAAAAAATTAAAGAAAATAAAAAAACAAAAAATGCAAAAACAAAAACAAAAAAAACAAACAAACAAAAAAACACAAACAAAACTAAAAAAATCCTTGTATATACTCGTATATATTTTACTAACCCTTTTCCTTTTTTAAAAAACAACAAACAAAAAATCTATAAAAAGTTGCATAATTAAAAAAATCTCTCTTCTCACATGTGCATAATTTTTTTCTTTCCAAAACCCCTAAAAAAGTTCAAAATTAGAAAATAAGTTCAAAAAATATTTTTGCTTTCTTTCTGCATTGTACATATTTTCTTGCATTTGCATGTGCATTTTTTAGGATAATATTGACATTTAAACTAAGTCTAGAATAAAATTGAATAATGGAGCTTAGTTGGGCCTTAATCCACTTAATTTCAGAGGAACCTTATAAGAACCTTATAAGACTTTTCAGGTACTAGTAGCTTAATTTTTTTAGTCCATAAGACTATGTTCACATGTCATCTTGATTAGTCTAAGTAGAACATTCAACAGCACACGCATGATTCTTTCATATCGTGGCTTATCTTGGACAAGCACTCTACATGTAGCTCTTCATGGAGGAGGTAGTGAGGAGGCATAATCTTTTGGCTTCGAGTAGCATACGAGGGTAGTACTTCTAGGCGTGACCTCTCGTCTTCCTCTAGGAAGGGTTGTGCATCTCAACCCGATGTAGTAGCATTGAGATATAAAGACAGGGTGTTGTAGGGTCGCAATAATGCTTCAAAAGAGGTATAGTCTACTAGCTCAAGAGGAAAAACTCCTTATGTACATGCTGCACCTTGTATATATTTTCAAAAAAAGAGAAAAAATGCATGATCTCTAAAAGTGGACAGGCCTGATTGAAAAGTAAAATGCCTGTCAGAGCGTATATACAAGGATAAAGAAAAAATTAATTATTAAGAGCTTCAAAGTCAAATTTCTGTAAGCTTGCAGCTGGATGACTTGACTACACTGGTCATGCATCCAATGGTAGGTAGCTACACGGGTTATTATCCATTCTTTTCTCCATCCCCTCTTCTTGAGCTGGTTGTACTTGAACTTAGAAGGGAATATCCCCGCTCCTCAAGGAAAGAGTTGCTAGATCGGGGGACTAGAGTTACCTTGTTGAGAGAGGTTGTTTCTTTTCTACTTTTGAGATGGGGAGATATATTTCACTTACACTGTACAAGTAAAGATTCATAGTCATAAGAATTTATGTATGTAGACTTATTCTGACCTGACTGTTGAGGAGACTTGAATATAAGTATTGTGGAACATAGAGGCTGTTAGGTTTTAAATCCAGTTTCCATTAATGTTCCACCACACTAATAATCCAAAGGTCTGACAGAGCTCCATACAATTTTATGAATATAAGTTTAATACTTAATATTGTCTTAATTTTTTTATTTTCCTTTCTTTTTCTTTTATTCACTTATTCTTTCAAATAAGTGTTTGCTAAGGGACTAGCAAAGGTAAAGCATAGGGTGATGATGAATCTACATTTCATCATCTTTATTCATTTATTTTAGCTTAAACATATGTATATAAAACTAACTACATATTCTTACTAACTTGTATCTGTGTATAAATAATGCACACTTATTATTATTTTAACCTAAAATAAATAAAGGAAAATAAAGAAAAGAAAAACACGTTATATATGTAATAGATACATGCTGATCTGAACCTAGAGAGAAGGTCAAGACTTGACCTGATCGACCAGGAATAAAGTAGGGGGTGATAGGGTCCTTAATCAGAAAATCCAAAAAATGTGATGTGTATATTTGTATAATTATAATATTTTATTTGTACATAAATTGACCTCAAACTAAATAATTTTCAAAACAAAAGCTGTAAAAAAATGTTTTCTAAATAATAAAAATATTTGCAAAATAAAATCATGTACATAATAAAAGTAACCACATCCAAAAAAGTCATTACGCGATAATTGAAAGACCAATTCCGGCTTCATATGAACTCAAATTGAACCAAACTCACTTCCATTGTATTCTATATTAAATTATCTTTAAAATGGTTGTGATTTCATAATATTTGGAGTTACGATTTGAAAGACGGTTTTCTTGGGTAGTTTGTGCAATTTTACCATTTATTTGTACATATTGCATTTCTAAACATTTTTATTACTTATTTTAAATAAAAATAAAGATATAAAAAAAATAAAACATAAATAAATTAAGCATAAAAAATTTATTTCCTTATTTAACTATGTATAATGTACCATATGTATATAGTTGTTTTTCTTAAATAGCCACCATAAAAAATAAAAAAAAATTAACATTTTATAATTCAATTTAATAAAGTGATGAAAATACAAATAAATTAATTTTTGTACACTAATTTCTTTTCTATCTTTATCTCATTTTAAATTCTTTCTTATCTCTTTTCAATTTTTAAATTTGAATTCAAATTCAAATTTAATTAGTACTCTATTTAATTGGATCCTCCTCACTCATTCTCATTTGATTAATCTTTGGTGAGAGGAGCCTATTCTCCGAGAGCTATCTTATCGCAAAAGGGTGCCTAGCCTCCGAGCCGTCCTGTAACAGTGAGTCGGCCTTCGTCGAGGCTATCACGATCTTTTCCGCTCCTATGGTGAGATCCATTTTCTTCCTTATTTTAACCTAGGTTAATCTTAGTTAAGTTTTTCTCATTTTTATTTCGTTGCCATTTTTTCTCTAGATCATAGAACACATCACGATTTGATCTGAATTTGACTCGTTTTTTTATTTCACATCTCGATCTATTCACATTCTTTTTCTACCTTGCAAGATCTCCCACCTCCGACCATGCACGGTGGTCGGAGATCCGGTTAATCTTAGTCTAATTTTTCTCATTTTTATTTCGTTGCCATTTTTTCTCTAGATCTTAGAACACATCACAATTTGATCCGAATCTGACTCGGTTTTTCATTTCACATCTCGATCTATTCGCGTTCTTTTCTACCTCGCACGATCTCCCACCTCCGACCATGTACGGTGGTCGGAGATCCTGTTCCATCCTTCATTTTCCTAGGAGCCACATTTACTCATGCATCTATTTAATTTATTTTATCACATTTTGAATAATCGGGACCAAACCATTGTGCTCGCATCCTTATTTGTTTATGAATAAAAAATAAAAAATAATATATATAGCTTCTTTTCCTTCTAATATATGTTTTGCAGGATCAAATAAAAAAATTTTATTAGAAAAATAAAAAAACTAATTTATGCAGTTTCTATTTTTTTTAAAAAAGTTTTTTTATCTTTTTCTCTGTTTCTATTCAAAAAAAATTAAAAATAACAAGACGCGCCCCAGGCACCACTCCATCAGACGCAGGTGGCGCCCCCCGCCTTCCTTCGCCGACCGTCGACCAGCCGGCCACGGCTATCCCGAGAGTCGCTTGCCCCCACGGCGGTGCCCCTCCTCCGCCTAGAGCGGAGCACGCCTCCAAAACCGCTGGGAACCTACGCCCATCCGCAGCTCGCGCACGACCGTCCACCACCGTTGTTCATCCACTCAACACCGGCCGCCATCTCTCCTTGACCCTCCATCATCGATTAATGTAGCCGCGCCTATCTACATCCCACACACGACCATCCTCCGCCTACCTTTAGGAGCACCCTACTCCACCGCCGACGCTCCACACCGCACATGTCGTCGCCTTCACCTCAGTATCTCCTCCGCACCACTTCCAGGAGTCGAGCCACTTGTCCCTTGTCGCCCGTGCGCGCTCCTTCACCGACCTCCAGACCACGCCTGCCGTCGTGCTTGGAGGATAACAAAAGAAGAGGGGTGTTTCCCCCTACCCCTTTGGTTTGGTCGATCAAGAAGAAGGAAAAAGAAGGAACCGTAGGTGAATAATAAAGAATTGGATAGATTGCATTCAAGCCCCCTGAAGTTCTGATATTTGCAAAGAAGCCCAGATCCCTATTATGTGCATAGCATGTTTATATTGGGTAAATTGCGATTTTTTCCTGCATATTATTTTTGTTATATTTTAATACAAAAATAATAAAAATTTACATTTCAGTCTATGTGTATCCAGACTTTACTTTGCTTGTTCTTTTCATTGAAATAAATGTTTTTATTGCTCAATAAATTCTGGAAAATTCATGTTATGTTCCTGATGAGTGTCTAATCATTGTATACAAATTCATTGCATTTTTAATTGCATTTTTTATTTTATTTAATACTATTAAAAATAAAAAAAACTTCATTTTCATTGTTTGAAATTTGAAAAATCATAAAAATTCAAATATTGCATTAAAAATTTCAAAAAAATAGATTATATGTATTTTATTGTCCTTTATTTTCTGGGAAATTTTCATGCATTAATTATTTAAAAAACTCAAAAAAGTTGCAAATTACTAAAAATCTTAAAAAAATCATAAACATATCTACAAAAATCCAAAAATTGTGATTTCAATTCCTATTTGTAGATAATGCATTCTAGTTTTTATGAAAAATAGTTGCATCAAATTCTGATTTCATTTGATATTTTTAAATTAAAAATTATTCCTACTTGCTAACTGTTTGCATTTTTCTTGTTTTTTTCATTTTAAGAATCCTAAAAAAATATAAAAATGTTTTAAAAATTGCAAAAACAGTAAACAAATCATAAAAAAAACACAAAACGATTTTCCTTGGATAGTTTGAGCATTATTGTTATGTTTGAAAAAAAATTTTGCCTTTCTTTAGTGCATGAATTTGTTTTGAAAAACATATCTTTGAAAATATTTTTTTCGCAAAAATCAAAATCACTAACAATTTGAAAATCAGAAAATAAAAAAATTAAAAAGATAAAAAAATCACAAAAATCAAGATAGTTTGCATTTGAGATTCTGTTTTCTTTTAATTGATTTTTTGATTAATTAAATAACCCTCAGTAATTGTAGCCTCCCTTAGTTCAATCTTATTAGCTATATAGGTAAATAAGTTGCAAATTTCTCCTGCTTCATTATTCTTGTAATTAATTTTGCGGCTTGAGAAACAAAAAAATATTTTTTTTGTTGCGGGATATTTGGGTTGCAACGATCACTGTGCATTTATTTTCATCAATAATTTAAAACCTCAAAAATCCTGCTCAACAATGTGCAATTGAGGTAAAACTCCTTTTTTATAGGAAAAAAATCAGATTTTTAGGAGATTTGAAGCTATTATTTAGAATTTTATGCTCTATGCTTGTAATGTTTTTAGGATGTTTTGTTTTTTGCTTCTCAATTTTTAAAAATTGCTTTTGTAGGAGAAAAAGATATATTTTTGGATATTTGGAATTATGGTTATTATATTTCTGAGATTGGATATCAAAGATTTTGTGGGTATAGATAGAGTTGTAATCATTTGCATTAAGAGAAAATCCCCTTCATGGACTTCCTATTTGGAAGTTCACGAAGTCCTCTTCCATTTTCTAATGTGAAGATGTTATGCCCTCCCAACTAAAGAATATGAAAATTATAGGAGAAATGTTAGCCTGGAAGATGAATATAACATTCAAACGTAAATCCTCTATCATCCCACCATTACCGTTAGCTATCAGAACCAGCCAATTTTCACGATTGTTAACTTTTAGACATATTTTTTTATTAAAAAATGATTTTAAGTTGTGATGGCTTGACAAGTCCATTAAGAAATGACACAGAGATTTTAAGAATATCATCTAACAATTGATCTAGAAGAGATCTAACTTATATTCTAGGGTGATTTGAATGGTGCAAAGTGGTTTGTGGTTTTACATAATCTTCATATTCATACTTCAAACACTGCTCAAAATTTCATGGTTCTTACTTTTACGCAAGTGACACAGAAATGTATCATTTTGTTCTTACATCTTATGATGTAGACACATAAATGTGTTTTTGTTCTTATCTTAGATGAATGAAATGTTGTTCATTTTTTAAAAAAGAATTCCAAAGCTGTTTGATCTTTGGTTTTTCTCTTGGGCATTTGTGAATGCATGCCTATCTATATGTACAGGTGGCACCATTACTCGGCCATCTTAGAATCATATGCATAGGCTACAAATTTATTTCATGGAATTTTGATTATATCATTGTTTCAACGAGAGTGGTAGGGTGACATGAGCTAATATCATAACTTACATTAGCTTTAAGGCACCATGGAAGTTCCCGATGAATATAAATCAGAGATACCCAATAAAGAGGGAGTCAGTCATCTATATAAGCTTGTTGGGCACACCAGGTAGGTTGTGAAACACATCTCAATAGGCTGCTTTTCAAAAGTCGAAACAAAGGAAGCTCATTTAACGCCACCCCTTTTGTTTCTTCTTGGAAGTATCATAGGTTGATGGTCATCCAATAGTTTATTGTGGATACTATTAGAGAGGTACCAACTATGCTTGCCTTCTTTATATAACCCCCTTCTAAGAATCCAAATTGCAACATAGGCATTGAAGTACATTTTCAACAAAAGGACAATCCCATCAGAAGTTGCCTTCTAACCTGTATTGACAAAGGAGATAGAAAGAAGAAATGCCACCCATCCTCCTCGACTGAAATGTGCAAGGGGCATAGAGTTCTGCATATGGAGTACATGTTTGCCTTTAGAAAGTCGTGACAAAAATCTTCCTCAATAGCCGACGAGTCGCTAAATACGATAAATAATTCGATCACGTTGTAGCACGTGTACTTAGCGATTCGGTCAGAACCGAGAGAAGATCTTCGTGAAGAGTGTCTCGGCTTAATTTATATCCCGGGCAAGTCCGGGGTCGAACTCAGGGAGGCAAAGGAGCAACTTGGGGTTAATTTGAAATTTAAGATCTAGATCTCCATGCGTTTTTTTTTAGATTTTTTTATGCAAAAACCAAAGCAAATGCAAGATGTGGGTGAATCAAGACACTAAGAAATCACACAATTGGCCAAATTAATTTTAATGAAAAATTAGTCCAATTCAACCAAACTATATTTTTCCTAGGATCTTAATTCAGTGAGGAACACAAAACATTTTTTTTGTATTTTTAGGGTTAAAATGCAACAATGAAAAATGCACACTTTTTATGGGTTTTTTCACAATTTATCACACAAACAGTAAGCAAAAGTTATGAAAAAATTACTGGAACTAAAACATGATGCAAGGAAGCTACAATAAATTTTTTGGAATTTTTCGACAGGTTATGAATTTTTTATGGATTTTTTAGTGAAAATAGAGTGACAGTGAGTAAATAATTTCTAATAAATCCACATTGTCAAATTAATCAGAGTGCGAATTATCTCAGAAATCCAGGAGAATTGAAATTTCGCAAAAAGGATATACGTGGATTTAATTAAAAATCAAATACGAAAATCACTCTACAATATATTTCGGGCACATGACAACTCCATTTTAGATGAAATATGGACTGTAAGTTAATCTCATATCAACGTATAATTCCTATTTTTTGTGAAATTTTTAAAACAACCGTGTGTGAAATATAAATTTAAGAGCTTAGATTGGGTAAAATATGCAGAATTTCAGTCTCACAATTTTTATTAATTTCCCAAATGTCAGAAAAATATAAATAAATAATCATGTGGTAGAGAACTAGTTGCTCAACATAAAGGTATTTTTCATTCAATAAAAAGGTGCTTAACAGATGTCCAAATTAATAAGCAAACACAGGGGACTTCGTGCAAATTCAGAAAGCAAAATAAACAAACAACTATATACAGGGACCTATTTGTAATTACAAGAACGTGAAATATATATAATGTAATTTTTACATTAAAAAATGAAAGAGAAGAGGAGACCTTCTTCTTCCTCATGATGGGCTGGAGAAGAACCCAACATGGGAGTGCCCAGCGGCGGCGGCAGAGGGTGGCGACGGCGGAGGCGGCGCGGGGGTGCGGCCGGTGCAGCCGCACGGCCGCAGCGGTGTGCGGCGGTGGCGGGCGTGTGGTGGCGCACAACAACTTGGACGGTGGAGGGTTGGTCGCGGGTCGGAGAGGGGGCGGCGGTGCCACAATGCCGGGCCGGCGGCTTGGCGGAGACGGGGAGCGCGGTGAGCTGGAGGTGGCGACGGCGGTCGGCCAGGGGCCGTGCGGTGAAGGAGCGGCGGAGGTGGTGCTAACCGCGGGGGAGAAAGGGAGGGGTGGCGGCGGTGCCCGCTGCTTCGCTCCTGTGTTTTTAAATTTTTTTTGCTTTTGCTGTGATTTTTTTGTTTTAGTTTTTTTTATTTTTTTTAATTTTGTTTAAACATGGAAGGAAATGAAAATATATACAAAAGGAAAGGAGGAAAAATGGTAGAGGGATGATATGAAAAGGAAAAAAAATATATTGTGGTGATGGTGATGATAAAGGTATGATGAGGATGACAATATGATGAACTAAAACTAAAAAAAATACAAACGTAAAAATAAAGACAAGATGAAACTAAAATTACCTACGATGGAGGCAGCCGCCTATGGTGTGCTCACGAGAGCACGGTCTTCGCTCGAATCGCCGGCGCGCGATGAGCTCGAGCAACGCACGGATGTGGTTGCGATGTTGGCCGAAAAGCCAACGGATCTCACCGGAAAGAGGGCCGTCGTCGCTCGACCGCGGTTGCATCGCTGTTACCGATTCTACTATGGGAACTAGGCTCTCCTCATATAAAGATGGATCAAAGGCAAAATTGAAGAGAATGACATGTATATAAAGATGATGGAATGAGAGGTTATTAAAGTGGTGGAGTTGAATGGGAGGTTGTATTATTAATGGAGTTGAATGGGAAGTTGGGAAAAATGGTGGAATAATGGAGTTGAATTGGTGGTTATTGTTGAGAATGGAAATTAAATAAATAAATAAATAAATAAAGTTGTCTACTTTAAATACAATAAAATAAAAAGAGAAGAGAAATAGTGGAGAATTTACAATGGAAGACAAACAACATGTACACATTTTTTTACTTTTCTAATATGTAATTTTTTTTATATTTTTAATAAGAGATATTTACAAAGGAAAAATAAAATAAAATACTACAATTAAAATACAACACAAGTATGATTTTTTTGTATTTTTAATAATTAAGAAAGATACAATAAAAAATGAAGAAAGTATGAATATATACATAATGTACAATGTACATCTAGGTCCCAAAACCCAACTTTTGCAAATGAGCTCCGATTTTAATGAAACCATTTCCATTGGATAGATAATTTTCTAACTTGAACTTTAAAAGTGAGTTTGGTGAATTTGGAGTTCATACGGAGCGGGAATTTAGCTTGGAAGTTGGACTAAACAGGTTTTTCTCTTTGAGATCTAGGAGCATTTATTTGAGATGAAATTTGTTTTGTATTTTTGTATTTTTATATACATTTCTACAAACAAGTTAGAGAAAGAATTAGGCAAAAAGGAGTTGAAATGAATTTATTAAAAATATACGAAGTTTTGGGCTATTTACATGTGAGAAACTCCTTTGATTTTTGCGGCTTTTTATTGTTAATTTATTTTGTAGAATCTAATATACAATAATTAATGTATTTTATTTACAAGAGTCATTTTGTTAATTTATGGATTTTATAGACATTTATCTGAGATTTTACTCGGGGATTTTGCTAAGATCAAGATATTGCGATGATGAATCGCAGATTCATCACCCCCTATACTTAAACTTTGCTAGTCCTCGAGCAAATAAAGAATGAATAAGTTGGGTTAACCCCTGACTGTGCATGTGAATACAAGACTTGATCCGTTCAAGAACTCTCGATTTAAGAGATCCTAAAATTCTAAGCTGAACCAAGCTCTAGTATAAAGGTATCCAATTTCCCTAATCATCAGACTCTCTTTGTATACATATATATAAGGGATATGAATTTAAGTGTGGACTGCAGTTATAAGAGTAGAGTCGCAACGTCACCCAAGGTTCCAGTCTAAGGGACTCTTCTAAGAACCGGATCCTCAACACTAGGGAATAAACCATTTCTTGCATCCAATTCACCGTCTCTTTAGTTGTCAGACTTAAAAGTGTAGATGGAAGGCCAGCTGATGGAGGGCATAGGATTGTGTCATTTCTTCTCTCCCTCTCATTGGAACAAGGATCCTCTCGAGTGCCTTATTACTCAACGCATATTTTTTTGGTGTTGATCAGTGCGTCCGTCAAGAGAAGTTGGAACCGTCTGCACTTGTTTTCCTGGGAGTACACCGGGGTGTGCCTTTTTTGAGTACCTATCGTACCTTCTACACCCAGACTTGTAGCATTTACGATGCAGAGCCCTTTTTTGGTGCAAGCCCGACTCCTGATCCTAATAGCAGCGGTCCAAGTGGACACTTTAATGGTTGGGAGCGCTCACCTTTGGTGGAAGCTCTTTTGATAATTGACTTTGTGGAATGAGTGCTTTTCTTTACATTTCATTGCTTTGTAGTATTTTTGGCTAGCTCCACTGCTTTTACCAAGAGTTGGCGCACACTGATCAATAATTTTTTATTTTATCACACCCTGGCACATAGGTAAATATCAAGAGATAGTACAAGAACCATGTTCTCGTACTTGCTAAATGTGCTGACACTCAGGTTTCATGAAGCCTTCATTGATTTTATCCCATCCTCGAGCATCATTAAATCAAGTCCAAACTCAAATCCCTCATCCCAGTTCCTCAAGTGAAATTACAACTCATCTCATCATAACTGCAGTCGTGTATGTGAGGTGCTGATCATATTCTTAAGGTAGAGACTAAGCATGTAATATAGCACACAAATCTTTCAAACTAGGGAAATGTGAATAATTAAGTCCAAGACCCTAATGACTAAGGCTGGTTAACTCAAATCTCAAGACCTCATAAACCAAGTGTTCTTGAACATCACTAGTCTTGTGTGAAAGTGAATTGTGTCAGGGATTAAACCAACTTATTAGTTAGTTTTTTTTAGTTTTTTTTATGATTGATTGATTTTTTTAATTTTTAGAAAAAGTTTTTTTTTCAAAAAGGTTTTTTTTTGACAAACAAAGGCAAAACAGTTTTTTTAGAAAAGTTTTGCTTTTTTTTCTTTTTTTTCAAGAGTTTTTTTTTGTTTTGAAAAAGATAGATAAATAAGAAAAGATTTTTTTTTGAAAAAAGTTTTTTTAAGAGGATTTTTTTGAAAAGTTTTTTTAGCATATAATGAAAAAGAGTTTTTTTAGGATTTTTTTTTGTTTTTTTGTTTTGTTTTGTTTTGTTTTTTTACCCACCCCATAATTATTGTATAATATATACAAAAAATACGTGAAAGTACGAGCTATGGGTAAAGTATATATGTAATATATACACGCCCCCCTATACTTAGCATGTGCTATGTCCTCATAGCACTAGGTGACAAAAAGACATAGCTCGTACTAAGCATAGGAAAGCTAAAATAATAAATAGTATAGAAGTCGATCCGCCCCCCTATACTTAGGCTCTGGATAGCCTAAGTGTAGAAGAAGAGCAAAAATGGGGCGGACGAGGTCAAGAGGAGAAATGATGAGTAAATACACATGGCGGGCATCGATCCCCCCTATACTTAGGCTTTGGTCAGCCTAAGTATAGGACAAGAGTAAGTGTGAGAGCCGATGTGATCTCGAGAATATACAAAAAAGGGGGAATATTTACAAGAGTGATTGAATCTTCTAAGATGTTGAATCTTGATGCTGCATCTTCATGAAGAGTAATAAGATGTATCTGCTCTGTGCTCACTCTGTATGAAGTTGATGACCTCGACTTGGACTAACTGCTCTTTCGAATCAACACAATGCTTTAACAGTTGTCCATTCACCACATGAGATTGTGCACCATATGTGAGATCAACTATCTCTACACTTCCATTCTCGTGCACTTTCTTAACCACAAAGGGACCCGTCCATTTAGATTTGAGCTTTCCATGGAACATCTTCAGCCTGGCATTGAACAACCATACATTTTGTCCAGGGACAAAGTCTTTGCACCTAATTTGCTGATCATGCCATCTCTTTACTTTGTCCTTATAAATCAAACTGTTGTCATATGCCCTGTTTCGAATTTCCACGAGCTCGTTCAAGTTCAAGTCTCGGCAAAGCTTCCCTAGGTGACAACTCCAATTAATCTTCTTAATTGCCCATTCGAATTTATGAATCAATTCTGCGGGCTAATGACATGGCTTGCCATAGATCATTCTAAATGGTGAAGTACCCAATGGTATCTTGTAGGCTGTCCTATAGGCCCACAGAACTTGGTCCAAGAGTTGAGACAAGTTCTTCCTATCGGGACGAACCAATTTCTGCAAAATACTCTTCACCTCTCTGTTCGAAACCTCTGCCATGCTGTTGGACTGTGGGTGGTAAGGACTAGTAACTCTATGCTCAAATCCGTAGTCCTTAGCTAAAGATCTCATATCTCAGTTCACGAAGTGGCTACCCCCATTAGATATCAAAACTTTTGGCACCCCGAACCTAGCAATAATATGGTCTCTCACAAACTTACAGACAGTCTTGCTGTCTGCGGTTCGGGTTGGGATAGCCTCCACCCACCTAGATAGATAGTCAACCGCCAACAAAATGTACTCATGTCCTTGGCTGTTGGGAAAGGGACCCATAAAATCTATGCCTCATGCATCAAAAACATCACAAATAATCATTGGTTGCATGGGCATCTCATCTCTCTGTCCAACTATCCCTCCCATCCTTTGACAAATCGGGCACGACCGTACAAAATCAATGGCATCTCTAAATAAGGTCGGCCAATACAATCCACATTGAAGTACTTTGTGAGCGGTTCTCTTTCCCGAATGGTGTCCTCCAGCCTCAAGTGAATGACAATATGTGAGGACACTCTGGTATTCCTCCTGAGGAATACACCTTCTCCAAACACAATCCGGTCCTTCACAGAAAAGGAAAGGATCGTCCCAGTGGTATCTCCTCGAATCCGACTTTAGTCGATCAATGCTGCTCCTAGTCCAACCATGGGGAACCTGCTTGGAGACAAGATAGTTCACCATGTTGGCATACCACGGGAGGGAGTCAATAACACAAATTGACTCATCTGGGAAGGTCTCTCTATTCCGCTCATGATCAGGAGAATCCTTAAGTTTTATCCGAGAAAGGTGATCAGCCACGACATTCTTCACTCCAGGTTTATCTTTAATCTCCAAATCAAATTCCTGGAGGAGTAAAATCCACCTAAGAAGATGTGCCTTGGCATCCTTCTTTTCCATTAAGTATCGAATGGCTGTGTAATCAGTATAAATTGTCACCTTAGAGCCCAAAATATATGATCTGAACTTCTCGAGGGCCCATACTATTGCGAGCATTTCCTTTTCAGTCACTGTATACTTTTTCTGTGTAGGATCTAATACTTTGCTCGCTTAGTGAATCGTAAACGGAATCCCCTCTCGCCGTTGTCCTAACACAACTCCTATAGCGAAATCTGAAGCGTCGGTCATGATCTCAAAGGGGAGAGACCAGTCAGGAGCTTGTAGGATAGGCGAGGCACAAATCTTCCTTTTCAAGAGCTCGAAGGCCTCCAGACACCTGTGATCTACAACGAACTCTGTGTCTTTCCCTAAGAGCTCAGTCAGTGGGCGGGCGATCATTGAAAAATCCTGAATGAATCTCATATAGAATCCAACATGCCCTAAAAATGACCGCACTGACTTCACGTTGGTAGGTGGATCGAGTTTCTTGATCACCTCCACCTTGGCAGGGTCAACCTCCATTCCCCTTTTGGAGATGACATTCCCCAACACGATACCCTCCGTCACCATAAAGTGACTCTTTTCCCAGGAGAGTACCAGATTCACCTCTCTACACCTCGTGAGAACTCGGTCCAAGTGCGCTAAACATGTATCAAAAGAATCACCATGGACCGAGAAGTCATCCATGAACACTTCTAGGAAATCTCCCACCAACTCGGCAAATATGGCTATCATGCACCGCTGAAATGTGCCCGGGGCATTGCAGAGCCCGAATGACATGTGCCTGAAAGCATAAGTGCCGAATGGACATGTGAATGTGGTCTTCTCCTGGTCCTCAGGGGCTATGGCCACCTGGTTGTAGCCTGAGTACCCGTCAAGAAAACAGAAGAACTCTTTCCCTGCAAGTCTCTCCAAGATCTGATCAATAAAAGGCAAGGGAAAGTGATCTTTCTTGGTCGCAGCATTCAGGCGCCTGTAGTCGACACAGACACGCCACGACGTGGGTACTCGTGTTGCGATCTCTACCACCTCCTCGTTGGTGACCATCTGAATTCCCGACTTCTTCGGGACAACATGAAGTGGGGCCACCCACCTGGAGTCAGAAATAGGGTATATGAACCCTGCCTTGCACCATTTCTCAATTTCTTTCTTTACTACTTCCCGTAGATTGGGGTTAAGTCTCCTTTGGAACTCACGGGAAGGTCTCACATTATCCTCTGTAAAAATGTGGTGCGAGCAGAGAGCGGGGTTGATGCCCACAAGGTCCGACACTGTCCAGCCTATTACTTTGCAGTTCCTCTCTAAGACCTCTAATAACCTAGACTCGTGTTCTAAAGTCAAGTCTGAGCTAATGATGCCAGGATATCTCTCTTTGGGTCCCGCAAGAAAGGCATACTTAAGTGTAGGAGGTAGTGATTTCAGTTCTGGCAATGTGGTATCATCAAGCAGATCTGGTTGAACTGAATTTGAATCTGATTCCGTGCTGCATGAAGGTGGGCTTATCTGAGTAGTACTCGCCACCAAATCAGAAGTATCAGGAGTCGGATCGTCAAAAGTATCCAAACAATCGGCAAAAACCACGTCCGACTCGTCATCTATGTCCCATGATTGTTCCGAAGAGGATGGAACTGACAGATCCGGATGGATTTCTAAGTCATCATGAGAATAGGTTGATGCATCTCTAGCAAGATCATACAACACCTGGCAAACTATATCATGCACTATATCCTCTCCAGATGAAAGGGTCTCGCTCTGTCTTGAAGGAATCTGTCCCCAAATCCCAACTGTGTTAATCATACTGCAATCTGCTTTTGAAGATGAGTACTCTGTACTACTCTCTGAATTGGGTCACTGACACTTGGTTTGCTTCATCTCAAGGTTCACCTCTCCACCTGGAGAACGGAACTTCATCATTCCCGTACCATAATCGAAAGCTGCGCCTGCGGTCCTAAGGAAGGGTCGCCTGAGAATGATCTGAGATTCTCTCCAATGATTGGGGGTCTCCATTTCCAAGACTGTGAAGTCCACCTGATAGTTCTGCCCCTCAATCGAGATAACGACGTTCTTCACTTCTCCCTTAGGTATCTTCATTGAATGATATGCGAATTGGAGTAAAGCTCTAGATTTGCGAAGTGGTCCCAACTCCAATTTCTGATATAAGGCTAAGGGGAGTAAGTTGATCGAAGAACCGTTATCTAAGAGTGTGCGTGCAAACGCAATGTCGTCAATACGACTCTCCACATAGTGAGGACCCATGTCTCTCTTTTTCTTTGGCAAAGTCTGATTCTTAAGACAATAGGTTGTGGCTACTGATAAGACATGTGTATTTATATTTCGGTTATCCTTCTTCCTGCTAACCCTTGTAGGTGTGCATCTCACCTTAAGGTATTTTTGGAATGCAGGATGGTTAGCCACATATTCATCAAATGGCACCTTAACTGTGATGTTTTCTTTACAAAACCGTGCCATATCGGGGTCATCTTTCTGAATCTTTTTGATGCGCTTTCCTGCCGTAAGAGCACGGGGGAAAGGGATTGAAGATAGGGAAACAAAGGATGAAGAGTCTGAATCATGAACTGAAAGATCATTCTTTGCATTAACGAAAACAGAGTTCTTCATACATGAATCTTTGTGATGCAACATGGAATCAAAATCTAGACTATCTACTAAAGGTTGCAGAATAGAAGCTGGAGTGGTATCCGCCACAATCGGAGATGCAAGGTCCTCCGTAGACTCAGAAGAATATCCATGCTGACGATGCTGCATACGTGCTCTCCTCCTCCTCTCGGCTCCCTGAGTTGAAATCCTCGAATGGTACAGATGGGGCTTTGAAATATGATGCCTCTCCTCCTCGTCCTCTGAAGAATCCTCAGGTAGATCTCCAGAGATGCCCCTCCTTGTGTCCCTCGCCCGGTCAGGTACGACCACGGTCCTTCCACTCCCGAGTGACATGTGGTTAGCCTCGTCAAACGAAAGAGTCTCATGTTCAGATTTAGGAGATGTTGAATAGTATACTTGATCAAAGTGCTGCTGAGAACTAGAACGGTTCAGGCTATTGGGGTTAGCCTGAACTTGGGTTGGGATCGAGGTAGAGGGTGCAGTCTGCTCGTCTCGCCATCTGGACAGGTGGTTGACATCCACCCGTAAGTCCTGAATCTCGTTCCTGTAGGAACGTAGCTCGTCGAGTATCTGCTGCTGAATATCCATGGGACTAGACGATGAAGGAAGTAGATAAGACTGGGAAGAAGAACGGGAAGACTGGCCCTGCTGGCCAGTATACTGCCTTTGCTGCTGCTGCTGGGGTTGTGGGCCCTGCTGGCCCATCTGGTAATGGCCCTGTCGGCCATACTGCTGGTACTGTTGCCTCTGCTATTGGGGTGGATGGAATCCAGGGCTCTGCTGTGAAGGAAGTGGTGCGGAGGTGAATGCGGTGTTGTGAAAGGTCGGGGGACGCTGATAGGACTGTCGGTCTCCCGTAATTCCCTGCCTAGCAGGGTCCTGAGTATACCATATCCCATTCACTTCCCAAACTGGTGGAGGCTCCTCCTGGACTGTCTCTGCTACTGGAGGTGGCTGCTGGAAAGAGTGGGTGTAGGATTGGTCCTGCTCCCATGGTTAGGGTTGCCCTGACACTAACTGCTCCTGAACAGGGTGAACTCGGTATACGGGAGCAGAGGGTGCAGTCACGGCGGGTATCCTTATCTTAGATACCTTCTCAGTCAACTCCTCCATCTGTTTTGGAAGTTTGGAGACGCTCCGGTCTAACACATCAATTCTCCTATCGATCCTCTCGACTATAGTAAGCTTGTCAGCAAGGAGTCCCATGCTAGGGATCACGACTTGAGAGAGATCGACTATAGTTGATTTTCCCCCTCCAGATGAGAGTGAACTGGGGGATGGTGTATAAGCCCTGCTGGCCATCTGTGAGCGGCTAGTTTCAGCCATCTGCTCGAATACCCTCCAGACAGTATCCACTCCTCGTGATGTATAGCTGCCTCCACAGGCAATGCTTACTAAACCCTGCATCTCAGGGTTGAGACCAGTAAAGAAGGATTGGACCAAGATGCTGTCATCTAATCCATGACAAGGACACTTTTGCAGGATGTTCTTGAATCTTTCCCAAGCATCACAGAAGGCTTCATGGGGTAACTGGGAAAAACTTGTAATTCGCGTCCTCATCATGTTAGTTCTACTCAACGGGTAGAACTTCTTTAGGAATAGGTCCTTGAACTGGGCATAAGTGGTGATGATGATTCCAAGATTCTTCACCCAGTAATCAGCTTTTCCACCCAAGGCAAATGGAAGGGCTTTGAGCCTAATATAATCCTGGCTAATATTATTATGTTTGAGGATAGCACAGATGAGCTCAAAGTCCCTTAGGAATGCATATGGCTCCTCAGAAGCATTCCCATCAAAATGTGGCAGCAAGTTCAGAAAATGCGGCTTCAATTCAAAGTCAACAGTGGGTTCAGCCGGACTCAAGTAGTTATGAATTTGATATTGTCCGAGGTTATATGCTGCATCCATTGGTAGTTGGACCCCAACATTTAACTGTCCTAACTCAGCTCTCAGTAATGCATGTTGCTGCTCAGATGCAGCTAATCGGGCTAGTATCATTCTCATCGGGTCTTCATGGTTCTCTTCTTCCTCTTCTTTCTTCTTTGGCATTTTACTCGAATCTTCTTTATGTACTTAATCGGCAATGTTTTCTTGATTAGAAGAGGATTTATGAATCATGATATTCTCACCAAGGCGATGGTCTTCCTCGGTGAGGTGGGAAGAGAGAAATGGAATGGTTTGAGAGTAACCATCCCGAGAGTGAGTGATCCTGGGCTCAAGAGGGTCATGAGTCCAGGTTGGTCCAAGTTGCGCTTGGACCTTTAAAGACGTACTTTTTGAAGGGTTCAACGAGAGATTCGCAAAGTCCGAATAAATATCCCCCCAATCAATCATCTTCGATGTCAAAAGAACCGATTAGATCACGATAGTCAATGAGGCACTAGTTCTACGGTGCACTTAAATGTGCGGAGTGAACTCACACAATACAAACGCAATTCAAACCCTCAATTTCACCAACTCAACACGTGATGGCCGTAAGAGTTCGACCGAATTATCTGGTCAATTTTAGTTGGTGAGAATACAATCTTGGAAAGATTAATGAGCTGTTAGGTGCCCGTATTTTCCTACAGACTTGCTCGGTTCTTACGACTAGTTTGACCTACTTTCAGCCAGTATAGGAGTAAGTATGGACCGTATAAATACGACTACCCGTTCCTTGAGGACTAACGCGTCCTCTAAACCTCCTACTCTGCTATGGAAGTCCGGACCGTTTACCGGCTACCCGTAAATCCTCACTGAAAAGTAGCTAATCGCCTAAAAATAAAGAACTAGTAGTAAGTAAGAAATCCAGACTTGGCTCTATCCTAGGGTCGTCTCTCTCTCACTTGCAATAAAAACAAACAATGAGGGCTTTATGCACCCGAGAACAAAGGTTCTTTCTATTCCAATTAGTTTAATCGACCTGCTCAATTCAGTCCCAATTTTAGAGTTAGGTTATCACTTGAAATTAATCTGAACACACAAGCACGTCTACCGTTCAATCCCAATTTCCTTTTTGACCTTAAGTTGTAATCAAGAAGGGAGTCACCCAGAATGCAAACGAGAAACTATGATGCATGCTCAGAAGAAGGTATACTTACAATGAATCCCAGCACTCTTCATGTGTTATGCAGAATAGAATTTGTAAGTATTACACTAAATGCATGCAGATCAAGGAAACCACACCTAAACAGTATACTATTAGCGTGGAAGAACTGATTTAATTTGAGCTAAATAGTATGTGTCTATGTGCGTCTCATTATGAATCTTATAAGATAAGTGAATCTTCTAAGATATATATGGCCTAATTTATGATGGGCACAAACAAATTTGATTCTAAACTACCGTGTGCCTAATCCTTAAGTTTGCCACTCAAGTCGGGCCCCACCCTCACCGGAGAGTGAAACAGGCTCGACACACCACAAATAATGTCCAAGTTTTTTTTACACACGCGAGCTCTCAAACAAGAGTCGCTATAAAGAGCAAGCTACCTAAATAATTACAACAATTATTACAAAAAGTTCTCTCAAAAATAAATAGTTCTCCTTGCACTTCAGTAGTCAACTCGCGTCGCGGCCGTCGACCTCCGATGCACTCCAAGTCCACCAGGCCCTCGCAAGGAAAATAAGATTTATGTTAGAGAGATAAAAACAAAATATATACAAAAATATAAAGAGAAATAATTGAAAAAAATGGATAAATTACAAGTGGCTCGAGGGTCAGACTACCCGAGTAAATGAAAATCTAAATCACATTTTTTAAACTAATCCCTAAGCCGTTTGCCTCCCCGACAATGGCGCCATCTGATGAGTCGCTAAATACGATAAATAATTCAATCACGTTGTAGCACGTGTACTTAGCGATTCGGTCAGAACCGAGAGAAGATCTCCGTAAAGAGTGTCTCGGCTTAATTTATATCCCGGGCAAGTCCGGGGTCGAACTCAGGGAGGTAAAGGAACAACTTGGGGTTAATTTGAAATTTAAGATCTAGATCTCCATGCGTTCTTTTTAGATTTTTTTATGCAAAAACCAAAGCAAATGCAAGATGCGGGTGAATCAAGACACTATGAAATCACACAATTGGCCAAATTAATTTTAATGAAAAATTAGTACAATTCAACCAAACTATATTTTTTCTAGGATCTTAATTCAACGAGGAACACAAAACATATTTTTTTTGTATTTTTAGGGGTTAAAATACAATAATGAAAATGCATACTTTTTATGGGTTTATTCGCAATTTATCACACTAACAGTAAACAAAAATTATGAAAAAATTACTGGAACTAAAACATGATGCAAGGAAGCTACAATAATTTTTTTGGAATTTTTCGACAAGTTATGAATTTTTTATGGATTTTTTAGTGAACATAGAGTTACAGTGAGTAAATAATTTCTAATAAATCCACATTGTCAAATTAATCAGAGTGCGAATTATCTCAGATATATATAGAGATAAGAAATTCAGGAGAATTGAAATTTTGCAAAAAGGATATACGTGGATTTAATTAAAAATCAAATACGAAACAATTTATTTCGGGCACATGACAACTCCATTTTAGATGAAATTTGGATTGTAAGTTAATCACATATCTAGATATCATTCCTATTTTTTGTGAAATTTTTAGAACAAACGTGTGTGAAATATAAATTTAAGAGCTAAATTGGGGTAAAATATGCAGAATTTCAGTCTCACAATTTTTATTAATTCCCCAAATGTCAGAAAAATATAAATAAATAATCATGTGGTAAAGAAATAGTTGCTCAACATAAAGGTATTTTTCATTCAATAAAAAGGTGCTTAACAGATGTCCAAATCAATAAGCAATCACAGGGGTCTTCGTGCAAATTCAGAAAGCAAAATAAACAAAAAATTATATACATGGACCTATTTGTAATTACAAGAACATGAAATATATATAATGTAATTTTTACATTAAAAAAATGAAAGAGAAGAGGAGACCTTCCTCCTCACGATGGACTGGAGAAGAACCCAACAGGGGAGTGCTCGGCGGTGGCGGCAGAGGGTGGCGACGACGGAGGGCGGCGCGGGGCTGCTGCCGGCGTAGCCGCACGGCCGCAACGGCGTGTGGCGGTGGCGGGCGTGTGGTGGCGCACAACGGCTTGGACGGTGGAGGGTTGGTCGCGGGTCGGAGAGGGGGCGGCGGTGCCGCAATGCCGGGCCGGCAGCTTGGCGGAGACGGGGAGCGCAGTGAGTTGGAGGTGGCGACGGCGGCCGGCCAGGGGCCGTGCGGTGAAGGGGCGGCGGCGGTGGTGCTAACCGCGGGGGAGAAAGGGAGGGGCGGCGGCGGTGCCCGCTGCTTCCCTCCTGTGTTTATTTTTATTTTTTTTTGCTTTTGCTGTGATTTTTTTGTTTTAGTTTTTTTTAATTTTTTTTATTTTTGTTTAAACATGGAAGGAAATGAAAATATATACAAAAGGAAAGGGGGAAAATGGTAGAGGGATGATATGAAAAGGAAAAAAATATATTATGGTGATGGTGATGATAAAGGTATGATGAGGATGACAATATGATGAACTAAAACTAAAAAAAATACAAAGGTAAAAATAAAGACAAGATGAAACTAAAATTACCTACGATGGAGGCAGCCGCCTATGGTGTGCTCACGAGAGCACGGTCTTCGCTCGAATCGCCAGCGCGCGATGAGCTCGAGCAACGCACGGATGAGGTTGCGATGTTGGCCGAAAAGCCAACGGATCTCACCGGAGAGGGCCATCGTCGCTCGACCGCGGTTGCGTCGCTGTCACCGATTCAACTATGGGAACTAGGCTCTCCTCATATAAAGATGGATCAAAGACAAAATTGAGGAGAATGACATGTATATAAAGATGATGGAATGAGAGGTTATTAAAGTGGTGGAGTTCAATGGGAGGTTGTATTATTAATGGAGTTGAATGGGAAGTTGGGAAAAATGGTGGAATAATGGAGTTCAATTGGTGGTTGTTGTAGAGAATGGAAATTCAATAAATAAATAAATAAAGTTGTCTACTTTAAATTTAATAAAATAAAAAGAGAAGAGAAATAGTGGAGGATTTACAATGGAAGACAAACAACATGTACACATTTTTTTACTTTTCTAATATGTAATTTTTTTTATCTTTTTAATAAGAGATATTTACAATGGAAAAATACAATAAAATACTACAATTAAAATACAACACAAGTATGATTTTTTTGTATTTTTAATAATTAAGAAAGATACAATAAAAAATGAAGAAAGTATGAATATATACATAATGTACAGTGTACATCTAGGTCCCAAAACCCAACTTTTGCAAATGAGCTCCGATTTTAATGAAATTCCATTGGATAGATAATTTTCTAACTTGAACTTTAAAAGTGAGTTTGTTGAATTTGGAGTTCATACAGAGCGGGAATTTAGCTTGGAAGTTGGACTTTACGGCTTTTTCTCTTTGGGATCTAGGAGCATTTATTTGAGATGAAATTTGTTTTGTATTTTTGTATTTTTATATACATTTTTATAAACAAGTTAGAGAAAGAATTAGGTAAAAATGAGTTGAAATGAAATTATTAAAAATATACGAAGTTTTGGGCTATTTACATGTGAGAAACTCCTTTGATTTTTGCGGCTTTTTATTGTTAATTTATTTTGTAGAATCTAATATACAATAATTAATGTATTTTGTTTACAAGAGTCATTATGTTAATTTATGGATTTTATAGACATTTATCTGGGATTTTACTCAGGGATTTTGCTAAGATCAAGATATTGCGATGATGAATCACGGATTCATCACCCCCCTATAGTTAAACTTTGCTAGTCCTCGAGCAAATAAAGAATGAATAAGTTGGGTTAACCCCTGACTGTGCATGTGAATACAAGACTTGATCCGTTCAAGAACTCTCGGTTTTAGAGATCCTAAAATTCTAAGCTGAACCAAGCTCTAGTCAAAAGGTATCCAATTTCTCTAATCATCAGACTCTCTTTGTATACGTATATATAAGGGATATGAATTTAAGTGTGGACTGCAGTTATAAGAGTAGAGTCGCAGCGTCACCCAAGGTTCCAGTCTAAGGGACTCTCCTAAGAACCCGATCCTCAACACTAGGGAATAAACCATTTCTTGCATCCAATTCACCGTCTCTTTAGTTGTCAGACTTAAAAGTGTAGATGGAAGGCCAGTTGATGGAGGGCATAGGATTGTGTCATTTCTTCTCTCCCTCTTATTGGAACAAGGATCCTCTCGAGTGCCTTATTACTCAACGCATATTTTTTTGATGTTGATCAATGCGTCCGTCAAGAGAAGTTGGAGCCGTCTGCACTTGTTTTCCTGGTAGTACATCGGGGTGTGCCTTTTTGAGTACCTATCATACCTTCTACACCCAGACTTGTAGCATTTACGATGCAGAGCCCTTTTTTGGTGCAAGCCCGACTCCTGGTCCTAATAGCGGTGGTCCAAGTGGACACTTTGAAATGGTTGGGAGCGCTCGCCTTTAGTGGAAGCTCTTTTGATAATTGACTTTGTGGAATGAGAGCTTTTCTTTGACATTTCATTGCTTTGTAGTATTTTTGGCTAGCTCCACTGCTTTTACCAAGAGTTGGCGCACACTGATCAACAATTTTTTATTTTATCACACCCTGGCACATAGGTAAATATCAAGAGATAGTACAAGAACCATGTTCTCGTACTGGCTAAATGTGCTGACACTCAGGTTTCATGAAGCCTTCATTGATTTTATCCCATCCTCGAGCATCATTAAATCATGTCCAAACTCAAATCCCTCATCCCAGTTCCTCAAGTGAAATTACAACTCATCTCATCATAACTGCAGTCGTGTATGTGAGGTGCTGATCATATTCTTAAGGTAGAGACTAAGCATGCAATATAGCACACAAATCTTTCAAACTAGGGAAATGTGAATAATTAAGTCCAAGACCCTAATGACTAAGGCTGGTTAACTCAAAATCTCAAGACCTCATAAACCAAGTGTTCTTGAACACCACTAGTCTTGTGTGAAAGTGAATTGTGTCAGGGATTAAACCAACTTATTAGTTAGTTTTTTTTAGTTTTTTTTATGATTGATTGATTTTTTAAGTTTTAGAAAAAGTTTTTTTTTCAAAAAGGTTTTTTTTGACAAACAAAGGCAAAGAAGTTTTTTTTTAGAAAAGTTTTGCTTTTTTTTCTTTTTTTTTTCAAGAGTATTTTTTTGTTTTGAAAAGATAGATAAATAAGAAAAGATTTTTTTTTTGAAAAAGTTTTTTTAAGAGGATTTTTTTTTTAAAAGTTTTTTTAGCAAATAATGAAAAAGAGTTTTTTTAGGAAAAAGTGTTTTTTGTTTGTTTTGTTTTGTTTTGTTTTTTTACCCACCCCATAGTTATTATATAATATATACAAAAAATATGTGAAAGTACGAGCTATGGGTAAAGTATATATGTAATATATACACGCCCCCCTATACTTAGCATGTGCTATGTCCTCATGGCAATAGGTGACAAAAAGACATAGCTCGTACTAAGAATAGGAAAGCTAAAATAATAAATAGTATAGAAGTCGATCCGCCCCCCTATACTTAGGCTCTGGACAGCCTAAGTGTAGAAGAAGAGCAAAAATGGGGCGGACGAGGTCAAGAGGAGAAATGATGAGTAAATACACATGGCGGGCATTGGTCCCCCCCTATACTTAGGCTTTGGTCAGCCTAAGTATAGGACAAGAGTAAGTGTGAGAGCCGATGTGATCTCGAGAATATACAAAGAAGGGGGAATATGTACAAGAGTGATTGAATCTTCTAAGATGTTGAATCTTGATGCTGCATCTTCATGAAGAGTAATAAGATGTATCTGCTCTGTTCTCACTCTGTATGAAGTTGACGACCTCGACTTGGACTAACTGCTCTTTCGAATCAACACAATGCTTCAACAGTTGTCCATTCACCACATGAGATTGTGCACCATCTGTGAGATCAGCTATCTCTACACTTCCATTCTCCTGCATTTTCTTAACCACAAAGGGACCCGTCCATTTAGATTTGAGCTTCCCATGGAACATCTTCAGCCTGGCATTGAACAACCATACCTTTTATCCAGGGACAAAGTCTTTGCACCTAATGTGCTGATCATGCCATCTCTTTACTTTGTCCTTATAAATCAAACTATTGTCATATGCCCTGTTTCGAATTTCCACGAGCTCGTTCAAGTTCAAGTCTCGGCAAAGCTTCCCTAGGTGACAACTCCAATTAATCTTCTTAATTGCCCATTCGGATTTATGAATCAATTCTGCGGGCAAATGGCATGGTTTGCCATAGATCATTCTAAATGGTGAAGTACCCAATGGTGTCTTGTAGGCTGTCCTATAGGACCACAGAACTTGGTCCAAGAGTTGAGACCAGTTCTTCCTATCGGGACGAACCAATTTCTGCAAAATATTCTTCACCTCTCTGTTCGAAACCTCTGCCATGCCGTTGGACTGTGGGTGGTAAGGACTAGTAACTCTATGCTCAAATCCATAGTCCTTAGCTAAAGATCTCATATCTCGGTTCACGAAGTGGCTACCCCCATCAGATATCAAAACTTTTGGCACCCCGAACCTAGCAATAATATGGTCTCTCACAAACTTACATACAGTCTTGCTGTTTGCGGTTCGGGTTGGGATAGCCTCCACCCACCTAGATAGATAGTCAACCGCTAACAAAATGTACTCATGTCCTTGGCTGTTGGGAAAGGGACCCATAAATCTATGCCCCATGCATCAAAAACATCACAAATAATCATCGGTTACATGGGCATCTCATCTCTCTGTCCAACTATCCCTCCCATCCTTTGACAAATCGGGCACGACTGTACAAAATCAATGGCATCTCTAAATAAGGTCGGCCAATACAATCCACATTGAAGTACTTTGTGAGCGGTTCTCTTTCCCGAATGGTGTCCTCCAGCCTCAAGTGAATGACAATATGTGTGGACACTATGGTATTCCTCCTGAGGAATACACCTTCTCCAAACACAATCCGGTCCTTCACAGAAAAGGAAAGGATCGTCCCAGTGGTATCTCCTCGAACCCGACTTTAGTCGATCAATGCTGCTCCTAGTCCAACCGTGGGGAACCTGCTTGGAGACAAGATAGTTCACCATGTTGGCATACCACGGGAGGGAGTCAATAACACAAATTGACTCATCTGGGAAGGTCTCTCTAATCCGCTCATGATAAGGAGAACCCTTAAGTTCTATCCGAGAAAGGTGATCAGCCACAACATTCTTCAGTCCAGGTTTATCTTTAATCTCCAAATCAAATTCCTGGAGGAGTAAAATCCACCTAAGAAGACGCGCCTTCGCGTCCTTCTTTTCCATTAAGTATCGAATGGCTGTGTGATCAGTATAAATTGTCACCTTAGAGCCCAAAATATATGATCAGAACTTCTCGAGGGCCCATACTACTGCGAGCATTTCCTTTTCAGTCACTGTATAATTTTTATGTGTATGATCTAATACTTTGCTCGCATAGTGAATCGCAAACGGAATCCCCTCTCGCCGTTGTCCTAACACAGCTCCTATAGCGAAATCTGAAGCGTCAGTCATGATCTCAAAAAGGAGAGACTAGTCAGGAGCTTGTAGGATAGGAGAGGCACAAATCTTCCTTTTGAAGAGCTTGAAGGCCTCCAGACACCTGTGATGTACAACGAACTCTGTATCTTTTCCTAAGAGCTCAGTCAGTGGGCGGGCGATCTTTGAAAAATCCTGAATGAATCTCCTATAGAATCCAACATGCCCTAAAAATGACCGCACTGACTTCACGTTGGTAGGTGGATCGAGTTTCTTGATCACCTCCACCTTGGCAGGGTCAACCTCCATTCCCCTTTTGGAGATGACATGCCCCAACACGATACCCTCCGTCACCATAAAGTGACTCTTCTCACAGGAGAGTACCATATTCACCTCTCTACACCTCGTGAGAACTCGATCCAAGTGCGCTAAACATGTATCAAAAGAATCACCATGGACCGAGAAGTCATCCATGAACACTTCCAGGAAATCTCCCACCATCTCGGCAAATATGGCTATCATGCACCACTGAAATGTGCCCGGGGCATTGCAGAGCCCGAATGACATGCACCTGAAAGCATAAGTGCCGAATGGACATGTGAATGTGGTCTTTTCCTGGTCCTCAAGGGCTATGGCCACCTGGTTGTAGCCTGAGTACCCGTCAAGAAAATAGAAGAACTCTTTCCCTGCAAGTCTCTCCAAGATCTGATCAATAAAAGGCAAGGGAAAGTGATCTTTCTTGGTCGCAGCATTCAGGCGCCTGTAGTCGACACAGACGCGCCACGACGTGGGTACTCGTGTTGCGATCTCTACCACCTCCTCGTTGGTGACCGTCTGAATTCCCGACTTCTTCGGGACACATGAAGTGGGGCCACTCACCTGGAGTCAAAAATAGGGTATATGAACCCTGCCTTGCACCATTTCTCAATTTCTTTCTTTACTACTTCCCGTAGATTGGGGTTAAGTCTCCTTTGGAACTCACGGGAAGGTCTCACATTATCCTCAGTAAAAATGTGGTGCGAGCAGAGAGCGGGGTTTATGCCCACGAGATCCGACACTGTCCAGCCTATTGCTTTACGGTTCCTTTCTAAGACCTCTAATAACCTAGACTCTTGTTCTAAAGTCAAGTCTGAGCTAATGAGGACAGGATATCTCTCTTTGGGTCCCGTAAGAAAGGCATACTTAAGTGTAGGAGGTAGTGATTTCAGTTCTGGCAATGTGGTATCATCAAACAGATCTGGCTAAACTGAATCTGAATCTGGTTCCGTGCTGCATGAAGGTGGGCTAATCTGAGTAGTACTCGCCACCAAATCAGAAGTATCGGGAGTCGGATCGTCAAAAGTATCCAAACAATCGGCAAAAGCCACGTCCGACTCGTCATCTATGTCCCATGATTGTTCCGAAGAGGATGGAACTGACAGATCCGGATGGATCTCTAAGTCATCGTGAGAATAGGTTGATGCATCTCTAGCAAGATCAGACAACACCTGGCAAACTACATCATGCACTATATCCTCTCCAGATGAAAGGGTCTCGCTCTGTCCTGAAGGAATCTGTCCCCAAATCCCAACTATGCTAATCATACTGCAATCTGCCTTTGAAGATGAGTACTCTGTACTACTCTCTGAATCGGGTCGCTGACATTTGGTTTGCTTCATCTCAAGGTTCACCTCTCCACCTGGAGAACGGAACTTCATCATTCCTGTACCATAATCGAAAGCTGCGCCTGCGGTCCTAAGGAAGGGTCGCCCGAGAATGATCTGAGATTCTCTCCAATGATTGGGGGTCTCCATGTCCAAGACTATGAAGTCCACCTGATAGTTCTGCCCCTCAATCGAGATAACGACGTTCTTCACTTCTCCCTTAGGTCTCTTCATTGAACGATCTGCGAATTGGAGTAAAGCTCTAGATTTGCGAAGTGGTCCCAGCTCCAATTTTTGATATAAGGCTAAGGGGAGTAAGTTGATCGAAGAACCGTTATCTAAGAGTGTCGTGCAAACTCAATGTCGTCAATACGACTCTCCACATAGTGAGCACCCATGTCTCTCTTTTTCTTTGGCAAAGTCTGATTCTTGAGACAATAGGTTGTGGCTACTGATAAGACATGTGTCTTTATATTTCGATTATCCTTCTTCCTGCTAACCCTTGTAGGTGTGCATCTCACCTTAAGGTATTTTTCGAATGCAGGATGGTTAGCCACATATTCATCAAATGGCACCTTAACTGTGATGTTTTCTTTACAAAACCGTACCATATCGGGGTCATCTTTCTGAATCTTTTTGATGCGCTTTCCTGCCGTAAGAGCACGGGGGAAAGGGATTGAAGATAGGGAAACAAAGGATGAAGAGTCTGAATCATGAACTAAAAGATCATTCTTTGCATTAACGGAAATAGAGTTCTTCATACATGAATCTTTGTGATGCAACATGGAATCAAAATCTAGACTATCTACTAAAGGTTGCGGAATAGAAGCTGGAGTGGTATCCGCCACAACCGGCGATGCAAGGTCCTCCGTAGACTCAGAAGAATATCCATGCTGACGATGCTGCATACGTGCTCTCCTCCACCTCTCGGTTCCCTGAGTGGAAATCCTCGAATGGTGCATATGGGGCTCTGAAATATGATGCCTCTCCTCCTCGTCCTCTGAAGACTCCTCAGGTAGATCTCCAGAGATGCCCCTCCTTGTGTCCCTCTCCCGGTCAGGTACGACCACGGTCCTTCCGCTCCCGAGTGACATGTGGTTAGCCTCGTCACACGAAAGAATCTTATGTTCAGATTTAGGAGATGCTGAATAGTATACCTGATCAAAGTGCTGCTGAGAACTAGAACGGTTCAGGCTATTGGGGTTAGTCTGAACTTGGGCTGGGATCGAGGTAGAGGGTGCAGTCTGCTCGTCTCGCCATCTGGACAGGCGGTTGACATCCACCTGTAAGTCCTGAATCTCGTTTCTGTAGGAACGTAGCTCATCGAGTATCTACTGCTGAATATCCACGGGACTAGATGATGAAGGAAGTGGATAAGACTGGGAAGAAGAACAGGAAGACTGGCCCTGCTGGCCAGTGTACTGCCTTTGCTGCTGCTGCTGGGGTTGTGGGCCCTGCTGGCCCGTCTGGTAATGGCCCTGTCGGCCATGCTGCTGGTACTGCTGCCTCTGCTGTTGGGGTGGATGGAATCCAGGGCTCTGCTGTGAAGGAAGTGGTGCGGAGGTGAATGCGGTGTTGTGAAAGGTCGGGGGACGCTGATAGGACGCCTAGCAGGGTCCAGAGTATACCATATCCCATTCACCTCCCAAACTGGTGGAGGCTCCTCCTGGACTGTCTCTGCTACTGGAGGTGGCTGCTGGAAAGAGTGGGTATAGGATTGGTCCTGCTCCCACGGCTGGGGTTGCCATGACACCAACTGCTCCTGAACATGGTGAACTCGGTATACGGGAGCAGAGGGTCCAGTCATGGCGGGTATCCTTATCTTAGATACCTTCTCAGTCAACTCCTCCATCTGTTTTGGAAGTTTGGAGACGCTCCGGTCTAACTCATCAATCCTCCTATCGATCCTCTTGACTACAGTAAGCTTGTCAGCAAGGAGTCCCATGCTAGGGATCACGTCCTGAGAGAGATCGACTATAGCTGATTTTCCCCCTCCAGATGAGAGTGAACTGGGGGATGGTGTATAAGCCTTGCTGGCCATCTGTGAGCGGCTAGTTTCAGCCATCTGCTCGAATACCCTCCAGACGGTATCCGCTCCTCGTGATGTATAGCTGCCTCCACAGGCATCGCTTACTAAACCCTGCATCTCAGGGTTGAGACCAGTAAAGAAGGATTGGACCAAGATGTTGTCATCTAATCCATGACAAGGACACTTTTGCAGGATGTCCTTGAATCGTTCCCAAGCATCACAGAAGGCTTCATGGGGTAACTGGGAAAAACTCGTAATTCGCATCCTCATCATGTTAGTTTTACTCAACGGGTAGAACTTCTTTAGGAATAGGTCCTTGAACTGGGCATAAGTGGTGATGATGATTCCAAGATTCTTCACACAGTAATCAGCTTTTCCACCCAAGGCAAATGGAAAGGCTTTGAGCCTAATATAATCCTGGCTAACATTATTATGTTTGAGGTTAGCACAGATGAGCTCAAAGTCCCTTAGGAATGCATATGGCTCCTCAGAAGCATTCCCATCAAAATGTGGCAGCAAGTTCAGAAAATGTGGCTTCAATTCAAAGTCAACAGTGGGTTCAGCCGGACTCAAGTAGTTATGAACTTGATATTGTCCGGGGTTATACGCCGCATCCACTGGTAGTTGGACCCCAACATTTAACTTTCCTAACTGAGCTCTCAGTAATGCATGTTGCTGTTCAGATGCAGCTAATCGGGCTAGTATCATTCTCATCGGGTCTTCATGGTTCTCTTCTTCCTCTTCTTTCTTCTTTGGCATTTTACTCGAATCTTCTTTATGTCATGAATCAGCAATGTTTTCTTGATTAGAAGAGGATTTATGAATCATGATATTCTCACCAAGGCGATGGTCTTCCTCGGTGAGGTGGGAAGAGAGAAATGGAATGGTTTGAGAGTAACCATCCCGAGAGTGAGTGATCCTGGGATCAAGAGGGTCATGAGTGCAGGTTGGTCCAAGTTGCGCTTGGACCTTTGAAGACGTACTTTTTGAAGGGTTCAACGAGAGATTCGCAAAGTCCGAATAAATATCCCCCCAATCAGTCATCTTTGATGTCAAAAGAACCGATTAGATCACGATAGTCAATGAGGAACTAGTTCTACGGTGCACTTAAATGTGCAGAGTGAACTCACACAATACAAATGCAATTCGAACCCTCAATTTCACCAACTCAACACGTGATGGCCGTAAGAGTTTGGCCGAATTATCTGGTCAATTTTAGTTGGTAAGAATACAATCTTGGAATGATTAACGAGCTGTTAGGTGCCCGTATTTTCCTACAGACTGGCCCGGTTCTTACGACTAGTTTGACCTACTTTCAGCCAGTATAGGAGTAAGTACGGACCGTATAAATACGGCTACCCGTTCCTTGAGGACTAACGCGTCCTCTAAACCTCCCACTCTGCTAAGGTAGTCCAGACCGTTTACCGGCTACCCGTAAATCCTCACTGAAAAGTAGCTAATCGCCTAAAAATAAAGAACCAGTAGTAAGTAAGAAATCCAGACTTGGCTCTATCCTAGGGTCGTCTCTCTCTCACTTGCAATAAAAACAAACATTGAGGGCTTTATGCACCCAAGAACAAAGGTTCTTTTATTCCAATTAGTTTAATCGACCTGCTCAATTCAGTCCCAATTTTAGCGTTAGGTTATCACTTCAAATTGATCTGAACACACAAGCACGTCTACCGTTCAGTCCCAATTTCCTTTTTGACCTTAAGTTGTAAATGAAGAAGGGAGTCGGAAATCAGAATGCAAACGAGAAACTATGATGCATGCTCAGAAGAAGGTATACTTATAGTGAATCCCAGCACTCTTCATGTGTTATGCAGAACAGAATTTGTAAATATTACACTAAATGTATGCAGATCGAGGAAAACGCACCTAAACAGTATACTATTAGCGGGGAAGAACTGATTTAATTTGAGCTAAATAGTACGTGTCTATGTGCATCTCATTATGAATCTTATAAGATAAGTGAATCTTCTAAGATATGTGTGGCCTAATTTACGATGGGCACAAACAAATTTGATTCTAAACTACTGTGTGCCTAATCCTTAAGTTCACCACTCAAGTCGAGCCCCACCCTCACCGGAGAGTGAAACAGGCTCGACACACCACAAATAATGTCCAAGTTTTTTTTACACACGCGAGCTCTCAAACAAGAGCCGCTATAAAGAGCAAGCTACCTAAATAATTACAGCTATTATTACAAAAAGTTCTCTAAAAAATAAAAAGTTCTCCTTGCACTTCAGCAGTCAACTCGCGTCGCGGCCGTCGACCTCCGATGCACTCCAAGTCCACCAGGCCCTCACAAGGAAAATAAGATTTATGTTAGAGAGATAAAAACAAAATATATACAAAAATATGAAGAGAAATAATTGAAAAAAATGGATAAATTACAAGTGGCTTCGGGAGTCAGACTACCCGAGTAAATGAAAATCTAAATCCATTTTTTTAAACTAATCCCTAAGCCGTTTGCCTCCCCGACAACGATGCCATCTGACGAGTCACTAAATACGATAAATAATTCGATCACGTTGTAGCACGTGTACTTAGCGATTCGGTCAAAACCGAGAGAAGATCTCTGTGAAGAGTGTCTCGGCTTAATTTATATCCCGGGCAAGTCCGGGGTCGAACTCAGGGAGGCAAAGGAACAACTTGGGGTTAATTTGAAATTTAAGATCTAGATCTCCATGCGGTTTTTTTAGATTTTTTTATGCAAAATCCAAAGCAAATGCAAGATGCGGGTGAATCAAGACACTAAGAAATCACACAATTGGCTAAATTATTTTTAATGAAAAATTAGTCCAATTCAACCAAACTATATTTTTTCTAGGATCTTAATTCAGTGAGGAATACAAAACATATTTTTTTTGTATTTTTAGGGGATAAAATGCAACAATGAAAAATGCACACTTATATGGGTTTTTTCGCAATTTATCACACAAACAATAAACAAAAATTATGAAACAATTACTGAAACTAAATCATGATGCAAGGAAGCTACAATAATTTTTTTGGAATTTTTCGACAAGTTACGAATTTTTTATGGATTTTTTAGTGAAAATAGAGTGACAGTGTGTAAATAATTTCTAATAAATCCACATTGTCAAATTATCAGAGTGCGAATTATCTCAGAAATATATTTAGATAAGAAATCCAGAAGAATTGAAATGTCGTAAAAAGGATATACTTGGATTTATTTAAAAATCAAATACGAAAATCACTCTACAATTTATTTCGGGCACATGACAACTCCATTTTAGATGAAATTTGGACTGTAAGTTAATCAGATATCAAGGTATCATTCCTATTTTTTGTGAAATTTTTAGAACAACCGTGTGTGAAATATAAATTTAAGAGCTTAATTTTGGTAAAATATGCAGAATTTCAGTCTCATAATTTTTATTAATTCCCCAAATGTCAGAAAAATATAATAAATAATCATATGGTAGAGAACTAGTTGCTCAACATAAAGGTATTTTTCATTCAATAAAAAGGTGCTTAACAGATGTCCAAATTAATAGACAAACACAGGGGTCTTCGTGCAAATTCAGAAAGAAAAATAAACAAACAACTATATACAGGGACCTATTTGTAATTACAAGAACATGAAATATATATAATGTAATTTTTACATTAAAAAAATGAAAGAGAAGAGGAGACCTTCTTCTTCCTCACGATGGGCTGGAGAAGAACCCAACAGGGGAGTGCTCTGCGGCGGCGGCAGAGGGTGGCGACGGCGGAGGGCGGCGCGGGGCTGCGGCCGGCGCAACCGCGTGGCCACAGCGGCACGCGGCGGTGGTGGGCGTGTGGTGGCGCACAGCGGCTTGGACAGTGGAGGGTTGGTTGCGGGTCGGAGAGGGGGCGGCGGTGCCGCAAAGCCGTGCATGTGGCTTGGCGGAGACGGGGAGCGCGGTGAGCTGGAGGTGGCGACGGCGGCCAGCCAGGGGCAGTGCGGTGAAGGGGCAGCGGCGGTGGTGCTAACCGCGGGGGAGAAAGGGAGGGCGACGGCGGTGCCCGCTGCTTCCCTCCTGTGTTTTTTTAAATTTTTTTGCTTTTGCTGTGATTTTTTTTTAGTTTTTTTTATTTTTTTTAATTTTGTTTAAACATGGAAGGAAATGAAAATATATACAAAAGGAATGGGGGAAAAATGGTAGAGGGATGATATGAAAAGGAAAAAAATATATATTGTGGTGATGGTGATGATAAAGGTATGATGAGGATGACAATATGATGAACTAAAACTAAAAAAAATACAAAGGTAAAAATAAAGACAAGATGAAACTAAAATTACCTACGATGGAGGCAGCCGCCTATGGTGTGCTCACGAGAGCACGGTCTTCGCTCGAATTGTCGGCGCATGATGAGCTCGAGCAACGCACGGATGTGGTTGCGATGTTGGCCGAAAAGCCAACGGATCTCACCGGAGAGAGGGCCGTCGTCGCTCGACCGCGGTTGCATCGCTGTCACCGATTCAACTATGGGAACTAGGCTCTCCTCATATAAAGATGGATCAAAGGCAAAATTGAAGAGAATGACATGTATATAAAGATGATGGAATGAGAGGTTATTAAAGTGGTGGAGTTGAATGGGAGGTTGTATTATTAATGGAGTTGAATGGGAAGTTGGGAAAAATGGTGGAATAATGGAGTTGAATTAGTGGTTATTGTTGAGAATGGAAAATAAATAAATAAATAAATAAAGTTGTCTACTTTAAATACAATAAAATAAAAAGAGAAGAGAAATAGTGGAGAATTTACAATGGAAGACAAACAACATGTACACATTTTTTTACTTTTCTAATATGTAATTTTTTTTATATTTTTAATAAGAGATATTTACAAAGGAAAAATACAATAAAATACTACAATTAAAATACAACACAAGTATGATTTTTTTGTATTTTTAATAATTAAGAAAGATACAATAAAAAATGAAGAAAGTATGAATATATACATAATGTACAATGTACATCTAGGTCCCAAAACCCAACTTTTGCAAATGAGCTCCGATTTTAATGAAACCATTTCCATTGGATAGATAATTTTCTAACTTGAACTTTAAAAGTGAGTTTGGTGAATTTGGAGTTCATACGGAGCGAGAATTTAGCTTGGAAGTTAGACTTTACGGCCTTTTCTCTTTAGGATCTAGGAGCATTTATTTGAGATGAAATTTGTTTTGTATTTTTGTATTTTTATATACATTTTTATAAACAAGTTAGAGAAAGAATTAGGTTTGATTATGTTAAAAAGGTTTGATTATGCCTCTATCATGGATGAATCCCTATGCATTATAAAAGCTTAGATCTTCCATTTTATTGCCGACGTCATATGGAAATAGTGTCATCTTGACTACTCAAATAATTGTTTGGATATCCACTATTCTATATGAGTATCCATTCAATCACTTGTAAATATATTCACTCGGAAGGTACTCAATTGTTGGGATACAACCTGGCACCAACTCTGCTCTGATAGCAGTTGTTGGGATACAATCTGGTACCAACTCTGCTCTGATACTTGTTGTTGGGAACATGACCCACAATATCGTCTTCTCTCGGATACCGATTATTGGATACGAACCACTCGGATACGGAAGTGGATGCAGATATGACCACCACAACAAGGAAGCACGTGAAAGAAGGAACAACCCGATATAACAGTGGTCGGTCACCTCTCACGACCACCGGAGAAGAAAGATCACTAAAAGTAGAACGAGTACAACTCTCTTTGTTCCCTCACTCTCTTCCTCTCTTCTCTCCCTCTCCCCATTTTCTCTAGGAGTTACATTGTTTCTTGCTGGTGGTGTTGAGGCAATGCCTCCATCCCCTCTTTATATATACCAAATAAAACCCATAGTCCTATTCCCAATAGGACTATAAATATAATATAACTTAATAACTATTAGGATTTAGCATCCAATCCCTTTAGGATTCCCAATCCTAATATGACTCTAATCATAACAATCTCCCTCTTGATTTGAATTCCATCACGATCTCTTCATCATCTTGGGTCTGCACTAGGCCATCATCGTCATCTACAAGTCTCATTACCAGGAACTCATCGCCTTTGGGTGACGCACCCATCTTTGCGTGCCTTCGACGGGCCACCTTGCACGATCTCATGCCATCCATCACTAGCAGAATTCTTCGATGCCTCTGGTCGATTCCAAGAGACCACCATATCATGGCTTCAGAGGATTGCACATCTGCTGCATCGCATCGTCTCATCGACGTCGAACCTCGCTATGATATGTCGCATCGTATTCCTCGCTATCATATAACCATGCTCTGATACCCATTGATGGGACACGACCAGGTATCGTGTTCTCTCTGATCCGTCTCATCGTTGTATTCCTTCAACAACGTTGAAAATTGCGCTGATACAAATTGTCGGGACACGACCCACTTGCATCGTCTCGTCTCGGATACCATACCCCTGAATATGGAAGCGGATGTAGATACAGATGCGGGTGCACAATCGACCACCATCACAGAAGCACATAAAGAAAAGAACAACTAGGTATAACAGTGGTTGGTCACCTCTCGCGACCACTGGAGAAGAAAGATCACTAAAAGAAGAACGAGTACGACTCTCTCTGTTCCCTTGCTCTCTTCCTCTCTTCTCTCCCTCCCCCTTTCTTTCTAGGGGTTACATGGTTCTTGCTGGTGTTGTTGAGGCAATGCCTTCACTCCCCTCTTTATATAGCCCAAATACAACCCATAGTCCTGTTCCCAATAGGACTATAAATAGAATACAACTCAATAACTATCAGGATTAGGAGTCCAATCCCATTAGAATTCGCAATCCTAATATGAATCCAATCCTAACACTCATAATATGATTTTACTGGATACATGAAAGTATAGAATCATTGATCTTAATGGTTCCAAATAGCTATTTGAGTAGTCACTATGCCGCTCATTCCACTCCTATGTTATTTATCTCACATTTAGTTTGTTTAATTTACAAGTTTCCTGTGTTCTCCTTCATGTCTATGCATCTGATGTATGCTCATTTTTATATTTACATAAAGATGGGATAATAGTAGAAATAATTCATGTCTTGTGCTATGATATGATTGGAAAGTTATGTAATCATATCTCGTGCCAACTCCCCAGTTTGCAAGAGCAAAGGTAATAATCATTCTAGTTTTTCTCCAAATAATTTCTTTACTAATATTGGGGATTTCTCTTTCAATAATGCATCAAATTTAAGTAGATCTCTTAGAAGTCGAACTAATGTTTTTGAAATTGAATCGTAAGCCTTTCTTAAAAGGTCAGAACGGGTTGAACTATAGAACCGAACCGGTTCAACCGGATGATGACATCATCATTCTTAAAAATTAGATTGAACTGAACCGGTGGTAAAGAGGTGATTGAACAAACTAATCGAAATGGAATGAATTAATACATGTACAATATATATATTAAAATATAGTTGACATAGATATAAATTACATAGCTAATGTATATATCTAATAGTATATGTAAACTATAATTTTAATATGCAAAATTAAATGTTATACATATGGATATGTATATAATATTTAAACAATATACTCAATAAAAGGACAATAGTTTAAGTTATATTTAAATTCAATTTAATATAAGAAGTTATAGTGGAGTAATTGGTTAGAGGTTTGATATGTGGGTCGTTAAAGGACATAAGTTTAACTCACCACAATGATATTTATTTTGAATATATTTAAAATAACCGTGGTTAAATCTCAATTGAACCGGGTTAAATCGAGTTTAAAAAAGCCAATTAAAATGGTGATTGGAATGAAAATTCGACATGTGATCCAACCGGTGCAAACCGGTTAACCAGACTGGTCCTGATTTGATTCGATTTTTAACATACCAGTTTGAGCTCACTTTTTCTCCCATTCCAAATTTAAGATTGAAAGCTATTGGTGAAAAAGAGCAATCTTTATTCCATAGAACCCTAGGCTCTCTTATATAGAGAGGACTCATGGGTAAATTACATAATAGGTCATCCGATAAACAAAAATAGAATAAACAATACACTAAATATATAATTATCTCTACACTCCCCCTCAGGATGGAGCATAGATATCAATCATGCTCAGCTTGGAAGAACATCTCCGGAATGGTCCACTGAGCAATGGCTTGGTGAAGATGTCGGCAGTCTGCTCCCCTAAACTAACATGTGAAGTAGAAATCAGTCCCTTCTGAATCATATCTTTAGTGTAGTGGCAGTCTACCTTAATATGTTTTGTTCTTTTATGAAAGGCTGGATTATTGGCAATGAACAAGGCAGCTTGATTATCACACTGTAACTGCATGGGTAGAGATACATTTATATGCAAGTCTTCTAGTCCAGCTCGAACCCACATCATCTCCGAGCATGCTTGTGCCATCGCCCTATATTCAGATTCAGCACTCGATCTAGCCACAATAGTTTGTTTCTTGCTTTTCCAAGAAACCAGAGAGCTGCCCACAAAAACTGCAAAGCCTGAAGTAGACTTTCTATCCTTGGGATATCCTTTATAGTCTGCGTCTGCACATACCGAAACAAAGAAATCGGTGTCCTTTCTAAAAAATAATCTCGAGCCTGGAGAAGACATCAGATACCTTAGTATCACATATATGACATCCATATGTATCTATCTTGGTTGTTCTATGAACTGGCTTACTCGACTCACTACAAAAGCAATACCAGGTCAAGTTATAGTAATGTAAAGAAGCTTTCCCACCATCTCTCTGTATCTTCTCCTGTCAACCTCCTCAGTATCATTGTCATATAATTGCATACTTCGATCCGCAGGAGTACTCAAAGGTCTACATCCAACCATGCATGTTTCAACCAGCAAATCTGTAATATATTTCCCTTGGGTCATGACTAGACCTTGTGCATTCCTGGCAAACTCTAGCCCCAAAAAGTATCTTAGGGTACCAAGATCCTTCGTGACAAAGTGACGACCCAAAAATGCTTTTGCCATCTCAATCCCCTGAGCATCATCTCCTGTAACCAAGATAGCATCAACATATATCATGATGACAACCATACCTCTAGAAGTTTTCTGAATGAGCAACGCGTGATCCGCATTTGATATTTTAAACCCCTGTCGTTCAATTAGATGGGACAACTTATGAAACCACGCCCTTGGGCTCTGTTTAAGGCCATATATCACCTTGTGAAGTCTATAGACCATATAATTCTCCACCTCAGCAGCAAACCCCAATGGTTGCTGCATGTAGACTTCTTCCTGCAGATCACCACACAAGAATGCATTTTTGACATCAAGCTGAAAGTTGGACCAGTCACGTACCACATCAACAGATAGAAGAATACGAAGAGTAGAGCGACAAGCCACTGGAGAGAATGTATCCATATAGTGCACACCATAAGTTTTAGTGAAGCCCCTTGCCACTAGCCTTGCCTTGTATCGATCTAGGCTGCCATCTGCATGGTACTTTACTGTAAATACCCATTTGCAGCTAACAATAGATGCACCAAAGGGAGTGGGAATCAAGCTCCATGTACCCCATGACTGTAAAGATGCCATTTCTTCTTCCATATCCAACCGCCGACAGTATATCTTCATAGCATCATGATAATTATGTGGTATCTCCACGGAAGACAGAGCCACAACAAATTTCTAGAAGTCTCCTGTGAGACAATGAAAGGAAACCTGGGAAGCCATGGGATAAGATACACAAGTATGTTTCTGCTTCCGAATATCAATGGGAACATTAAGATCATCATCCATTGCACTCGTCGTTGCACATTCCTCCTACAAAGTAGAATCCTGCACATGCACACTATCTGACCCATCGTTATTAATGGCATCTAAACATACCTGAGGCGTGATAGATGATTAGCGTGTATCCTGAGAAGGGCCTGATCGACGTGTATAGTATTTAGTGAATGACATTATAGGTAGTGGTGGTGGTGGTATTGAGGATGACATTGGTGTGACAACCGTGTCAGGAATGGATAGGGGTGGACTCACACTAGGAGGAGGAGGAACATACACATCGGTATTGGATGTAGAGGAAGTTAACCTATCACCTGCAGGAGAGAAGTACATAACAAACTCAAAAAATGTGACATCAGCACTGACGAAATATTTCTTGTTGACTGGATCATAACATTGGTACCCATTCTGAGTCCAAAAGTAGGCCACAAAGACACACATGACTGCTCTAGGAGAGAGTTTGTCAAGTCCAGGAGACAACTGGTAAACAAAGGGAACACCACCAAATACATGATTCACAAGGTATATGATTCACAAATACTGGTAAACAAAGGGAACACCACCAAATACAGGAAAATGATGGAAATTAGTATTTTCTCACTGAGTACAGAGGATGGCATATGATTCACAACGTAACATGTCGTAAGGACCGCATTATCCCAAAAGGAGATAGGCACACAACTCTGGACAAGCAGGGTACGAGTATTGTCAAGGAGATGTCGATGTTTTCGCTTTGCCACTCCATTCTGTTGAGATGTGCAAGCACATGTGGTTTGATGAATAACTCCTTTGGACGACAAGAAATGGGAGAGGGAACGAGTGAAAAATTCCAATGCATTGTCTGTACGAACATATTTCACATAAGATGAAAAACTAATCTGCACTTCTATTATAATATTGCGAATAACATCTCCTGTTTCAGATTTATTCTTTAATAGAAAAACCCATGATACACGAGAAAAATCATCAACAACGACATGATAGATCCTATGTCCCTAATGATCATGGACACGACTGGGACCCCAAATGTCAACATGGAACAACTCAAAAGGGGATCTACTACTCTAACACTGACAACTAGGGAAGCTAGATAGATGGTCCTTTCCCAACTGACAAGCTTCACCCTGAAAAGATAAACTGGGAGAAATTTGAGGCAATAGATGGTGCATCTTCTGAAGCGGGAGGTGACCAAAACATAGATGCCAGGTGTACAGGGAGACTGATCCGGCTGAATAGGAGGAGACACCAACATAGGTAGTCTAAACCAGACGATATAGAACATTCTGCTCAGAGCCACAACCAATCACCTTGCCCATTAGTATGTCCTGAAAAATAAGAGAAGATGGGTCAAGTATAGCACGACAGTGCAAATCTTTCGTAATCTGAATCGAAAATCAGGAGCATGCAGAGCATTCTTTAGATGCATGGAAAGGTGACAAGGTAATATCCCCCTGTCCAACGATGGGTGAATGAGTACCATCAGCAATGATCACTGGCCATCTTCATGGAATGTCTCTGTATGACTCAAGTCTATCTCTGTCCCGACAAAGGTGATAGGTTGCACCATAATCCACAATCCAATCTGAAATAATATGACCGGATGTAAAAGCAGAAGCACTACCTGAGGTGCTAGCGGAGGCAAAAGTACTGGCAGGTGCTGAGGAAGCAATGTCTGAAGAGCCTCCTGGTGAATCTGTAGATGCTTGAGGCATAATATCACGCAATCGCGCTAAAAGCTCCTCAAACCTATTATCTGACGTGGACACCGATGGAGATGCAACATGCTCAGCTACATGTGTTGATGGTGGAAACCCATGCTTCAAATACCGTGTATCCTTGGAGTGACCTGTGCGATGGCAGAAATTGCATGGTTGGCGAAAACGACATCCTCGACCACGAAGACCACGTCCACGGAATGAAGACTTACCACCTCTCCCTCGCGACACAGCCATCGCCGAAGGAGGAGGATTAATAGTATGAGAAGAGACAGATATGCGGATGATCCTCCAGTATACTTCCTCCATAGGAGGAATGGTAGCATCGACAAGTATCTGAGATCGGGCTGCATCAGACTCAGGATCAAGAGCCATGAGTAGTACCCCCACCATGGTACCATTTTGAAAAGTCTTCTGCTTCTAAAGGGTAGCCGTGAGAGGTATAGTATTGTAGAGCTTCTCAAATATGCCCCATAGGGATGTATACAAGGAATGTAGTGGCTGGCCATTCTACTTCATAGTGAATATGTCATGCTGAAGCTGCAACATTTTTACACCTTGGAATAGGTAGCTGCCAGGATGTCCCACATAGCCTTAGCGGTGGGTTGATGGAGAACATCGTTCGCAATCTCCATCGTCAACGTGCCTGAAAGCCAGACCTTGGCATATGAATCATCAGCCTCCCAGGAGGCATAGATCCCAGTCTTCGCTGTTGGTTCTTCTTCAGTAAGAATGTGTTTATTACCATTTGACTTCCTGATGCTCATGAACTGCATTGCCCAGAGCTCATAATTCATCCCATCCATCTTGACTATTGGCACAAGACCTTTGAATGCGCCTATGGAGGGCATATCAACTTTGTTATCTAACATGATGCCGGAGACGAAGAACTAGGATTTGTAGACCAATGAAGAAGTGTCTACATAAACTGGACAAGATTTGAGTGCATATGTAGACGCTACGCACTAAAATCCATGGAGAGGGAGGGGGCCTACGAAGGAGAATACATCGGCGTTGGAGAGAGGCCGGGCGGTGGAGGCCCCGTCGATGCTCGGAGGCGACGGGTGGGGCAGTAGAGGGCGACGATGGTGGTAGATAGAACAAGAGAGAGAGGTGGTAGAACCACTAGGGCTCGACAGTTGCTGTAGAAGAGGGGAGGAGAGAAGGCAGCACCGAAGGGGAAGGGGGTCAGTGGTGATGGGTTAGGGTTAGGGTTAGGTTTCCTGCTCTGATACCGTGTTGGTGAAAAAGAGAAATCTGTATTCCATAGAACCCTAGGCTCTCTTATATAGAGAGGATCCATGGGTAAATTATGAAGGATATGGAATAATCCTCAAGCGCATTACAGAAGCGTGAGCGTCGTATCGAATATGATGAAGAACGACTAGTCAAACTAGTTGTTCTATGCAGCGGAATTTAAAATTTTCATGCGATGAAACCACATGATCCAAGAAAGATTCTCGGATCGTTTCATCTAGAGCCACAACAAGTATAAAGGAATACCTCTTGAAGCGTGATTAATAGAATCTCTACGAAAAGAGACCTCTTGTCTCAAGTCCGAACATCGGAGAAGACGCTTGCGAGCGCGGGGATGAGTCATGTGTTCCTCACAATCCAACGAGTTGATCCAGGCATGATAAACTCCTGATATCATCGTATGAGATCGAACGCCTTCTTCACGAGCGTAGCACTCCAAAGAAGACAGAGAACCGAAGAACATCGAGGTGGCGGTGCGGTGGTGAAGCGACGATGGCTTTCTCTTCTAGGGTTTGGTGGACGACCACCAAGGGAGAGGAGAGAGAGGTTGATGTGTAGAATAAGAGAGAGAGAGAGAGTTGTGCTTCAAAAGCATAACCTAGAGAGCATGGTATGCCTCTCTATTTATAGGGTTTTGGGATCCATGGATCTCAATCCATGGGACACATAAAATCAACGGATGGGATTGATTTTTGGTAAAAGCCAACAACTAATAATCTAATTTAGATCAAATATATTTGATAAATCAAATACAATTCAATCTTAAATTAAATCAAATAATTAAGGAGATAATCATAATGGAGATAATCATCTCCCATGAAACTTGGTGGACGGCCACCAATTCCATATAGGACTTAGTAGCTGTCCACATGTTTCCATGTGGAGGCAATCTCATGTGATTGCATATCCCAATGAAAATCTCCATTAATTTTCCAACAACTTTTGTTGGGATTTACTCTTCAAAAATAATTCATAATTAATTTTGAGAATATTTCAATCTTACCATTGGAATTTAGTGAATCACATTCACAACCCAAAACAAAATATAATTTACATTTTCAATTAATTACACAACGTGTACCTAATACACATCAATAATTATTTAACAAATATAAAATATAATTAGATCTCTCTAATAAATTATAAATCACATTTATAAGATATTATGAATAATTGGATACTGCTATCCACGTTATTCTTATCCATAATAATTAAATCACATTTAATTATATCGGATAATTTCTACATGCATCAGGATAATTAAATCACATTTAATTATCATTCTCTTAATGCTCAGATATAATTCAACTATGGAATTATTCTTGAACCCTTTCAAGAATAATGCGATTTCTCCACAAATACTTGGAGATAAGGATAGGACGATTGTATTGTTCCACATATAGTGACTTGAATATTGAGATCACATCTCAAATCTAGACCTCATGGACCTCTCATATATACTTGATTAAATCAAGGCCGTAAACCTAATCTTCTCATTACATCTAAATCTCATTCAGATCAATGTCCAATACATGGACTAAGATTAGGTCACTTCTCAACTGAGAGGAGTCACTAAAATCCAAACCTGTTTCATCACTCCCTCGGAATGGAAGCGTCATGGTTATATAATCGTTTATGATCAAATCACCCTCAGGTATTCCTAACACCTGTACATCCTGCATACTGGAAGGCCTATGATCATCCTGAAGATATAGATCAATTTTACATTGTCATCTTAAGGGTTTGATCACCAAGTGTCTCAATCTTGGTCATTGGGAATCAGTATCGATCATATGCTTTCTCAACGCATATATCATACCTTCAAATTCTTGTCATGCTTCCAAAGCACGATGACCATGCATGGAATTTGATTGGTCCCAATACCTCATGAGTGAGCTCATGTCTCCTGGTTCACATATGAACCTGTATGATCCCTTTTAGAGATCGTATTACTCATATGCCCTTACATGCACAACAGCTCGCCGGTGTATAGTCCTTGATTAGGCCATCAACCTATTGGTCTGCCAAATGTACATACTCAGACATATAGTAATACTTATGTCTCTGGTCAGAGGATGCATGCCTATGCTGTGGCACTATTCAACATAGGTCCTTGGTTATCTCGATCTCGTTAGTCAACCCATTGACTCAATTAATCTGACACCGTCGAATCTCTATTCCCATGCAAAGGACCTGCATCAAGAGGTCGGTCAGATATCAACCTAAATGAGAAAGGATTGCCATCTCCTACTTAGGCTAGAGATCATTTCTAAACAATCATTTGACGGTGCTTGATGAGTCCTCAATCTCACTCTTTAGATATTCATCCAAGCACCAGCCTCTATGATTCAATAACTGAATCAATAGTTGTATGATCATCAAGATGGCCATGGTACATAACCCTAATTGTACTAAGGGACCTATTATGCAAATTGGTTATTCTTCATTTCAGATCAGGGAATGATATTCGCAATAACATTTATTGCACAATGGCTCGCCATGGGCTCACGTGTCCAACAATCTCCCACTTGCCCAAAGAGCCATAATGGGCTAATCATTTAAACCCGCACTCATGTGGCAGTCATAGGATATTTACAAAAATAGCTAGGTAAGTTGATCAGTCACTCTGTTTTCGAGAGACTACGTCAAGTCCTTTTATGGCACTTGCAAATCCCCCAGTAATTCTGCTCGCATCCAATGCGAATGTTGCATCTTAAGCAACCAATACTCAATTTTATCAGTTATAGTGTCCTTGACACTATAGCTTAATAATTGTTATAACCAGTTTTCCATTATCCTTATCAGAAATACCCTTATTCCTGGAGATCTCTATCTCCTAAGGTATTCGTAGTTAAGACCTTTTTAGATCAATATCCATAAAGTCTTAAGTTTCTAAATATAAGACTTTGACATCACCATCTCAAAAATCTTTTCATCTTTGAAGATATTATTATTATTACAATCAAGTGTTTTATCTCCTTAGTATGATTAGTAACAATTACTACTCCCACTGCATGGCAGATATGTAACTTTCGTACATATCTAGCATACGCTCAGCTTCTCGTAACTAATGCACAAGGGCAAGTAGTTCTATCATTTACTTCCTCAACTCTTTGAGGTGATATCCCTATAGACAGGTCAGTACCATATCTTAAGGGAATGAAGCCTTTCTTGGAATTTTCCTAAAAATGGAATATATATCCAAGGTGTACCATTAATGCGACAATTCCAATGTCCTCCTCTTTGCTTCTGAACATCTTCAGAACTAAGATCTAAGAGGTATCATTGAGATCATATCTCAAGATATGGAACGACCAGTTATAAAATACTTATTATTATCCATATATCATTTAAATGATTAGGAGATTACCTACATTTAGCATGATGAACACAATGGCACTCCCACTAAGCTTCACATGGTTCATCAATATTCTATCTAAAATCATAACATTTATAATTTCTTTAAATCTTATGTTCCAACTATTAGAAGCTTATATGAGTCCATCGATGGAATTCCTCAACTTGCACACCTTTCTGTCCTCATCCATGAAGCCTTGAGGCTACTTCAGGTGAATATCCTCGGAAAGATATTCATAGAGGAATACAATCTTGACTCACATCTTGAAAATGCTATAGTCATGTTGTGTAGCTAGGGTTAGATATATTCTGATGGATTTAAGCATGGTTATTGAAGAGCAAGTCTCATCGCAAGCGATGTCTTCTCTTCAATGTGTAGCTCATGGCTATGAACCATGCTTTGAAGGTTTCTACCTTCTCATCAGGTCCCCTCTTTCTCCTGAAGATCCATTTTCACCTTAATGGGCCTTACCCATATAGGTGGATCCTCAAGGGTCCATATACAACACTTGTATATAAAGTCTACATTAGACTTTTATTGATAACATCCATCTTTCCATGTCATGATCCTCAGGAGCTTCATCACATGAAGTCCGATCATTTTCAGACTTAACTGACACATAGAATACATTCTCAAACTTATTTGAAGAAGTATTAGTGTTTCATCTTCAATTATTCTTTTAGTTTCCAATTTCAGGAGCCTCATTATATTTCTCAAGATTAAATGAGTTCCTTTACTTCATTTTTATCTTGATTCTCAAATGTGTCATCCTCTAAGAATCTTATCCTTAGATATGATTTCCTTTAAGAATCTCAAGGTCGTAAAGTAGGTATCCAATACCATCCTTTATTTCCTAATGAAGTAGCACTTTCTGGTGCCAGATTCCAGCTTATTTGCCTGGAACCTTATTAAGGATATATATATATATATATATATATGTAGTCGCTACTACATATACATATACCTTGGAACCAGTCATTAAATTTCAGTATTACATATACATACATCCTCCTATTGATCTCTTAAGGTTTAAATTTCAGTATTAGAAATGTTAATGAACCAGTCATTAAATTTCTAATTTAGTAGAGTCCACTAGATTTTAGATTACTATCTGAAATATCTCCATCATAACTCTTTATGATAGGTCTATTACAGATGTAATGCTTATTTCCAACATTTAGAAATTAACAGTGAGTGTATTCTAATATCTAGGTCATAGAGACATTCTCTAAGACTAAGGGCTCTCCCAAAGAAATTAAGAAGTCTATTTATCCAATAGAGGTTGTTGCAACAATTGCATTATCATCCATCTGGATGACTATTGAACCTTAAGATCAAATTTTCTAGTCTTCTAATACAGATGCAACCAATTGCAAGTGTTATTAGAAGATTGAGATACAATTATTAGACTTTTATCTCATCGAATAAGAAAGTCAATTTCAATGATTAAATGTAGAATATATAGATGCACTATCCGAGTCTTTCTCTAAGGATCTAGATAGACTTGATAGTCATACTATCTATACATCAGCTTATTGCAGTACGTCATTCATCCAACTATTTGGATGTCATATGGAAGTCACAAAAGTATGGTCAACACTTTGACTTTCCTTCTTACTTGGGTCCAACCCATGCTTCCACTGTGCTCCCTTTATCTAGAAACAACCATTACTTTAGATGAAGGATCTCTTATGCTGAATTCAAAAGATTTCAATATAAGAGCATTTCAACTTTTGTACATGCTTCATTTAATTCATCTAATATGAACATTATGAAGCTTCATGAATGACTAGAGTATAGACAGTAAGATGATGACACTCATCATATCTACAAACATCTTAACTCTTAAAGACTTAGGTTCAGATAGGTATTCAAACATTTTGAATACATCATCTCTTATAGAGCCACCATTCTGCATAATGCAGTGAACCATTTCATTCATGATTAAATGTCAAGAGCACATTGTATGCCAGAAACATCTTCTTAGAATTTTGTAAGGATTATTTGACAATTGCGATAATCATAGACAAGTCACTTCCAAAGTACATTCGATGAGAGATCAAGACTATAGAGACATACAAACCCTAGGATTGTAGTCCTATTGTTTGTTTAATTGTCACTCCTCATTACTATGAGGAAACTTGCACATCACAACCACATACAATATGTGTCCAATTGCAAGTACAATATCTTAATCATGGATCCAATCCATGATATTTTACTGGTTATTTTTTAGTATAATATTGAGTGAGTTTAATGAAAAATTATCTGAAATAAGAAATTTGCATAAGTGTATATATTTATATATATATATATATATACATATTTTACTTTGATTTAGGAATTTGTATCAAAGTTTTCTTGCCTTGTCAACAATAAAAGTTCACTCCCTTAATCACTTTCAATGTAAGAGATATACTTATCATTATATCTCAAGCAAGATCTGGGATCTCCTTCATTATCTTTGTCACATCCCAATAATATGAGAACCTGTGACTCGGATAAAAAGAAGCGGGAACACATTCTACCTTACAAGTCCAACTTGCATCTCCCAATTCGGTCTTTAACACCTGGGCCCACCACCCCTAAGGTGATGTTGACCCGTCATTAATTGAACCAACCGTCAATAGGAATACAACTCACTATGCGTAATCCAAAATCACCCCAATAATATGAGGACCTGATATTGGGGTCACTACGCATACGTCCTTACTCTTTCGAGAAGCGAAGAGCTCGATCCAAATGGATCGTATGCAGGAGCTGTCACTTCAGACAGGCGTCCCCTACATACAATATCTGGCGCCGGAACCCTTCGCCTTGACAGGAGACCATGGATGTCACTTATGTGATTCTCCACCTCATATTCAAATTTTAATAAATTATTATGAATCATATTCATATAATCAATTCTTCCAAGGGAAATACACATCTATTCATAATAGAGTGTTTTTAATTGGATATAATTAACTTAATCATATTAAATTAACTATCAATCCAATTCAATCAACAAACTTGATTTTACTTGAATATAAAATGGTATGATCTCAAAGTAAGTGTTAATTAGAATTTTAATAATTAAAAAAATACACCTTGATTTCTCCGGTATTATCGAGTCCCTACCCGCTTTCATGGCTAGTACCGACGAAAGTGGGACGGACCGCAACCGGTGCGACCTGCTACCCCAATGCTTCCCGACTAGACACCATATCCACCTCAGGAAAGGATAATGCCAATAACATCAATTTGTACTTGAGATGATCATCGGTTCTTCAACCAAAATTATACCTTATAGTAATAATGAAAATATTTTTGATTATAAGGAAATTTGCTAGACAAATTCCCAATCCTATTCAGGTAAGGAGTTTGATGATAGTGTTTCCAATTATGATCTAGATCAAAACTAATCAATTTATTGGTTGAGGCCAATTCAATTAAGGAAAAAATAATCATTCAATATTTCTCAAATATTTTCTATAATTATTTAATGAAATTAACAATTAATTTCACTAATTGACAATCACACGGTTCTTGATTAGGAATGTAATTTCAGCAGTGACCCCTACTTACTAAAATTAACATATCTCAATCAATTTAAGTCCAAATTAGACAAAATCAATTTTTAAAGATTGCTAATTCGATTTAGAACAGAATCGAAGTCATATTTAATGCATTTCAAGGGATCAAAACAGTAATTAACTCATTAATCATATTAAGATCCACAGTTCCCGCAACAGTGAATACATGTTCATTAAAACAACCATATCTTGAGCAAACAAAATCCAAATTATGTAAACTCAGATCCTATGGTTTCCTTATTTAATGGGAAACAAAATCCAAAATAGGGCCGAATTTATTCACTAAACAGATGTGCGAAAATCAAATGCGACAAAAAAACTTTCGCGACCTTAACAATCCCAAGTCGTCCTAGGTTTGCGGATCGTATCCTAACCTTCAACCTAAGTCTCTGACACCACTTGAAGGATATGGAATAATCCTCAAGTGCATCACGGAAGCGTGAGCGTCGTATCGAATATGATGAAGAACGACTAGTCGAACTAGTTGTTCTATGTAGCGGAATTTAAAATTTTCATGCGATGAAACCACACGATCCAAGAACGATTCTCGGATCGTTTCATCTAGAACCACAACAAGTATAAAAGAATACCTCTTGAAGTGTGATTGATCGAGTCTCTACGAAAAGAGACCTCCTGTCTCAAGTTTGATCATCGGAGAAGACGCTTGCGAGCGCGGGGATGAGTCGTGTGATCCTCGCAATCCAACGAGTTGATCCAAGAACAGTAAACTCACGATCTCATCATACAAGATTGAATGCCTTGTTCGTGAGCGTAGCACTCCAAAGAAGACAAAGAACCGAAGAATGTCGAGGCGGCAGCGCGGTGGCGAAGCGACGACGGCTTTCTCCTCTAGGGTTTGGTGGATGGCCACCAATGGAGATGAGAGAGAGGTTGATGTGTAGAATAAGAGAGAGAGAGTGATGTGCTTCAAAAGCATAACCTATAGAGCATGGTATTCCTCTCTATTGATAGGGTTTTGGGATCCATGGATCTCAATCATAGGACACATAAAATCAATGGATGAGATCGATTTATGTTTAAATCCAATGGTCAATATTGCTGTTGGTAAAAGCCAACAACTAATAATCTAATTTAGATTAAATATATTTGATAAATCAAATACAATTCAATCCTAAATTAAATCAAATAATTAAGGAGATAATCATCATGGAGATAATCATCTCCCATGAAACTTGGTAGACAGCCACCAATTTCATATAGGACTTGGTAGCCGTCCACATGTTTCCATGTGGAGGTAATCTCATGAAATCTCATGAGATTGCATATCTCCATGAAAATCTCCATTAATTTTTCAATAACTTTTGTTGGGATTTATTCTTCAAAAATAATTCATAATTAATTTTGAGAATATTGCAATCTTACCATTGGAATTTAGTGAACCACATTCACAACACAAAACAAAATATAATTTATATTTTCAATTAATTACACAATGTGTATTCAATACACTTGAATAATTAATTAACAAATATAAATTATAATTAGATCTCTCGAATACATTATAAATCACATTTATAATATATTATTAGTAATTGGATTCTGCTATCTACATTATTCTTATCCACAATAATCAAATCACATTTAATTATATCAGATAATTTCTACATGCACCAGGATAACTAAATCACATTTAATTATCATTCTCTTAATGCTAAGATATAATTCAACTATGGAATTATTCTTGGACCCTTTCAAGAATAATGCAATTTCTCCGCAGATACTTGAAGATAAGGACAAGGCGATTGTATTGTTCCACGTATAGTGACTTGGATATTGAGATCACATCTCAAATCCATACCTCATGGAACTCTCATATATGCTTGATTAAATCAAGGCCGTAAATCCAATATTCTCATTGCATCTGAATCTCATTCAGATCAATGTCCTTTACATGGATTAAGATTAGGTCACTTCTCTATTGAGAGGAGTCACTAAAATCCAAACCTGTTTCATCACTCCCTCGGAATGGAAGCATCATGGTTATAAAATCGTTTATGATCAAATCACCCTCAGGTATTCCTAACACCTGAACATCCTGCATACTGGAAGACCTATGATCGTCCTAAAGATATAGATCAATTTTACACTGTAATCTTCAGGATTTGATCACCAAGTTTCTCAATCTTGGTCATTAGGAATCAGTATCGATCATATGCTTTTGAAAGCATATATCACACCTTCAAATTCTTATCATGCTTCCAAAGCACGACGACCATGCATGGAATTTGATTGGTCCCAATATCTCATGAGTGAGCTCATGTCTCCCGGTTCACATGTCAACCTGTATGATCTCTTTGAGAGATCGTATTACTCATATGCCCTTACTTGCACACTAGCTCGCCGGTGTATAGACCTTGGTTAGGTCATCAACCTATTGGCCTGCCAAATGTACATACTCAGACATATAGTAATACATCTGTCTCTGGTCAGAGGATGCATGCCTACGCTGTGACTGTATTCAACATTTGTCTTTGGTTATCTCGATCTCGTTAAGTCAACCCATTGCCTCAATTAATCTGACACCTCCGAATCTCTATTCCCATGCAGAGGTCAGGCATCAAGAGGTCGGTCAGATATCAACCTAAATAAGAAAGGATTGCCATCTCCTACTTAGGCTGGAGATTATTTCTCAACAATCATTTGACGGTGCTTGATGAGTCCTCAATCTAACTCTTTAGATATTCATCCAAACACCATCCTCTATGATTCAATAACTGAATCAACAGCTGTATGATCATCAAGATGGCCATGGTACATAACCCTAATTGTAATAAGGGACCTATTATGCAAATTGGTTATTTTTCATTTCAGATCAGGGAATGATATTCGCAATAACATTTATTGCATAATGGCTCGCTGTGGGCTTGCATGTCCAACAAATTACATAGTAGGTCATCCGATAAACAAAAATAGAATAAATAGTACACTGAATATATAATTATCTCTACAAGAGCATATCTCTAGAAAAAGCTGTTACAGTAAAAAAATAACACCTTAGACCATCATTATAATATAGATCCTTTGTCCTAAATCACATGTTGTTCATTTCAGTTCATGGAGAAAAATTGCAAGAAGTTATTCTTGAAGGAGAGAGGACGTTGAAGATGATGCAAGAGATAACTAGCTATCTCTCCCTGAAGTTGGACTCCAAGGTTTTTGGACCAAAAAAAACGTCTCCTGCGAATTTGGTATGACAATGCTAATTTTCATAGCATGATGTGAATCTTGGACAAATAAATAATAGATAGTTATCTTCTGAAATCACAATCTTGCCTTTTTTGATTTTGTTTATTATTGATCATATTGATTCATCCTCTCTATCTCTCGATTGGGTCACTGCTAATGTTTGTTTTCCCATCTGTGGATACGGTTGTTTCTGGTTGTTGAGGCAAATGAATTGTCATGGCGCCATTTTTTGGAGTCAGGATGGGTTGCTCAGAGTCATGATGAGTAAGTAGAGAAGGAAGACAAGGGCACATCATATTTCCGATGGAACTTTGAGTATATGGATGCATAATGGGTCCGATACTGAAATAGCCGAAGATCAATTTCTTTGGCATCGAGTATCTTGATTATGATGTATGTTACTTCTACACTATATTATTTGATTATCTTAGTAATTATTCGTGTATATATCTCCCTATAAAATATTTCATGGCGTGCATATGCTATTTTGTTTAGAGCTACATTTGCATGTTCCTAATCTAGATATGTCATAAATTAAAAGGGGCTCTTTCCAAGAGTATGTTATTATCATAAATATGAAAGATAATTTTTCTAGTGAATACTATATATTCTTACCCATTTAAAAATCAATAATATAACAACAATATTCACTTGCTATAAGTCAATTTAAAAATCGATAATATAACAACAATATTCACTTGCTTAAGACACTATTTTATTATAAATTTAGATTCATTTGCTTTTTATTCGATTTTTTTAGCTTCATACAAATCTCTATAATCTTCTTAACCACTTCCTGCGTTAACTTTAATCTACAACTCTAAGTTTTCAATGGTTGGATGCAGTTAAGATATTTCTGTAGGTGCATCACATTATACTACAAATACTTTCAGGATTTAATTACCCGCTAATTATAGTCTTTAACAATAAATATGTATTCCTTATATTACTTTTGAAGAAATCTTCGACTACTTGGCTAGCACGAAAATACCGAAAGCAACAAAAAAACTAGGTCCAAATTTATCGCATCAATTTTGACTACAAACAAAAACTTTTGACCTTAATAGTTTCAGTCCACAACAATTAAGTGGATGATAAATTTGAGAGCTTGCGACAAGCCACTGATGAAGAGATACTACAGTAGTTAGCAATATTTTGAAATTGGAATGGGTAACCTTCACAAGGACAAAAGCAGGTGAAGGTAGAACCCCATACGGACTTTCTTTTCTTTCAGATTCAATAAATTCCAATCACAAGAGCACAAATCCAATCACCCATGCACCAATTATATATTCAAGTCACACGTTAGCTGCACGTGTTGCCATTCCCAATCGAAGGCAGAAGATGATGATGGGAAAACTTACAAATCAACCAATGATGGAGAAGTGCCCTATCAAAACCTCATGAGTTGGTATCGAGCTCAATAGGCTAACATGTTTATTATCTTCCATTTACATTGTTGTTTGCAGCATTTAAATGTCTATCGTTGTTGTCATTGCTCTTGCCACTCTCCGGACTTTGACGATGCTCTTGCACTTTTGTAACATCCAAGGTCGTCTTCTCTGGATCTGAAACCTTTGCCTCCTGCAATTATGGGGCATGTTTTTTTTATTTCTATGTGGGAGAATTCAAGACATGATTCTTAGTTGTTCCTGGAAGCAAGCAAGTCCACAGTAAATTCTATCTGAGACATTGTCATTATAATGAATCGATACATCACAAATTAAGCAAAACAATTCTTAAAAGGAAATCTTTAACGATAGACAGTTTTCTACCTCAAGTGGCTCCAACATAAAGTTGAGTAGTTTTACTTAAATGAACCTTACTGCAGAGGAAGCTTGAAAAGCTGAATCGAAGATTTATGGAGGATAACTTCGTGTGTGATGTTCTTCTTTCGGTTCCCTCGTAGAGTAAATAAATCGATGATTCCCTAATCATATCTAGAGATCGATTGAATAGAAAATGAATTTTTTAGGTAAATCGTCAAAGTCCTCAACTACAGATTATAGTCAGGGAATACACGATAAGCTTATTAGGGAAGTTATTTCATATATTACGGTAAAATCAGCTCTCGTTGATTAAGAAGAGATACAATTACCAAGAGGGAATTCTTATACTTTCATTCTCCAGTGTGCAAGCATTTTCATGATGTCATATCTATGCGAACTCTTCTTCTATATATCCTAAGATTTTTTACATCCCTGCAATTCATCAACAAGCGCCATCAATATTGTCTCATATATATTTAAAATTTAAACATGATTTGGTTAATAATACAATAACTACTTATATTTATTAATATAAATAGATTGTCACACCACAGCGTGGTGCGGGTTGAACAACTAGTATGTTTCAAAATGAAGAGGACATGCTTGGATTTTAAATAAAGTTCAAACCAAAAGGGCAGCCGATTAAAGAGTTATGGACATGTAAGTGCAAGGGTCCCTTTGCAAAAAGTCCAACTTGATTAAAGCTGGAAAACACTAGCGACGACTTATATTTAAATTCAAGAAACCAGTTCGACAATTTAGCAATTTTTCGAGGCATGTGTGTCACATGAAAACTCTGTTGTTCGACTTGGATGCAAAACGAGAAGCGGGGCCTCCCTACTAGTTTTCCTCATGGCAGGGGACGCATAAGCTCTAGGTCCCTACCAATGAAGGAGATGCCGTCTTCGATTTTCTTTGAAGAAAGTCTGAAAGATATATATTAAGTCATAAAAGAGTCGTACCAATTAGATCATATATTTGTGTAATCCCACAGTCCTTGCCTATTCTTTTCCTTAGCGAAAGGCAATAACGACATGAGCGTGTGTGAGGCATCGTCGAGGATGAAACTATTGTTGGATGTGACTATGTAGGCTTAGCAGTTATTGGCAAAATCTGATATTTCTATTTATCTTCCAGCTCGGGGGATCCAAACTATTAACCTGATTCACTATAGGACTGCAATTAGAGATGATGTATGTATGATAATGCCCGAAATCAATTGCTACTTCGATTCCATTTACAATAACTGAAAGTTCTTGCTCTGATGGAGAAGTGTGGGTCGTGGAAATAACCTTTGCCTTAAGAACTCATCTTTGGAGTTTAGAATATACTATGCCACAGAACGATGAATTCATGCAGTAGGTACCTTTCACATCGATGGATATATCGTAACTTGGGCAATGTCAAGTAACTGAATTTTATAGTCCAAATGTAGAGAACCTCCTTGAACTGATTCAGAGCCTTTGTCTAGATTGTCTACCCTGTCAAATTTGTCAATGTCGTGGAGATTTACTTGTGGGGAGCCATATTTCATATTACATCTAGTGTGACAAAGGCGATGAAAAATGACTGCTGCAATCTTAAATTTCATTGGGAAATCAATCTTTTGACTATCAAAGCGACAAGAGAAATTTCTATATCACCTAATTACATCATGTTGATTCTAATAAAAATCTTGAACTGCACTGAAACCACAATTTTACGTGCTTTAAGAAGTGTATTTTATGAGTGTCATGCGCACGTGAAAATCGAGAGATTCCAGATACATTTTTTTATTCAACTACAAACCATCAGATATTAAAATATGTATATGGAAAGTAGATGATTGGTTCACATGGACTGGAATATTTTTACCTGAACATTTATTCTATTTACAAAGATATTTTTGACTTTATTGACTCAAATCAAATCCTATTTTTATTTTTTTCCGAGATTTAAAATGTGTTGAAGCCTCTGTCACTAGGTTCTAGACATCATAAGGATCACATAGGAATTTTCTAGGAATTTTTCTGATTTTTCTTCTATTTGGAAATGTCAACTACAAACCATCAAAATGATCACTAGGTTCTAGACATCATTTGGTGTTTTTTGGAAGTACGAGGAGCATTTGTGTAATTTTCTAAGCAACCTAGGAGATTGAATGTAAATGAACAGAAAGTAAGGTCGTGATTGCATGAAAATAATAGAAACATGATAGAAGTGAAATTTGCCAATTAAAAAATAGGTTATGAATAAATTGAGAGATTAGATTTAACTTTAAAAAATTGCAGAAAGGTCCCTTAAGTACTAAATCTTTAATAAAAAATGAAAATTTTATGGAATATAGAATACAAAAATTAAGAAATTACAAAGAATAATCAAACATATCCTAAAATTACATTGATGTCCAAAATAAATAAATAAAAATTAAGAGAAAACATAAATTACGAAGGGGTCACTGGACCTCTTCTTCCTTGACTGATGACGGCTATGGGAGATGGCGGAGGAGTTGCACAGTTGTTACTCATATATAGGAGAGCACATAGGAGAGGTTTGGCAGAGGATGTGCTGCTACGACGACGCGGAGGCCGAAGATGGTGGTCGATCGTGGCCGAGCCCCAAGTTGGGTCCCTTCTCTTTTCTCGACCGCCACCCTCCCTTTTTGTAGGTGTAGTCAAGGATGGGGAGGGGTAGCAGTTGGCAGAAGGCAAGGCAACGACTGTTAATGCAAGGGAGGAGGATACGTGGTGACAATGCTCACACGCTAGAGGAGGGAGAAGAAAGGGCATCATTGTGCATTGGAGGAGGAAGAAGATGGGGTTCTAACGTCAACATGACATCTGCACCCCATTTCTTTTTCATTCAATTTGTTTGTAATGCTGACATCAGCTGACGTCGATATTTTATCATGTATTGATTTTTTTCAATTTTTTGGAAATAAAAGATGGAGAGGATGAGAGCCCCCTTGGGCTTCTTCTAAAACAACTCTAAAAAAATAATAAAAGGAAAATTGTTAGATACTTCAACATGGGCTTGCAGCCTATGTTAAAAAATAAGAAGGAAATCATCATCATCATCATCATCATCATCATTAGATTTCTTCTGTAATGAATGCTATGTCGTCTTTATTTGATTTTCAATGCAATGAACATGAAAGTTATGAATTGAAAAATATGCGTAAAACTAAAAAAAATGCAAACAATAAAAATATATTATTTTTCTCGAAAAGGTATAATAATATGATAAAACACCTATTCATCATACCCATAAACTTAACTTTTGCTTGTCCTGAGAAAAATAATAATATGCATGATGAATACTCATTCATCACTCTTTATTCTTTTATTTTAGCTAAAAATCTTGGCAAAATACCATGTAGATTGCTGTAAATACAATAAGTTACCAGTAAGCATGCTTTATGTAAATTTGAATAATTAGCATGTATTTGTGCAAAAATAAAAGAATAAAGAAATAAAGAAAAAGAAAGAAATATTTAGAATAAATATTGAGTGACCTGAACCCAAGAGAGGGCCCAATATGGGCCTGATCGCCAAATAAAATAAGTAGAGAGAGATAGGGTCATTCAACCTTGTATATATGCCTTCTATGTGTATATATTTTATGTTTTTACAAAAACAAAATAAAAATGTGTTTCTATTATCTTATATATATTTCTAAAAATAAAAAAAATTAAAAATAAAATAAAAATAAAATAATTTCTCTCTCTCCTTGTACATAATACATGTATATAGGTACATTATCACTATTTATTTTACACTTGTGAAAAAACAATAAAAATAAAATTAGTTTATATCCCAAATTTTATTTTGTAAATAAATATAATATAAAATTGTGGTATTTGTATAAAAATAAGAAAAAAAAATAAAAATATAAAAACTTAGGTATTTTATACATGTATATAATATAATATAATGTATATAGCATAATTTATTTTTCAAAAATAAAAATAAAAATCACTAAAAAATAGTTTGAAAATAAATAAACATTTTTCCATTATGAAAATATTTTAAAATAAAATCATTTTATATTTTTAATTTAATTTCCAATTTTTTCTATTTTCTATTTTTTGATTGGTCCAAGAGGGTTTATTGACCCTGGTCAACTCCCCCTCCCGGACCGGTCCGTGCTCGGATCCGCATTTCACTCCATTTTCTCAGATTTTCCCACTCGGATCCTGGCTCCTCCTTCCCCAATTTCTTCTCCCGCCTCTTCCTGGTGGATCTGCGAGCCTCGTGAATCCCTAGGCGGTGGCGGATCGCCCTCGGTTCGTGCGCCCGTGCCCATTCTTCCTCGTCACTTGGGACTAGCTATAAAGTCTTCATTTCATTGCCCGGCTCTATAGCTCGTGTCGCACACCTCCCTTCTTCACTAGAAACCTTCCCCTCAGTGACATCATTCGGAAGTGCCCTTTGGTGGTCAGAGAGAGTGCCCGTAGCCGAAGCTCAAAGCACGTGGCCAGAGCGACGTCGCGTTCGAGCCTCCCCGCCTGTTGCAGCATGGTCGAGGCAACGACCCCCTTCGACGCATCCCCCGTGGAGCTCAGGATCAATCTTGGACCATTAGGTATACCTTTAGTTGATCCGAGTTTCCTTTATCTTCGAATCTTTCATCGGACCTCTGCCGGCTCTGACCTAGTGGTCAGAGCTCCATCGATCACCCTAATCTGCTTAGATTGGATCCCCCGCTCACCATTATCCTTCCCCTGCAGCCTGATCATCCCGATCTAGGCTTTCCGAGCCAAGATTAGGCTAGGTTCCATCTCCCGCATCGCCGGAATCTCCCTCCGCCTCCCACCGTCGCTTCTCTTTATTTCCGGCGAAATAACACCGACCGGAGTGTCCCCCCAAGTCGAAGCCTTCATTTGCAGGTCAAAGAGCGCATGATTACCCCCCACCTTGCCTTCATCTAGTCTCGTTGGAGGTCGTCTAGGTCCTAGTGCCCCACCAGGAGATTTAACCGTTGACGACGTCATCCGAGCCCGCCACCCGACTCGGAGGAGCCCTACGATCATGTTCGTGTCGTCCGATCGTTCATCAGAGCCACCGATCTTCCTCGGTGCTCCGGCAAACCTCGCCCCGCAGGAGTTCTTCAAGCATCCTCCATAGCCGTCAGATCATTCCTCTCTGCCAGTTCGTATACGAGCCATTCATCTCCCGAGCCTGACAAGTCGTTAGATCTGACATCTAACGGCCCCATACACCCCACGTTCGCCCTTTTGTCAGAGCCGTTGGATCCGCCAGGTGTCCCTACTAGAGCCGCACGTCTCCAGCCTACCAGAGCCAGCCACCTGTCACCCACGTGACCAGCACGCCCCTTTGGGTAATTTGCGCTTCCTTCCTTGCATTTCTTTTATGTTCATATTTAGTCTGTAAAATAATTATAGCACTGTGGACTATTTGCACTTTGGCCCCTGTTGTTCTTTCTATTTGCACTTTGGTCTTATTGTATGGGTGCGCATGCATCGCCACGTGTCTTTGTGTGATATTTGCATATCTTACCCTGAGATTAATGGATGTTATGCTTTGATATTTTACTTTTCATATTTACATACATACCCCTGTGTGTGGTTTTTGGGACATGTGTTGGAATTAGTGGAAAAATTGCAGTAGTCCCCCCTTTACTTTTAAAGCGTGTTATCATTTAGTCTCGAAAATTTAATTTCCTTGCGATTCGGTCCTATGTGTGGAAGCTCAGACCATTGTGGTCATATTTGTATTTGGTGGCTTCTTCATTGGATTGACTTTGTAATGTTGCTTGCACTGCATTAATCTTTTTGTGCCTCGATGGATATAGCATCTTTTCATTCTGTCCATTTTTTGAGGTCTTGTAAAAATTGTGCCAGCAGATCCTTCCCTCATCCAAAGCAAGTATTGCAACTCCAATCTCTCCCATCTTTAGACGTCAGCACCACTAGACAAGGATGAAAATGCACCAATAAAATGGATTGCCTTTTGCAACCCCATGCAAGTCGAGATAATTTCAAAGTGCATGTTTCCAAAATTGGTTCATTGATGAAGAGTTTAACGGATGACACCAAGTGTTCTACTTAGGTACTTTCGAGTTGACTTCACAAACATGCTCTCATGGAACCCAAAGATTTAAGTCAACAACCTAAAGAGTCTAAATTCCAGTTCCTAAGTAGGCTCCTTACAATAAAAGTTAAAGGTCGTAATCAAGCTCCATCCTTTAGACTTTTCCCAATCATTAGTTCTTGAAATCAAACTTATTCTAGAAAATGATAATGGAAATGCAACCATGTTTTTGTGAAGTATATTTTCTGAATTTTACTCATTTATATCGATTTTCAAGGATTTTGTAAATTTTATGGATTTTAGACATTGCATTTTTTATGGATTTGTAATTTTTATAAACAAGTTTATGTACAAGAATTTTACAAGATAAATTATCCATATTTTATTTTGATTAAATAACTAATGTATTTTACAAATTTTATATACAAAAGATTTTACAAGGATTAAATGAATTTTACACATATTTTAATAGATAGGATTTTAAATAAGTACTATACATATTTTATATACATATTTTAAATACATATTAATATGTTTAAATAAGGATTTTAGGCATATTTTACTTATTTACACGGATTATATAATACATAAATAGATGTATTTCACATTAATCGTTACCCACTTTTATGGATTTTATAGATATAGAAAATACATAAAATACGAGTTATGGACAAAAGTATATATAAAATATATGTGCACCCCCTATACTTTGCTTGTGCTATGTCCTCATAGCATCAAAAGAGAAAAAGGAGGACATAACTCGTGCTAAGTAAAATTGTGTGAAAAAGAACGAAAGAATAGAAGTTAGTCGACCCCCCATACTTACGATCTTGGCATCGTAAGTATAGTGGAACAAAAATTGAGGTGACTGAGGAAAAGAATATACAACTGAAGTAACAAAAGAAGAAAGAAAAACGAAATCAACAAAATCACTAGGTTCCCCCTAATCTTAGAATAAGGCATTCTAAGTATAGAAAAGAGTATGGCCAAAATTAGGGACCAGTGATTAGAGTAAAAGAAAGAATATACAAAATAAAAGTAAAAAGATCAAAATCGAAAGTCGAGAATCAGCGGGCAATCGATCCCCCCTATACTTAGGATCTAGTATCCTAAGCATATAAGATGAACAAAAAATGGGGACAATTGTGGTCTATGAAGAATATACAGGTGTGTAGTCTAGGTAAAACTGAAAGGCTTCACAATTCTCTATACGGGATGGAAGGAAGTGGAAGAATAGTCATGCAACCTGTATAAAGTGGATCACTTCAACTCATGCTAGATGATCAGTAGTCTCCGCGATGTGCTTCAGCATCTGCCCATTCACTACAAACGGCTCTGCACCAGGTGACACATCTGATATAGCAATACTACCATTGTTGTGTACTGTTCTGACTATGTATGGTCCTTTCCACTTGCTTTTCAATTTGCTAGGAAAAATTCTCAATTGTACATTGAATAATCATACTTTTTGCACACAAACAAAGATCTTGTGCTGAATTTGTCTATCATGACATCGCTTCACTTTGTCTTTATAAATGAGGGTGTTTTCATATGCCTAATTTCAATTCTCCACTAGGTCATTCAAATCTAGCTTCCTCTTGGCTCCTACTTTCTGCATCTCTAATGAAATCTCTCTGATGGCCCGTTTAGATTTGCGTATGATCTCTACGGGCAAATGGCATGGCTTCCCATAAACTAATCTAAATAGTGAAGTACCTAAAGGAGTCTCATATGCAGTATGATATGCCCAAAGAACTTGGTCTAGAAGCTGTGACCAGTTCTTCCTATCAGGTCATAATAATTTCTGAAGAATGGATTTCACATCCCTGTTTGAGACTTCAGCCATGTCGTTCGTCTGTGGGTGGTAAGGAGAAGCTACTCTGTAATCAATGCCGTAATTCTTCACTAGCTTTTTCACCTCCTTATTAACAAAGTGGCTACCCCTGTCTAAAATGAGAATACGTAGAATACTGAACCACAAAATAATGTGTTCCTTCAAGAATCTGCACACTGTTTTGTTGTCGGTGGTTCATGCGGGTACATCCTCCACCCATCTACTAACATAATATACAACGAGAAGAATGTACTCAAAGCCATTGCTGGAGGGAAACAGTCCCATAAAATATGTGCCCCATGCGTCAAAGATCTCGCAAATGATAATGGGCTGCATAGGCATTGCATCTCTAGCACCTATTATCCCAACGACTTTCTGACAATCCAGGCAACTCTTCACAAATGTGCAAGCATCTCTAGTAAGAGTCGGCCACCAAAATCCACTCTGAAGTACCTTTTGCCATGTCCTCTTTCCCAACTGATTTCCTCCTGCCTCTAAGGAATGGCACAGAGTGAGGACACTATTGTATTCCTCCCGAGGAATGCATCGCCTATAAACACAATCAAATCCCTTACAAAAAAGAATATGATCCTCCCAATGGTAGTATCGTTCCTCGGACACTAGCTTATCGACTTGGCCTTTCGGCCAACCCTGTGGACTATTCTATATAACAAGAAAGTTCATTATGTCCGCATACTATGGAAGTTCTGTAACTGCAAAGATGCTCTCGTCTGGAAATCTCTCTGCAATTTCTGACGTGTACTCTTCTGAAGGCTGCTCTATATGTAGTCAGGAGAGGTGATCAATTACCACGTTCTTTACCCCAGGCTTATCTCTAATGTCTAAATCAAACTTCTGAAGTAAGAGAATCCATCTAAGAAGGCATGCTTTAGCATCCTTCTTTTCCATCAAAAATATGATAGATGAATGATCAGTAAAAAGTGTGATTTTTGAGCCAAAAAGATAAGATCTGAATGTATCTAATGCTAATATCACTTCCAACATCTCTTTCTCTGTCACAGTATAGTTGCGTTGAGCATAGTCTAATGTGCGGTTGGCATAGTGGATAGCAGCTGGAAGTATGTTCCTCCTCTGTCCTAATACAACCCCGTCCGCAAAATCTGAAGCATCCTTCATGATATCAAAGGGTAGAGAGCAATAAGGCGGCTGTAGGAAAGGAGCACTGATCATCTCTTTAATTTGAGTAAGGCACTAAGACATTTGTCATCCAACAAGAACTCGATGTCTTTGCCTAATAGTTCAGTTAACGGTCGAGCAATCTTAGAGAAATCCTGAATGAACCATCGGTAAAAGCTGACATGCCCAAGAAAAGACATAATTGCTTAATGTTTGATGGTGGATCGAGATGCTTGATGACATCCACCGTGGCAGGGTCAACCTCCATGCCTTGCTTGGAGATGACATTCCCCAACACGATCCCGTTTGTAACGATAAAATGGCTCTTTTTCCAAGACAAAACGAGATCTACCTTACAGCATTTCTGAAGAACCTGGTCTAGGTGCACTAAACAATCATCAAAAGACTCACCTTACATCGAAAAATCATCCATGAAGACCTTGAGAAAATCACCGACCATATCCGCAAAGATGGCAAGTATGCACCTCTGGAATGTAGCAGGGGTATTGCATACTCCAAAGGGCATCCGTCTAAAAGCATACGTGCTGAAGAGACATGTGAAAGTGGTCTTCTACTGATCTTCAGGAGCAATTGTAACCTGATTGTATCCAGAGTAACCGTAAAGGAAACATAAGTATTCCTTCCCTGCCAACCTCTCTATAACTTGGTCTATAAAAGGCAATGGGAAGTAGTCCTTCTTCGTCGCAGTGTTCACTTTCCTGTAATCAATGCACACCCACCACGACATGGTTTCTCTCTTTGGAATCACCTCTCCACTCTCATTCTTACCCATCTGAATTCCCGACTTCTTCGGGACAACATGTAATAGGCTAACTCATTCAGAGTTGGAGATAGGATAAATAAACACTGCGTCGCACCATCTCGTGATCTCTTTCTTGATAACATCGCGTAAGACGCGATTCAGCCTACGCTAAAACTGTCTGGAAGGTTTGCTATGATGATCAAGATAGATATGGTGAGAACACAAAGCAGGATTTATCCTGCAGAGATCGGATACCCACCCAATAGCCTTGTGGTTTCTTTCAAGAATCTCCATCAGATGGGATTCTTGTTCTATGGTCAAATATGCACTGATAATGATAGGAAATTGTCAGTGTGGACCCGTAAGGAAAGCATATTTCATGTTTGGTGGTATAATCTTCAGTTTGGGTAGGGTAAAATCTGCTTCTGTTATAACTTCATTTGTGATTGTAAGGGAATCTGTGCTAGTGGTAGATGTATCTGCCTTATGGTTATCCACCATTTTAATTTGTTCTAGAGTCGAACTATATAAGATGTCTAAAACATCATCTGACTCGCTATTGTGCTCATCCTCAAAATGACTAAAAGAGAATAACTCAGCTAAATAGATCTCGGTCTCTGAATCATCTGAAGTGGATGAGTTCTGTAAGTTTTTTGAATCTGCAATAAACTCATCAGTTCTCTGCTCCATGCGATCATCACCATCCATGTTGTAATAAAAGGTACCATCAGAAGAACTGCCAACTGTAGTCTCGGACCCATCCTCTTCTAGGATATCTTGGGTCTCTACTTGATACCTCTCGAGGTCATCAAAGCAAACCTCGTCCATGTAATCATAGGTGGCTAAAGAACTCAAGGCATCTGAACTAGTTGTAGACGCGATAGTGGATGCATGTGATTCTCTCGACATCTCTATATGTACCTTTTCACCCTTTATATGAAAAGATACCTTCCTTATATTATAATCGAAGGAGGCCTTCATGGTCTCCAAGAAAGGCCTCCCAAGAATGACCGAGGTATGGTGTAACTGCATAGGGTAATCCATGTCCAGGACAGTAAAGTCCACTGGGAATTGCAAATTCTATACAAATACGAAAATGTTCCTCAAAATGCCCCTAGGTCTCTTTACAGATCTATCAGCAAATTGAAGGATCGAGCGGGATTTGTAAAGAGGACCTAACTTGAGCTTGTCGAGTAAATAAGGAGCTAAAAGATTGATAGAGGACCCTTTATCTAATATAGTGCAATCGAATACGGCTTCTGCAATCTGGCATATGACATAATGTGCTCCTGAATCTTTCCTCTTAGGAAGTCTATTCTGAATAACACAGAAGGTGGCCTTGGTCAAGATATGCTTTTTTGTACATGATTTCTTCTTCCTACGCGTTGTACATCTATTCTTCAGTTGTTGCTTGAGCTTCGGGAAGTGATCCAAGATATCATGGAGTGGAATCTTTAGAAAGATGTGATCTTTTAATAGCTGCTTAGTCTCTGGAGTTACAACATTATTTTTGGGTTTTTTTCTTTCCTTTTTTATATAAGGCATCAGGAAAAGGAACAAGCTCGGGAACAACAAAATCTTTTTTATTAAAATCATGATCAACTTGTACATCGAGAATCTTAGAATTATCTACAAAACTCTCTAAAATAGGAAAACAAACATCATCGTCGGGAGAGTCTGCATAGTCCAGCATGGTATTATCGTCTGATTCACCTAAGTCCATGTCAACTGTCTCGGCATCGCTCCCTTCTCCCTGATCGTCAAGCTGCTGATCTTCATCATCATTGCGGTCCTCCTCCTCAGCATCAGTATGTGTATCATGTCTTGACTCTCGCTCCTCATCCTATGCACTCTCCTCTTCTCGATCAGGTGCTTGTGGTGATCTACTGCTCCTGAGGCGAATGAAGTTATATAAGAATCAGGAAAGGAGATCGTGCTTGTTGTTGGACATGCGAGCCCACGGCGAGCCATTGTGCAATAAATGTTATTGCGAATATCATTCCCTGATTTGAAATGAAGAATAACTCATTTGCATTATACGGTCCCTCTATACAATTAGGGTTATGTACCATGGCCATCTTGATGATCATACAGCTGTTGATTCAGTTATTGAATCATAGAGGCTGGTGCTTGGATGAATATCTAAAGAGTTAGATTGAGGACTCATCAAGCACCATCAAATGATTGTCAAGTAATGATCTCCAGCCTGAGTAGGAGATGGCAATCCTCTCTCATTAGGATGATATCTGACCGACCTCTTAATGCAGGTCCTCTGCATGGGGATAGTGATTTGGAGGTGTCAGATTAGTTGAGTCAATGGGTTGACATAATGAGATCGAGATAACCAAAGACCTATGTTGAATACTATCACAGCATAGGCACACATCCTCTGACCAGAGACAGGTGTGTTGCTATATGTCTGAGTATGTACATTTGGCAGACCAATAGGTTGATGACCTAACTAAGGTCTATACACTGACGAGCTGGTGTGCATGCAAGGACATATGAGTAATATGATCTCTCAAAGGGATCATACAAGTTCACTTGTAAACCGGGAGACATGAGCTCACTCATGAGGTATTGGGAGTGATCAAATTCCATGCATGGTCACCATGCTTTGGAAGCATGACATGAATTTGAAGTTAAGATATATGATTTGTGAAAGTATATGATCTATACCAAATCCCAAAATCCAAGATTGAGAAACTTAGTGATCAAACCCTGAAGATAACAGTGTAAAAGTGATCTATATCTTCAGGATGATAATAGGTCATCCAGTATGCATGATGTACGGGTGTTGGGAATACCTGAGGGTGATGTGATCATAAACGATTGTATAACCATGATGCTTCCATTCCGAGGGAGTGATGAAACAGGTTTGGATTTTAGTGACTCCTCTTAGTAGAGAAGTGACCTAATCTTAGTCCATGTACTGGACATTGATCTGAAAAAGATTCAAATGCAATGAAAAGATTAGGTTTATGGTCTTGATTTAATCAAGCATCTATGGGAGGTCCCTGAGATCTAGATTTGAGATGTGATCTCAATATCCAATTCACTATACGTGGAACAATAAAATCACCATGTCCTTATCTCCAAGTATCTGTGGAGAAATCGCATTATTCTTGAAAGGGTTAAAGAATAATTCCATAGATCTAAGCATTAAGAAATTGATAATTAAATGTGATTTAATTATCTTGATGTATGTGGAAATTATCCAAAATAATTAAATGTGATTTAATTATTATGGGTAAGAATAATGCGGATAGCAATATCCAATTATTCATAATATATTATAAATGTGATTTATAATGTATTAGAGAGAGCTAATTATAATTTATATTTGTTAATTAATTATTGATGTGTATTGGATACACATTGTGTAATTAACTGAAAATGTACATTATATTTTGTTTTGGGTTGTGAATGTGATTCACAAATATCAAACGGTAAGATTGCAATATTCTCAAAATTAATTTTCAATTATTTTTGAAGAATAAATCACAACAAAAGTTGTTGGAGATTATGGGAGAAATTCATGGAGATATGCAATCTCATGATATTACATGAGATTGCCTCCACCATGAGGACATGGTGGACGGCTACCAATTCTCACATGGAATGAGGTAGTCGTCCCCACCTTTCCTTATGGGGAGTAATCTCCATGCTAATATCTCCTTAATTGCTTGATATAATTTAGGATTGAATTCTATTTGACATGTCAAATATATTTGATTTAAATTAGATTATTAGTTGTTAGCTTTTACCAACAACAACCTTGACCATTGGATTAAACATAAATCAATCTCTTCCATTGATTTTATGTATCCAATGGATTAAGATACAGGGATCCCAAAATCCTATAAATAGAGAGGCATACCATGCTCTCTAATGCTATGCTTTTGAAGCACATCTCTCTCTCTTCTCTTCCCACACATCAACTCTCTCTCCCTCTCTCCTTGGTGGTCATCCACTAAACCCTAGAGGAGAAAGACGTCGTTGCCTTCGCCACCACGGCCCCGCTTCGACGTTCTTCAGATCTCCATCTTCTTTGGAGTGCTACGCTTGTGAAGAAGGTGTATGATCTTGTACAACGAGATCAGGAGATCACCGTGCTTGGATCAACTTGTTGGATTGCGAGGATCACGCGACTTATCCCCGTGCTCGCAAGCTTCTTCTCTGATGATCGGACTTGAGACAGGAGGTCTCTTTTCGTAGAGACTCGATCAACCATGCTTCAATAGGTATTCCTTTATACTTCTTGTGGTTAGAGATTCGAGAATCGTTCTTGGATCATGTGGTTTCATCATATGAAAATTTTTTAAATTCTGTTGCATAGAACAACTAGTACGACTAGTCATTCTTCGTCGTATTCGATATGACGCTCACGCTTCCGTGATGCGCTTGAGGATTAAACCATATCCTTCAAGTGGTATCAGAGCCAGGTTGAAGGTTTTGGATACGATCCGCAAGCCTAGGACGACATGGGTTCGTTAAGGTCATGAAAGTTTCTGTCGCATTTGATTTTCATACATCTCTTTAGTTTATAAATTCGGCCCAGTTTAAAATGTTTAAACACGAACTAATCACTTATTTTTCCCCCTTAAATAAGGAAACCATAGGATCTGAGTTTGCGTAATTTGGATTCCATTTGCTCGAGATATGGTTGTTTTAATGAACATGTAATCACTGTTGCGGGTACTGCTAATCTTAACATGATTAATAAGTTAATTACTGTTTGATCCGCCTATAAATGCGTGAAATATAACTTGGGTTCTGTCCTAAATCAAATTAGCAATCTTTGGAAACTAATTTTGCATAATTTGGATTTGTTTTGATTGAGATAAGCTAATTTTAGTAAGTAGGGGTCACTGCTGAAAATACTATCCTAATCAAGAACCAAGTGATTGTCAATTAGTGAAATTAATTGTTAATTTCATGAAATAATTATGGAAAATATTTGAGAAATATTGAATGATGATTATTTCCTTAATTGACTTGGCCTCAACCAATAAATTGATTAGATTTGATCTAGATCATAATTGGAAACACAATCATCAAACTCCTTACTTGAATAGGATTGAGATTTTGTCTAGCAAATTTTCTTATAATCAAAAATTTTTTGATTATTACTATATGGTATAATTTCGATTGAAGAACCGATGATCATCTCAAGTACAAAGTGATTGACTCGACATTATTTTTTCCCGAGGTGGATATGGTGTCTAGTCGAGGATCGCTGGGGTAGTGGGTCGCATCAGTTGTGGTCCGTCCCACTCCCACTGGTACTAGCCATGATAGCGGGTAGGGAACTAATGACGCTTGAGAGATCATGATGTATTTTTCTAATTATTAAAATTCGAATTAATACATATTTTGAGATAATACCATATATGTATTCAAGTAAAAACAATCAAGTTTGTTGATTGAATTGGATTGAAAATTAATTTAATGTGTCTAATTAAAAACACTCTATTATGAATAGATGTGTACTTCCCTTGGAAGAATTATATATGTGAATAGGATTCATAATAATTAATTAAAATTTGAATATGAGGTGGAGGATCACATAAGTGACATCCATGGTCTCCCATCAAGGCAATGGGTTTCGTCACAAGATATTGTATGTAGGAGACGCTTGTCCTAAGTGACAGCTCCTGCATATGATCCATTTGGATCGGGCTCGTCGCTTCTCGAAAGAGTAAGGACGTATGCGTAGTGACCCTAATATCGGGTCCTCATATTATTGGGACGATATTGGATTGCACATAGCGAGTTGTATTCATGTTGAGGGTTGGTTTAATTAATGACGGGTCAACATCACCTTAGGAGCGGTGGGCCTGGGTATTAAAGACCAACTGGGAGATGCAAGTTGGACTTGCAAGGCAGAATGTGTTCCCGCTTCTTTTTATTCGAGTCACAAGTTCTCATATTATTGGGATGTGACAAAGATAAGGAAGGAGATCCCAGATCTTGCTTGAGATATATTGGTAAGTATATCTCTTACAATGAAAGTGATTAAGGGAATGAACTTTCATTGTTGACAAGGAAAGACAACTTTGATATAAAAATTCCTAAATCGAAGTTAAATAAATAAATAAATATATATATATATAAATATATACACTTATGCAAATTTCTTATTTCATATAATTATTCATTAAACCCACTCAATATTATACTCAATAATAACCACTAAAATGTCATGGATTGGATCCATGATTAAGATATTGTACTTGCAGTTAGACACATATTGTATGTGATTGCGATGTGCAAGTTTCCTCATAAAAATGAGGAGTGACAATTAAATAGACAATAGGACTACAACCCTAGGGTTTATATGTCTCTATAGTCTTGATCTCTAATCGAATGTACTTTGGAAGTAACATGTCGATGATGATCGTAATTGTCAAATAATCCTTATAAAATTCTAAGAAGATGTTCTGGCATACATATGTGTTCTCAACATTTAATCATGAATGACATGGTTTTCTGCATCATGCAGAATGGTAGCTCTATAAGAGATGATGTATTCAAAATTATATGAGTACCTACCTGAACTAATATTTTTTTAAGAGTATAGATGGATGTAGATACGATGAGTGTCATCATTATACTATCTATACTCTAGTCATTCATGAAGCTTCAGAATATTCATATTGTATGAATTGAATGAAGCATGTACAAATGTTGAAATTCTCTTATATTGAAATATTTTGAATTCTGCATAAGAGATCCTTCGTCTAAAGCAATGGTTGTTTATAGATAAAGGGAGCGCAGTGGAAGCATGAGTTGGACCCAAGTAAGAAGGAAAGTTAAAGAGTTGACTATACTTTTCTGACTTCCATATGACATCCAAGTAGTTGGATGAATGCCAATACCACAATAAGTCGATGTATTGATAGTGTGACTATCTTGTCTATCTAGGATCCTTAGAGAAGGATCCAGATGGTGCATCAGAATAATCTACATCTACATATAATCATTGAAATTGGCTTTCTTATTTGATAATATCAAAGTCTAATTATTATATCTCAATCTTCTAAAGACACTTGCAGTTGGGTGCTTATGTTTTAAGAAGACTAGAAAATTTGATCTTAAGGTTCAATAATCATCCACATGGATGTTAATGCAATTGTTGCAACAACCTCTATTGGATAAATAGACTTCCTAATTTCAGTGGGAGAGCCCTTAGTCTTAGAGAATGTCTCTATGACCTAGATATTAGAATACACTCACTGTTTATTTCTAAATGTTGGAAATAAGCATGAATTCTGTAATAGACCTATCATAAAGAGTTATGATGGAGATATTTCAGATAGTATTCTAAAATCTAGTGGACTCTACTAAATTAGAAAATTAATGAATGGTTCATTAACATTTCTAATACTGAAATTAAACCTTAAAAAATCAATAGGAGAATGAAGATCATTTGGCAATGATCTGTCATCAAGCCTTGGACATTTGTCTGTTAATGTGATCAATAGACTAATAAGAGATGAAACTTTAGATTGTCTAAAGGTTAAAATCTTACATACTTGTGAATAATGCATTAAAGGTAAAAATGTCCAATACACCCTTCCTTGGAATGGTGTAAGATGTCAAGGTATTCAAGATCTCATACATATTGATGTATGTGAATCATCTATATAAAAATAAACATTGTGGATATGTGATATCTATTGATGATTATTTTGATATGAGATTTCTTATCTTCACTTAGAAACCTTTGAAATATTCATAGATTTCACAATTTTGGTTTAGAACCAAAGTTTGAAGGAAGATTAAATGAAATTGATCTAATCTAGGTAGTCAGTACCTATTAAATGAATTCATAGAATACCTTATAGAGATATGAATATCATTTCTATCTCACTCTCCTTAATAAACCTAAACTCAATAAGAGTTATAGGGAGATACGATTGGATCATGTGTGACATGATATGACCAATGATGAATATTACATAATTATCTATTAGTTTCCAAGGTATATATGTAGTAGAGACTACAATATATATCCTTAATAAGGTTCCATGCAAGTAATCCAGAATCTGGCACTGGAGTGTGCTACTTCATTAGGAAAATAAAGGATGGTATTGGATGCCTACTTTATGACCTTGATATTCTTAAGAGATCTCATCTCTAAGAATGTGATTCTTAGAGGATGACTCTCTTGAGATTCAAGATGAAAATGAAGTAAAGGAACTCATTTAATCTTGAAAAGATAACGAGGCTCCTGAAATCGGAAACTAAAAGAATAATTGAAAATGAAACACTAATACCTCTTCAAATGAATTTGAGGATGAATTCCATGTGTCAGAAAAATCTGACAATGATCGAACTTCATGTGATGAAGCTTCTGAAGATCATGTCATGGAAAGATGGATGTTAGCAATAAAGTCAATAGTAGACTTCATATACAAGTGTTGTATATGGACCCTCGAGGATCCACCTATATGGGTAAGGCCCATTAAGGTGTAAATGGATCTTCAGGAGAAAGAGGAAACCTAATGAGAAGGTAGAAACCTTCAAAGCACGGTTTGTAGCCATGAACTACACACCGAAGAGAATACATCGCTTGCGATGAGACTTTCTCTTCAATGACCATGCTTAAATCCATCAGAATATAGCTAACCCTAGCTACACAACTTGACTATAGCATTTTCAAGATGTGAGCCAAGATTGTATTCCTTTATGAATACTTCTTTGAGGATATTCACGTGAAGTAGCCCTATGGCTTCATGAATGAGGAAAGCAAGGTGTGCAAACTAAGGAATTCCATCTTTGGACTCAAATAAGCTTCTTGTATTTGGAACATAAGATTTCATGAAATTATAAATGTTATGATTACAGATAGAATCTTGATGAACTATGTGAAGCTTAGTGGGAGTGCCATTGTGTTCATCATGCTAAATATAGATAATATCCTAATCATTAGGAATGATATAAGGATGATAATAATAAGTGTTTTATAATCTAATTGTTCCATACCTCGAGATATGATCTCAAGGATACCTCTTAGATCTTAGTTTTGAAGTTGTTCAGAAGCAAAGAAAAGAGGGTATTGGGACCGTCACATTAATGGTACACCTTAGACATTTCCATTTTCTAGAAAATTCCAAGAAAGGCTTCCTTCCCTTAAGATGTTGTAGTGTCCTATCTAAAGGGATAGCACCTCAAAGAGTTGAGGAAGTGAATGCTAGAACTGCTTGCACTTGTGCATCAGTTACGAGAAGCTGAGTATATACTACATGTGTACAAGAGCCAGATGTCTATCATATAGTGGGAGTAGTAAATTGTTACTAATCCTACTATGGAGATAAAACATTTGATTGCAGTAATAACAATATCTTCAAAGATGAAAATATTTTTGAGATAGTGATCTCAAAGTCTTATCTTCAAGAAATTAAGACTTTATAAATAGTGATCTAAGAGGTCTTAACATGGATACCTTAGGAGATAGAGATCTCCAGGAATAAGGATATTCTGATATGGATTGTGGACATACTGGTTATAATAATTTTTAAGTTGGAGTGTCAAGAACACTATAACTGACAAGATTGAGTATTGGTTGCATAAGATGCAACATTCGCATTGAATGTGAGAACTGTTACTAGGGGATATGCAAGTGTCGTAAAAGGCCTTGGCGTAGTCTCTCGGGAACAGAGTGACTGATCAGCTTACCTAGCTATTTTTCTAAAAAGCCTATTATTGTCACATGAGTGCAGGTTTAAATGATTAGCCCATTAATGGCTCTTTGGGCTAGTGGGAGATTGTTGGACATGCGATCCCATGGCATGCCATTGTGCAACAAATGTTATTGTGAATATCATTCCCTGATCTGAAATGAAGAATAGCTAATTTGCATAATAAGGTCCCTCTGTACAATTAGGGTTATGTACCATGGCTGTCTTGATGATCACACAACTGTTGATTCAGTTATTGAATCATAGAGGCTGGTGCTTGGATGAATATCTAAAGAGTTAGATTGAGGACTCTTCAAGCACCATCAAATGATTGTCAAGTGATGATCTCCAGCCTGAGTAGGAGATGGCAATCCTCTCTCATTAGGCTGATATCTGATCGACCTCTTGATGCAGCTCTTCTGCATGGGAATAGTGATTTGGAGGTGTCAGATTAGTTGAGTCAATGGGTTGACTTAACGAGATCAAGATAATCAAAGACCAATGTTGAATATTGTGACAGCATAGGCACGCATCCTCTAACCAGAGACAGATGTGTTGCTATATGTCTGAGTATATACATTTGGCAAACCAATAGGTTGATGACCTAACCAAGGTCTATACATCGGCGAGCTGGTGTGCATGCAAGGACATATGAGTAATACGATCTCTCGAAGGGATCATAAAGGTTCACTTGTGAACCGGGAGACATGAGCTCACTCATGAGGTATTGGGACTGATCAAATTCCATGCATGGTCGTCATGCTTTGGAAGCATGACATGAATTTGAAGGTAAGATATATGCTTTGTGAAAGCATATGATCTATACCAAATCCCGAAGACCAAGATTGAGAAACTTAGTGATCAAACCATGAAGATGACAGTGTAAAAGTGATCTATATCTTTAGGATGATCATAGGTCTTCCAGTATGCAGGATGTACAGGTGTTGGGAATTTCTGAGGGTGATGTGATCATAAACGATTGTATAAACATGGTGTTTCCATTCCGAGGGAGTGATGAAATGGGTTTGGATTTTAGTGACTCCTCTCAGTAGAGAAGAGACCTAATCTTAGTCCATGTACTGGACATTGATCTGAATAAGATTCAGACGCACTGAGAAGATTAGGTTTACGGTCTTGATTTAATCAAGCGTCTATGGGAGGTCCCTGAGATTTGGATTTGAGATGTGATCTCAATATCCAAGTCACTATACGTGGAACAATACAATTGCCCTGTCCTTATCTCCAAATATCTACGGAGAAATCACATTATTCTTGAAAGGGTTCAAGAATAATTCCATAGATCTATGCATTAAGAAATTGATAATTAAATGTGATTTAATTATCTTGATGTTTGTGGAAATTATCCAAAATAATTAAATGTTATTTAATTATTATGGATAAGAATAATGTGGATAGCAATATCCAATTATTCATAATATATTATAAATGTGATTTATAATGTATTAGAGAGAGCTAATTATAATTTATATTTGTTAATTAATTATTGATGTGTATTGCATACACATTGTGTAATTAATTGAAAATGTAAATTATATTTTGTTTTGGGTTGTGAATATGATTAACAAATATCCAATGGTAAGATTGCAATATTCTCAAAATTAATTATGAATTATTTTTGAAGAATAAATCACAACAAAAATTGTTGGAGATTATGGGAGAAATTCATGGAGATATGCAATCTCATGATATTACATGAGATTGCCTCCACCATGAGGACATGGTGGACGGCTACCAATTCCCACAAGGATTGAGGTAGCCATCCCCACCTTTTCTTATGGGGATTAATCTCCATGGTAATCTCTCCTTAATTGCTTGATCTTATTTAGGATTGAATTATATTTTTCATGGCAAATATATTTTATTTAAATTATATTATTAGTTGTTGGCTTTTACCAACAACAACCTTGACCACTGGAGTAAACATAAATCAATCTCATCCATTGATTTTATGTGTCCCATGGATTAATATGCATGGATCCCAAAAACCTATAAATAGAGAGGCATACCATGCTCTCTAATGCTATGCTTTTGAAGCACATCTCTCTCTTCTCTTCCCACACGTCAACTCTCTCTCCCTCTCTCCTTGGTGGGCGTCCACCAAACCCTAGAGGAGAAAGCCGTCGTCGCCTTTGCCACCGCGGCGCCGCTTCGACGTTCTTTGGATCTCCTTCTTCTTTGGAGTGCTACGTTGGTGAAGAAGGCGTATGATCTCATATGACGAGATTAGGAGATCACCGTGCTTGGATGAACTTGTTGGATTGCGAGGATCACGCGACTCATCCCCGCGCTCGCAAGCTTCTTCTCTGACGATCGGACTTGAGAAAGGAGGTCTCTTTTCGTAGAGACTCGATCAACCACGCTTCAAGAGGTATTCCTTTATACGTGTTGTGGTTATAGATGAAACGATCCGAGAATCGTAATTGGATCATGTGGTTTCATCATATGAAAATTTTTTAAATTCCGCTGCATAGAACAACTAGTACGACTAGTCGTTCTTCGTCGTATTCGATACGACGCTCACGCTTCCGTGATGTGCTTCAGGATTAAACCATATCCTTCACTTGTCGTGTTGTCTACCTGATCTGGATGCCTCCTTTTGTTGTTTGGGTTCATCTGAGGCTGGGCTGGGAGAGTGGTCTTGGGCACGGTTAACTAATCCAGATGATGGTTAACCCGCTCCATCTCTAGCTTGTGTGCGGTCTAGAGCATGCTCAGCATGTCCATGATCTGATTCAGTGCTAGGGCATACAAAGATATCTCAGGTTCAGTACGGTAACCTTGTCTCTCTTTTCTCTTCTGCCTCAGAGTATGCTGTTGCAGAGCGTATGGCTGAGGAGATCGTTGAGGTGTGTTTGGAGACTATTGCTGTTGGTGGTAATGGTAAGGTTGTGAATGTGAAGCAGTTTGGTGAAAAGAATGTGGCCTCTGATAGGCTTGCTAGTGAGACTGTTGCTGCGTGCAATTCTGTCGGTGTTGAAATTACGGACGTCTATGTTGCGGATGGTCGTAGTGCTATGGCTGTTGCGTGTGGTGTACGCTCTTAGGGGTAAAATGTAATGACGGCTGAATCGGAGCGTACCATATCTCGTTGATCTTAAGAGTGTCTTGAAACTCAACATCAGCATCTCTAGGGCTGGTGATCTGGCTTGAATTGGCATAAGACTGGTCCTCATGCCAATAAATCTGCGGAGTCTCCCTAGGTTTACTCGGCTCGCTTTGGACAATGTGAATCTAACGGGTGGGAGGACCAGGTAAGGATCTCCGAACATGTTGAGAAGTTGAAGAAGCGTGAGCCTGCTGAAATTGAAGTTGCACGTCTGTCACCTTCTTTGTCAGATCACTCAACTGTTGAGGAAATAATGAGAGATTCTCCAACTCTTGCAGTGGCTGCAGATCCTGAACTTGCTTCTGAATCACATCTATCGACGTCAATTTCTCACTAATGTATCCCATATTGGTATTTGGTTCAGAATCTGAAATATTTCCACCTTTTGATGCTCTTGGTGATGTGGTGGTTGCGGGGCCTTCTGGAGTGCTCGAGTAGAGTTGACAACTCTCGTGTTTCCTACCATCCCTTCAAAGATGGACCAGACAGACTCGACATCCCGATTCATATAATTGCCGCTACAAGCGGCGCTCACAAGGTTCTGGACATCCAGCTAGAGTTCTCTGAAATAATTATGAACTAGCACCATCAGAGGTATCTCATGATGAGGACATGTCTCAGTAAGGTCCTTGAATCGATCCCACACCTCGTGGAATGATTCATTCGGCAGTTCATTTGTCCTAGAGGAAAATATTTACGCAGGAACATGGACATCAAGTCATCCCACATTGAGATCTCCCTCTCCAAATGACTGAGTCAGTAGAGCACCTTATCTACTAAGGCGAAGTGGAAGGCTTTGAGGCAAACAACCTCTTGTGTAACTCCTGGATAGCTAGTCGTACCACAAATCATCTTGAACTGTAGCAGAAAGGTAAACAGCTCCTCTGTAGCATTCCCATAAAACTTGGCAAGCAAAGATATGAAGGACGGTCGTAACTCGCATGGCCCATGATTCGGTGTTAACCGTATGCAATGATGTAGCATCCTGGATCCAGGGTCATACTCGTGTCTTAGTATTGTGGAAACCATGACATGAGGTGGTGGATTCCCGACTCTTGCTCTTAGTACGGCGATCTCAGTTCGTAGCTCGTTCTGGACTCTAAACTGATCTCTAATATGTATGTTCACCAGCTGTAGAGTGTCTTGAATCCCCTCGTATTGTCTGTGGCTGGATCTGGTCTTCCATCAGTATGCTGCTCCCAAGTCTATCGGTCCTCAGCTAGTCAGTCCTTGACTGGTCCCTTCCCGTGAGCCATTTTCTTCGAATCTTCTGCGAAGGAAAGAGTCTCATAAGAGCTCAATGAAAAATGTGTAGGAGAAATAGACGATAGTTTGAGGCGGGGGTCTGTCTCAACAGAATGGCTGGGAGGCTAGGGAGTTGGGTATAACTCTCCTCATGATTAGATGGGAATGACTCGATAAGAGGGTCATCCTGAGTCTGTGAAGAAGTACGACGAATGGTGGATCATTGAGAGCTCACAGAGTCTAAGTGAAAAAGCTGTTGAGTCGTCATTTTCGAAGTCAAAAGATATTGGGAGATCATGATGTCAAATCAAAGATCGAGAATGAAGGCGTATAAGATGCGGTAACACGCACCTCTCAAGCAAACACAAAGCAACCCCAGATTCACCAACACAACCTGGTGATGATCGTAAAAGTTTGATCATTTATCTTGTCAATTTTAGAGTCATTTTGTAGACATGTCTTATCACAGATTATCGTGAGCTGATAGGTGCCCGAAATTTCCCTAAAACACTATCCTAAGTCCTTACAGGAAACCACTTATTCTCAACCAGTATGGGAGTAAGTACAGACAGTTTCCAGCTACCCATTTTACTTGAGTATCGTGCTACTACGACGTCCTTTAAACCTCCCACTCTGCTAAGTAAACTCGGATCGTTGCCGTCTACCCAATAGTACCTATTGAAGAATAGTGATTAGATGTATGGACTAAGTAGTATTCCGAGAGAAACTCGGACTTTGGTTCTAACCTTAAGTATCATCCCTTACTTACAAATATGGAAAGTGTACCTGAAGCAATGTGTTGTAGTTGCTCTCCTAAATCAAATGATTCTTTACTTTTATTTTTATATCGGATATTTAAGCAGTCCCAATTTTATTTTCTGTTATCTCTTTTTTTGGTAATTTTAATACACGTCTAACGATTTTTTTTTCTTTTTACTTTTCCTAGATAACCATGCACATAGGTCGCGAGTCCTAGAACTAACTATGAAGGCGTAATCAGAGAAAAGAAAACTCGAAAAACACCTAAACAATCACCTAGCCTCGTAAAAAGCCATGGAAAAATGGTGATGCAAGAAAATTGCGATGAGTGCCATGCTCCCCCAAGTGCATGGCACTCAGTGCAGCATACCCCAAGAAAGGGAAAGAGGGAGGTACAAGTTGGGATGCCCTTACGAGGCCCCTTCTGCAAAACCAAAAAACAGAAAAGTGTCCTTTTTTACAAAAATATTACAGGTAAAATATAAAGTCCTAACTAATTCTGCACCTCTACAACCAACCTGTGAAAGAAGGGGTTGGCCTATGCACTTTCAACTATCTCGACTTCCGAAGAAGCCGATTGATCATGCAGGCCCTGCAAAAATTAATCAGAAAAACAAACATAAAAAGTAATAAAAATTAAAGCAAACAAAAACTATAAAAAAAGTTAGTGAAAACTGTAAAACCTGAAGGAAATCGATAAAAGTCGTACAAACAAAATCAAACAAAAACTGAAAAGAAATCAGAAAATCGCAAAATCAAGAAGATCGATAAATCTCAAAATGATGTCGACGATGTCGAAAACTGAAGTAAAGCTAATGCCTCCCTGAAAACGGCGCCATTTTGATAACACAGCTTTTGCTAGTGGGTAAGGGATGTCATTTGTAGAAAACTGCTAAATAAAAGTCAGTTGATCAAACAAAAATTCAGATAAAATAGGAGAGAGAGAGAGAAAAGATGAAGATAAATGGCTTCTCTCCTATTTTAATCCGTTAAACTAACTTTTATACCAGATAAGTTCCCCTAGGTCGAACTCGAGGAGTCAAAATAATCGTACTACAGTTTTCAAGGAAAGAAAGAATTTCAGGATTTTATTCCCTTCATGAAAATACAACAAAGAACAAGAAAGTACTCAAAGCTAACACGGTTTTACAAAAATTAAATTGAGAAAAATATGCATTAAAAATCCACGAAAAATATCTAGAAACGTTGCTAGGGTAGTCGTGTAACTACCCTAGAAAATTCTATGATAAATACAATCAAAACAAGGTCCAAAACTACCCTATAGTTCAGGAGTATAAGTGTAAGAAAAAATAAAATTGTTCTATTAGAAAATGGTCCCCGACAGGGACTGAACTAAAAGAAAATAAAAGATTTGCATTTAGGACACTATGCGGGGACCTAAATGCAAATATTGGAAACTTGCTAGAGCGAGAGTGGAATTCTGGAACTTTGGCGGGTTGATGATGCAAATTCTCTACCTCTTCGCAATCAACGGTTGAGATTATATGGTGTCACGTGATCCAGGCCGTCCACTACTGACACGTATGGCAAGGTTGTAATCTACGGAGTCTCTGTTCTTCCTCTTTTGCGTGCATGATGAAGACAGCTTCTTCCTCGATTTATCTCCAGTGAATAGTGGCGTGCCCTCATGCAGGGCCAGAGGGGTGTCTCCTACACCGCTCAAGTTCGCCCTGCATGTGAACAGGCTCCGAGATGAGAAGAAGTGGTTGTTGGATTTCAACGAAGAAGGCGGATCGGCTGTGAAGGTCATATGCAATGAAATCATCTTCAAATGATCCTTCTTCAAAGGATACGGCTCCAGATGATTTGTTCTGTGCTCCATATGTGCTGAATACATGTAAGTGAATAGTTGTTATTCGATTTGCTATTGAATCGGCCAAAGAAATTACATTGCAGATTATAAGTTGTTTCTAGGAATAGTGAAAAACGTGAGAAAGAGAGGGGAATGAGGCATGAATTTTGGTTGTTTTCAAATGGATTTGAAGGGGAATTAGTCGATTGCATCTAAGAAGGAGGATTAAAGTCCTAATTACACACTTAAGGGATCTAATTGAGGCATAAAAATTAAGAATTAAAACGTAAAAGAATCTATGAATGACATGTGTTTTGAGGTTATATGAACCTCTACTAGTTGCTCGACGAGGTGGCCTTCTCGGAGCTGCACATCGCACATGGCGGCATTCAAGGCGAGCTAGGCCTTGGAACATCTCCTCCGATCGTCCCTCTTCCACGCGATGGCATCTAGTTGGAGTTGTCACCTCCAGAGCAAGGCAGGGAAAGGTGGCTGATGAATCTCCATTTCATCACCTTTATTCTATCATTTTGGCCTCAAAAACCCCAGCAAATGCATGTAAATAGCATCAAATTGTACATAATAGCATTCATGATTCATTGTATTAATTCTACATTAAATAAGGTTTTAATGCCAAAATTATAGAATAAAGAGGAGAAAAGAAAAATGAATAAAATATTGTAAATATTTTATGATCCAAACCCCGAGACCAAGGCCAGTATGGTATTGGTCGACAAGGAATAAAGTAGGGGAGATAAGGGCCAGTGTACAATAAATACCTCATTTATTAATTCATTTATTTATGCATTTTGGCACCTATTTTGTACATAATTATTTCTTCATCAAATAAAGAAACTTTGTACATGAAAGTTGTAGATAATAAGGTAAATAAAAATACAAAATTGAGTTTGTGCAAAAATAATACCCAGTGTACATTTTATACACAGAATAAAAAGCCAAATCTCAACTTCACAGACCTATATCTTGCAAATAAAAACTCCAAATCACCCAAACTCACCTTTAGTTGTATATAGCATTCCAAGAACTATTTTATAAAATAGGTTTCATAATTTTTGGAGTCCATATGCAGAAGTTAGGTTTTTGGCCCTCCTTGTATATAGGACTGATTAAAATATGCATTTTATTCAATATTCATTATTTGTATAAATTCATACTTTTAGAATTTTGGTAGAAAAATGTATATAATGCATACACATATTAGAAGTTAAAGAAAACCAAAAACAATTTGTAAAATAAAATAAGTCTACAAATTCATAGACAAAATACCTATGCTATATACCTATACATAAATAAAAAGGATTTTATTCCTTGGTTCCTTTATTCTTTTATATTTTTATAATAATGTATACATTATACTTAACTCATGGAAAATGTAAATCCAAAATAAAAAATCAAGAAAATACAATAAATAAATTAAGTGTATAAAATACATAGATAAAACACCTATAAGTATACCTACATACACCTATACCTATTTATTTAAAAATATAAATAAACTCATAAAAATTAAATAAAAATACCTTTATACTCACAAAAATAAATTATAAATTTATAAAATAAGCCAATAAAATAATAAAAGAAAATAAACAAATTAAAAATAAAATACATAAAAATACATGTAAATACATACATGTACACATTATTCAAATGAAAACTATAATAAAACACCTCGAAAAATTCAATAAAAATCATAAATAAATACTAGACGAAATAATACACATTTTTTATTTTATAAGAAAAAATTAATAAAATCATTTAGGGTGTCAAATAAATTAATCTCTAATCAGGTCTTCTATTTTAGCGGCTAGTGGCCGACGTGGACCAATCGCAGGCCGGCCTTCGTTGACCTCTGGTCAACTGTCCCATCCAAAGCGGTGCGCCTCTGGACTGTCCATTCCGCCGATTTCATGCATTTTTCCCGGGCAAACCATCCATCAATCGACGGTGCTTCCTTCGCAAGAATTGCTCTCTAATCTCCCATGATGCCCGCCAAAATTTTAGATCAATTAGATGTTCATTGGATCAGCCAATAATCGTCGGTCAATAAGGCTACTCGCCAATGTGTATAAATAATTAGCTCCGCCTCCTTCCTCGAATTTGGCCATTTTCATTCCACCCAAACGCCTTGATCTTGCTCCTGGACCATTCCTCGTGACAGGGGGAGTCGCCCAGCACCTCGACTTGGCCGGAGGACGGAGAATTTTGACGCGGCGGAGCTCCGGCGTCCGCCCTGCTCCCTGGAGGCCCCCAAGTATAAGAGCTGCTCTTTTATGCACTTTTAGTTCGCTTTTAATGTTAGTTTCCCATTCCAGTCTTTAGATTAGGTCTTAGTTAACTCCTGTAGTTTAAAAACCAAAATTCGAAGTTCGCCGGAGCTCCGCTCCGGCGACTTCTTCACCGTAAACCCCACTGTTTCCGCCCGCCATTCACATCCCATCTCGTTCCTCATCGCCTTCTCCATCGTTCTATCATCTTAGACCAACCCAGGACCCTCGGTCTTGGTGAATCGAGGCTCCTCCTCCGCCGTTCGCCGGAGCCCCTCCGCCCACCTCCATCTTGCATCGCAGCTTCAAAACCCCGGGTCGAGGAGATAGCTCTCTCGCCCGCGGTTCTTCCTGTGCAGGTACATCGAGGAATCGAGCCCTTCTGGGCTTGCATTGAACCAGGAAGAGGTCCCTGGGGGTCATTTGCTTCATCGACCTCGACCGGACGTTTCAGACCCCCAGGAGCCATGAGATCACCATCAGTCGACGCGGGACGCTTCCAGCTACCTTCAGAACACCTCAGACGCGCCGGAGAGCCCTGGAGGAGCCCAAGCTCCTCGATCAAAGCTCGCCAGCCCCGAGCTTCTTCCCCATTCTTCCAGGGGGCTTCAGCACCGTCGGATCAGGAGGCGAGGCCCAGATCGAAGGAGAGCCGTCCGATGAAGCCATGTGCCAACTGTCAGATCAGCCCGGATCGTCTAATCCAGGCCCTTCATCGCCGAACCGGTATCCACCGTCGGATGCGTGACGCGTGGATAAGTGGTGCCTCCAGCGCCGTTGGATGACACACCTTATTTAGGGGTAAATTTCACGTCTAGCCCCTGTCTTTTTGTATTTATAGTTTAATACCTAAAATAACAAGTCAAGTTGTAAATAAATTGTATAATTTGCAGTTCGACCCCCTGATGTTTTTATATTTACACTTTGGTCCCTCCGCGCCTCACGTGCAGCACCCACGTGAGGCACGTGAATTTTACATTTAAACCCTGCCGGGTTTCTGTAATTACAAAATGGTCCTGAAAATAAAAGTCCACGTGTATTTTTATTGTGATTTTTGCATGTATGCCCCTGAGAGATATTTTATTTGCAAAAATACCCCCTGCCAGGCCATTTAATTTTTAAATGCTTTGTCTATTTATTTTTTGCTCCATTTTAAATCGAAAAATCTTGCAAAAATAGACTTAAGTTCATGTTTGGTTGTGCTTGCATGCTATATTTTTAGTTTTTTATTTTGTTGCATTTTCGCATTTATTAAAAATCAAAAACATGTCTTTTATTCACTGTCTAACTTATAAAATCCTAAATAAAATATGAAAATGCCTCGAAAAATTCCAAAAAATTACCTAAGGTGTATTCTGACCTATTCTAGTGTCACTCCAAAAACCCCTAAAAATCTCAAAAGGAAAACCTTAAAAATTAAAAAATACCCAAAAACTTCAAAAAAATATAAAAAATCAAAGAAGAATCAGAAAATTATAAACTCAGGGCCCTATTTATGCTTTGTTTTATTATCTTTATTAGAAAAATAGTGTGGAAAATTTTTGAGGCCGTTAGCTATTTTTAAGGTCTATTTTTGTGACAGCCAGAACCTATTCCACTGTTTGCTATTATTTAGCTATTTAAAAATACTAAAAATATTTGCAAAAATGCCCAAAAATCACAAAAACAGTAAAAAACCATGAAAATCCCAAAAAGACTTTGTTCCTGCATTTTTGACTATTTTTGAGTACTTTTGTAAATATTATAATACCCCTTTATGTGTATATATATATTTCTTAAAAAGAAAAAAAAGAAAAAAAATTAATATATATATCTAATTATTTATATGTATTCTTATATCTATTTATTAACCCTAATATATATATATATATAAGGGGTTGGGGAAGCTGCACCCGGGGGTGTAGCTAACTAGCTGCACCCGGCCATTTTTCTCGTTGATTTTTTGTGTTTTTGAAATGAAACCTAGGGGGATTTAAATCACTATATATCACCATGATATCATACCAATTTCAACTAAATTCGGCATTTCTATCATCACCATCAAGGCTATGACATTTTAACGGTTTCAGAATTATTGAAATTGACCATATCTAGATGGGCATGAAAGAAGTGTTTATTTTTCATGAAATTTGAAACACATATTCCACACAATAAACTAAGTAAATTTCCCATAAGTTTCCTTCAAAAAAATTAAAAATCAATGAGAAAAATACCCGGGTGTAGCTAGTTAGCTGCACCCCCCGGTGTAGCTTCCCTTTTCCCTATATATAATATATATATAATGATATATATGTATATCTCTTATTATATTTATATATACCTATATATATTATATGTATTATAAGCTACATACTAACCCTCTATGGGTATACATATCTTTATATTTATATTATATATATATGTATTACCTAATTATATTATTATAAAAAGATATATAAAAAATATAATAATAAATAAAAAAATATATATTTTCTAAAAATCAAAAACCCACACAACGATGACTCTGAGTTACATGTAGGCTATTGCATTTTGGTTTGCTCTCTGTGGTTCGACCTCTACATGCTTGTTCCCTATACATTTTATGGTAGAGTAAATAAAGATTAATTCACATTTATTTTTGAGCTAGATTGTTGTATTCTTTGGATTGTGGGTTAATTGCTGATCAACCCGGGTGTTCTATGAGTGGTCGCCTCAGCGACAACACTTTTATATTTTTCATGGTGACCCTCGTGGATTATCCTCGTTATCAGATGGCGCCGTTGCCGGGGAGCAATGAGCATAGCCTAATTTATTTTGTCATTCTTGTATAAAAAAATTCTTGATTTATCATTCCTTTTTGCGAGCAGCTATTTTTATTGCTATTAATCACCATGCTTCATTTATTCATTCGTTGTGATTATTTTGTCTGCTCTATTTGATTGACTGAGCCACTCTAATGCAATCTTTTTGTGACTTTGATGCGAGGGTCCGCCACGCAAGGATGGCTTCTTAGGAGGCCAAGGCAGCCGAGCTTGGAGGAGGATGGCCTTCTCTTCTCATGACCATCTGGAGAGTGCACCAAAGAAGCAAGGAGATGTGCATTAGATAGGCTAGACACTTAGGATTATTTATTTTGTAATTTATGATGAGAGAGAGACATTTTTGGCATGTAATTAAATAGGACTCTACTCTTCACAATGAGGTCCAGTGCCCGGGTGATTGTTCACCTAGGGGCCTCATCGCGGTTTTTTTCGAGTTTTCATCGCCTTCTTTTATTTTGTTTTACGAAGTTTTGAGCTTTCCACCTTTCTTTTACTTTGTTTTGTGTGCTTGGAGCCCCTAGATATAGGTTGCTTGACTCGGTAGCTAGGTCCAAACATTAATAAGAATGCATGTTCCTATAGTCTACTTCGCTTGGATCTAGTCAAACTTAAACAAGCCGTTCATTTATCTCTTAGCCCTTGTGCCGCTGTGAGCCCTGTAAAGCGCTTTCTCCTAAGCTCAAGTGTGTTGAGTACAGAGGAGGGGTGAGCCAAGACCGGACCCTTCGGGCTATAGATAAATGAGTGACTTATGGTTCTTCACGTTAATAGCAGCTTATGTTTAGGACGATTTTGTGCCTTGCATACTGACATGTAGATAGGTTTAAAAATTCTGTTTTGCATACCACATGGAGAGAGCTGGGATGCATTGTAAGTCTTCTAACTCAGCATGCATCATTCGGTTCAATGGTGAGATTTCCATCATGGAACCACTTGCACGACTTTTCCGCTATCTCCCTCTGATTTTGAGCACCTAGGACTTAAATGAAAATCTACAAAAATGTTAGGCGCTGGTATGAAACAGATCCAAAAAAAGTGAAAACCCAAAAATTAAAACAAGGGGACTACTAAATAAACTTTGACCTTAATTAAAATCTGTAATTGACTATCATTGTACCGGGTTCATAAAGCCCTCATTGTTTTCAGGTACCTTGGAGGGGGACCAAAACCCTACTCCCTTGAGCGAGTGTGACCCCTAAGGATTAAAGCCCAAAACCCAGTCTGCAACTGCCTTGTGTATCGCCTGGATTACCGAAGTAATGGCGCTTCTATCGTACGTAGGCGAGTAGGACTTGGTCACCAATGGTGACTCTCTGTTGTGAGAGCATCGACCCTGTCCGAAGTATTGAGCATAGGCCACGCCTTCATGGGGGTGTCTGTCTCATTGTCCTGCGTCCGAGTAGGTTCTTGCACGCTCACGGGTGATTCCTTTGCGAGCGAGAACTGAAGTATTGGTTTCGCCTATCGGCTTCCTCTCTCTTTTCTTTGGCTGAGTAGGGATCCAGGAAGGGTTACAAGGACTCCAAAAAGTACAGACTACAGGTTACACAGGAGGAGGACAAGTACGGGATATTCTTCCGGCAGTACTCTCTCTCCTATAGGGTAGCATACTAAGGACTTGTTATAAGATATGCCTGAAAATCACAACTCTAAAAATGAAAAGATAATAAATAGCCGAGCTTTCACGGCTTCACATGGCGTGAGTTGGTGAACCCGATTTTGTATTGTGTTTGAATGCATCTAGATTAAGGTTCAAAGATCAAGTCCCGCGCATTTGCGCACATTTTGTCGTTTCTCCCTTTGACCACCCCGCTCAACCGAGCTTTTCTACTGTTTTACACTCCTTTTATTCCTCGTTGACCATCGTATCATTCTTCCAACAATCGACATTCTCTTGTGCTTCGCGAAGTTGATCCATGGATGGTTTCGTCGGGACCATGCCGATACCTACATCGATTCCATAGACTCAACTCCGCCAATAATTTCGAGGAGATTCCCGAGAACCCGATCCGGACTTTGCGGATCGATCTCCAGACTCCTCGTTTTCTACCCTTCTCTTGGACACCCAATAAACTAGGATCACTTTTGTCCCGCTTTCGCTGTTGTGAATGGGAGTCGATTACAGTCTACATCCCTTTCCCATTCACAACATGCTGGGGTTGACCTGAATTCCAGCTTCATCACAGCAGCTGAACATTAATTGCAAGTGATCTGATACGGACCATCTCATTATGCAGATAGAAGACAGTGCGAGCCCTGTAGACTACTCCGGAGTTCATTTCGTCCGACTAAGACCCTGACATGGCGCCAGGAGGAAAGGGCAAGGGTCAGCAGCCACCACCAGAGGGACAGGTGACAGATCATAATCAAGTCAATGCACAGTTGCTGGCATCTATCCAGGCCATACAGTAGCAGCTGACCGAGCAGGCCCTTACACAGACCGCATTCCAGGATATGTTGAACGATATGATGAACCGTGACGATGGAGGAGGAGGCAGAGGCAGAGGAGGCAGGGGAGGAGGAGGTGGAGGTGGTGATCCTCCTGATGATGACCTTGAATTACCACCACCGAAGCTGACACTCAAAGAAACATACAATCCGAGAGACAACCAGATGACCGAGTGGATTCTCATCCCACCGGTACACGCTCACTTCGAGCTGAAGCCCCAGTTCATAGCCCTTCTCCCTGCATTTCATGGAAACACCAATGAAGAGTCGTACATTCACCTGCAGCAATTCTCCCGCATTTGCCGTACCACACACTATCCCAATGTCCCTCTGGACATTGTAAAGATAATGGCTTTCCCCTTTAGTCTACAGGACAAGGCCCTCTATTTGGTCAATCATTTGGGAAAGGTCGTGACGACCTGGGAGGAGTTAAAGTCCGCCTTCCTGCACAAATACTACCCTCTCGGTCGGCTCAACCAGATGCGAGCCCGTATCAGTAATTTCTCCCAAGGAGCACATGAGTCAGTACAAGAGGCTTGGGAGAGAATTACTGACCTGCAGGAGAAGTGTCCCCATCATGATATCCCGAAGACCAGCTTGATCTGGCATTTCTTTGGGGGACTAAACATTGAAAGCCAAAGGCTCGTGGACGTAGCATGTGGGGGCTCCCATTTCAACAAGGATAAAGATGTTGTCTGGAAGATTTTTGAAGAAATGGCTGAAGGAGAGGCCGCCCTCTCTTCATCCAAGGCATACCAGAAGCAGCCCCAGATCCTCCAGAAACAAGTTCACATGGCTGCATCCAAGGAAGCAGAGAGAGATGAGAGCTCCAACCTCAGCATCATCGGGGGCCATCTCTCTAAAGTAGATATCATTGAGAAGCGATCACATGACCTCGAGAAACTCGCTGTGATCGAGAAGAGGACCCAGAACCTGGATAAGCTAGATCAGATAAACAAGTACCTCGAACTGTTGGTCAGCACGATCAACTCTGTCTAGTCGGCTACACTATCAGACGCTCCCGTTGAGAAGAAGGATGAGCAGCAACCGCAGCATCAGCCTCAGCCGAGCCAGCAGCCATTGACAGTCCAACACGTGTACTACGTGCAGGCGCCCGACCAGGGCCCGCCGCAGCAGCAGATGGTCGTATACCAGCCAAAGTTCCTTTCTATTCCTGATACAGCCTTCCCACCACCACCCCTGATCCAAGAAGTCAATGGGGTATGGAGTAATGATGTACTGCCGGCCCGTCCTCAGGGACAACCCCAGGGTCAGCAATTTGCCAACCGGCAGTACCACCAACCTCAGGGTGGTCGTTTTGGTCAAACCTCTCAGCCTCACCAGCAACACCAGCAGCCTCCCCAGTTTACACATCAATGGAGGCAGAATTTTCCTTATCAGCAGCAGCCGCAGTACCGCCACCCACAGTCGTATCACCAGTACGCGGCTGCCCCCTCTCCGCAATATCAGCAGTATCCCCCTCCGTCTTACCGTCTTGCCAGCAGCTTCAACTTCCTGCACCACCACAGCAACACCACCAACAGCAGCCTCCCCACCCATCTACCGAACAGCAGCGTGGTCTGCACGCTGAATCTTCTGAAATGTCCCCTGCAAATCCCACCATGGAGTGTCTAGCCCAACTTGTTAAAGGGCTAGCGGAGATGACAAAACGGCTTGATGACCTGACCGCCACCCGAACCACTATTCCGACACAGGTCGAAGCCAACCCCAACAATTTCAAGAAGAAAGAGCAGGTAGAATGTGATGTCATGTCCGTGTCTGGTAACTATATTACTGTTTATTCTAATGTTGTTACTCTCAGGAGCGGTAGGGCCTTGCCTCCGCCTGCTACTACCAGTGGGGTGAATAAAGAAACAGGTAGATCGTCATCTTCCGCATCAGCCGTGCCAGCTCCAGGGGCGGGTGAGGAGGAAGAAGAAGGAGAAGGCAGTCCAGCCGTCGTGCCTTGTCAGCAGCAACTCCAGCCAAAAATACAAAAAAATCAGCAAAAACAAAAACAACAAAAAGAAGCTTGTAGCAGAAGCGAAGCCGCGCCAGCCTTGGAGGAGCCGCCAGCAGCAGCCGATCCCTCGCCAGCCGATGGAGCCGACGCTACCCCTTTTGATCGCCCAGCAGGGAAGTGCACCCCAACCTGGTCCAATAGCCATGAGGTCTAAAGACAGGAGACTGTGGGTTGCGATAAAGCTTCAAAAGAGGGATAGTCTACTGGCTCAAGAGAAAAAACTCCTTATGTAAATGCTGCTGTGAATAGTATGTTGAAAAAAAAAATGGTCAGGCCTGTACAAAAATAAAATGCATGCAAAGTATGTACAAAGTCAATAAGCAAGCTTGAGTTCCAAAGACAAACATGTGAGCCTGCAGCTGGATGACTTGACTACACTGGTCTTGCATCCCAGGATAGGTAGCTACACTGGCTACCGTCCATTCTTCTCTTCACCCCACCTCTTGAGCTGGTTGCCACTTGAACTTAGAAGGGAATACCCTGCTCCTCGAGGAAAGAGCTGTTGGATTAGGGAATCATTGGGTTGTCATTCTGGAGAAGTCAGCTCCTTTATCATTTCAGTTGGGGAGGGCCATTATCACTTACACCGTACAAGTCAGCTTCATAGTTATAAGGGTTTGCGTATGATGTAGACTAGTTCTGACCCGGCTATTGAGGTGGGTTGAACCGAGTTCTGTGACTATCGAAGGCTGTTGTACTTTAGCGCTAGTTCCCGACTAGGTTCCACACACATTCACACCCAGGGTCTGACAGGAGCTCCAAATTCAGATTTTGTAAGGACATGCATTGCACTGAAAGCACCCCTATTCACTCTATCTTTCTTTCATTTTCCTTTTTCTTTTCTTTATTTTTTTTGTACTTATTGCATAAGTGTTTGCTAGGGACTAGCAAAGGCAAGTATAGGGGGGTGATGAATCTCCATTTCATCACCTTTATTCTATCATTTTGGCCTCAAAAACCCCAGCAAATGCATGTAAATAGCATCAAATTGTATATAATAGCATTCATGATTCATTGTATTAATTCCACATTAAATAAGGTTTTAATGCCAAAATTATAGAATAAAGAGGAGAAAAGAAAAAGGAATAAAATATTGTAAATATTTTATGACCCAAACCCCGAGACCAAGGCCAGCATGGTATTGGTCGACAAGGAATAAAGTAGGGGGAGATAAGGGCCAGTATACAATAAATACCTCATTCATTAATTCATTCATTTATGCATTTTTGGCACCTATTTTGTACATAAATATTTCTTCATCAAATAAAGAAACTTTGTACATGAAAGTTGTAGATAATAATATAAATAAAAATTTAAAATTGAATTTGTTTAAAAATACCCAGTGTACATTTTATGCACAGAATAAAAAGCCAAAATCTCAACTTCACAGACCCATACCTTGCAAATAAAAACTCCAAATCACCCAAACTCACCGTTAATTGTATATAGCATTCCATAAACTATTTAATAAAATTGGTTTCATGATTTTTGGAGTCCATATGCAGAAGTTCGGTTTTTGGCCCTCCTTGTATGTAGGACTGATTAAAATATTCATTTTACTCAATATTCATTATTTGTATAAATTCATATTTTTTAGAATTTTGTAAATGATGTATATAATGCATACACATAAGAGAAGTTAAAGAAAACCAAAATTAATTTGTAAAATAAAATAAGTCTACAAATTCATAAGCAAAATACCTATGCTACATACCTATATATAAATAAAAAGGATTTTATTCCTTGGCCCTTTTATTCTTTTATATTTTTATAATAATGTATACATTATACATAACTCATTAAAAATGTCAATCTAAAATAAAAATCAAGAAAATATATTTAATAAAGTAAGCATACAAAATACATAGGTAAAACACCTATAAGGACATCTACATACACCTAGACCTATTTATTTAAAAATGTAAATAAACTCCTAAAAATCAAACAAAAAATACCTTTATACTCACAAAAATAAATTATAAATTTATAAAATAAGCCAATAAAATAATAAAAGAAAATAAACAAATTAAAAATAAAATACACAAAAATACATGTAAATACATACATATACACATTATTCAAATAAAACTATAATAAAACACCTCCAAAAATTCATTAAAAATCATAAATAAATACTAGACGAAATAATGCACATTTTTTATTTTATAAGAAAAAATTAATAAAATCATTTAGGGTGTCAAATAAATCAATATCTAAACAGGTCTCCTATTTTGGCGGCTAGCGGCCGACGTGGACCAATCGCAGGCCGGCCTTCGTTGACCTCTGGTCAACAGTCCCATCCAAAGGCCTGCGCCTCTGGACTGTCCATTCCCCCGATTTCATGTATTTTTCCCGGGCACACCATCCATCAATCGACGATGCTTCCTTCACAAGAATTGCTCTTTAATCTTCCATGATGCCCGCCAAAAGCTTAGATCAATTAGATATTCATTGGAACAACCAATAATCGCCGGTCAATAAGGCTACTCGTCAATGTTTATAAATAAGTAGCTCCGCCTCCTTCCTCGAATTTGGCCATTTTCATTCCACCCAAACGCCTCGATCTTGCTCATGGACCATTCCTCGTGACAGGGGGTCACCCAGCGCCTCGACTTGGCCGAGGACAGAGAATTTTGACGCGGCGGAGCTCCGGCGTCCGCCCTGCTCCCTGGAGGCCCCCAGGTATAAGAGCTGCTCTTTTATGCATTTTTAGTTCGATTTTAATGTTAGTTTCCCATTCCAGTCATTAGATTAGGTCTTAGTTAACTCCTGTAGTTTAAAAACCAAAATTCGAAGTTCACCGGAGCTCCGCTCCGGCGACTTCTTCACCGTACACCCCACTGTTTCCGCCCGCAATTCGCATCCCATCTCGTTCCTCATCGCCTTCTCCATCGTTCTATCATCTTGGACCAACCCAAGACCCTCGGTCTTGGCGAATCGGGGCTCCCCCTCTGTCGTTCTCCGGAGCCCCTCCGCCCAGCTCCATCTTGCATCGCAGCTTCACAACCCCGGGACGAGGAGAAAGCTCTCTCGCCTGCGGTTCTTCCTATGCAGGTATATCGAAGAATAGAGCCCATCTGGGCTTGCATTGACCCAGGAAGAGGTTCCTGGGGGTCCCCTTCTTCTCCGACCTCGCTCCATCGACTCGGACCCCCAGGAGCCATGAAAGCGCCATCAGTAGACGCGGGATGCTTCCAGCTACCTTCAGAACACCTCAGACACGCCGAAGAGCCCCGGAGGAGCCCGAGCTTCTCGATCGAAGCTCGCCAGGCGCGAACTTCTTCCCTGTTCTTCCAGGGATCTCTAGCGCCGTCGGATCAGGAGGCTCGTCCCAGATCCAACAGGAGCCGTTCGATGAAGATATGCCTCGACCGTCAGATCAGCCAGAAGCTTCTAATCTGCACCCTTCATCGGCGAATCGGCGTCGACCGTCCGATGGCTGACACGTGGATAAGTGGCGCCTCCAGCGCCGCAGGATAAAACGCCTTAGTTGGGGGTAAATTTCATATCTCACCCCTTGCTTTTTGTATTTAGAGTTTAATCCCAAAAATAAAAGTTTTAGTTGTAAATAAGATGTAAAAATTGCAGAACACCCCCTTATGTTTGGTTATTTACTTTTTAGTCCCTTCGCGCCTCACGTGCAGCAACCACGTGAGGCGCGTGAATTTTACATTTAAACCCTGCCGGGTTTCTGTAATTATTAAATGGTCCTGAAAATAAAAGTCCACGTGTATTTTTATTGTGATTTATGCATGTATGCCCCTGATAGATATTTTAATTGCAAAAATACCCCTGCCAGGCCTTTTAATTTTTGAATGCTTTGTCTATTTATTTTGTGCTGCATATTAAATCGAAAAATCTTGCAAAAATAGACTTAAGCTCCTGTTTGGTTGTGCTTGCATGCTATATTTTTAGTTTTGCATTTTGTTGCATTTTCGCATTTATTAAAAATAAAAAACATGCCTTTTCTTCACTGTCTAACTTATAAAATCCCAAAAAAAATATGAAAATGCCTTGAGAAATTAAAAAAAATCCCTATGGTGCAGTTTGACCTATTTTAGTGTCAGTCCAAAAATCCCTAAAAATCTCAAAAGGAAAACCTTAAAAATTCAAAAATACCCAAAAAAATCAGAAAATTATAAACTCAGGCCCTATTTATGCTTTGTTTTATTATATTTATTAGAAAAATAGTGTGGAAAATTTTTGAGGTCGTTAGCTATTTTTAAGGTCTATTTTTGTGACAGCCAGAACCTATTTCATTGTTTGCTATTATTTAGCTATTTAAAAATACTAAAAATATTTGCAAAAATGCCCAAAAATCACAAAAACAGTAAAAAACCATTAAAATACCAAAAAGACTTTATTCCTGAATTTTTGACCATTTTTGAGTATTTTTGTAATAGTACCCCTTTATGTATATATATGTATTTCCAAAAAAAAAGAATATATATATATATATCTAATTATTTATATGTATTCTTATATCTATTTATTAACGTTAATATATAAAAAAAAGAAAAAAAATATAATATATTTATTTTATTATATTTATATATATACCTATATATATATTGTATGTATTATAAGCTACATACTAACCCTCTATGGGTATACATATCTTTATGTTTATATTACATATATATATATTACCTAATTATATTATTATAAAAAGATATATAAAAAATATATATATAATAAAAAACAAAAAAAATATATTTTCTAAAAATAAAAAACCCACACAAGGATGACTCTGAGTTACATGTAGGCTATTGCATTTTGGTTTGCTCTCTGTGGTTCGACCTCTACATACTTGTTCCCTATACATTTTATGGTAGAGTAAATAAAGATTAATTCACATTTATTTTTGAACTTGATTGTTGTATTCTTTGGATTGTGGGTTAATTGCTGATCGACACGGGTGTTTTGCGGGGGGTCGCCTCAGCGACACTTTTCATTTTATTTATGGTGACCCTTGCTAAAATATCTTGGTTATCAATGACGCCCAAAGAATTTACTGTGACTGAGAAAGAATTGCTGGTAGTTGTGTTTTCATTATAAAAATTTCGATCTTACATCTTAAGGTCCCACATCATAATTTACGCAGAGCATTATGCTCTAAAATACCTATTCACAAAGAAAGATGCCAATCTTAGACTCATTAGGTGGGTATTATTGCTCCAAGAATTCGATATGGAAATTCTAGACAAAGCCATAGCAAAGAATATCATAGCCGATCACATATCAAGGCTCCCTTCATCACCTTTACCAATCAATAACATTGTCCCAATTTCTAATAATTTCCCAGATGAGAATATAATGCCTGTCTCCCAACTCCCTTGGTATGCGGACATCATCAATTACCTCGCCACTTCCCTGTACCGGATGACTGGTTGAGACATAAGAAAGACAAAACCGAAGCCCAAGCCCGATATTATCACTGCGATGACCCTCTACTCTTCAAAAAGGGCACTAATTTGATATGGAGACGGTGTATCCCAGAAATTGAAGTCTCTAGTGTCCTATCTCACTACCACACCTCTGGATATGGAGGACAACATTTAGGGAAGCGTAGAACCTCTAAAGTACAACAATGTGGTTTCTATTGGCCTACACTTTTTAAGGATGCCCATCATTTTTCTCAAGCCTGTCCCGCTTGTCAAACCAATGGAACAATGACCCGACGTAACATGATGCCCCTCCAACGAGTACTTATAGTCAAAATTTTTGACACTTGGGGCATAGACTTCATGGGACCTTTCACCACATCTCATGGCTACCAGCACATCCTTCTTACCGTGGACTACGTATCCCGTTGGGTCGAAGCCATTCCCACTCGCACTGTTGATTGTGCGACTGTCGTCAAATTCCTGACCAACCTTTTCCCTCGATTTGGCTATCTAAGGTGGTCATTAGTGATGGTGGAACCCACTTTCTGAATGCATCGGTGAAAAATCTACTTAAAAAGAATGGAGTTGAACATGATGTCTCGACCGCCTATCACCAATGGAATGGTCGATCTTTCTAACTGAAAAATTAAAACCATACTCCAGAAAATAGTCCAATCCGATCGCAAAGACTGGTCCCAACACTTATGATCTACTCTTTGGTCCTATAGAACATCCTTTCGCACACATTTAGGAATGAACCCGTATCGATTAGTCTATGGAAAACCACGCCATTTACCTGTTGAGATCCACCATAAATCAATTTGGGCGATAAAGAAATGCTTCTTGGATTATGATGAGGCTGGAAAAAGGAGATTACTGGATTTGGCTGAATTGGAAGATTTACGATCACAAGCATACGATAACAACTTGATTTACAAGGAGACAATCAAGATATGGCATGATGCCAACATTTCGAAGAAAACATTTCAGGAGAATAAAAAAATGTAGCTATTTGATGCAAAATTAAAACTATTTCCAGGAAAGCTGAGATCAAAATGGAAAGGACCATACATAGTAACCCAAGTTTTTAACAATGGTTCAATAGAAATATCTGACCCAAACACTAAAGCCACTTTCAGAGTCAATGGTCAAATATTGAAACCCGTTGTTGTATCTTCTTGCCCCATGCCTGTTTGTGAACAATACCTTCTACATGAACAATGAGCAGTACACATCTTCGAGATGAGGCATTAAACCATACATTCTCATGAGTCTCTCTCACATGTATCTTTTTTATTTCCCGCTTGTTTATTTTAACTACATTGCATTTGATAAGTATGAGGGTACACCTCTATATTGGAATTTAGACTCTTCAGATCATTGACTTAATCTTTGTGTTCCATGAGACCATGTTTGGGAAGTCAACTTAAACATGCCTAAGTAGAACACTTGGTGTCATCCGTTCAACTCTTCATCAGTGAATCAATTTTGGACACATGCACTTTGCACTTAGCTCGACCTGCATGGGGCTCCGAAGGGAATTACATTTAGTGGTGTATTTTCATCCTTGTCTAGTGGCGTTGACGTCTAAAGATGGGATAGATTGGGGTTGAAATAATTCTTCGGATGAGGGAAGTATCTACTGGCAAAATTTTTTCCAAGACCTCAAAAAATGGACGGAATGAAAAGATGCTATCTTCGACGAGCCACAAAAAGATTGATGCAGTGCAAGCAACATTGTAAAGCCAATTCAAAGAAGAAGACACCAAATACAAATATGACCACAATGGTCCAAGCTTCCACCAAAAAGCTCACACATCTTAGTGTAGACTTAGCTACACTGGCTGGGCTTCACAAGGAGATGCGTCTACACTAGTCACACTCCATATCTTTTCTCATTCTTCTACTTTCTCTCTATATTCGATTGTGGACATAACACCACCTGACCATAGAAGGGAATACCTCCCTCCTCGAGGAAAGAGTAGCTGGATGAGTAACTAATGTGAGTGTATTATTGGGATGGGTGGTTTCTTCGCTTTTTTCAAGCGGAAGAGCTAAAACAATTCACACATAATACAGATTGAATTCAAGGTTGACAGAGTTTGTGATAAGAATAAGTGGATCTGAACTGGCTGTTGAGGTGAACCTAAATAAGGATTTGTGGAACTTCAGGATTGTTGAGACTAAAATCCTAATCCTAGTTAAGGCTCCAACAAAATGCTTGTTTCAGACTCGATCGAGCTCTGTCCTTCGTCTGTTCTCATGAATTGGTTTGGGAAAATGAATTCATTTTAAATTTCTTTCTTTTTTCCTTATTTTTCAAATAAGTATTTACTAATGGACTAGCAAAGTTTAAGTATATGGGGATGATGAATCCATGATTCATTAACATTCTGTCTGCATTTTGTCATACATTCCTTAACAAATACATGTAAATACTCATTAATTTCCATCTTTTAATAAAATCATATACATGAATAAAAGTACTCTTTTATGCATTCAAACCATGTAAAAAAATAAAAGAAAAAAATAAAGAAAAGAAAAGAAGGCAAATTGTAGATATGTATATATGTACAACGTGACTTATAAAATAAATATAGCTGAAAGATATATTTATAACCTAACCCCCGCGATCAAGTCAGCATGGATTGGTGGACAAACAAATAAGTAGGGGGAGATAAGGAAAGAAAACAATGAAAAAAATTAACTTTTCACTCTACACGCTCTTCATTATTTATACAATAATTATCAAATCTTTAATGATTTTTAATTAATTCATGTAAATTATTTTTAACTAAACTCTTTCCTTAATTATTTCTAAAAATGTATAGAAAAATATAAAAAGAAGTTAAAAATTATACCTTGTATATATGCCAAGAAATCCAATTTGTAAATTATCGAAATCTCAACTTCCGAACATCATAACTTTCTCATACGAACATAAATTTCACTCTACTCACTTTAAAGTTCGTAAAATAATATTCTCTAATTAATGGACATGATTTCACTCAAATCAAGTCCGTTTGCAAAAAGTCGATTTTGGGACCTAATCACAATTGAGTTTCTGGGCTATTTATTTTATATAAAGCATATTATTTATTGTTTTAATGATTACATAATTTTTAATTATTTTATTGATCTTGTTTTTAATCCTAATTTATTTCATAATTTTCTGACATTATTTATTATTTTAAATAAATCAAAAACACTAATTTATAGATGACATTGAAGTACATAACTTGTACATAGATTTATTAATATATTTAAATTAATTTATTAAAATATAAAAAAATTCAAAAATACTCTATTTATAATCTTATTAATTAATAAAATATAAAAATGGTATACTATTTATTAATTTATTAAATTTAAATTCAATTACCTATTTATCAAGTACTATTTATATTTATTTATTGATATAATATTTATAAAATTTAATTATAACATAATTTAGATAAATTAATCATATATATTTTTCGTTTTTATACTTATTTAAAATTCTGTCATTTTCTATTTATTTCCTATTTATTAAGATATTTAGTCCAGCTGGGCAACCAGGTGCTGACACATGTCAACACCTGGTGCCTTCTTCTCCAAGAACATAAGTTGTCAGTTCTGTTCTACTGTCCATCTTCACTAATTTATTCCCGCAGTTTCCTAACCTCTCCATCCAATCTAAACCTTCCATTCTCCTCTCCTAAGAACCCTAATCCACGCCCACCGTTGATCTATACCTAATTCCCCTTCAATTTTTCTATAAAACCCCATGAACTCCGTCCATTAACAACTAACTTTCTTAATCTCCAGTTCTAGTGGTCGTCGACCCTATATCTCCACTGCAATTCCGCCTCATTCCGGCCGTGACAGGGCTTCGTTGAGCATCTGCGTGGAAGAAAAGACGACAGAGGATCGTTCCAAGGCGTTCGATCGCCTTGCATCATCGCCATGCGCGCCTAGAGCTGCGGCCACCGACCGTCGAGCTACAATAGGGGTTCATACAACCTCATCTTCCCAGGTACATCCTCCATCTTTTCATTCTTTTATTTCCCATTTTTCATGCAGGATCAACATAGCTAATTACCCAATTAGGTGGTTTGATGACCCATCTATTGTCTGTGATTCAATCTCATCTCCAATCACATTCAAATCACCTTCAATTTTCCACTCAAATATTAATTTCTGGAACTTCTTTTTGAACTACAATATACTCTTATTCTTGGCCGATTTCATTCGAAATCGAGCATCCCAGTCTTCATTTGTTGGTCTATTTCATTATCTGGAGCAACAAACATCCTATTGGAGCTTCTCCTTCGATTAATCACACAGTATCGACATCCCAAGGCTCTTACAACTTTAGTCGACCTTCACGTAGAGGAGGCATCTTCTTAGACAACTTCCAACCAACTTCATCATCCTCACCGCCATCTTAGCCGCATGCGAGCTCGAGGGGTGAAGGCATCACCCCTTTTGCCCTACAGGAGCTCTATTCGATCAACCAGTCGTCAGCAACAATTCGGAGAATAGCACACCGTCACCACATCTGAAAAGGGGGAACAACATGCTCAAGGACACTCGAGCTATAGTCTGGCGACACGTCTCCTCCATGGACGGTCCAGATCTTCTTAGATCTTCTAATCTTAGCATTGACTACGAATCAGTGTGACAATTGCATAAGAAGCCCCATGCCTTCCAGAAATTATCCAGCTCTAGAAAGTTTCTGGGAAATTACATTTAGGTCCCAACGTAGGGGCCTAAATGTAATAACTTTTGTTTTCCTTTCATTTTAATACATGGACAGGGACCTTATTGTAACAGACTCTTTTACTTTTCTTTGCAGTTATACCCCTGTACTGTGTGGCTATTTTGGACAACTTTTTGACACTATTTTCCTTGATTTTTCTAGGGTAGTTACACAACTACCCTAGCAAGGTTTCTTGATATTTTTTGTAATTTTTCATTGACTATTTTTCCATTTTGATTTTTCAAAATGTGTACCTATTTTGAAGTCTTTTCTTACATTTTCAAGAAGAAATAAAATCATGAAAATTATCTTCTTTTCTCAAAAGTTGTAGTATAGGTATACTGCCTCCTCGAGTTCTACCCAGGGAAACTTACCTGGATAAATAATTAGTTTAAAGATAAAATGGGAGAGAAGTCTTTTTATTCATCTTGTTTATCTTTCTCTCTCCTATTTTATCTGATTTTTGTTTGATCAATTGAAATCTGATTTTCGTGAATCTTATATACCAACACATTTCTTATATAATCACAGTTCAGATCTCGTTTATCATCCCACAGACTCACAATTCAAGCAGATACTCGACACCCTTCATTTTTATCAAAACGAAATTCATGATTTACATGTCGATATCAATTGCTTGCCCAGATGGAGAGATGAGAAATCTTCACCTTCTACCTCGATCCCAGCCCAAGTTCAGGCTAACCCTAATTGTTTGAACCATTCTAATTCTCATCAGCATCTTGGTCATGTATACTCTTCAACATATCTTAGATCTGAACATGAGTTTCTTTTGTGTGACAAGGCTAATCATATGTCGCTTAGGAGAGGAAGGACCGTAATCGTTCCTGACCGGGCAAGGGACAAAAGGGGGGGCCTCACTAGAGCTCTATTTGAGGAGTCTTTAGAGGAAGAGGAGGAGAGGAAACACAGTCAGAGGCCCAATAAACAACATCTGAGGATCCTTTCTCACGGAGCTGAGAAGAGAAGAAGAGAACAAATACAACCTTAGAAACATGGAGATATCTCGGATGCTATGGAGGACCATGCACTTCTAATTGTGGTGGATATCACTGCATAATCTTTTCCACAACCTTTGGTATATAGTTTAAATTTCAATCCCCTGTTGCATCGAAATGATTCTTGTGTGAAGAACTCTGTTTCAGTTAATTCCTAAAATGATCTTTCAACTCACGATTAAGATTCTTCATCATCTATTTCCCTTCCTCTCATCCCTTTCCCTCGTGCTCTTATGGAAGGAAGGCACAACAGAAAGATTCAGAAGGATGACCCCGATATGACACGGTTTTGCAAGGAGAATATCGCAGTCAAAGTGCCATTCAATGGGTATGTGACTAACCGTCCTGCATTCCAAAAATACCTTAAGGTGAGATGCTCACCTACTAGGGTTAGTAGAAGAAATCAAACCAATATGTAAAGACTCATATCTTGTCAGTTTCCACAACCTATTGTCTCAAGAATCAGAAATTACCAAGAAATAAAGAGACATGGGTGCTCACTACATGGAGAGTCGTATCGATGACATTGCATTTGCACATAATCTCTTAGATAACGGGTCTTCAATCAACCTACTCCCCTTAACATTATATCAAAAATTGGAGTTAGGACCACTTCGCAAATCTAGAGCTCTACTCCAATACGCTAATCGTATGATGAAAAGACCTAAGGGAGAGGTGAAGAATGTTGTTATATCGATTGAGGGGCAAGAATATAAGGTTGACTTCACAATCTTAGACATGGAGACCCCCAATCACTGGAGACAATCTTAGATCATTCTTGAGCAGCTTTTCCTTAGGATCACAAGCACATCATTCGACTATGGTATGGCAATGATGAAGTTTCGTTCTCTGAATGGAGAGGTGAACCTTGAGATGAAGTAGAAGAAATGGCATCGATGCAATTCAGAGAGTAGTACAGAGTACTCTTCTTCAGAAGCATATTGTAGAATGATCAGCACCATTGGGATTTGGAGACAGCTTCCTTCAAACAGAGCGAGACCCTTTCATCTGGAAAGGATATAGCGCATGATGTAGTTTGCTGGGTGTTGCTTGGTCTTGTGAGAGATGCATCCACCTATTCCCGTGATGCCATAGAGATCCATCAGGATCTGTCCGTTCCATCTCCCTCAGAACAATCATGGGACATAGATGATTAGTCGGACGCAACTTTGATCGAATTACCGCATTTCTTTGGCAATCTAACTCCTGATATTTCTGAGTTGGTAGCGAGTACTACACAGCTTAGCCCACCTCCATAAAATACACAACCAGATTTAGTCTCAGTTCAGCCTAATATGCTTGATGATACCACACTGCCAGAACTGAAGTCCCTTCCTCCTATACTAAAGTATGCCTTTCTTGCGGGACCCAAAGAGAGATATCATGTTATCATTAGCTCATACTTGACTTTAGAACATGAGTCTAGGTTGTTAGAAGTCTTAAAGAGGAACCGCAAAGCAATAGGATGGACCGTGTCAGATCTCGTGGGGATCAACCCCTCTCTCTGCTCGCACCACATTTTTGCTGAGGATAACATGAGACCTTCCCATGAATTCCAGAGGAGACTCAACCCCAATATACGGGAAGTAGTGAAGAATGAGATAGAGAAATGGTGCAAAGAAGGGTTTATATACCATATTTCTGACTCCAAGTGGGTGGCCCCGCTTCATGTTATCCCGAAAAAATCAGGAATTCAGATGGTCACCAACGAGGAGAGGGTAGAGATCGTGACATGAGTACCCATGTCGTGGTGCGTCTGTGTCGACTATAGGTGCCTGAATGCTGTGACCAAGAAAGACCACTTTCCCTTGCCATTTATCGATCATATCTTGGAGAGACTCGTAGGGAAAGCATTCTTCTGTTTTCTTGATGGGTACTTAGACTACAACCAGATAGCCACAGGCCCTAACGACCAGGAAAAGACCACATTCACATGTCCATTCGATACTTCCAGGAAAAGACCACATTCACATGTCTATTCGACACTTACACTTTTATGCGCATGCCATTCGGGCTTTGTAATGCCCCATGCACTTTCCAATAGTACATGATCGCCCTATTTGCCGTGATGGTGGGAGATTTCCTGGAAGTATTCATGGATGACTTCTAGGTTCATGGTAATCCCTTTGGTACATGTTTAGCGCACTTGGACCGAGTCCTCAAGCGGCGTAGGGAGGTGAATCTGGTACTCTCCTGGGAGAAGAGTCACTTTATGGTGACGGAGGGTATCGTGTTGGGAGCATGACATCTCCAAAAGGGGAATGGAACTTGACACTACGAAGGATTAAGAAACTCGATCCACCTACCAACGTGAAGTTAGTGCGATCATTCCTAGGGTATGTTGGATTTTATAGGAGATTTATTCAGGATTTCTTGAAGATTTCTCACCTACTGATTAAGCTCTTTGGGAAAGACACATAGTTCATTGTAGATCACAAGTGTCTGGAGGCCTTTGAGCTCTTGAAGATGAAGATTTGTGTCTCACCTATCCTACAAGATCCTGACTGGTCTCTCCCCTTTGATATCATGACTGACACTTCAAATTTCGCTATAGGAGTTGTGTTAGGACACCGACGAGAGGGGATCCCGTTTGTGATCCACTATGCAAGCAAAGTATTAGACATTACAAAGAAGAATTATACTGTGATTGAAAAGGAAATGCTCGTTGTAGTATGGGCCCTCGAGAAGTTCATGTCACATGTTTTGGGCTCTAAGTTGACAATCTACAATAATCACACAACCATTCGATATTTAATGGAAAAGAAGGATGTGAAGGTACGTCTCTTAGTTGTATTTTGCTCCTCCAGGAGTTTGATTTGGAGATAAAAGATAAACCTGGAGTGAAGAATGTTATGGTTGATCATCTTTCTCGGATTGAACTTAAGGATTCTCCTGATTTTGAGCATATTAGAGAGACCTTTCCAGACGAGTCAATTTGTGTTATTGACTTAGTCCCGTGGTATGCCAACATGGTGAACTTCCTTATCTCCAAGCAAGTTCCCAAAGGTTGGAGTAGGAGTAGCATTGACCGACTGAATTCGGATTTTAGGAGATACCACTGGGTCGATCCACTCCTTTTCTTTGAAGGACCAGATTGTGTTTGGAGAAGGTGTATTCCTCAAGAGGAATACCAGAGTGTCCTCACATGTTGTCATTCTCTCAAGGTTGGAGGACACCATTCGAGGAAGAGAACCGCTCACAAGGTACTCCAATGTAGACTGTATTGACCGACCCTATTCAGAGATGCTATTGATTTTGCACGGTCGTGCCTGATTTGTCAGAGTATGGGAGGGACTATTACTCAGAGAGATGAGATGCCCATGCAACCCTTCATCATTTGTGATGTCTTTAATACATGTGTCATAGATTTTATGGGTCCCTTTCCCAACAACCAAGGACCTGAGAACATCTTGTTGGTGGTTGACTATCTATCTAGGTTGGGGGAGGTTATCCCAACCTGAACTGTGGACAACAAGACTATCGGTAAGTTTGTGAAAGATCATATTATTGCTTGGTTTCGAGTGCAAAAGTTTTGATATCAGATGTGGGTAGGCACTTTGTGAATCATGATGTGAGATCCTTAGCTAAGGACTATGGGTTTGAGCACAGATTCACTAGTCTGTACCACCCACAGACCAATGGCATGGCAGAGGATTCAAATAGAGAGGTGAAGAGTATCTTGCAAAAGTTTCTTCCTGATAGGAAGAACTTGTCCCAGCTCTTTGGTCAAGTTCTGTGGGCCTATAGGACATCCTATAAGACACCCTTGGGCACTTCATCATTCAGAATCATCTATGACAAGCCATGTCATTTGCTCGTAGAGTTGATTCACAAATCTGAATGGGAAATTAATAAAATTAATTAGAGTTTTCACCAAGGGAAGCTTTGTCGAGACTTGAACTTGAACGAGCTTATGGAAATCTGAAATAGGGCATATGACAATAGTTTGATTTATAAGGACAAAGTAAAGAGATGGCATGATTGACACATTAGGTGCAAATACTTTGTGCCTGAGCAAAAGGTATGGTTGTCTAATGCCAGGTTAAAGATGTTCCATGGGAAGCTCAAATCTAAGTGGACGTGTCCCTTTGTTGTCAAGAGAGTGCACAGGAATGGAAGTGTAGAGATAGCTAATCTCATAGATGGTGCACAATCTCATGTGGTGAATGGACAACTGTTAAAGCATTTTGTAAATTCTAAGGAACGGTTAGTCCAAGTCGAGATCATCAACTCTAGGCATAGTGAGCACAGAGCAGATATATCAGATTACTCTCCATGAAGATGCAGCATCAAGATTCTGTCACTCATTCTCTATACATTCTCCAAATCAAATTGGTTCTCACACTCACTTCTGTCCTAAACATAGGCTGACCATAGCCTAAGTATAGGGGGAACCGATGCCCGTCATGTGTATACATATTCATCCATTTCCCCTCTTGACTTCATTCGCCCCATTTTTGATCTTCTTCTACGCTGAGGATGGCAGAGCCTAAGTATGGGGGGGATTGACTTCTATACTTTTTATTTTTTCTCTTCAACACTTAGAACGAGCTATGTCTTTTACTCGCTTTTCGTGCTTTGAGGACATAACACATGCTAAGTATAGGGGGCGTGTATATATTTCATATATACTTTACCCATACCTCGTACTTTTGCGTATTTTTATATATAGTATGCAATAGTTACGGGGTGGGAAAATTTGAAAAAAAACTTTCGAAAAAAAGACAAAAGCAAACAAAGAAATAGGCTTCTTATTTAGTCTTGCATATCATCCTTGTTTTTTTAAAAGTGTCTTGCACTTCATTTATTGCATGTTATGTGCTTTTCACCTGCATATCTAGCATATGCAAAGTGAAAAGTTAGTGGGTTCTGAACCAAGTTATGAATAGATATCGAGAATTGATTAGAGTTGACCTTAATCTACCTAATTTCAGAGGAACCTTATAGGAACTGGAGTTAAGATTCTTTCAGGTTGAATGACTTAATTCTTTGAGTCCGCAAGTCTATGTTCATGTGTCATCTTGATTGGTCTAAGTAGAATATTTCGTACACACACATGATTCTTTTAGACAGTGACCTAACTATGATAAGCACCATGCACATAGCTCTTCATTGATGAGGTAGTGAGGTGGTAGAATCCTTTGGCTTGGTGTAGCACATGGGTGGAAACAACCGTCGTCCTCTAGGGAGGGTAGTGCATCTCAACCTAGTCTAGTGGTGTCGACGCCTAATGATGGGATGTTGTGGGTTGCAATAATATTTCAAAAGAGGGATAGTCTATTGGCTCAATAAGAAAAACTCCTGATGTACATTATGTACCTTGTATATAGTCAAAAAAGAAAAGAAAAGAAAAGAAAAAGAAGAAAAGAAAAACTCCAAAAAAGGGACAAGACTGATTGAAAATAAAATGCCTGCCGGAGTGTATATTTGCAAGGCATATGCTTCAAAGTCTCATACCCAGGAAGCCTGCAACTGAGACTTGGCTACACTGGTCACAATCCATTCTCTTCTCTACCCCATCTTCTTGAGCGGGTTGCACTTGAACTTAGAAGGGAATACCCTGCTCCTCGAGGAAAGAGACGCTACACTAGAGAATTAGAGTTACCTTCTTAGAGGAGGTTGCTTCTTTGTTATTTATGATATGGAGAGCTATATTTCACTTACACAGTATAAGTAAGATTCATAGTCATCAGAATTTATGTATAAGGATTTGTTCCAACCTGGCTGTTGAGGCGACTAGAATAGAGACTTGTGGAACTTAAAGGCTGTTTGGTCTTAAATTCAGATCCCAATAAGGTTCTGCCATATTATTAATCTAAAGGGTGAGTCGAGCTCCATTTTCACCTTTTGTTCAAGACCTTGCTATGGAACCCAAAATCATTTCACTTTTGCATTCCATTTTAGTTGCTCATGGACGAGCAAGGTTTAAGTATATGGGATTGATGAATATGTGATTCATCACTCTAAAAGTAAAAAATAGAGCTTTGTTCCCGAGCAATTACTTGCATATTTCCATTTATTATGCATTATTCACATTCATGCATTTAGGATTAATGTTCGTATTTTAGCATGCATATTTGCATTAAATAAGGAGCCAAAAATTCATTTGTACATATTCACCTATATATTAGCTAAATTCATCTATTTTAATCTATTTTATACTAACCTCAAATCTAAATCAACTCCATTGTGTACATATTACTAACAAGAATAAAAGAAAAATATAAAAATTACTAACTTGAAATATTGGCAAATAAACCAAAACCTAATTCTCAGACAGACAGATGGAACTATGAATATCTCTCTCATACAGTGTCCGATTTAGATCTACTCACTTTTAGAGTAATATACATTCAAAGACCTTCAAAACAAAATCAATTTCATAAAAATTGGAGTTCATATGTTAAAGTTGGGTTTTGGGCCCCTATTGTATATTGTAGATATTGACAAAACTACCCCTTTATTTTATCTTTTTATTTTTTCCTTAATTATTAAAAATAAAAAAATATGTTAATTTGTAAATATTCCTTTCATATTTTTTAAATTTTATTTTGATTTTTTTAATATTTAAAAATGACAAAAAACTGCAAAAGATAAAAATGCGGTATTTTATACCTATAAGGTACCCCCCCAAAAATACACTTTGTACATTTGATGTATTTTTATCTTGGTCAAAAGTTGTAGAACTCGTCGAGATGAACAACTTTTGTGGATATTTTTTTTATTTGAGGTCATTTAATAATTTTTAAGTATTTTTCATTTGATTTTAACTCTGATTTTTAAGGGAGCGACACGTGGCCGCTCCTGGAGACGCCACGTTTCGCCTCCTCCTTCCCCCACTTACTCTCCTCGCCTCCTTTGATTTGGAATGTTGGATGAAGTGTGCTTCATCCAACAACTCAGATCATTTCATTTTTTAAATCCATCTCTCTCTCTAAACTCCATCTTCAACCTCTCATTTTCTTGCGGGTGGAGCATCGACCTAGCCTCCTCCCTTCATGGAGGGACCCCTCGCCCATCTCCTGTTGTAGTAGAGCACCCATTCTCCATATTCCAACATCCCTGTGCCTTGCAAGGGTGGTTGTGACACCTCCGCACTCTCACACCACCTACTCCATGATCTCGTTCCATCCGCAACCTCCTTTAAAAAGAGCACTCCGTCCCTATTGCCAAGCCATCCACCGTTTGTGAGAGAGTGACCCCGAGCTTCGATCTGACCTCGGTGACAGCGAGGTCTACCATTGTTGTGTGAAGAACAGGCATCCTCGAGGCATGATCCTTGGACCTCCGTCCAAGCTGCACCTGGTAGCCATCTAACTGCCAAGCCTCATCACTTTCCACCGTGACTCGAGGCGAAGACCTGGAGCTACGTCCCCGCGAGCTCTTTCGTCAGGTGGAAGAGATACTCCCAAGGTAATAGCTTTTCTTCTCCTTCTTCTCATCCCCCTGCACTTCCTTCTTCTTTCTCTAGACCCGATCATCCCTTTCTACTTTTTCTCAATTATTCTACTTCCCCTACCCATCTTCGTCTTCGTTCAATAATCATCTTCATCGCTTTGCCATGATGCAAGCATTCACTACATGCCAACATCAGCCGGTCATGGTGCACCGTCGCAAGCCCGCGTTGCCCCAACAACCCTTGGTTGTGTGTTGGCCAAGAGGAAGGAGCACCTCCTCTGCTGCCAGGCTTGGCCACATCTGGAGCACTGCCCCAACAATCAGCGAGCCACTCCTCAGTAGCGACGTCAGCCGCACCACCACGAAGCTGCTGTACCTCGATGACCCCCGTTGTGCTCCTTCACCCTAGGTTCGACTCGATCGCAACTCACCTCAGAGAGCCTGCATCGTCACCCATAGCCCATCCTCACACCCCTCCACCAATCATCATGCTCCTCCTGTAGCCCTTGGAGCAGCCCACCAGCTGGGTTGCGCCATCTCTACCTACAATTGCCCTTCCTGCCTCCTGAAATTCAACCCTACCTCATGTGCAAGGCACGTGAGGTCTAAGGCAATTGCAATCACCCCCTGCACTCTCCAGAATAACATGAAAACACTGGCCATCTCATCCACGTGCGATGTACATGCCTTTCTAGGAAAATTTCACCCGTGCCATCGGAAGAACTAGTAATTAAAGAAGCAGCATTATACGCTATTTTTTTTTATTTTTTATTTTTAGTTTTGCATCCATACCCCTGTCTTTGGACATTTATTTGAATGCTCATTTCACATCATTTTTAAGTACAAAAATAGCATATTATAGAACAATTCATTTTCTATCTACTCCGTATTCATTTATATTTTTGTGATCAATGGGCTATTTATAAAAAATTAATTTGGTGAAAACTTGCATTTACCCAATTTATGCTCTGAATTTCATGTTTAATAATTCACTAATCTAAAAAATCCCAAAAAATCACAGTAGTTAGATTTTAGGTTGTTCGTATATTATGGCCAAAAATCATCTATTTACATGCATATCGAGGTCAAAATAAATAAAATAGTGAATTTAGTAATTGATTTTTAGTTAATTCAGTACATAGTATTTTTAAGAACTAAAAATTGTTCTGGATACATCTTAGACTTATATAGGATAATTTATTTTTTTGAAAATATTTACATTTGATATTTATTAAAATTAATTTACGCAAAATCACCTAGTTTGCATTATTTTATTCATAATGTAATTCATTTCTCATCCAAAAATTCCAAAAAAAATTACAGTAGCTTCATTTCATCACATTTCACATTCTAGCCATTTCATAATATTTGGACACTATTTGAATGTATTTGATATTTTAGACCCTAAACTTAGTCCAAATTGTATCTTGCTCATTTATTGCATTTAAAAATATAAGAAATACCTATTTGAAAACCTAATCTCTAGATCGACTAAAAACCAACCTAAGGATACGGTGGCCTCCCTAAATTCAACCTTGGGCTTTCCCAATTAAAAAAAAGACCGCTCACTTTAATTGGAAAAGTAATTAAATTTACGGTTTTTTATTAATCTGAAGTTGCCTACCTATAGCGAAATTCGAACATTAATTCGACGCAATTAAATAGGGAGAATTGGGAGATATGAGTCACCATCATATTGGTTTGTCATATGTGCATACTCATGCATATAGATGTATATCTGTCTCAGGTCGAAGGATGTTTGCCTGATCGTGACAGTTACGATTCAGGTCTTAGTTTATCTCGTCCTCATCAAGTCAACTCTTTGACTTGATTATTCCACACTTGCAAATCTCCATTCCTATGCTAAGGACCTACATCAAGAAGTCAGATGAAAATCAATCTTTAGAGAAAGATTGTCTTCTCTTTCTCAAACTAGAGATTTTACTAAATATCTCATATTTGAAGTCAGTTGTGTCCTCCCAACAACATGGTATTTAATATGACCATGATACATAACCTTAAATGTAAAAGGGACCTTAATAATAAAGTGCATTCACATTCATTCATTTCATTTTAGATGGATTTTAAAACAATAATTTTTATTACATTAATGGGTTGCCAAAGTCTAACAAGTCCAACAGTCTCCCACTAGCCCTCAGAGGCATTCATGTACAAATTTCATCCCCATATAATATGTGTTAATCTTTAAATATTTGTCAAATAACCGTGTAATAAGATTAGTCACTCTATCATTGACAACTATGCCAAGAGCTGTTACAAACTTGCATATTGATGACACAGGTTTTGCGAGGGTCTTAAATAATATCCTTACGGAGTACGAAGATAAAATGTCACTGAGGTGACAGCTCACAAGACCACTTGGTCAATCAACAATTAACCCAAATAAGAATTAAGTCACTCAAGCAAAGGAGTCAAAATTTATTATACCGTACAATAGATTATATAGTGGACAAGTATAGTATGGGTCGAACATAGGAAACAACTAAGGATTGACAATAAAAAATCAGTTAAGAAAGAGAATAAACGATTTTGGGCTTTTAAGGGTATTTTGAACCTTTTATGGGTTTTTTATTATGTATAAATTTTTATATTTTTATTTTTATATTTTTTCTTTATTTTAATTTTAATGTATATTATTTTCTTTTTATATTTTCTAATTTTTATTTCTTTTCCTTTTAAATATATATATATAAGAATATATACAGCTATACATATAATATATGATAATATATTTACAAATACAATTAAAAATAAACAAAAATTTTAGAATAAAATCTTTTTGTTCTTTATATAAATTTCTGCTATTTTTTTGATTTTTTTAGATATTTTTGCTAATATATACACACACATATATTTGTAAAGTAAAAAAGACTAAAAACATGAATTAAATAATTAGGCCAAATTATTTTGGAATTTTAAAATATTAAATGAAGCCAAAGTTTTCCAAAACTATTTTTAGTCCATACCATATAATAAAAAGAAAATTTAGAGAAAAAATTAAATGTTTTTGGAGTGTTAGTGATTTTTTATATTTTTATAAAGGGTTTTGGAGCTTTTTATTTTTTAGTGATTTTATTTTTCTATTTCTATGGATTTTTGGTCTGAAGTTTCAAAATATAAAATTAGTAAAATATATTTTTTTGGAAGTTTCCAAAAAGGCTTTACTTTTTTAGTAGTTTTAATTCAAAAAGAAACAAAATGTGCTCTTTTTGATTTTTTAGAAAATAACTAAAATGCAAATATAAAAATGTGGCATGAAAGTTTATGCAAGCAGAAACATACCTCTAATGTTTCATAATTTTTAAAGCACCTATGTATTTTTAATAAATGGAATACAAGCACAAAATTAACCGAACTAGAAAGGTTATTTTTGCAATTAAGAATGAAGTCAAGGGTTACAATGCAAATTACCCAAAAAGTTACAACTAATATTACAACTTTACATACTAAAATTAAATATTAAAAGCCTTAGGGGCTGATTTGCAAAATCGCCACCTCACGTAGGACGTCGCGTGAGATGATGTGGCTTGGATCCAGATTTAATATGAATGACGCACATGGGTGCGCTTGCAAAATTTACCAAAATATTAAATGGTCAAAAAAACACAACACTAAATGATAAATGAACAAAATGCGGGGGTAAAGAAGCAAAATACACCCATGTGCGCTTGACATAATGGCGATGGTGCTTCCACTTGCCACGTGGTGCACATAGATGAGACGATGACGGTTTATCTAGATGCTCTAGATTAGATCCCTCAGATGGGGTCAATGGTCAAGGGGCTGCTCAATTTGATTGTTGTTGATGCATCTGGTGTGGCAAGATGATCAGACGGTTCAAAGGGTGGCTGGAAGAACTCGTCAAGAACTCGGGTGGGCCAAGTTTTGATCTAGTCTCCTTCACTCCTTTGTCTACCTGGAAAGCTCTGAGAAGGTGCAAAATGGAGCCGCATCTCCTTTGCTTTAGACGATGGTCTTCGATGAGCTCCTGGAGCTGCGACGTGAGCTGGCGAGGTCAGGGAAGACGAGAAGCTCCAAGTGCTTCATCCTTGGTCAAAATCAACTTGCGAGGAGTCGTTTGGCTCACCAAAACCTGTAGGGAACTCAGACATGCAACAAGGAAGGATTTGGAGGCCTTATCACATTAGGGGGAGCGTTGGTGGAATCGGGCGGAGCCCTCCGGTGAATGACAAAGAAAGGAGGGATCTCCCTGATCTGAGCGAGATCAGGATATATAGAGGTGCATGGGGTGAAGAGAAGGATATGGGGAAGACGATGAAGGTGATAGTGGAGGTGGATGTCGATTGCAGAGGTTGGAAATGAACAACGGAGTCAGGGCTCTGACAAAGATGGAATTTTTGATTTTACAAAAATAAAACAAAATCAAATAAAATAAACATTGGCCCTACATAATGCTATGCTAAGGAACTAGAAGGACAATGAAAGGGAAGCTCGCCTGACCAAAACCACATGGAGTGGAGCTTCTGTCGGAGGAGGCAACAGAGCTCTGAATCACCTCAATTCGGCACCGACTAGACCACTGAACGACCAGGGGGTGTGTTGTTGTCACCAACACTCGATCTAGGCCTTTTGTTAGGGCTTTAGTTGATGGAAGAAAGATCAAATGGTGAAGGACGATGGACGAGATGTTTTATACATTCATGGGTTCAATCGAGGAGTAGGCTTGATTAATTGGTTCTGGGATCAAGAAAACGATGATGCGTAAAGTGTATCGATCGAGGCACAAAAGTCAACAAAGAATTGTCCTAAATAGATGTAAGAATCGGGCTTCAAAAAATAGGGAAATTGAGGTGGCAAGCAACCTAGTGCACAAGACCTTGGGGGGCGAGGAGTTGACCAAGGTCAGCTCTGATTTGCACCTCATTGGTCCACATGGGCGCACCAGAGGTCAAACGAGGTTAAAAATTAATAAATAATTAATAATAAAATATTTAATGAATTAATTAAATAAATGTTATAAGATAAAAATTGTTTGTTATTTTATTTAGTATTTTAATATGATTTTTTATTTATTTTTACCATTTAATTTATTACGCGATATTTTTTTGGAAGTCCATTTATAGGCATTTTTACCTATAGTACGAGTATTTTATTTTTATTTTGTATTTTTATTTTATAATTTTATATTATTAGTTTAGATATTTTTAACTTATGTAAATACATATAAAAATGTTTTTATTTTATTTATCTAATATAATATGTACACTTAAATAAATAGGGGTATTAATTACATAGGTATAAGTATAGGTAACTCTGCTATATATTTTTATGGACTATTTTATTTTGTTGTTTTCTTCATGGTTTTATTCTATTATAAATACATACATATATTAGAAATGATATTTACAAAATTATAAAAATATTACATTATATAAATGATAAACAATAAATAAAATGAATATTGTATTCAAGTATATTGTACAATAGGTGTCCAAAACCTAACTTTTACATCTTAACTCCCAATTAAATGAAGACACCTTCATTAAATAGCTTATTAAAAGTTATATACAATTAAAGATGATTTGTTGCATTTTGAGTTCATATGAAGAAGATATGGATCTTGGACATTTAGGTTTTGATTTTTTTATTCTAAGTATAATAAGTACACTGTATATTATTTTTTTATGAAATTAATTTTATATTTTTCTATGTATTTTTATACAACTTTAATGTATAAAGTTTCTTTATTTGAGGTACAAAGAACAAAAAATAAAATGTTCCCAAAAGTGGATTATTGGAGAACAAAAACTATGGTTTTATTGATGTTTTTGGCCCTTATCTCTCCCTACTTTATTCCTTGCTGACCAAATCATCATGATGCCTAGGTCTCGGTGTTTAGGGTCATAAAATACCTTTGGCATTTTATTTTCTTTTATTTTATTTTCTTTATTATTTAATTTTGGCTTTAAACATTGCATTTTATACAATATTTATACAGTAAATAATGAATGTTAATTTATGCAAAATAATGATATTTACATGCATTTAGCAAGGGTTTGAAAGGCCAAAATGAAAGAATAAAAGTGATGAAATGGAGATTCATCACCCCCCTACACATGCCTTTGTTAATCCCTAGCAAACACTTATGCAATAAGTGCAGAAAGTAAAAAATAAAAAAAAGAAAAAGAAAGATTCTAGATTAATTTTATTCTCAAGCTTGTCTTCATAAAATCAAAGTTTGGATCTTAAGTCGGACCTTTGGATTTGGGTGCGATTGGACACTTACTAGGAAACAGATTTGAAACACAACAACTTTCGAGAATCACAACACTCTGCTCAAGTCTCCTCAACAGCCAAGTCAGAATAAGTCAACTCATATGCACACCCTTCTGACTATATATCTTATATTGGATAGTGTGTGTGTGAAATGTAGCTCTCCTCGGTTGAAGCGGTAAAAGTCAGTCTTCTCTAACAAGGTGACCCTAATTCCCCAATCCAACAACTTTTTTCTCGAGAAGCTGGGTATTCCTTTCTAAGTTCAAGTACAACTAGTCAAGAAGAGAAGGTGGAGAGAAGAATGGATGGCAACCAATGTAGCTACCTATCCTAGCAAGCTTGACCAGTGTAGCCAAGTCATCCGACTGCCAGCTCACATACATGACTTTGAAGAGCTTGCTTATTTGCTATGCATCTATATACATACTCTGGAAGGCATTTTATTTTCAATTAGACCTATCCACTTTTTTGGAGTTTTTGATTTTTCCATATTTTTTGAATACTATATACACCAACATTTATATATGGGCTTTCTCTTGAGTCGGTAGGCTATCCCTCTTTTGAAGCATTATTGCAACCTAAAACTTCTGTCTTTAGACCTCATGGCTACTGGATCGAGTTGGGGTACAATGGCCAGAAATGTGTGACTTCCAATGTTTCCATTGGCTTGTATCTCATGTGGGTAACTCTAACAATCTACTACTTCAACTGAGGTGAGCAAAGTGTGAAGTGCAGGTGTTCAAGCTAAGTCATTATCGACAAGAGAGATGTGTGTGGTCGGAGATATTCTACTTAGGCAGTCAAGATGACACTGAACAAAGTCTCGTTATCCCAAAGAATTAAGTCTAGCATTCCTGAAGTACCTTAATTGCAGTTACTATAAGGTTCCTGTGATTAAGTAGATTTAAGGTCCAACCAAGCTCCAATCTTTGTATTTTAGTCAGACTTGTTCAATTATCAAATCAATTTCAAAAATACAAATGCTACGAACAGTGCATAAAATATTATTGCGACGCATTTTTCTGATTTTGAACTTTTTATGGATTTTTGAAAAGGTTTTAAAATTTTTTATGTAATTTTCAAAAATATTTTGCAAATGTCTCTAGGATTTTTAATTTTGCAAATTTTTAGGGATTTTCAAAAAAAAATTTGGGGAAAACTAATAGGTACATATATTTACATGAGAGTGTGTCTTGTTATTTACAAGATTATGGATTTTGGAATTTATAGACAGTATTTATAGGTCTGTATATACAAGATTTGTAGGAATTTACTTGCTTGAATTATGTATATGGTTCTCAAAATAGCTTGAAAAGATGTTCACAAATATTTTGAAAACTTTATTTTGCAAACTTATTTGACAAATAGTTTTTACAAACATTTACAAAATTTGAAAATCATTTTGCAAAGATTTTTCAAACAGTATGTATAGATTTTTCAAAATATTTTGTAACCATTTTTCTGAAGTCATTTTCAAGTAGGTTTTTCAAAACATTTTATTTCAAATAAAGAAGGAATTTTTAGCAAAAAAACATTCTTACAAAGTTGAAAATATTTTACAAACATTTTCCAAATAGTTTTCAACAAAATTTTCAAAAATATTTTCAAATCACTTTTAAAAAATTTTGCAAAACATTTTTACCTAATTTATTAATCAACTATACATAGAATTGGGAGCATATTTTATTTATTAGCCATATTATAAAAAATATGAAAGTACGATTTGTGGCTATAGTATATATGAAGTATATACGACCCCCTATACTTAGCTTGAGCTATGTCCTCATAGATCAGAGAGAAAAAGAGAATACATAATTCGTACTGAGTATAAAAGATCCTATACTATAACGACTACAGAATGAACGAATGAGAAGTTGACCATCCCCCCATACTTAGGATGAAATAATCCTAAGTATAACAGACTGTGCACAAAGCAGGGAGGGGCAAGGGTGGGAATGCACGAAATCATCGGCTCGACCTATCCCACCCTATACTTAGAGTAAAATATCCCTAAGTATAGACAAAGTGCAAAAATTTGAGGGGACAGGTGAGGGATCAAAGAACGAATAACACGTGATGATCACCCCCCCTATACCTAGGAAATAGTACGTCCTACATATAGCAATGATGAAAGGGGTGTCACTTTTTCGGAAGAAAAAGAAAATAAAAACAAAATAAGAATAAAAGAATAGAAGAAAAAGAAAGATCATTAAAAAATGTTATTATCTTCTTTGTCCGATTCATCGGATGTGGTGTTGTTCAACTCATCTTCATATACAACATGAATCGAACCAACAACGGACAAGAACTACCGTGCTATAGGTATAGTTTTAAAAGATGTCCATTAACCACGAAAGGTTGTGCGTTAGCTGATAATTCTGATATCATTATGCTGCGTTTGTCATGCAAATGCTTTACTGTAAACAACCCGGTCCATTTGCTTTTCAACTTTCCAAAAAAATCTTAAACTTCGCATCGAACAACCAAGCCTTCTAACCCACCTTAAACATCTTTCGGTGGATATGCTTGTCATGCCACTCCTTGACATTTTCCTTGTATATCAGGCTATTGTCATATGCGTAGTCATGAAATTCAAGGAGTCTATTCAGATCCAAATTTCTGCTCTTTCCAGCCTTCTTGGAATCTAAATAACAAACATTTATTGGCCACAAGGATTTATGAATGAGTTCCACAGGCAGATGGCATGGCTTTCCTTATACCAAGCGGTAGGGTGACATTCCTAAAGAGGACTTGTACGTTGTTCTATAAGCCCTAAAAACCGAATAGTAAAATCCACATTATTTATATCCATGATAATTAAATCATATTTAATTATCTTGGACTCTCATTTTCATATGTCTAAATTATAAGAATCATATTTGTATTATTCATGATAATTAAATCATATTTAGTTATAAATGTCCCAATGCTCAGATATATTTTCAACAATGGAATTGTTCTTAAACTCTTTCAAGAATAATGTGCTTTCTCCACAGACACTTGGAGATAAGGACCTGGCGATCGTACATTCCATGTAAAGTAACTTGGATATTGAGATCATATATCAAATCCAGATCTTGGGGACCTCTCAAAGATGTTTGATTAAATCAAAGATGTAAATCTAATATTCTAATAGTATCTGAATCATATTTAGATCAATGTCCAACATTTGGACTAATATTAGATTACTTCTTTAATGAGAGGAGTCACTAAAATCCAAACATTTTTCATCACTTCTCAGAATGGAAGCATCATGGTTATACAATCATTTATGATCACATCACCCTCGAGTATTCTTAATACATTTACATCATAGATACTAGAAGACCTGGAATAAACCCGAAGTTTCAGATTTTATTTAGACTTTCTTCTTTGGGGTTTTATCATCAAGTTCCTCATTCGGTCATTAGGAGTCGGTATCGATCATATTTTTTTCCAAAACCCTATATCATACCTATAAATTCTTGTCATGCTTTCAAATCAGATGGCAATAAATGGAATTTGATCGGTCCCAATACCTCATGAGTGAGATCATGTCTTCTGGTTCAGTAGTGAACCTGTATGATCCCTTATCTATTATTCATGTGCCCCTATATGCACAACAACTATCTACTGTATAGACCTTGATTATGTCATTAACCTATAGGCCTGCCAAGTGAACATACTTAGACATATAGTTATATATCTATCTCTAGTAAGAGGATGCATGCCTATATCATGAAAGTATACAACATAAGTCTTAGTTGTCTTGATATCGTTAATTCAACTCTTTGACATAATTTATTGGGCACATCCAAGTCTATATTCCTATGCAGAGGATCTGTATCAAGAGGTTGGCCGGATATGAGCCTTTAGAGAAGGATGCCATCTCCTTCCCAGGATGGAGATCATCCTCTCAACAATCATTTGATGTTGCTTGATGAGTCCTCATTCTAACGCTTTAGATATCATCCAAGCATCATCGTCTTGATGAATCCCAGATTCGGCTACATTATTCTCTAATATTATCTCTCTTGCTTATGAAAAAAATAAAAATAGCTAACAAATAACAATAATTAATACACTCTGGGTTGTAAATAATTACCTATAATTATTGTATATTAATATACATATTATTGAGATATTATATTATGTATTTATTATTTATTGAAAATCTAAAAAAATCAGAAAAATATTCTATATATTTATTTACCCTAATTTAGATATTAAAATCCAAAAAATTGGAAAAGAAATTTAAAATAAGTAATTTAATACATTAAATTACTTGTAAAAATATTGTGTATTGATGGCATTATTTCTCTTTGAGTTGTATATGAAAGTTGTAGATCTCATAGAGATCTACAACTTTCATGTTCTCCATTTATTTTGTTTTATTTCCTTCCAATTCTTTTTAATTATATTGTATTTTATGTAATTATATTAATTTCCATTGGGCCATGTGGCACCATCTCAGCTCACTATGTCGCCTTGTCTCTTTCTTACATCCCACTGCCTCCCGGATTTTGGAACATTAGATCCAACGGTTGGGAGGTTGTCATCAACCTCCAATTCACCTTTTGAAAGGACACAACTCTTCGCGCACCTCCGTCTTCAATTAATATTCATGTCAACCTCCGGCAACTGCCCTTCTAAACCTCAAGACCCTTTTATTCCCTGATTATTCACCATCTTCGACCATGCGGGTACCCTCCTCATCTTCCTCATGTGTTCCAATGGCTGGTGGTTGAAACCACCACCCTCAACCACCTAGACCTCTAACTTCTCCTCAACAAAACAACTCTTCTTCCAACCAGTAACCGCATCTGCAACTCCATGAGCAACCTTCCATGCTTCTTCTTTGATCATGTGACAGAGAGATTGAGTTAAGACGGACCAAGATGTTGGAGGAGCTCTGGTGAGATCCTTGGTGTTCAATAAAGCTACAACTGATTCCTCTACTGCATGAGTTTCTTTGAGTAGCCTTTAAGGTCAAGTGACGATCGGAGCCATCATAAGCTCCAAATTTCAGCCCGTTGTCTTTAATCTTTGCGAATCTTAGTTATTCATCTCATCCCAAGTAATGTTACTGATCATTGTTTTCTTTGTGTTTCTCAAATTTTTATCCAGTACTCTTTTAATCTATCACACATCTAAGCCTTGCAGTGAATCTTCGTTCATCAATAATCTACGTGCAATCACCTTTCTCTCTTAATCGTTTCTCCGTGAGATGACACATCTTGATTATTCTCTGTCCTTGCAAAATTAGAGAACCCATTAGGGCTTCTTCCTCCATACACTTTCTTCCCTCCATTCTACCTAAGAAGTGTCCTAGTAGAATATAGAGGTTTAGGCTTTCTATCTAACACGTGCAGGTGACAAAAGACATTCAATGTTTGGAAAATTTGTCGAGTTTCGATCTAGACATTACCTACAGAGTCACTCATCAACAGAGCCTCCCAACATGTTTTTGACCTTCACCATACCATCGTCGTCTTCTCCATGACTCAAGGACGGTTTCACGACCTTCAGACTTAGCAAAGGTGCATTAGAGGAGGAGATCGGTCCCCGTTAGAGCTCTGCTCGAGCGACGCCTTCCGTGAAGGAGGGGGAAGAACACAACACAGAACTTCTGTTCGATCTCATCCCCAAGATCGGATCTGACGATGGTCATTTACTCTAAGCTCAACCTGAGGCATCGTTTCATACCCTAAGGCTCCGAGCTTCTGAACATAAGTCGAGCCACCTACGAGTGATGCGTAGTCCAAGCACCTCAACAGAGCTTCATTCTGACCACGATTACGGAGCGTGTGTCTAGTGAAATTGCAAAGAATCCCAAGAAAGATCCGAAATTGCAAATAATTCTCGCATTTATGGAAAAATTGCAATAAAACTTGAGCGAGTTTATGTATTTGTATTTTAGTCCATTTTGGAGCTATTTGTAATAAAATAAAACATGTTTTCTTCCACTTATGTCCCAACCTTGTTATATTAATAACTTGTGAACCATTAATCTATTTTTATGAAATTGGTGCTGTTGGAAAGATATTTTTGTACTCATTAGTTTAATGCATCTAAATCAATGATCTGATCTATAGAATTTTGTATAAATTGCAGGTGCTAATTTTGATTATTCGTCCTTTTTTATTGATTAAATATATATATATATATATATATATTAATTAAGGTTGAATTGCTTTCCTGTAGCATTGATTGATCATTATTTCATTAATTGAATTTGTAAGTGCGTATTTTATCTACATGAGCATATTTTTGTATGTCCTAGTGTGTTTATTTTTTGTCATATTAAATAATTGGATAAATATGTTAAAAGTTGCTTTCTCTTTGTGTTTGTTTGCATTGTGCTTAGCCTAGGGACTAAAAATTACCTAAATAATTAATTGATTTATAAATTTAATTAGATAATTGCTCGTGTTCCTGTGTTCGACCACAAACTTACCCATGTATAAACTAAAGCTAGTAAATCTTCGTGGAGATCTTCTCTCAGTTCTATGGATTGTCGATTGTCCCATGCTACAATGAAAGCATATTATTATTGTTGATTGGTAATTCATCAGATGGCATTGTTGTCGGGGATGCGTCACATTATTTGATTGTATTTAGTGCTGGTTATTTATTTTTAGTGATTTCTAGAGCTTCTTAGTTGAGTTTTTGTTGTTTGTTGTTTTATTAATTTTTTCTATAGATTTTCTCTGTGATAGGGAGTTATCTTATTCGCTAAATTTCTTCTGAGATATATATTTGAAACTCTTATTGTTGTGTGGTAGGGATCTCGAAGCCGATGAAGCCTAGAGGATCGTAAAGGCGAGGAGTTTGGAGCTTCAGTTGTAGACACCACAAAGCGAATGCTTAAGAAGAAATTTTAGTTAAATTAAATAGAATTGTGGAATACTCTATTGTGTAGTATTTATTTATAATTTGTCCTATAATTAATTTGTAATTAATTTCTTAATTTACAGTGATTCTTGATTGAGTTCTTGCATATGTAAAAAAAGGACTTTATTTTATTCTTTAAATTGTGTGGTTGTGTTGAGTGTGATTTCGACCTACGTGGTGATTTTGGTTAAAGCACCATGCGTCAAATAGACATATCTTAGGTCACTTTAGATTGATCTTAATCGTAACTTAGGACACACCACTTGATCACATAAGATTCACAATTGCAAAAATCTTAGGAGAAATATTAAGACGTACATAAACTACGTTCCATCTAGTCAAACATAATTGAATTCTTCATCATTAATAGAACTCATGTTTAGGTACGACTTTTCTCGACTTGCATCATATAGTGTAATATTTGAAAATTCTGTCTTGAATCCACGTGAAGATTGCTGAGAATCACTGTAAGTATTCTCAAAAGATCACATTCATTATCGATTTCCTATTGCATTAGATTTTCCATCTTCCTCCCTCGATTTTAGCCAACCTAGGAATAAAGGAAAAAGACTTTTTGTTAGGCGATTCTTTTGTGGTCACCTAATTAAAGTGATAACCGTAAAATAAAATTGGGATTGAATTAATGCAAGTTGACCTAAATATATTGGATTAAAATTCACCTTGTATTATGGGCAAGAAAACCCTCATTGTATCCAGATACTTACCCCAAGACATGGTAGGTGAGGACGAATTCCTATGGTTAGAGCCAAAAAACCCTAGACTTCCACCCTATGTCTCCAGGTCCGACTTTCGTGAATTTTGGGAGATATAAGTTGTTTCCTCAAATCTTAGAAATACATTTTGGTTGTTTGCACCTGTAAGTTCCGTTTGGAGTGTGATATTGAACCTAGCTGTCCAAGAAGATCACTCCATTGATTGGGGGTTTATAGAACATAACTGGATGTAGTAGGAGACTCTTTATATGCTTTAACAAGATTGTTTGTATTACCAATTAAATTACCAAGATAAATATAAGTTGAACTCTTACAACTTACACATATTGAGTTGGTGAATCTTTTCAAAGGGATTTGTTTGCATTGTATTGTATGAGTTTATTTTGCACATATACGTGCACTGTAGTACTAGGTCATTTCTTTGCAATTTCTGATTTTTCATACCCCCCTTCAATTCGAAGATGGATAATTGCCCGGATTTTTGTTTGGACTTCGCGAACCTTTTGTTGAACCATCCAAATATCACATCTTCCAAGGTCCAACTACCTCTTTCTCCAGGACCTTCCCAGATTGGAAATAACACTTGATTTGATCCAGTGTATAATGATCCATTCTTAGGGAGCGGTTACATCCCAACCAATCCCTTTCTTTCTTCTACTCTCACCTAGGAATACCGTTGCTTTAGTGAGATTGATTTAATTTCAATGTCTTCGTCAAGATCTTACTCTAATCCTCTTTTTGATGAAGGTTTAGAAGGTTCATTATGATAGCTCCCAAGAAATAGAATGGAGAGGAGGAAGAGCGTGAAGACCCAATGCAAATGGTACTAGCTAGGCTAGAACCTTCTGAGCAGAATGTACTATTAATGAGAGCAAAGTTTGGTCAGTTGAATCTGGGATTAGATGCAACCATGGACGTGGTTTATAACCCTGGACAATACCAGATGACCAATTGGTTGAGTCCAGTTGAACATAAAGTCGAATACGAGTTGAAGCTGCAGTTTTTAAGTTTGTTGCCTCACTTATATAGTAATTGACAAGCTGAACCATATGCATCCCTTAGGGACTTTGAGTTGGAATACTCAAACCTTAGGCATCCTAGGGTGAGCCAAGATTACATTAGGCTCAAAGACCTTTTCTACCTTGTAAGATAAGGCGGATTATTGGATTAAGAACATGGAGGTACTTAAACTACCTATGTTCAGTTCAAGGATCTCTTTTTGAAGAAGTTCTGCCCTTTGAGTAGACATAACATGATGCACTCACACAACACGAGTTTCTCCCAATTTCCCAATGAAGTTTTTTGTGATACATAGAAGATTCAAAGATATCTTGCATAAGTTTCCTTGTCATGATTTAGAGCTATCTGTACTGGTTCAATAAGTATATTGCGGTCTTACCCCTGAGATGTAGGGTTTAGTTATTGCTACTTGTGGAGGTATCCACATTTCAAGTGGTGTGGACACCATCTAGAAGGTGTTTGAGAGGATGATTGAGACTAGCCGAGCACAGACCATAATTAGAGCTCAGGTAGATACCACCTTACCCCTCCTACCTAGAGGGAGAGCGAGGGATACAATTGATCCTTCTGACATGGGAATCATAAAAGACAAATAAGTGGTTGCAGAGAGGATAGATAGGAGGATGAATGAGTTGGACAACAACTTATCCAAACTACCAAAGCAGATGGAAGAGCCTTCTGAGAAGGTGTCCAAGATACGGATATCTTCCATGACTGCATCTTTAGCTCATGTGTATTGTGTTCACAACATTCAGAGGCAGAAGATGTCTTGGCCACCTAGTAGTGGGTAGAGGACCAGACTCTTATCCATTCTTGTCAGTAGCAGCCACCGTTTGTGGATACAATTATCGAGGAGCCTTCCCAGGTGTGGGAGGTAAATGGTGTGTGGTACACACATGACCGTGTTAGGCATCAGAGTTCATGGAATCGCTTCTCTTACCAATATCCCCAACATTGTACAATACATTATTTACTCCTACACCTCTTCCAGCTCCACAGAGCTCTAGAGCATATTATTCCCAGGCATCGGGGAAGAAACAACAACCGTACATCTGACAGTAGACGTACGATCATGGCCAACAAGGCCCCCATGTGCAGCATCAATCTCCATAGCAACAATACCATGGCCATCAGGTCCAGTCCTCACATCCCTTTCACCCTTATTTACATCAGTAGCCATCATTGTCCGGTCCCACAGATTTTCAAAGGAAGATTCTTCATGAGTTACGTTCCTATAGGAATGAGATAATATATTTGCAGGTTGAACTCAATCGCTTATCATGTTTGCATGATGATCAGACTACCCCTTCTATATCACTTCCTGCCCAGGTTTAGGATAACCCCAACAACCTGAACAAGATAAAAGTAGCAACAGATACATGATTAGTATGCTACTCAAATTCTTATAAATTTAAGATTGATTCCTTTTGATTGTATTAATAACATGCTATTCAAGAGTGGAAGGACCATGGTCATGCCTGACCGAGCAAGGGAGATGGAGAGGACATTTGAAGCTCACCCTGAGGAGAGTTCAATGGGCGACAAGTCTAGGCATCGCCAATAGCATTTTCATCATGAGGCTAAGACACTTGTGCAAAGGAAGTAGAGGAGTACGAGAGAATCACTACAACACATAGTAGATTAAGAGTATATGGAGGACGTTGTTGGTTGAGTAGAATGTACCTTCATTATGCATTCCCCAACCTTTAGTAGATGATTGTATTTGATTCCAAATTATTTGTAAAAGATTCAGTTGTGAAGAACTCTATTTTAGAAGAATAAAAAGCATGTTTCTATTTACGAGTCAGAATCTTCTCATTCATCTGCTTATTCAATCCCTTTCCCCATGCTCTAATGATAAGAAAGTGTAATATCAACAAGATTAAGAAAGATTAGCCTGAAATGGCATGGTTTTGAAAGTACAACATTATTGCGAAAGTGTCATTTGATGATTATATGGCGAGTTATTCTACTTTCCAAAAATACTTGAAGATCTGTTGTACACCGAGCAAGGTTACAAACTGATTAATTATGTCAAGACACATGTGTTATCAGTTTCCACTACTTATTTTCTCAAGAACCAACGGCTACCAAGGAATAAGTGACATTCAAGAATACATTATGTGGTGAGTCATATTGACGACACAACATTTCCACACTCTCTCCATGATAACGGATCCTCGATCAACTTACTTTCTTTTGCCTTATATGAGAAACTAGAATTGGGTCCACATAGAAAATCACTTCTAAAGTAATGGATATCCCAAATCATTGGAGAGATTCACAGATCATCCTTGAGCATCCTTTCCATAGGACCCATTGTTGGGCCGGGAATTTTCGAGGATCGATAATTATTAATGATACGAAAGTCGTTGCTATCCCTAAAAACCCCGTAAAAAACAATTTGTTTTATTTTATTTTTGCTACTTATTTACCTGTATAGTGGAGAGGGTCAAACTCTGGGAGACTACAATTCCCGAGGGTTATTCAAATAATTAATCAAAAAAATTAATTAAACGAAAAAGGAAATCTCAAAGGCAAACTATCCTTGGTTTTTGTGGAATTTTTCTCTCTTTTTTATATCTCTTTTTTTATTTTCTAATTTTTAAATTTTTAGTGGTTTTGGTTTTGCAATTTTTTTATTTTTTAATTCAAGAACAATATCCACAAAATAAGAAGTATGCACACCAACTCTTTTTTTGTAATTTTCAATTATATCAAAAATGCTCAGAAAAATTCAAAGAAAATATTTTTGAGTTTTGAAAGTTTTGAAATATTTTTTACAATTTTTGTGGAATTTTCAGATGTTTTGTATTTTTTAAAAATCAAATAGTGAAAAAATGCGAAACAATGCAAAGTCTGAGGTAATTTGCAACTTAAAAATATTTTAAGTATACAAAATCCTAGCAATTATTTTTATGATGAACTATATGGAAATATCTACAAGCAAGAACTGAAATCACAATTTTTGGATTTTTGTAGAATTTTTTATGATTTTTATAACATTATTATTATTTTGCAATTTTTTGGGTTCTTATAAATAATTAATGCATGAAAACTGCATAGAAATTACAAGACAATAAAATAAAACTACCCAAATGTTTTGGAATTTTTGGAGTTATTTTCGAATTTGTATGATTTTGAATTTCAGGAGGTGAAAAATGACAAGTTTTTTATTTTTTTAATAATAATGAATGAAGTTTAAATGAAATTAAATTTTTATACAATGAAGATGCAAACTAAATGAGTCTAAGTTAATTTTTTGAGATTTTTTGGACTGATATAAACATTTGTTTCAATAGAAAATTCAAGCAAATTTAAGAGTCTGAATTACAGGGACTAAAATGTAAATAAGTCTTGTTTTGCATTAAATAAATAAAAGAAGTGAAACATAGGATGGAAAGTGGAAATTACCCAAGTGACGTGTGTTGCTAGACACATGGGCTTTAATGTAATTTGTGAAATCTCTAAATGCTTAGATGTAATTTACCCAAATTTATGCTTGATTCTGATAGGGGCCTTTATGTAAAGTTATAGAGCATCTAGGGGTCGTTCACCCAATTTTTCCAAATAAAATAAAGCCCTAGGGCTTCTTCTTCTCTTCGTTTCTTCAAAAGCACAAGGGAAGCATGGCTGCTGCCGCCTCTCCTTCTTCACCTCCAAGCAAAGGCAGCGCGATATTGTGGTTGAGGAGGCGGCCGGTGATCTGGAGGTTGTGGAGAGGAGCGCACAAGGAGGTGGATGGCGGAAATGCGCGCGGTGGAGCGACGGAGGGCTAAAGTACGACTGTTGTCAAAGAGCGGGGCGTCGATGAAGCAGTCGCACGGGCTCACGTTTGAAATAGAAGAGGGGGTGACGTATGATCAGGAGGTCGACAACGATCGTGGATGTCAACAATCTCCTCCAGGCGGTTGAATCTTCGAGGCGATGCATGGCTCAAGCGGCAGAGAAGGCGACGGTTGTGGCCGAGGCGGCGTCGTGCACTACCACTAGCGGTTGAAGTCGATGAAGGGGGCCCTAGTGGCGGTTGTTAGTGATGGCCACCGGTGGCCGCGGTGGTCAGGCCGAGGTCCTGGAGGAGGCCGTGGAGAAGGATGCCCGCGGCGGTGGAGGGGCGCCGCCCCAAGTGATGGCGACCTGGGGGCGGCGGCGCACGAGCGACGGGGAAGGTGCGGTGGCGCTACAGTGATGGTCGTCTAGGCAAAGGGACCAGGGGTCGTAGATGGAGGAGGTGGGCGGCAGGGGATTAGGACTGCCACCCCACCTTTATTTTATTATTTTTTTGTTTTTGAAATGTAATCAGTAATTAGAATTTTTTATTATTTTTTTGTCTGAAAAATAGAAATTAAAAACATGATATAGAAATTTTGTTTTATTTTTGTTTTTTTATTTTTTAATTATCATGAAAACAAGCGTTAGAGAAAAAAATATTTTTTTATTATTTTTTAAAGAAAAATGTATTTATCAATAATTTAGGACCCGCCCATGATGACTTGATCCCAAAATTAAATGGATTATGCGAATGGGGATCCAGCGAGAAATAAAAGAATCGAATCCGATTCTCCGGCCACCGTGCGTGGTCGAAGTTGATAGATTGTGTAAGATAACAAAGAACGCATTGAGATAGAGATGTGAGATGAAAAATCGAGTCGACGGCAGATCAAATCATGATAAAAAAATATTTTTTAAGACCTAGAAAAATGAAATGACGATGAAATGAAGTTGCGATATTTAAACTATGATTAACCAAGATAAAAAAACGAAGAAGTAATGATGGATCTCACCTTAGGAGCGGAAAACTACAGTGATCGCCTCGACGAGGCCGACGCGCTGTCACCGGATGGCTCGAGGCTAGGCACCTTTCTCGACGAAAATTTCTCTCGAAGATTGGGCTCCTCTCCCAAAGACTGATCAAGTTACAATGTGGGAGAAGGATCCATATAAATAAAACATAGAGATGAAATTTGAATTTTTGAATTTTTGGTTGAAGAAATAAGGGAGATGAAAGTTGAAATGAGATAAAGATAAAGAGAGATAAAACTATTTACAAAATTAACTAATAATTTTGTTTTGAATTTTTGTCACTTTATTTATTTCAAATAAAAGAAGTTATTTTTTATTTTTTATGGTGGTTAATTAAGAATAGCAACTATATACATATACTATATACATATATGACATTATCTACATGGGTAAAAATGTAAATTAGACATTTTTTTATTTTAAAAATTTTCAATTTTTATTTTTTTGAAATTAGTAAAATATTAACAAGTATATACAAATACAATATGTACAAAATACATGGGAAATTTGCACAAACCACCCTAGAAAGCCAACTTTTTACTCGTAACTCCAAAAATTCTGAAATCACTGCCATTTTGAAGATAATTTAATTTTGAATACAATGGAAGTGAGATTGGTTCAATTTGAGTTCATATGGAGCCAGAATTGGTTTTTCAATTAGTGCATAATGGCTTTTTCCAAGTGTGGTTGCTTTTATTCTGTACATGATTTAACTGTGCAATTATTTTTATTAATTAGAAAATAACTTTATTTACAACTTTGGTTTTGAAAGTTATTTGATTTCAGGTCAATTAAGGTACAAATAAAATAGTGTAGTATACAAATATACACAGCGAACAATATTTTTGGATTTTCTAATTGAGGACCCTATCTCCCCCTACTTTATTCTTGGTCGATCAGGTCAAGTCTTGACCTTCTCTCAGGGTTCGGGTCAGCCTGTATCTATTACATATACACAGTCTTCCTTTTTTTATTTTCTTTTCTTTATTTTTCCTTTCTTTCTTTCTTTATTTATTTATGTTAAAACAATATACAAATATACAATATTTACAAATAGATGCAAGTTAGTAAGAATGTGGACTTAGTGTTATATACATGTGTTTTATAAGGGATTTTATGCTAAAATAAATGAATAAAGATAACGAATCGCATATTCATCATCCCCCTATGCTTTACCTTTGCTAGTCCCTTAACAAACACTTATTTGAAAGAATAAGTGAAGAAAAAGAAAAAGAAGTCTTCTCAACAGTAGGACAATATTGGGTATTAAACTTATCTTCATAAAATTGTAGTTTGGAGCTTTGTCAGACCTTTGAATTATTAGTTTGTCGGAACCTTAATGGAAAATGGATTTAAAACCTAACAGCCTCTAAGTTCCACAGGACTCCTATTCAGGTCACCTCAACAGTCAGGTCAGAACAAGTCTACATACACCAATTCTTATGACTATGAATCTTTACTTGTACATTGTATGTGAGGTATAGCTCCCCATCGCAGAAGTAGCAAAGAAACAACCTCCCTTAACAAGGTAACTTTAGTTCCCCGGTCTTGCAACTCTTTCCTCGAGGAGCGGGGATATTCCCTTCTAAGTTCAAGTACAACCCACTCAAGAAGAGGGGATGGAGAAAAGAATGGATGGTAACCGGTGTAGCTACCTATCCTTGGATGCATGACCAGTGTAGCCAAGTCATCCGCTGCAAGCTTACAAAAATTTGTCTTTGAAGCTCTTATTGATTTTTTTAATTTTTTTTATCCTTGTATATACACTCTTGCCGGCATTTTACTTTTCAATCAGGCCTGTCCACTTTTGGAGATTCTGCATTTTCCATACTTTTTTTGAAAGCATATACAAGGTGCAGCATGTACATAAGGAGTTTTTCCTCTTGAGCCAGTAGACTATCCCTCTTTTGAAGCATTATTGCAACCCCATATCATCTCGTCTTTAGACCTCAACATCACTAGACCAGATTGAGATGCACTACCTTCCCTAGAGGAAGATGAGAGGTTCCGCCTACATGTACTACCCTCGTATGCTACCCCAAGCCAAAAGATTCTGCCTCCTCACAAACTCATCCATGAAGAGTTACCTGTAGAGTGATTGTCCAAGATAAGACACGGTCTCAAAGAATCATGCGTGTGTTGTTAAATGTTCTACTTAGACTAATCAAGATGACGTTTGAAGATAGTCTTAGGACTCAAATTATTAAGTCACTAGGACCTGAAAAGTCTTAACTCCATTTCTTATAAGGTTCCGTTATATTTAAGTGGATTAAGTCCGAACTAAGCTCCATTCTTTAATTTTATTCCAGACATAGTTTAAATGTCAATACTATCCTGAAAAATGCACATGCAAATGCAAAAAATATCAACAATGCAAATAAGGTTTTTTTTGAAAAAAAAAATGATGTACATATGAATTTTTTTAAAAACAATTTTTAATTTTGAACTTTTTATGGATTTTTGAGAGAAATGCAGATGTAAAAGAAAGTTTTTTTAATAAGGAAAAAGGGTTACTAAAATATATACAAGTATATACACGATTTTTTTATTTATTTTATTTATTTCTCTTTTTTTTGTTTTTGTTTGTTTTTGTTATTTTTTAATGTTTTTTTGTTATTTTGTTATTTTGTTTTGTTTGTTTTTATTTTGTTGTTTTTACACACATGGATTTTTCAAATTTTATACATATCCCCCCAAATAAACATATTTAAAAGTACGAGTTATGTCTAAACTATATATACAATATATACGACACCTCCCTATACTTAGCTCGAACTATGTCCTCATAGTGATCAGAGAGCGAAAAAAGAAGACATAACTCATGCTATGTATAGAAAAGTGAAAAGACTCCAATGCTACAACGACTCAAAGAGAAGATAAAAAGAAGAGAAGTTGGTGATCCCCCCATACTTTGGATCAAGTAATCCTAAGTATAATAGAGTGTACAAAAGGGAAAATCGATTGAGGAAATGTATAGACTCAAAAAATAAAAGGACACGATATGAACAACATCACCCCCTCTATACTTAGGGTAGAGTATCCCTAAGTATAGGCAACAACAAAAGTGATGAAAAGGACGAATATGAACAACACAAATCATTCACCCCTCCTATACTTAGGATAAAGCACATCCTAAGTATAGCATATATACACACACAAAAAATGAGTTAATGATAAAACAAGAGAAGAAAGAGTGAAATGAAAGGATATACAAGAGGTGTGGATGTACAAAGGTCAAGAAGGTCGAAAACGAACCTTCTCGCGGGACCGCTGAGGTATGGATTTGACAAGGTGTAGGTCGATATTGGGATCATCATTAAACATAAACTGAGTAGGATCGACCAAGAATGTATCCTCAGCGGTCTCAAATTGTGCAGGCCTAAACCAGTAAGTGGAAGTAGTATGGTAATGTCCGGCCTGGGAAGTCTTGCAAACATCAAAGTAAAATGGCTCGAAATAATTATCGGAAAAAGTAGGATCAATTTCAGCTTGGCAAGCCTCTACTAGATCATCATCTTTATCAAAAGGCCTAAATTCTTTTATAAAAACAATCAAATTCAAATTTGGCCTGATCGGTCTCATCTGAATACGGGTGAATAGGAATGGACTCATCAGTGAAAGTAGTCGAATCATGTCCGTCCTATCTAGTCTCTGGGTCTGCCTTCCGCTCTAGGATGTCTATCGTGTAAATTTCGTGGATGTCATCAATGCATCGCCACATACTAGAAGGGGAAGCCCCAAGGTCTATGCTTTTCGAGTCATCCTCCTTCCAGAAGAATTCTTGGGTTTCCTTATCATCCAAGATATAATAAGAATCTCTGATATTATCATCAAGGTCAAATTCCTTGGGGTTGGCTAACACGGGAGGGCTCTCATGGGATGCAGGTTTCTGGTCAGTAGTGGGTGTAGTGATCAATACATCACTCCCTACATTAGAACGGAAGCAAATATCTCCTGAACCATAATAAATAACGGCTCCCATAGAGGCGAGGAAATGCTGTCCCATGATGATTGGAGGGTGCTCCACAGGAGTAGAGGTCTCCATGGGCATTACGACAAAATCTGAAGTAAAATTCTTGCACTGAATAAGAATGACATCGTTTTCTAGAATACCCTTCGGCCTCTTGATAGATCCATCAGCAAATTGAACTATCATTCTGGTTTTCTTAAGAGGCCCAAGATGAAGAGACTGTACTATAGAGAAGGGTATTATATTGATTGAAGAACCACCGTCAAGGAGAGTGTTATCACAAGAATAGTCAGATATGGAGCAACTCACAAGAGGTGTGGCTGTGTTCCCTTTCTTAAAATACGGACGGTGAGAGATGGCATAGGCAATGGCCATGGTCAAGATGTGACGCTCGATCTTCTCCTTCGTTTTCTCTTCTTGTGTTGAGGAGTAGATAAATCTATCATAACATGCTGAAGCGAGCTTTATTGATCTCATGAATGGTGGCCACCACTTCGGGTCTAGTCAATATTTTTTTAATTTTTGGACCTCCTCCATACAAGGGAGGAGATCATAATGAGCATATACACGAGGATTGCCAAGAGCAGTCTGTATAATGGAATCCTCAGGGTCAAGGTTGGGATATGATGTGAATAGATGTGTGGGTAGATGATTGGGCATTTGGGTCCTCTCCTCACAAAATGAATCAATAATGTGTCTCCCATAATCTTTTTGGATTTTTAAAATTTTCTCATTTTTTGTATTTTGGGCGATTGCAAGCTCTCATTATTATCTCAAGTGAATCAATATCCTCAAATAGTGGAGCAGTGTTCTGGCACGTATTTATGTTAAATAGATTTGAAATCATTTAATTCATATGCTCCATCATCTGGTTCAGGGTCTCAAGTGTGGATACCATGAAAGGTGACTCCAATATCCAGGATCGGGTGCGTTGAATGAGGGTGGGTGAAAATCATCATCCGATTCCTGAAATAATGGGTTAGGTGGATATGCACAAAAATCAGGAAGAAAGTCCTCCTGGAAAAGAGAAGGTGGATCATAATGAGAGTGCGAGAGGCCTGTGAAGATCGGATTAAAATAACTCCAGTCGGCCATCTCCGAAACAAAAGATGAGATCGGGAGAGCACGAGGGTCAAGTCAAAAGATATGGAGAAAAAGGTGCAAATATACATAAGGATCGAGTATGCACATAATCAATCAAACACAATACAAACCCCCAGTTCACCAACTCAACTCAAAGTGAAGACCGTGAAGGTTCGGTCAATTATCTTGTCACTTTTAGAGTTTGGTGATAATACAATCTACTAGAGCGGTTAAAGCGAGCTATTAGAAACCCAATGCTCTCAAGAGACTGACCCAATCCCAAAGTTAGATCTTTCCGAGCCCATATGAATTGCGGACCGTTTATCGGCTATCCGATCAATTCAATCTGTTAAGTACATCACGGGCCGCTTTACCGGCTGCCGGAGAGATCCTCACTAGAGATCAACTAACTCAAGATAGTAGTCTGAAAAGAGTTCGGGCGTGTCTCTATACTAGAGTGCGAGTTGCTCTCTCGCAACATACAAACCAAACAATGCATGGGTTACTCTCCCTAAAACAATGATTTTTCCTTATGTTTATTTTAGAGTCGAGTTTTCTTTAGCAGTCTCGTATTTTAGGCAGTTGTCACTTGGTTAAAATATTTTCAAAGAATCACCTACCGAGTGTCCAATTTCCTTTTTAACTTATGTGAGTGAAAATGAGGAAGGAGAACGGAAATGCCAATGCACGGTTAAAAACAATGATGCATGCAAAGCTTAGAGATGCATACCTTGTCTCCAGCACTCTACATGCAAGTGATTCGTGCAGAATTGAAATACAGAAAAATAAACTAACCTATATGCAAATGCAAGTGAATCGTCCTAGATGATAGCTTCTATTAACAAGAAAGAACAAGTTAATTTGACTAAGTCTAAATCACGCTCTACTCTATAGGTACAGAAATTCTTGTTTAGGGTGTTTGGACCTAATTAATTACCTGGCTCAAGCAAATTAATTAAAGAAGTCAAGAGGTAGCTGACGAAATCAGCAGGAAACAAAGAAAAATAAGTCGATGAAAACAAAATCAGTGAGGTCCCCCAAGTGCCCCGGCACTTGATGAAACAGACCCCGCAACAAATGAATGTCTATTTACAAGAGTTCAAATGCTAGAAAATAAAAACTCTCTCTCTCTCTCTCTTAATTTTTTTTTCAATTCTTCTTCTCCTCTTCTCACGCTATCCTACGGTTTGGTGAAGAATTAAGCTGCCTCCACGTCGCTTGGGTGCTTCGGCTCTCCTAGAATCGCCTCCTTCGCTCCGTAGGTCCTTGCAAGAAAAAGAAAAGAGAATGCGTAAGAAATACAATTATTAAATATGAGAAAGAAAAATGAAACAAATGTAGTGGATAAGAACAATGAACTGAATGACAAAATGTAAACAGATATTTACATCTAAGAATAGCATGTCAAAAAAGAAACCTAACTACCCTTGCCGTGCCTCCCCGGCAACAATGCCATTTTGTTGTTCACAGAAACTTCAGGGTATTTTGTTTTTTTATTTTATATCCTCGGCAACGACGCCATTTTGTTGGGCCAGGAATCTTCGAGGATCGATAATTATTAATGATACGAAAGTCCTTGCTATCCCCAAAAATCCCGTGACAAACAAAAAAATTATTTTATTTTGCTACTTATTTACATGTATAGCGGACATGGTCGAACTCAGGGAGGCTACAATTTCCAAGGGTTATTCAGATAATCAATCAAAAAAATAAATTAAATGAAAAAGGAAATCTTAAAGGCAAACTATCCTTGGTTTTTGTGGAATTTTTCTCTTTTTATTTTTTATTTCTATTTTTTTACTTTCTGATTTTTAAATTTTTAGTGGTTTTGATTTTGCAATTTTTTTATTTTTTAATTCAAGAACAATATGCACAAAACAAGAAATATGCACACCAACTCTTTTTTGTAAATTTCAATTATATAAAAAATGCTCAAAATAATTCAAAGAAAATGTTTCTGGGTTTTGGAAGTTTTGAAATTTTTTTGAGAAATTTTATGGAATTTTCAGATGTTTTTATACTTTTTTAAAAATCAAACATTTATAAAAAAGCGAAATAATAAACAACCTGGGGTAATTTGCAACTTAAAAATAATTTAAGTACCCAAAACTCGTAGCAATTATTTTTATGATGAACTATATGCAAATATTTATAAGCAGGAACTGAAATAACAATTTTTGGATTTTTGTAGAATTTTTATGATTTTATAAGATTTTTAGTATTTTACAATTTTTTTATAAATAATTAATGCACGAAAATGGCACAAAAATTAAAAGACAATGAAATAAAACTACCCTGATTTTTTTTTGATATTTGGAGTTATTTTCGAATTTTTATGAAATTTTGAATCTCAGGAGGTGAAAAATGACATGTTTTTTATTTTTTAATATAAATAAATGAAGACAAAATGAAATGAAATTTTTACACAATGAAGATGCAAACTAAAGGAGTCTAAGTTAATTTTTTGAGAATTTGTGGACTAATAAAAACATTTATTTCAATAGAAAAATCATGCAAATTTAAAAGTCTAAATGACGGGGACTAAAATGTAAATAAGTTTTTTTTGCATTAAATAAATAAAAGAAGTAAAATAGAGGGTAGAAAGTGGAAAATACCCAGGTAAAACGTGTTATACACGTGAGTTGCTGGACACAGGGGCTTTGACATAATTTTTGAAATCTCTGGGGGCTCATATGTAATTTGCCAAAAATTATGCTTGATTCTGACAGGGGCCTTTCTGTAAAGTTGAGAACTTCTAGGGGTCGTTCATGTAATTTTTCAGAATAAAAAAATGCCCTAGGTCTTCTCTTCTCTTTGTTTCTTCAAAAGCATAAGGGAAGCCCGGTTGCCGCCACCTCCTTCTTCTTCACCTCCATGCAAAGGCGGCACGGTGTTGTGGTTCAGGCGGTGGCCGACGATCTGGAGGCTGTGGAGAGGAGTGCACAAGGTGGTGGATGGCAGAAAATCGTGCGGTGGAGCGGTGGAGGGCTGAAGTGCGGTTGTTATTGAGGAGCGGGTAGTCGATGAAGAGGCCGCGCGGGGCTTGGATGGTGGCGTGTTTGCTCACGACAGAGATGGAAGAGGTGAAGGATATGGGAAAATCCTCAAGCGCATCACGAAAGCGTGAGCATCGTATCAAATACGACGAAGAACGACTAGTCGTACTAGTTGTTCGGTGCAGCAGAATTTAAAATTTTGCATGCGATGAAACCACATGATCCAAGAACGATTCTCGGATCGTTTAATCTATAACCAAAACAAGTATAATGCATTACCTCTTGAAGCATGGTTGATCGAGTCTATACAAAAAGGGGACCTCCTGTCTCAAGTCCAATCATCAGAGAAGAAGCTTGCGAGCGCGGGGATTACTCGTGGTGTCCTCGCAATCCAACGAGTTGATCCAAGCACGGTGAACTCCTGATCTCGTCATACGAGATCGAATGTATTCTTCGTGAGAGTAGCACACCAAGAAGACGGAGAACCGCAGAACGTCAAAGTAGCGGCGTGGTGGCGTAGGCGACAACGGTTATCTCCCTAAGGGTTTGGTGGACGGCCACCAAGGAGAGGGAGAGAGGGTTGGAATGAGGAGAAAAGAGAGAGAGAGAGATGTGCTACCAATATCATGTACTAGAGATCATAGCATGCCTCTATATTTATAGGGTTTTAGGATCCATGGATCTCAATCTATGGGACACATTAAATCATTGGATGAGATTGATTTATGTCAATCCAATGGTCAAAATTGTTGTTGGTAAAAACCAACAACTTATGATTTAATTTAGATTAAATATATTTGATAAATCAAATATACATCAATCCTAAAATTAAACCAATCAAATAATGGAGAAATTCAAGGATATGCAATCTCAGAGTAATCAGGGTGGACGACCCACTTCAATTCTGGTAGCCGCCCACGACATACCAAGTGGGGGCAATCTCATTGATTTCCATGAGATTGCATATCTCCTTGAATTTCTCCATTATTTATTCTAACAATTTTTGTTGGGATTTATTCACCAAAAATAATTCATAATAAATTTTGGGAATATTGCAATCTTGACATTGGAAAATTGTAATTCACATTCACAACCCAAAACAAAATATAATTTACGTTTTCAATTAATTAGACAATGTGTATCCAATTCACATTAATAATTAATCAACAAATATAAATTATAATTAGCTCTCTCTAATACATTATAAATCACATTTATAATATATTATAAATAATTTGATATTTCTATCCACATTATTCTTATCCATAATAATTAAATAACAATTAATTATATTGGATAATTCCTCATAAATCATGATAACTAAATCACATTTAATTATCAATTTCTCTATGCTTAGATCTTATGGAATTATTCTTGAACCATTCAAGAACAATGCTATTTTTCCTCAGATACTTGGAGATAAGGACATGGCGATTGTATTGTTCCACGTATAGTGACTTGGATATTGAGATCACATCTCAAATCCAGATCCCATGGACCTCTCATAGATGCTTGATTAAATCTAGACCGTAAACCTAATCTTCTCATTGCATCTGAATCTCATTCAGGTCAATGTCCAATTCATGGACTAAGATTAGGACACTTCTCTAATGAGAGGAGTCACTAAAATCCAGACATGTTTCATCGATCCCTAGGAATGGAAGCGTCATGGTTATACAATCGTTTATGATCAAATCACCCTTAGGTATTTCCAATACCTGTACATCCTGCATACTGGAAGACTTATGATCATCCTGAAGATATAGATCAATTTTACACTATCATCTTCTTGATCTGATCACTAAGTTTCTAAATCTTGGTCCTTGGGATTTGGTACAGATCATATGCTTTCACAAAGCATATATCTTACCTTCAAATTCATGTCATGCTTCTAAAGCATGATGACTATGCATGGAATTTGATCAGTCCCAATACCTCATGAGTGAGCTCATGTCTCCCAGTTTACAAGTGAACCTATATGATCCCTTTGAGAGATCGTATTACTCATATGCCCATATATGCACACCAGCTTGTCGGTGTATAGACCTTGGTTAGGTCATCAACCTAATGGTCTGGCAAATGTACATGCTTAGACATATATCAATACATCTGTCTTTGTTCTTAGGATGTTTGCCTATGATGTGCCAGTATTCATCATAGTTCTTTGGTTATCTCAATCTCGTTAAGTCAACCTATTGATTCAACTAATCTGATACCTCCGAATCACTATTCTCATGCAGAGGACCTGCATCAAGAGGTCGATCAGATATCATCCTAATGAGAAAGGATTGACATCTCCTACTCAGGTTGGAGATCATCACTTGACAATCATTTGATGATGCTTGATGAGTCCTCTATCTAACTCCTTAGATATTCATCCAAGCATCATCCTTTATGATTAATGAATCAACAACTGTAAGATTATCAAGTCGGCCATGGTACATAACCCATATTGTACAAAGGGACCTTATAGTGCATTCATTCATTCAATATCAGAAAATGAGTGAAACAAATATAATCAATAACTTTTATTGATAAATCATTTATTACAATAACATTTATTGCAGGAATGGTTTGCCTCGGGCTCACATTGCTAACAATCTCCCACTATCCCTCAAAACCATTCAGGAACAATCCTTAAACCCATACTCATTACATGCTGGTCGAAAACCTTCTGTGTCAGAGGTTTGGTAAGAGGATCAACAACGTTGTCGGCAGAGGCCACCTTGGTGATGATGATATCACCACGCTTTTGAATCTCCCGAATGATGTGGTATTTCCTTTCTACGTGCTTGCTCTTCTGATGCCATCTGGGTTCCTTTTCCTGGGCAATGGCTCTCGTGTTATCATTGAGTAGCGGGATGGGAGTATCAGAGGAAACTACGGGAAGCTCCAACACGAACTTGCACAACCACACCGCCTCCTTTGCAGCATCCGATGTGGCAACGTATTCAGCTTCTGTCGTTGAATCTGTTGTAGTGTCATGCTTCTTGCTTCTCCAGCTCACAACACAACCATTCAATAGGAATACAAACCCTGATGTCGACTTTCGATCATCAATATCCAATTGGAAGTCATAATCTGTATATCCGAAGACTTGGAGATCACCATCTCCATAGACCGAGATGTAATCTTGCGTCCGTCTTAGATATTTAAATATGTTCTTTACTGCATTCCAGTGTTGTTCTCCATAGTAGGATTGTTAACAACTTACCACCCCCACAACATGGCAAATATCTGGCCTAGTACACATCATGGCATACATTAAGCTTCCTACAGCTGATGCATAAGGGCATCCAGCCATGGCTTTCTTTTCCTCAACAGTTTGAGGAGCCATTCCTTTATACAGGTTGATACCATGTCTTAAGGGTAGGAGTCCTTTCTTGGAACTATCCATACGGAATCACTCAAGAATCTTCTTAATGTATCCATGTTGTGACAATCCTAATATCCTCTTCTCTCGGTTTTTGAACAACTTCAGACCCAAGATGTAAGAGGCTTGTCCAAGATCTTTCATCTCAAAGGTATGGGACAACCAAATCTTCAAACTGGTCATCATCCATGTATCATTCCCAATGATAAGGATGTCATCTACATAATGCACGATGAACACAATGGCGCTCCCACTAAGCTTCTTGTACACACAAGGTTTATCAGGATTCTGCACAAAATCATAACTCTTTATGGTTTCATCAAATCTGATGTTCCATCTACGAGAAGCATGCTTGAGCCCATAGATGGATTTCTTCAGCTTGCATACTTTGCCATCCTTAGTCATGAAGCCATGGGGTTGCTCCATGTAGATATCCTCCTCGAGGTATCCATTGAGGAAAGTCGTCTTGACGTCCATTTGCCAGATGTCGTAGTCAAGATATGCAGCTATAGCCAGCAATGTCCTAATGGATTTAAGCATAGCCACAGGAGAGAATGTCTCATCGTAGTCGATGCCTTCTCTCTGTGTGTAGCCCTTTCCTACGAGTCGTGCCTTGAAAGTCTCTACTTTCCCATCAGGTCCCCTCTTTCTCTTGAAGATCCATTTACATCCAATGGGTTTTACCCCTTTAGGTGGATCCTCTAGGGTCCATACACCATTCTTATGCATGGAGTCAATTTATGACTTCATTGCTGGTATCCATCTATCCATGTCATGATCCGCGAGTGCTTCATCAAATGAAGTAGGATCATTGTCAGTTTCACTTAACACATGGAATCCATACCTTTCAGGTGGTGCAACCACCCTCAAACTCCTTCGAAGAGGTATGGGTGTTTCATCTTTATTTATCTCTTCAGTTTCCGGTTCAGGAAGCTCAGAATCCTCATGGGATTCAATGAGTTCCATTACTTTAGATTTATCTTGACCTTTAAGGAAATCATTCTCCAGAAATTTCACATCTCTAGAAACAAAAACCATTTGAGTCTTAGGGTCATAGAGTTGGTATCAAATACCATCTCTAACATACCCAATGAAGTAAAACTCACGAGAGCGAGATTCCAGATTAATTGCGTCCACGTTCTTCCCATGGACCAAGCAACCCCAAACCCTCAAGTGATTAAGACTAGGTTCGATTCCATACCAGATCTCATGAGGAGTCTTAGGTATAGATTTGCTAGGAATCTTATTCAGGATATATATTGCAGTCTCTACTGCATATCCCCAGAAACTAAGTGGTAAATGTGCTTTGCTCATCATTGAACGAACAATATCCATGATGGTTCTGTTGCGTCTTTCAGCAACACCATTAAGTTGGGGAGTTCCAGGAGTAGTGAGATTGGATACAATTCCATTCTCTTTAAGATATTTCTTGAATTCATCTGAGAGGTACTCGTCACCTCGATCAGATCGAATCCGTTTAATCTTCCTATCGGTTTGGTTCTCAACCAAAGCCTTGAATTCTTTGAACGTTTCAAAGGTTTCAGATTTATGACGTAATAGGAAGACAAACCCGTATCGTAAATGGTCATCAATAAACGTCAAATAATATCGATATCCATTTTGAGTCGAGGTACTAAAGGGACCGCATACATCAGTACGTATTAAGTCAATAATACCTTCGCATCTTGTAACCTTGTTACGGAAAGGCATCCTGGTCATTTTACCTTGAACGCAATTCTTGCAAGTAGGTAAAGATTGAACCTGTAGAAAATCTAAAGGTCCATCCTTTATTAATCTATTGATCTTATCAACAGATAAATGACCAAGCCTTTGATGCCAAATCTCATTCGAAAGATTTTCATACTCCCTGGATCTTTTAGGGTTTTTATTAGTGGATGTAATATTCATAACACATTTATCAATGCACAGTTCATAGAGTCCTCCATAAGTCAAAATGCCATCCGCAATATATTTATTATAACGATTTATGACTATTTTTTTACAGAATAGGAACGAATATCCATTTCTAACTATCTTAAATACATATATTAAATTCCTTCTGACTTCAGGTACATAAAGACACTCTTTAAGTACTAGGACTCTTCCACTAGATAATGATAGTCGACAAGTCCCGACGACGACAGCTGCAACACTTGCATCAGATCCCATCTAGATGACTATCTCCCCTTCTTCAAGTTTTCTAGTTTCCTGAAACAAATGAAATAAATTACATACATGAACAGAAGCACCAGAATCAACAACCCAACTTCCTTCTCGTCCAACGAGAAAACTGGTTTCAATGATAAAAGTTGATTTCAGTATACCTGCTGGGACTTTACCTTTGTCGACTGACTTCAGGTAATCCGGGCAATTATGCCTCCAGTGCCCCGGCTTCTTGCAGTTGTGACAGACGTCGATTTTCTTTGACGCCATTAGAGTGGATGCATTGGAAGATGAGCCAACACTTTCACCCTTCTTCTTTCTCTTCTGGGTCGGGCCCTTCCGAGAACCCTGCTTCCGACCGCGCTTCCCTCTGACCTGTGCAACTATTGCACTGCCAGCGGGACCATCTTTCTTCATCACGTCTTCTGCAGACTTTAATGCAGCAAGAAACCCAGCATTTGTCAACTCCAGCTTGTTCATGTGGAATGGCAACACAAAGTTATTGAAAGATTTGCGTAATGATAACAAAATGAAATCAGATTGCATGTCTGCATCCATGGTTGCCCCCAGAGTCTCCAGCTCCGATAAGTACCCAAACATTTGAGTACATGTTCACGGACCGAAGTCCCTTCCTGCATCTTGCAGCGAACGAGTTCCTTCATAACGTTGTACTGCTGGGCCCGGTTAATGTCACCAAACATATCTTTCAGATTGCGCATTATCTCCTGGCAAGTACTCATCTCCACGTGTTGTTTCTGAAGAACATTGGAGAGAGAACCCAAGATGTAGCATCTAGCCAAGACATGATCTTCACCATACTTGTCATTGTATGCTTTCTCTTCCTTAGATTAGGGTTTTCAAGCTTGTCTTCTAAGAGCACATAACTTATACGCTCAGCCGAGAGTACAAGCTCCAAATTACGGATCCAATCCATGTAATTCGTTCCGGTCAACTGGTTGACCTCCAGAAGCCTGCTTAGTGGATTCATGGACTTCATTTTCTGAAATTAAGAATGCACTATATTAGAACATATAATCATATATTCAAATTTATGATATTTGATTAATGTTTTTAAATCAAATTATTCTTGCATTGTCAACTTTGAAAGTTCATTCCCTTAATCACTTTCAAAGTAAGAGATATACTTACCGCTATATCTCAAGCAAGAATTGGGATCTCCTCTTTATCTTTGTTACATCCCAATAATATGAGAAACTGCAACTCCAATAAAGAGAAGCAGGAACACATTCCGCCTTGCAAGTCCAACTTGCATTTCCCAATTCGGTCTTTAATACCCGCGCCCACCACCCCTAAGGTGATGTTGACCCATCATTAATTGACCCAACTGTCAACAGGAATAGAACTCACTATGCACAATCCAATATCGCCCCAATAATATGAGGATCTGATATTGGGGTCACTACGCATACGACCTTACTCTTTCGAGAAGCAAAGAGTCTAATACAGACGCGCTTGCATATAGGAGATGCCACTTCGTACAGGCGTCTCCTATATACAATCCCTGACGATGGAAACCCTTCGCCTTGATGGGAGACCATGGATGTCACCTATCTCATCCTCCACCTCTTATTCAAATATAATTAATTATCATGAATCACATTCATATAATTAATTATTCCAAGAGAATCATCAACTCTATTCATAATAGAGTAATTTTTATTGGACATAATTAATTCAATCATATTCAATTAATTATCAATCCAATTCAATCAATCAAACTTGATTGTTTTACTTGAATATACATGGTATTATTCTCAAAGTACGTATTAGTTCGTATTTTAATAATTAGAAAATAAATCTTGATTTTTTCGGCATTATCAAGTCCCTACCCGCTGTCATGGCCAGTACCGGCGAGAGTGGGACGGACAACATACGTTGCAACCCGCTACCCCAGCGATCTCCGACTACACACCATATCCGCCTCGGGAAAGGATAATGCCAAATAGATCAATTTGTACTTGAGATGATCATGGATTCTTCCACCGAAAATATACCATATAGTAATAATCAAAACATTTTTTGATTATAAGGAAATTTGCTAGACAAATTCCCAATCCTATTCAAGCAAGGAGTTTGATGATTGAGTTTCCAATTATGATCTAGATCAAATCTAATAAATTTATTGGTTGAGGCCAAGTCAATTAAGGAAACAATCATCTTCCAATGTTTCTCAAATATTTTTCATAATTATTTCTTGAAATTAACAAAATTCATTAATTGACAATCACATGGTTCTTGACTAGGACTGTAATTTCAGCAGTGACCCCTATTTACTAAAATTAAAATATCTCAATCATATTAAATACAAATTAGAAAAAATCAATTTTCATGGATTGCTAATTTGATTTAGGAAAGAACGCAAGTGATATTTCACGCATTTCGAGGCACGTCTAAACAGTAATTAACTCATTAATCATGTTAAGATTTGCCGTTCCCGCAACAGTGCATACATGTTCATTAAAACAACCATATCTCGAGCAAACGGAATCCAAATTACGTAAACTCAGATCCAATGGTTTCCTTATTTAATGGGGAACATAATTCAAGTGTTTAATTCGTGTTTAAACAATTTAAACTGGGTCGAATTTATTCTCTAAACAGAAGTGCGAAAATCAAATGCGATAAAAACTTTCGCGACTTCCACGAACCCAAGTCGTCCTGGGTTTGCGGATCATATCCGAAACCTTCAACCTAGCTCTAATACCACTTAAAAGATATGGGAAAATCCTCAAGCGCATTACAGAAGCGTGAGCGTCGTATCGAATACGATGAAGAAGGACTAGTCGTACTAGTTGTTCGGTGCAACGGAATTTAAATTTTTTCCTGTGATGAAACCACATGATCCAAGAACGATTCTCAGATCGTTTCATCTATAACCACAACAATTATAATGCATTACCTCTTGAAGTATGGTTGATCGAGTCTCTACAAAAAGAGACCTCCTGTCTCAAGTTCGATCTTCGGAGAAGAAGCTTGCAAGCGCGGGGATGACTCGTGGTGTCCTCGCAATCCAACAAGTTGATCCAAGCATGGTGAACTCCTGATCTCGTCACACGATATCGAACGTCTTCTTCATGAGAGTAGCACTCCAAGAAGACGGAGAATCGCAGAACGTCGATGTTGCGGTGCGGTAGCGTAGGCGACGACGGTATCTCCCTTAGGGTTTGGTGGACGACCATCAAGGAGAGGGAGAGAGGGTTGGCGTGTGAGGAGAAAAGAGAGAGAGAGAGATGTGCTACCAATAGCATGTACTAGATAGCATAGCATGACTCTCTATTTATAGGGTTTTAGGATCAATGGATCTCAATCCATGGGACACATAAAATCAATGGATGAGATTGATTTATGTCAATCCAATGGTCAAGATTGTTGTTGGTGAAAACCAACAACTTATGCTTTGATTTAGATTAAATATATATTGATAAATCAAATATACATCAATCCTAAAATTAACAAATCAAATAAGGAGAGGATTTCAATGGAGATCACATCTCCCGAAGTAATAGGGTGGACGTCCACCAATTCCATATAGGACTTGATAGCCGCCCACCACATACCAAGTGGGGGCAATCTCATGGATTTCCATGAGATTGCATATCTCCTTGAATTTCTCCATTATTTATTCCAACAACTTTTGTTGGTATTTATTCACCAAAAACAATTCATAATTAATTTTGGGAATATTGCAATCTTGACATTGGAAAATTGTGAATGACATTCACATCCCAAAACAAAATGTAATTTACATTTTCAATTAATTAGACAATGTGTATCCAATACATATTAATAGTTAATCAACAAATATAAATTATAATTAGCTCTCTCTAATACATTATAAATCACATTTATAATATATTATGAATAATTGGATATTTCTGTCTGCATTATTCTTAACCATAATAATTAAATCACATTTAATTATATTGGATAATTCCTCATACATCATGATAAGTAAATCACATTTAATTATCAATTTCTCAATGCTTAAATCTTATGGAATTATTCTTGAACCATTCAAGAACAATGCTATTTCTCCTCAGATACTTAGAGATAAGGACAGGGCGATTGTATTGTTCCACGTATAGTGACTTGGATACTGAGATCACATCTCAAATCCAGATCCCATGGACCTCTCATAGATGCTTGATTAAATCAAGACCGTAAACCTAATGTTCTCATTGCATCTGAATCTTATTCAGATCAATGTCCAGTTCATGGAATAAGATTAGGACACTTCTCTAATGAGAGGAGTCACTAAAATCCAGACCTATTTCATCACTCTCTCGGAATGGAAGCGTCATCGTTATACAATCATTTATGATCAAATCGGCCTTAATTATTCCCAATACCTGTACATCCTGCATACTGGAAGACTTATGATCATCCAGAAGAGATAGATCACTTTTACACTGTCATCTTCATGATTTGATCACTAAGTTTCTCAATCTTGGTCCTTGGTATTTGGTACAGATCATATGCTTTCACAAAGCATATATCTTACCTTCAAATTCATGTCATGCTTCTAAAGCATGACGACCACGAATGGAATTTGATCGGTCCCAATACCACATGAGTGAGCTCATGTCTCCCGGTTCACAAGTGAACCTGTATGATCCCTTTGAGAGATTGTATTACTCATATGCCCTTATATGCACACCAGCTTGCCGGTGTATAGACCATGGTGAGGTCATCAACCTATTGGTCTGCCAAATGTATATACTTAGACATATAGCAATACATCTGTCTCTGGTTATAGGATGTTTGCCTATGATGTGACAGTATTCATCATAGGTCTTTGGTTATCTCGACCTCGTTAAGTCAACCTATTGACTCAACTCATCTGATACCTCCGAATCACTATTCTCATGCAGAGGACCTGCATCATGTGGTCGATCAGATATCATCCTAATGAGAAAGGATTTCCATCTCCTACCCTGGCTTGAGATCATCACTTGACAATCATTTGATGATGCTTGATGAGTCCTCTATCTAACTCCTTAGATATTCATCCAAGCATCAACCTTTATGATTAATGAATCAACAATTATATGATTATCAAGTCGGCCATGGTACATAACCCATATTGTATAGAGGGACCTTATAGTGCATTCATTCATTCAATATCAGAAAGGGAGTGAAACAAACATAATCGATAACTTTTATCGATAAATCATTTATTACGATAATATTTATTGCAGGAATGGTTCGCCTCGGGCTTACATTGCTTACAAGAGGGAGCGGCATACGATCAGGAGATCGGCGACGACCGTGGAGGTCAAAAATCTCCTTCAAGTGGTTGGATCTTCGAGGCGACACGTGGCTTCAAGCGGCAGAGTGGGCGGTGGTTGTGGCCGAGGTGGCGGCATGTGCCGCCGCTGGCAGTTAAAGTCGATGAAGAGGGCCTTGGCTGCGGGTGGCTGCGGTGGTCAGGCAGAGGTCCTGGAGGAGGTCGTGGAGAAGGATGCCCGCGGCGGAGGAGGGGCGCTGCCCCAAGCGATGGTGACCTGGGGGCGGTGGCGCATGAGCGGTGGGGAAGGTGTAGTGGTGCTGCGATGAAGGCCGTCAAGGCAAAGGGACCGGTGATGCGACGCTCAGATCAAATTGCGATTTTTAGAAGAAAAGGTTGTCGGTGTAGAAAAACCGCAAAGAGATCCTAGTCGATCAAACAAAGATCATTTTTTAAAAAAAACCTTACACTAATTATTTAACCAGGGAAGTTTGCCTGGGTCGAACATAAGGAGGTAGAATAGTATATTTTGAAATTTTTTAAGTGAAAAGATATTTTGTGATTATTTTATCTCTTCTTAAAGCGATCAAGGAGAAGCGATAATTTTTATGGAGTTTTGATTTTTTATTTTTTTATTTGATTTTATACTTTTTCAATTTTTATTTATTTTTCAAAATGATATTTTTCAAACAATTTACCTACTATATAATAGGTGGAATATAGGTGAAATTTATGTGATACTATATAGTAAGTAAAAGGGAACGAGCAATGGGCTCGAACAACACACAAGAACAAATCAAAACGGAGTCAACATGCAACAAATCAAAACATGACGAAAAAACATCGAAAATACACAAAAAACTATTGAAAACCTTGCTGGGGTAGTTGCGTATATACCCTAAAAAAATCTACGAAAAATTATGTCAAAAACGCGTCCAAAACTCCCCTACAACCTAGGGGTATAAAAGCAAGAAAAAGAAATGAATGTTCTACAAAAAGTTCCTCGATCAGGGACTGTTTCGTAAAGAAAATAAGAAAGTTTACATTTAGGTCCCTGTACGGGGACCTAAATCTAATATCTGGAATCTTTGGAGCTTTCTTGAAATCTGGAAGTCCTCTGGGTTTAGTGTGCAAATCATCCACGGCGTCGCTTTCAACGACTTGGATAAGAACGTGAGTTGCGATCTTGACCGTCCGCAGATTGCCACGCGTCAACAGCCTGTAGCACGGGGCTGTTCTTGAGGATCTTCAGGTTCTTCGCAGGTGATGAAGATGGTGTATTCTACGATTTTCTACAGGCAGCTGGCGATGAACGTGGACCTCCGGCGGAGCCAGAGGGTTAGCTCCTCTAACCCTCGAGCTCACCCGTGGTGGACGTCAGGCGGCGATGGCTCAGAGCGAGGATGAAAGGTCTGATGAAAGTGGCGGTCCATTGTTCTGTTCCTGGAGTTAAGTTGTTGCGGCTTCTTTGAATCGTGATTTTCTTAATGATTTAGGGCTCCAGATGCTTCAGAATTGCTCCAGATTAAAGAAGATCATGCAAAAAAGATTTGTGCGTGCTCGATTTGTGAGAAATCAGCCAACGAGTTAGGTTTTTGCAAGATCAAAATGTACGTGAGAAATGTATGATAAAGGGGGCACGATTTGGATTGATTTGAAACGAATTTGGAATTGAATTTGGTTGTGTGTTTAAGCTAGAGGATTAGATTAACTAATTACGTGATTAGCCACGCTAATCGTGGCACGACGATCGAGATAAAATTTGACGAAAATGGAGGAGTAGATCTGGGAATGCAGAGGTATATTACCTCAGATAGTTGCTCGACGGCTGATCTTCGCCTGAGCTGGACGCGCGCAAGGCGGCAATGCAAGGTGGAGCTATCGCCTTGGAACCTCCTCCGATCTCCCTTCTTCCACGCGAGCCGACGAAGTGGAGCTGTCACCTCCTAGGATGGCCGGAATCGAGAGGGTAAGGTTGGGGTCGGCCACTGGATGCCTGAGCTTCAGGTGGTTAATGGAGAGTTAGTTGCGAACCACCAACTTTGGGGGTTTATATAGGTAGATGTCGTGATCCCCAAGTCAGATCTAATGGTGGCCGAATGTCTAGGTTGCTAGGGGAGTCGATCCAAGGGTTTGAATCGTCGGAATGAGTTATGAGGCGCGTTGGATAATTGGTTGAAGAGCGCTGGTCAGAACAGAAAGTATAATAGCTTTCTTGAAGAAGATGAACTAGGTGCTGACACATGTCAGCACCTGGTTGGCCAGATGTGCAAAATTGCTTCTAAATTCAATATTAAATAGTAAATAGTGTTATTTTAAATTGGTATAAAAATAAGAAATATAGATAATTAAATTATATAATTTATAAAATAATTAGTTTTTATAAATAATAAATATTTTTTGAAATATAAATATTATATTAATAAATATGTAAAGATAAATAGGTTTTGAATTTTTAATTTAATAAATAAATAATTAAATATTAATTTTATATTTTCTTAAATATTAGAATAATAAATAAGGGTTGTGTGTATTTTTAGGGATTTTAATAAATTAATATACATATATTAATAAATATAGGTATAAGTTATCCGGTTCATTTTTACCTATAATTTATGGTTTTGGATTTTATTAAAATAATAAATAAGCTACAAAAATTCTGAAATAAATTAAGTTTAAATTACAAGATCATGAAAATAATTATAAATTATAAAATTAATAAAACTATAAATAATGTGTTCTACATAAAATAAATAGCCCAGAAACCCCGTTGTCATTTGGTCCCAAAATCGACTTTTTACAAACGTACTCCGAATTTAATGAAACTATATTTATTAATTAAAGAATATTATTTTGTGAACTTTAAAGGTGAGTAGAGTGAAATTGTAGTTCGTATGAAGAAGTTATGATATTCGGAAGTTGAGATTTTGACAATTTAAAAGATGGATTTCTTGGCATATATACAGGGTAATATTTTTAACTTATTTTTATATTTTTATACACATTTTAGTAATAATTAGGAAAAGAGTTTGGTGAAAAATATATACATATGAATTAATTAAAAATCATTGTAATTTTGTATTTATTTGATAAATAGTGAGAAGTATATGAAGTGTGTCTTAATTTATTTTTAGGGTTTTCTTTCCTTATCTCCCCCTACTTATTGGTTTGTCGACCAATTCCATGCTGACTTGGTCTCGTGGGTTAGGTTATAAATATACCTTGCAGTTATATTTATATTTATAAGTCATATTGTACATATATACATATCTCCAATCTGCCTTATTTCTTTTCTGTGTTCTTTATTTATTTACATGATTTTAATGCTTAAAGTGAATATTTATTCATGAATGAAGTTTGAATAAAAGATGGGAACTAATGAATATTTTCATGCATTTGTTAAGGGTTTCAAGACAAAATGCGACAGAAAAGTTAATGAATCATGGATTCATCAATCCCCTATACTTAAACTTTGCTAGTCCCTTAGCAAACACTTATTTGAAAAGTAAGTGAAAAAGAAAGAAAGTTAGAGTGAATTTGTTTTCCTGAACTAATTCATGAGAACAGACAAAGGACAGAGCTTGATCGGGCCTGAAACAAGCATTTTGTCGGAACCCTAACTAGGATTAGGATTTTATCCTCAACAGTCTTCAAGTTCCACAAATCCTTATTCAAGATCACTTCATCAGCTAGTTCAGACTCACTTATTCATTTCACAAACTCTATCATCCATGAAGTCAATTTGTGTAGTGTGTGAATTGATTTAGCTCTTCGTGCTTAGAGAAACGAAGAAACCGTCCATCCCGGCTATACACTTCTATGGCTTCCTTATCCAGCTACTCTTTCCTCGGGGATGGAGGTATTCCCTTCTGAGGTCAGTTCGTGCTATGTCCACAATGGAGTATAGATAGAAAGTAGAAGAATGAGAAAAGAAGTGAAGTACGACCAGTGTAGACGCATCTCCTTGAGAAGCTCAACTGGTGTAGCTAAGTCTCCACTAAGATGCGCAGACATTTTTGGTGGAAGCTTGGACCATTGTGGTTGTATTTGGTGGCTTCTTCTTTAATTTTGAATTTGTAATTTGCTTGCACTGCATTCATCTTTTTGTGCCTCGACGGATATAGCATCTTTTTATCCCGTCCCTTTTTTGAGGTCTTAGAAAAATTGTGTCAGCAGATCCTTCCCTCATCCGAAGCAACTATCGCAACCCCAATCTCTCCCATCGTTAGACGTCAATACCACAAAGATAAGGATAGAAACGCACTACCAAGATGTACTGCCCTTCGTAACTCCATGCGAGTTGAGCTAAGTGCAGAGTGTATGTGTTCAAGATTGGTTCACTGGTGTAGAGTTGTACGGATTACACCAAATGGTCTACTTAAGCACATATGGCTTGATTTCCCGAATATGGTCTTATGGAACCCAAAGATTTTATGTCACAGACCTGAAGAGTCTAAATTCCAGATCCTAACTAGGCTCCTTACAACGAAAGTTAAAGGCCGTAATCAAGCTCCATCCTTTAGACTAGACTCAATCCTTAGTTCAAGAAATCAAACTTATTCTGAAAAATGCGAATGCAAATGCAACCATGTTTTTGTGAAGTATATTTTCTGGATTTTACTCATTTTTATAAATTTTTAGGCTTTTGTAATTTTTTATGGATTTCTTGATTTTTATAAACAAGTTTTTGTACATGAATTTAACAAGATATATTTTATTTGAGTAAATATCTAATGTATTTTACAAATTTTATCTACAAAGGACTTTACTAGGATTAAATGATTTTTACACATGTTTTAATAAATAGGATTTTAAATAAGTATTGTACAAATTTTAAATACAACTTTTAAATTCATATTTTAATTACAAGTTTTAGATGTAAGTTTTAAACATATTTTACTTATTTACAAGGATTTTATAAGTAATAACTAAATATAAAAAATGAATTTTAAATTAACCCTTTCCCACTTTTTATGGATTTTATGGATATAGAAAATACATAAAAGTACGAGTTATGGACAAAAGTATATATACAATATATACATACCCCCCTATACTTAGCTTGTGCTATGTCCTCATAGCGTCAAAAGAGAAAAAGGAGGACATAACTCGTGCTGAGTAAAAGTGGGTGAAAAAGAATAAAGAGTACAAGTCAGTCAACCCCCCTATACTTACGATCAGGTTATCGTAAGTATAATGGAAGAGCAAAAGCGAGGTGACTGAGTAAAAAGAATATACAACGAAAGATCAAAAGGAATAAAGAATACGAAATCATCGAAATCACTCGGTCCCCCCTATACTTTGGATTAAGCATCCTAAGTATAGAAAAGAGTGTAGCCAAAAATCAAGGACCAGTGATTTGTGAAAATGAAAGGATATACAAAAGAATCAGAACAAAATATAAAACGTCAATCATCGAACAATCGGCCCCCCTATACTTAGGATATGGTATCCTAAGCATAGAAGTCGAGCAAAAATGGGGACGATTGTGGTCTACGAAGAATATACAAGTGTTGCAGATCTCCAAAAATTGAATGGCTCAAAAGCATTTGTACAGGACGAGATGAAGTGAACGAGTGATCGTGATTCCTGTACAAAATAGATCACAACAACCAGGGTCATACTGAATTTTCTGCTTTTTATGTGCGTACTGATCCTTGGCTGAACAAGTGAAGCCTCCTCTGTAAGTGAACTCTTTACATGGCATAGCTCTCTTTTCTGCAATATGCGTCTCTGGAGTCGGACTTCAGAAGGTGTCTATATGTGTAAGCATCACACCATCCGACTCTCTATGCTGAATAGACTGTATGATCTGTGAGATGTAATCAATTGACTCTCGTGCTGTAATATGTCTACTCTCAATCTGTGGCACTGAGATGTCTATTGCAAGTGACTGTTCGTTTGAATCTGATACGAAATCTATCTCTGTATGTGAACAATCATCTGAAGAACTAGGTACCGGGTGATCTACCCTATCCTCGTGTAGGATATCGTGGGTATCAAAATAAGCACTCTCAAGATCAGGAAACTGTGTCTCATCTATGTGCTGGCAATCTTCTACAATACTGGTGTCCTCTAAAGTAAATGTCAATACTGATCTAGGACTGCTATATCCTCTCTCCATCTCAATGTGTATCTCTCCATTGTTTGTACAGAATGATACTCTCCCAGCATCATAATCGAATAGTGCTCTAGCTGTCTGCAAAAAGGGCCTCCCGGGAATGATTGGAGCAAGGTGTAACTGTGTAGGGCATGTCATGTCTAGGACAGTAAAGTCCACTGGAAACTGCGAGCCCTGAATGGTCACGATAATGTTCCTTAGCACACCTCTAGGTCTCTTCACAGATCGATCCACAAACTGAAGTATCGCTCGTGATTTGTAGAGAGAACCTAGCTTGAGCACATCAAGCAAAGAGGATGGAAGTAAATTGATCGAGGAACCATTATCTAAGAGAGTACGATGGAATGTAGCGTCTTCAATCTGACAAGTGACATAGTGAGCTCCAGAATCTTTCTTCTTCTCGGGTACCTTGTTCCGAATAGCACATAGTTGCCTTGGTCAATATATGCTTCTCAACTCATGATCTCTTTTTCCAACGCGTAGTACATCGGTTTTTCAATTGATTCTTAAGCGTAGGAAATTGATCTAAGGCATCATGAAGAGGGATCTTCAAAAAGATGTGATCTTTAAGTAAACGCTCGGTATCTGGAGTCACAGCATTTATTTTGTTATTTTTCTTTCCTTTTCCAAACAGAGCATCGGGAAAAGGAATAATGTCAGGAATCAGAAAATCAGAATTTTTATTGATATTGGAATCATCTTGTACATCGAGAGTTTCAGAATTATGTACAAAACTCTCTAAAACAGGGGAAGATATGTTTTTCTCGGGAGTATCTGCATGGTCTGGCATGATGTCATCATCTGATTCGCCAGTGTCCATGTCAATTGTATCGGCATCGCTCCCTTCTCTTGGATCTTCAAGGTGGTCCTCATCATCGTATTGGTTCTCCTCCTCAATATCAGAATCTTGCTGTTCATGGATTTGCTCCTGCTCCTCTAGTGCCCTCTCCTCTACTCCAGCAGGTGCTCGTGGTGATCTACCGCTCCTGAGACGAATGAAGTTAGATAAAAATTCAGGAAAAGAGAATGTACATGTAGTGTCTACCTGATCTGGATGCCTCCTCTTGTTGTTCGGGTTCTTCTGAGGCTGGGCTGGAAGAGTGGTCTTCGGTGCGGTTAACTCGTCCAGACGACGGTTAACCAGCTCCATCTCTATATTGTATGCAATCTGGAGCTTACTCAACATATCCATGATTTGATTAAATACCAGGGCCTGTGAGTTCATTTCAGATTCGGTGTGGTGGACCTGGCTTGCTCCTCTCTCCTGCCTTGGCATGTATTGCTGAGAGGTGGAAGGCTGGGAGAATCTCTGCGGTGTGGAGGAAGATTGTTGCGGCTGCTGATAAGGATATGTCTATGAATGGTGAGCAGGATACTGGTATGATTGTGGTCTCTGATAAACATTCTGGTGAGACTGCTGTTGCGTGAAATTCTGTCGGTGCTGGAAATGTGGACGTCCATGCTGCGGATGACCTTACGACTGCTGCCAATGATTCGGTATACTCGGTTGCTGAATTGGAGTATACCATATCCTATTAATCTCGAGAGTGGCTTGCGGCTCAACCTCCATATCTGCAGTGCTGGTGATCTGGCCGGAATTGGCATGAGACTGATCCTCATGCCAATCAATCTGTGGAGTCTCTGGCTCACTCTGTACGTAGTGAATCTGACGGGTGGGTGGAGTGGGTAAGATCCTCCGTGTAGGTTGTGTGGTGAAAGAATATTGGCTTTGCTGGTACTGAAGCTGAAGCTCTGAAACCTTCTTCGAAATATCACTCAGCTGCTGAGGTAGAGATGAGAGTTTCTGAATCACATCCATCAACGTTAATTTCCCGCTAATGAAGCCCATGGTGGTGTTTGATTCAGATTCTGAGATGTTAGCCACCTTATGACGCTCTCGGTGATGTGGTGGCTGAGGGGCTTTCTGAAATGCCCAAGTAGAGTCAACGACTCTCGAGTTCTCAGCCATCCCTTCGAAGATGGCCCATACTGACTCGGCATCCTTGTTCAAATAGCTGCCGCCACATGCGGCACTCACTAGCCCCTGGATGTCCGGCTGGAGTCCTCCAAAACAATTTTGAACTAGCACCTTCATTGGTATTTCATGATGCGGACATCTCTCCGTAAGGTCTTTGAATCTATCCCATGCCTCATGAAAAGACACATGTGGAAGCTGCGTGAAATTGGAGATCTGACTCCTCATCATGTTCGTCCTCCCCAGACGAAAATATTTACACAGGAAAGTAGACTTCAGATCATCCCATATAGAAATTTCCCTTCCTAGATGACTCAGCCAGTAAAGCGCCTTATCGGCTAAGGCGAAGGGAAAGGCTTTGAGGCGGACAGCCTGCTGCGTAACTCCTGGATAGCTAGTCGTACCACATATCATCTCGAATTGCTGTAGAAAGGTAAATGGCTCCTCTGTGGTATTCTTGTATAACTTGGGAAGCAGTGATATGAAGGACTGTCTCAACTCGTATGACCCTTGATTCGACGGTAGCCAAATCCAATGATGGAGCATTCTCGCGCCCGCGTCATACTCTTCCCACAAAGTAGCGGGAACCACTACAGGCGGTAATTGGTTCCCGACCCCTACTCGCAGCGTGGCTATCTTAGCCCGCAACTCATTCTGAGTTCTGAATTGTTCTTGAATATGGATATTCATCTATTGGAGAGTATCGAGAATCCTTGTCGTAATATCTGCAGTGTCCGATCTTCCTTCGTGATGTTCGTCAGCTGGTGGCCTCTCATCTGCTGGTCCTTTGCTGCGAGTCATCTACTTCAAATCATTTGGAAAAGAAAAGCTCTCGTAAGAACTCATCGAAAACTCAGCTAGAGATCTTGATGATGTATTGAGACAAGGGTCTGCCTCAATAGTCTGGCCAGGAGGCGAGGGAGTATGGGTATGACTCTCCGTGAGATCAGATGGGACCAGCTTGGGAAGAGAGTCATCCCAAGCTTGTGAAGATGTACGATCGATGGTGGATGGTCGAAAGATCACGGAGTCTGAGCAGAAAAGTCACGAGACGTCATCTTTGATATCAAAAGAATGATCGGGAGAGCACGATTTGCGATTCAAAAAGAGGGAAAATGCGTAAAGCCACGTTAACTCACGACCCACAAGCAAATACAAAGCAATCCCCGCTTTCACCAACATAACCTGATGAAGATCGTAAGAGTTCAGTCTTTTATCTTGTCGATTTTAGGGTTGTAATTAGCAAACAAGTATAATCGATTAACGCGAGCTGATCGAGCTGATAGGTGCCCGATAATTCTCCAAAACACTGGCCTGATTCTTTACAGAAAATCACTTGCACTCAGCTAGTATGGGAGTAAGTACGAACCGTTTCTAGCTACCCATGTTACTTGAGGATGGAGCCTTACGTAGTGTCCTCTAAACCTCCCACTCTACTATGTAAACCCATACCGTTTCCGGCTACCCGAGCGTACCCACTGAGGAACAGTGATTAGGTGCATAGACTTAGTAGTATTTCGCAAGAAATACGAGGTTTTGGCTTTAACCTTATGGGTCGTTTCTCACTCGTGCACTCTGAGAAGATGTGCGGGGATTACTCTCCCAAATCAGATGAATCTTAACATTTTTTTAGGTCAGATATCTTTAGCAGTCCCGATTTTATTTTGGGGTTTTATAACTTTTTTGAGTTTTTTCAAACAAACGTCTACTTTTTTTTTATAAAAATCCTAAAATCATGCACCTAGGTTGCAAGTCTTGAGACTAGCTATGTAAGCACAATCAGATAGAACGAAAACTCCTAAACAAGCATCTATCAAAAAAGTCGCGGAAAAACCGTCGACGTGAGAAAACCGCGGTGGGTGCACTGATCCCCCGACTACACGGTACTCGGCGGATCAGACCCCGAAAAAAATTGGGGGGGGGGTACAAGTCGAGATGTCCTTAGTAGACCCCTTCTACTAGAGTTCAATACAACTTCTCTCTCTCTCTCTTTTACAAAATTACACTACTTAATTTCTGCCCTCTACAACCGACTCGTAAAGAAGGAATCAACCTCTTCTCTTTCAACTGACTCGGCTTCCTAAGAAACTGGTTGATCCTGCAGGCCCTGTAAAAATTAATTAGTGGTCTAAAGAAGATCGAGAAACGAGTTGAGAAAAGCCGTAAGAAAAACCGAAGAAAAGCTACGAAAAACAATAAGAAGAGAGAAAATAAAATCACAAAGATATGAAAAAAACCAAAATACACTAATGCCTCCCCTGCAACGGCGCCATTTTGATGCGACGCTCTGATCGAATTGCGGTTTTTAGAAGAAAAGGTTGTCGGTGTAGAAAAACCGCAAAGAGATCCTAGTCGATCAAACAAAGATCAGTTTTTTAAAAAAATCTTACACTAATTATTTAACCAGGGAAGTGTGCCTAGGTCGAACGCAAAGAGGCAGAATAGCATATTTTGAATTTTTTAAGTGAAAAGATATTTTGTGATTATTTTATCTCTTCTTAAAGCGATCAAGGAGAAGCGACAAATTTTATGGAATGCTGATTTTTAATTTTTTATTTGATTTTATACTTTTCCAATTTTTATTTATTTTTCAAAATTATATTTTTCAAACAATTTACCTACTATATAATAGGTGGAATATAGGTGAAATTTATGTGATAGTATATAGTAAGTACAAGGGAACGAGCAACGGGCTCGAACAACACACAAGAACAAATCAAAATGGAGTCAACATGCAACAAATCAAAACACGACGAAAACACGTGGAAAATACAGAAAAAACTATTGAAAACCTTGCTGGGGTAGTTGCATAACTACCCTAAAAAAATCTACGAAAAATTATGTCAAAAATGCCTCCAAAACTCCCCTACAACCTAGGGGTATAAAAGCAAGAAAAAGAAATGAATGTTCTGCAAAAAGGTCGTCGATTAGGGACTGTTTCGTAAAGAAAATAAGAAAGTTTACATTTAGGTCCCTGTGCAGGGACCTAAATGTAATATCTGGAAATCTTTGGAGCTTTTTGGAAATCTAGAAGTCCTCTGGGTTTAGTGTGCAAATCTTCCACCGCTTCCCTTTCAACTGCATAGATTAGAACGTGAGTCGCGATCTGGACCGTCCGCATATTGCCACGCATCAACAGCCTATAGCACGAAGCTGTTCTTGAGGATCTTCAGGTTCTTCGAAGGTGATGAAGATGGCGTCTTCTCCGATTTTCTGCGAGCAGCTGGCGACGAACTTGGACCTCCGGCGGTGCCAGAGGGTTAGCTCCTCTAACCCTCGAGCTCGCCCGCGATGGACGTGAGGCGGCGATGGCTCAGAGCGGTGGCGAAAGATCTGATGAAAGTGGCAGTCCACTGTTCTATTCTTGGAGTTAAGTTGTTGCAGCTTCTTTGAATCGTGATTTTCTTGATGATTTAGCGCTCCAGATGCTTTGGAATTGCTCCATATTAAAGAAGATCCTGCAAATAAGATTTGTGCATGCTCGATTTGCGAGAAATCGGCCAACGAGTTAGGTTTTTGCAAGATCAAAATCGTTGTTTCCAGACTTAGTGAAATGTGCATGAGAAATGTATGAAAAAGGGGACACGATTTGGATTGATTTGAAATGAATTTGGAATTGAATTTGGTTGTGCGTCTAAGCTAGATGATTAGACTAACTAATTACGTGATTAGCCACACTAATCGTGGCACGACGATCGAGATACAATTTGACGAAAATGGAGGAGTAAATCTGGGAATGCAGAGGTGTATTACCTCAGATAGTTGATCGACGGCCGATCTTCGCTGGAGCTGGACACGCGCAAGGCGGCGATGCAAGGCGGAGCTATCGCCTTAGAACCTCCTCCGATCTCCCTTCTTCCACGCGAGCCGACGAAGTGGAGCTGTCACCTCCTAGGATGGCCGGAATTGAGAGGGGAAGGTTGGGGTCGGCCACTGGATGCCTAAGCTTCAGGTGGTTAATGGAGAGTTAGATGCGAACCGCCAACTTTGGGGGTTTATATAGGTAGATGTCGTGATCCCCAAGTTAGATCTAATGGTGGTCGAATGTCTAGGTTGCTAGGGGAGTCGATCCAAGGGTTTGAATCGTCGGAATGAGTTATGAGGCACGCTGGATAATTGGTTGAAGAGCGCTGGTTAGAACAGAAAGTATAATAGCTTTCTTGAAGAAGATGAACCAGGTGCTGACACGTGTTAGCACCTGGTTGGCCACATGTGCGAAATTGCTTCTAAATTCAATATTAAACAGTAAATAATGTTATTTTAAATAGGTATAAAAAAAAGAAATGTAGATAATTAAATTATCTAATTTATAAAAAACTTAGATTTTTTAAATAATAAATATTATTCGAAATATAAATATTATACTAAAAATATGTATAGATAAATAGGTTTTGGATTTTTAAATTAATAAATAACTAATTAATTAATAATTTTATATTTTCTTAATTATTTGAATAATAAGTAAGGGTTGTCTGAATTTTTAGGGATTTTAATAAAATTAATTTACATATATTAATAAATATAGGTATAAGTTATCCAGTTCATTTTTACCTATAATTTAGGGTTTTGGATTTTATTAAAATAATAAATAAGCTCCAAAAATTCTGAAATAAATTAGGGTAAATTAAAAGATAATGAAAATAATTATAAATTATAAAATTAGTAAAACTATAAATATTGTGTTCTACATAAAATAAATAGCCCAGAAACCCCGTTGTCATTTGGTCCTAAAATTGACTTTTTACAAACGGACTATGAATTTAATGAAACCCCCTTTATTAATTAGAGAGTATTATTTTGTGAACTTTAAAGGTGATTAGAGTGAAATTGGAGTTCATATGAAGAAGTTATGATGTTCGGAAGTTGAGATTTTGATAATTTAAAAGATGGATTTCTTGGCATATATACAAGGTAATATTTTTAACTTATTTTTATATTTTTATACACATTTTTAGAAATAATTAGGAAAAGAGTTTGGTGAAAAACATGTACATATTAATTAATTAAAAATCATTGAAATTTTGTATTTATTTGATAAATAGTGAGAAGTATATGAAGTGTGTCTTAATTTATTTTTAGGGTTTTCTTTCCTTATCTCCCCCTAATTATTGGTTTGTCGACCATTTCCATGTTGACTTGGTCTCAGGGGTTAGGTTACAAATATACCTTGCAGTTATATTTATATTTATAAGTCATATTGTACATATATACATATCTCCAATCTGCCTTATTTTTTTTCTTTGTTCTTTATTTATTTACATGATTTTGATGCTTAAAGTGAATATTTATTCTTGAATGAAGTTTGAATAAAAGATGGGAATTAATGAATATTTACATGCATTTGTTAAGGGTTTTAAGACAAAATGCGACAGAAAAGTTAATGAACCATGGATTCATCAACCGGCGGCCATAGATGGAGGAGGTGGGCGGTGATGGCTGAGGCTGCCACCCCACCATATATTATTATTTTTTTGTTTTTGAAATGTAATCAGTATTCAGAATTTATTATTATTATTTTTGTAAATCTGAAAAATAGAAATTAAAAACAAGATATAGAAATTTTGTTTTGTTTTTTATTTTTTATTATTTTTTAACGATCCTGCAAAACAAATACTAGAGAAAAAACAGATATTTTTTATTATTTTTTTAAAGAAAAAAATATTTATCAACAATTTAGGACCCGAGCATGATGACTCGATGCCAAAATTAAATGAATTATGCGAATGGGGATTCAATGAGAAATGAAAGAATTGAATCCGATTCTCCGGCCACCGTGTGTGGTTGGAGGTTATAGATTGTGTAAGATAGAAAAGAACGCGTTGAGATAGAGATGTAAGATGAAAAATCGATTCGGCAGCGGATCAAATTGTGATAAAAATAATTTTTTTAAGACCTAGAAAAATGAAATGACGATGAAATGAAGTTGCAAAATGTAAACTACAATCAACCTAGATAAAAAAATGAAGAAATAACGATGGATTCCATCTTAGGAGCGAAAAACTACCGTGATCACCTCGACGAGGCCGACGCGCTGTCATCGGACGGCTCGGAGGCTAGGCGCCTTTCCCGATGAAAATTTCTCTTGGAGATCGGGCTCCTCTCCCAAAGATTGATCAAGTTGGAATGAGGGAGAAGGATCTATATAAATAGAAAAGATAAAGATGAAATTTGAATTTTTGAATTTTTGAATTTTTGGTGGAAGGGATAAGAGAGATGAAAATTGAAATGAGATAAATATAAAGAGAGATAAAACTATTTACAAAATTAACTAATATTTTTTTGATTTTCCGTCACTTTATTTATTTGAAATAAAAAAGTTATTTTTTTATGGTGGTTTTTTAAGAACAGTAGCTATATACGCATATTATATACATGACATTATCTACATGGGTAAATAAGCAAATTAGATATTTTTTTGTTTTAAAAATTTATTTTTTTTATTTTTATTTTAAAATTAGTAAAAATATTTACAAGTATATACAAATACAATATGTACAAAAAACATAGGAAAATTGCACAAACCACCCCAGAAAACCTACTTTTTACTCGTACCTCCAAAAACTATGAAATCACAACCATTTTAAAGATAATTTAATTTAGAATACAATGGAAGTGAAATTGGTTCAATTTGAGTTCATATGGAGCTGGAATTGGTCTTTCAATTAGTTCTTAGTGGCTTTTTCCAAGTGTGGTTGCTTCTATACATGATTTAATTTTGCAATTATTTTTATTAATTAGAAAACATTTTTATTTACAACTTTGGTTTTGAAAGTTATTTGATTTGAGGTCAGTTAAGATATAAATAAAATAGTATAGTATACAAATATACGTAACACACATTTTTTTTGGATTTTCTAATTGAGGACCCTATCTCCCCCTACTTTAATCCTGGTCGATGAGGTCAAGTCTTGACCTTCTCTCGGGGTTCGGGTCAGCCTGTATCTATTACATATATACGGTCTTCCTTTTTTCTTTTCTTTTCTTTATTTTTCCTTTCTTTCTTATTTTATTTATTTTAGGTTAAAATAATATACAAATATACAATATTTACACACAGATGCAAGTTAGTAAGAATGTGGAGTTAGTGTTATATACAGGTGTTTTATAAGGGATTTTAAGAAAAAATAATGAATAAAGATGACGAATCGCAGACTCATCACCCATGGAGCTTCATTTGACTATTAGACAAGGATGATGAAGTTTTGTGTTCCAGGTCGAGAAAAGGAACTAAAAAATGAAGCAGATGAAATGGCAATGACCTGAATCCGAGTCGAACACAATTTCTCTTCATCATCTGAACTAGATTACAAAATTTTAGAAAAGTTGGGTTATGGAAACAGAAGCCAACGTGATTGGGTGAGACCCTCTCATCTGGAGAGGATAATGTGCATGATGTAGTTTACGAGGTGTTGCCAGACTTCTAAACAGATGGATCATCTATATATTCCTTTGATGGCCTAGATCTGCAGATATGTTAGTTCTTAGCCCTAAGGAACAGTCTAAGGACTTAGATTTAGAGTCGGACGTAAATTTTATCGAATTACCATGATTCTTTGGAGATCCAACTCCTTATTCAATATAGTTTGTGGGTAACACTCTATAGTTAGAACCACCTTCATGCAACATGAAACCAGATTCAGTGACATTTCAGTCGGATTTACATGATGATACTTCATTACAATAACTGAAGCCACTACCTCCTACATTTAAGTATTCCTTACTTGATAGACCTATGAATAGATTCCATGTCACCGTTAGTTATAAGTTGTCTATAAAACATGAGCCTAGACTGTTAGAAGTGCTAGACAAGAACTACAAGGAAATAGGATGGACAATATCAGATCTAGTTGGTATTAACCCCACTCTTTGCTCACATCACATTTATGTTGAGGATAATGCTAGAACTTCCTATAAATTTTAGAGGAGACTTTATCCATATCTTCAGGAAGTAGTTTAGAAACTAATTGAGAAATGTTGTGAAGCAGGATTCATATACCCCATCTCTGACTTCAAGTGGGTGGCCCCCTACATGTTGTCCCAAAGAAGTCAGGAATTCTGATGGTCACCATTGAGGATGGAGTTGAGATCTAGACATGATTACCCACGTCGTGGCACGTCTGTGTCGACTACAGACATCTGAATGTTGTAACCAAGAAACATCACTTTCCCCCTACCTATTATTGATCAGATTTTGGAGAGATTAACGTTGAAAGAGTTCTTATGTTTTCTTTAGGGTTACTCCGACTACAATCAAGTAGTCGTTGCCCCTGAAAACCAGGAAAAGACCACTTTCACTTATCCTTTCGACACATATGCATTCAACCACATGCCATTTGGGCTATACAATGCCTAAGTACTTTTCAACAGTGCATGATTGCTATATTTGCCGAAATAGTGGGGGATTTCTGGGAGGTCTTCTTGGACTATTTCTTAGTCCATGGTGATTCATTTGATTCATGTTTAGCACACTTGGGCTGAGTTCTTCAAAGGTGTAGGCAGGTAAATCTAGTACTCTTCTAGGAAAAGAGTCAATTTATTATTATGGAGGGTATCATGTTGGGGCATGCCATCTCCAAAAAGGGAATGGAGGTATGCCTTGCTAAGGTAGATGTGATCAAGAAACTTGATCCTCCAACCAACATTAATTTAGTTAGATCATTTCTATGGCAAGCTAGATTTTATAGAAGAGTCCATTTAATATTTTTCTAAGATTTCACGTCCACTAACTGAGCTCTTAGGAAAGGACACTGATTTCTTCGTAGATTACAAGTGTCTTTAGGCCATTGACGTCCTTAAAAGAAACATTTTTGACTTGCATATTCTGCAGGATCCTGATTGGTCTCTTCCCTTTGAAATCATGACTAATGCATAGATTTTTCTATAAGAGCCATATTGCAGTAGAGGTGAGATTAGATTTCGTTCTCCATTCACTACATGAGCAAAGTTTTAGACCATGCTGATGAATATCCATTGCATATGCTTTATTCTTTCATTTTGGCCTTAAATTCCCAGCTAAATGCATATATATCTCATTAATTTATCAAAATAAACACTCTATAAATTGTATAAAATACTATATTATATAATTAATGTGTTTAATTCTTAAAAAAAGAATAAAGGAATAAAAAAATGAAATGAAATATGAAATACCATAGGTATTGAATGACCATAGATCCCAAGACCTAGTCATCATGATGACTTGGTCGACAAGGAATAAATTAGGGGGAGATAAGGCATACAAATTATACAAAAAACACAATTAAAACCCTAATAAGTTTTGCTCTTTATTTTTTGGGACACAAATTATTTTTTTTCTAATCTCAAATAATAGAACGCTCAACATGAATATTTTAGATAAAAATACGAAGAAAAATACAAAATTGATTTCACTAAAAAATAGTGCACAGCGTGCCCAGGGAACACAAAATAAAAAGTCAAAATAAAAACTTTGTAGACATGTATCTTCTCCATATTGTATCAAGATTGACCAAACATACTTTAATTCTATATAAAATTTAATAAGCTATCTAATGAAGGTGTTTTCATTCAATTTAGAATTAAGATGCAAAAGTTAGGTTTTGGACCCTCATTGTGCACTACACATGTATATTATATTCAATATATTTATTATTTATATTTTTCGAATTCTTTTATTTTTATATAATTGTATATATTATTCAAAACAAATTTATGTAAATAAAATAAAATAAAAACATCAAAATAATATAAAATAAATAATATACTTCAATACATAGATAAAGTATACATATATACACCTATATTATCTATATATACATAATTAATTAAGTATACATATAAAGTTAGAAATACAACAAAAATTCCTAAATATGTATTTAAATAAACTAAAAATCTATAAAACAAATGTATATACTAATAAAATATAAAGTATGAATTAAAACTAAAAATACTAAAATACTGAAATATTTACCTATATTCATACATCTAAATATTAACTTATAATAAAAACCTAAAAAAATAAATTAAAATAGGAATAAAATACAAAATTTAAGAACAAACATTTTTTATGTTTTAAACAAGATTAATTAATTCTATTATTATTTTTCATTGATTTTTAAGGATTTTTAATGAGGGACTTTTCTGGTTCATCCAGGCGGACCAACTAGAATCCTCCCCTTGTTGACTCAGGCCATTTGACCCCTACTCTCTTCCTCAAGCTTTGATGTGTCATACCCTGATTTTCGCCCATTTATCTTCTCCCGATCATCATCACTTGCCTTGGCATGTTGTATGATTAGTGGAGATTGGAACTCCAGGATTCATGCCAAGGTCGGGAAGATACTCGATTTTCATCGATCAGAGTAACATCTCCATTGAAAGTTGCCTCCTCCTTCGTCCTATAGAGTTTTCTCCCCCTGGTTTGATCCCTCTTCTTCCAATCTTATCCCCTCAGGACCTTGGCGTGCCTTCTTTTTGGTGACAACACGGATTTGGTTAGTTCTGCAGCGAGGAAGATCGACTGAGGACAAGATCTAAAGCACTGCCGACTGGTTCTGCTTCCTTTGCTTCCAGGCTAAGTCAAGGAAATTATCCATCCTTATTAGGTAAGCTTTAGGTTTTACTTCTAATTACGTCATTTAATTTCCCCTTTAACCGTACTATTAGACTTAAATTTGAAATCCCCTAATTGACCTTAAGCGTAAGATCTAGACCAAATACCATTGTCTCTAACTATGTCTCTGCCCCTTTTCCATCTCTCATCATTTCCCTTTGAATTATCCATGATGTCCCTCCATCAACCAACCCAGATCCATCATGGATCTGGGAATTCAAGTTTCCTCCACCACACTCGTTGGGAACTATATGCCATTCCACCATTCTGCCATTTCAAGCTTCATCCAAAGGCCAATGGAGTAGCCCATGAGCCCATGAAGTTTTTGGTGCAGGACTTGAATGTTGGAGACCCATCTAGATTTAGAGGTCATACTTGGAGCACCTCCAAGTCATCTGAAATGAAATGAACCTCCATATCTGCCTCGAAGACAACTCCGCCTCATCAGAGGTCAACTGCATGTGCGGAGACCCTCCAGCTAGCTGCTGGACCCAACGTAGCAAGGATTCATTGTCAGAGCACTGAGACAAGATCGATCGAATCTTGTCGGACCTAAGTTCTTTGACTATTCTTATACCCGTTCGCTGAAAGTTGGATGAAGAACGTGACTCGGATCTAATCCACTCCATCTCCGCCTAACAAGACCCCCAGAAGCCTTCATTTTGCATGCTTGTGCTTTCTTTGCAAGTTATGGAGGTCCAAGGCCTCTTTGGATGTGTTTTTCGTCAATGTGCAGGTTACATGAAGCCACATCCTTCCTCGACCTCTTGGGACCCTCCGACGGTCCTTGGAGCTTTTGACGCCACCAGCAGCTATGGACGATGCCTGTTGTGACCATATGGAGCATTTGAGTATCGCGAGAACCGCTTGGTGGAGGTAGAATCGATCGATAGAAGCCAGGAAGACACTTTGTTCTTCCATGCTCTTCATGAGCAAAAGCCACCGTCCGATTAGAGGAGGAGCTCCAGTTTTGATCACGTCTGTTTGATTGTGAGCATCAATGATCGTAAAATCTCACCCCAGATCTAATCTACACATCACATCAGTGAACCAACATTGAGTGATGAGGAGGTGACACACGTCCAAGTGAATTCCATATAGTCGTCCACCCACAGAAGTAGGGGTAATCTTGCCAAATACCACTCCCCCCATTTTTGTATTTTATTTTTTGTCTAAAGTCTTTCATCTTCTGTTAAAATTTTTTAGTGAAATTTGTACTAAAACACCTAGGTTTTTAGAATTTGCAGTTAGGTCCCTCGCCACGTCTCCTCACGTGTGGTTCCATAAGGTCAGGATAACAATCTTGCTCCTATGATCTTCTTCAATAATTTATTACAAATATATTTTATAACTTATAACATTTTGTTGTAAATATAATTTTTAATAAATACATATATATATATATATATATATATTAGTCAGAACAGAAAGTCCACTTGGTCCAATTCCAAGTTCACAAATATAGAAATTTCGTCATGGGTAATCATATACTGTTTATTTCAATCTAATTATATATTTTTAGTCTTTTAGAAAAACATCTGAGAACACGATAAAATCATGTTTCAAAAGATTTTGATTTTAGCGTTGTTGTATGCCATTTTACTCTTAGTTATGGTTACCTCAACGTTCCATTCATGATCTTTGATGGAATTGGAAGAATTTCTTACATAGTTGAAAGCCATATATATATATATATATATATATATTACCTGTGCAATGGTATGGTAAGCCAATTCGAGGAATATATCATACAGTCATGTAATTAGTTCGCTCTTCTGTAGTATTGGATTTGGATAAAGAGATAATGGTTGTATAAAAGAGAATCATGCCTCCTTTGATAAATAATGAAAAAATTCACTATTTTATAAAAATAGAGTTAGTCCAAAATTTGATATTTTTTCATTGTTTTAAAAAAGATCTTATGTAATACAATTACTTTATAGGAATATCTTCTATCCATTATAATACTATATAAAAACATGTCTTTGAATACACATTATCCCAAAAAAATTATGTATATTATATAATAATTTTCTTTACTCGTAAGTACCGTGTTGTAAATGTAATATCTAAACCTTTCTTTTATTATACATTATTCTCATCAACTAACAAATTTCTATTATCTCTTCAAAATGATGCACCTGTAGTTATGATATATATATGATATACTCTCCGTCTTTAAGCATCTTTTCATGTCTATACAATATTTAAGCTACAATCTATGTGCTCATATTTTCTTAGTTGATATTGATTTTGTGTTTGGTCATGTTAATACAATTGTAGATGAATCAGATGTCATTATCAAGTAAAAAAAGTGTCCAAATTACTGAGCCTGTTAAGTGTAAAACTATATATCATATTTTCACACTCTCATGTAATGAGCTAATTTATGTATTTACTTGAATTTACTCTAAGAAAAAAGACCTACCGTATTCACAATTGTTTATGTAAACATGAAAACCCATTGTTTTATTTGCATATATTTTTTCTTATACTTTATCTATGCAGATTTTTCATGTAATATTCAAATATATTTTCAAAAGTTCACTTGAAGGCAAGAGGATTTACCATGCCTTTCCTAATTCTACCACCATGCCTTTTTCACCTGCCTCAAAGCACAGGTATACACACTAGTATATACTATGGCTAGGTTTCATCTCTTGCTTTTTACACTTGGAAATTTCTCCTCCCACTGTACTCTTTCTATGATATCTTCTCTCCCTGCTAACCCCAGATTTCCCCCTTGTCTTTTCTCAGACCTCCTCTCTCTCATTTGAAGACTCAATTTTTTTGTTTACAACCATTCTCCATGTCCTCGCACTCTAAACACTCATCGTCTCTCTCTTTCTCCCTTGTTGTCACTCCACAACATAACTCTCTCTCTCTCTCTTTCTCTCGCATTATTTCTATATTTGGACTATTTCTAGACCACCATATTATATATATGTATTATCTAATGAAATTTATAATAGGTACTATAAGTATGTGTTGGATATTGGAATATGAAGAGATAGTATTTGTGCAAAGGTGTTCCAAATGGATACATTACTTAACTATCTGTGCAAAGGGGTTCAAAAAAGATATCGATGATAAAATTACAAGTACTAAGGGAGTTCAATATAAATTGATAATAATAAGATTTTAATACAAATAAATCTCTTTCACTCTCTTAATATTTTTATATGAATATAATTGGAATAATTACTGAGGTTTATTTTGTTTAGAATATGTTGTCATAAACAATGTGTAATTCATATGATATGGTTTATCTTCCGTCCGGACAACAAAGAAGATCATAATACTTATTATATATACTTATGTTTAACGTGGAAATCGGGAGGTCGGGTTAATTCACAAGGTGAATCAACAGTCATTGAGTTGACCTTGCATGAAATCCAGATTAAAAGAATAATTAACCCACAACAAATAAATCAAGCAATGAAAGCAACTGTGTGGAGTTAAAATTTATCATAACTCTACAATAGATGTGTATAGTGTGCAAGCATGTAGAGGTCGAACACATGGAGCAAGCAGGTAGATCAGGGCAAATGAATGCTCTAAAGTGAGTGTGGTCGATTTGTCTATATGTGCTATTTTTTGTGGGTTTTTTATTTTATATTTTTATATTTTTTTAATTTTATATTTTTATATTTTGATTTTTAATTTTCTGATTTTGTATTATCTTTTTATATTTTTATATTTTTTATATTTCCTTTTCTTTTAACTTATAAAATAGAATATATATATATAATAAGGGAAAGAGAGATAATGTATTTATAAAAATAAGTAAAAATAATCAAAATTCAGGAAATAAAATATTTATGTGTTTTTTTATAATTTTCTAATGTTTTTATGATTTTTCTATATTTTTGCCATTTTGGCATTTTTAAAGTCAGAAATATTCAAAATAGAGAATAGAATAAATATAAGGTTAAAATGGAGATGAAAAATAATAAACAGTAACAAAAATTCTCTAATATTAAAAAAATAAGTAAAAATAATCAAAATTTAGGAAATAAAATATTTATGTGTATTTTTTATAATTTTCTAATGTTTTTGTGATTTTTCTATATTTTTGCCATTTTTCGGCATTTTTAAAGTCAGAAATATTCAAAATAGAGAATAAAATAAATATTTGAGGTTAAAATGGAGATGAAAAATAGTAAACAGTAACAAAAATTCTCTAAAATAATTTTAAAATAAAGATAATAAAATAAAGAAAATTTACAATCAAAAAATAGATTTTTAATATTTTTTACAGATTTTCTATATTTTTATAGAGATTTTTAGTGTTTTCTATTTTGTTATTTTTATTTTATATTTTTTATTGGTTTTTGGTCTGAATATTAAAGACATTAAAATACAAAAAATATATTTTTTTGGGAATTTTTCAAGAAATTTTATAAATTTTATGTATTTTCTAATGTAAATAGGGATAAAAATGCTTGTTTTTTATTTTTTATACATATTAAAATGATGCAAAAATGTAAAATAAAAATATGACGTGGAAATGCAAAGCAACAGGAAGCTAGGGTAATTTTAAGGATTTTATATATGCATGAAATAAATGCAAGAAACAAAGAGAAAATGCACTCTAGTAGGGGTATTTTTGTAATTAAGCCAAAATCCAAGGGCTTGAGTGCAATTTTCCCACAAAGTTTTAACGCAATAAAAATATTCTTGGACAAAAAAATTAAATCCAAAACCCGCAGGCGTTTCCCTGTAAATTTCCCAAACTAGCACGTGACAATCATATGTCTGGCAAGGACTTATTCGCAATAAACAAAACTCCTAGGGGCTAACTTATAATTTTTCCAAAAAGTATTAACTTACTCAAAAAGTTTCAAGGTCAAATGCAAATAACCAAAATAATCAGGGGTCCCCTGTAAAATGGCTGCACCTCACGTGCACCAGTCATATGAGGTGATGTTGATAGGGACCCCAATGTAAATAGTAAAGAGTTTTGGGGCAATTTGTAAATTGTCAAAATAATTAAAAGTACAGACAAAAGTTTGTAAACTATTAAATAAATACACAAAATAGCGAGGGCAGGGGTGCAAAATACCCTTCCCTAGCACGATCTGACGGCGGGTGCTGATCCACTTGCAACGTATTGCGCGACGGACGACCGATGACGGTTCACGAGCAATGGCCCAGATCAGATCTAGCGAACGAGATCAACGGCTGAGGCTGGCCCGGATCTGAAGGTTGTTGTGCGATCTAGAGAGGGGCCTTCGATCTAACGGTAGAGGACGTCGATGGAAGAACAGGGAGGAGCTCCAGTTGGGCAAACTTCCTCCGGCCAACGAGTCCTCCTCTATCGCGTGATGAACCTCCAAAATGGCCTGGTCGACTCCAACAGGCCTGCTCTAGGTGGTGACAGTGTTAAAACACCCCGGCGATAGCCGGAGTTCTCCCAGGAGGGTGGCGGAGCACACAGCTCCTAGCTAACTCTGGCGCGTCTTAAAAAATGCCTCTGAGCACGTTCTATACCTAAGACCTGCAAGAAAAGGGTGAAAGGGACGCGGAAAAACTGTCACGACCCCACAACAAGGCAAAATGTGCTGGAAATGTGGGATCGAAGCTAGTCGGAGCAAGCTCCGGCGAGGTGGATGGTGAAGATGGCTGAATGGGTTTTAATCGAAACGGGAGATGTGGATAAAATCCAACGACTAAGGGGAATCTAAAAATGCAAGAAACAAAGGGAAAATAAACCTCGAAGGAAGGTAGCACCTGAGATGAGTACTTCGACGACCACCTTAGCCGAAGACGGTGGAGACCAACTTGCGACATGCTTAACTCAGCTCCAGGGAGCTGGAGGAACTCCTGTCACGAGCTCTAGTCCTGAGCTCGCGGAAGAGAGGGAAAACACGTCAAAAGACGGTTTAAATTCGCCATGGACGTTTGGATGGGTTTTTGTAAAAGAGGATGAGCGGGCTCCAAGGACGATGCAGATCTTGCGAATCGCTGCTCCGATCCACGATGTGAAAGCTAGGCGTGTAAGCTCAATGTACGAGGAAAAAAAGTCAAAAAGAGACCTAACCGAAATGGTGAAGGATCTGACCACGAAAAAAACCAAGAAAATGGGTGTAGCTACAGGTCCAGTGGTCACAGACCTGGGGTCAAGGAGTTGACCCTAGGTCAACGGATCGCGTGGCCTGATTGGGCCACGTCATCCGCAAAAAGACAAGAATCGAATAAAAGATTTGTAAAATCATTTAAAATAATAAACGAATTTATTAATTTTAGTTATAAATGAAAAAATATTTATAATTTTTTAAATTATTTTATTATGATTTTTATTTATTTTTTAGAGGTATAAAATTACAAGTTCCTTTTTTAAGGGTTATATAGGTATATTTATCTATATATTTTAATACTTTATTTTTCATTTTATGTATTAAATTTTATTTATTTTGTTTATTATTTTATATATTTATAACTTATTTTTAAAAACTTAAATATATTTTATTCTATTTTTCTTATTTGATATATACAACTAAATAAATAGAAGTATATTCTTTATAGGTATATTTATTGGTATTATACCTATGTGTTTTATATAAGTATTTTATTTTTATATTTATTTAGTGCTTTATTCATGTTTTAATATACACATAAATTATAAATAATAATTAAAAAATTACAAAAATATAAAATTATAAAAATAATGAATAATAAATAAAATGAATATTTTAATTGGGTAAAGTATATAATAGGGTTCCAAAACCTATCTTTCAAACCGTAACTCCAAAAAATATTAAACCACCTTCATAAAATAGCTTATTAAAATTTATATATAATTAAAGTGATTTTAGTACATTCAAATTTTTATTTGAGAGATACAGGTCTGGGAAGTTGGTATTTTGGAATCTTCTTATCTGTACATTATTTTTGTGTGAAATAAATTTTTTTTCTATATTTAATTATCTACAACTTTCATGTACAAAGTTTTTTTATTTGAGGTATAAAAAGTGGAACTAAAAATAGGTCCCAAAAGTAAATGAAAATGAATAAAAAATAAGTATTTTTATTGGTTTTTGGCCCTTATCTCCCCCTATTTATTCCTTGTCGACCTAGTCATCGAGATGCCTATGTCTCGGGATTTCGGGTCATAAAATATTTGCAATATTTTATTCTTTTTATTTTATTTTCTTTATTCTATAATTTTGGCACTAAAAACAGTATTTTACACACCTTTTGTACAATAATGTATGAATGATAAAATTTCTAAATTAATAGTATTTACACACATTTACTAGGATTTTTAAGGACAAAATGATATAATAAAGATGATGAAATAGATATTCATCAACTATGTTCGTCAATGGGTATGTACGTATTAGGTATGATAATATTATTATGACTGTCATATCGTATTATGTAATATCATGTACTAATAATACATATTTTTATCTAAAATTTTAAGCGTGCACTCTTTTTTAACCACTTAATCTTGTGAATGTCATATCTTCTCAACTTATACATGACAATGCTTACTATTATTTGTCCAAAACATATAAATTTTGGCTATATCAAACTTGTTATGTGTACACATATTGCTTATATAATCCATATATGTATATAAATATTACCGGTCCCATTTTTAAAAAAATGGACTAAAATGTCTATCCCCTTCTTTCTAATCCTCCTCCCACATCATCTTCCTCCTCCTTCATTTGCTCTTCCAAGCTCTTGTTCCTCCACCAACTCCTCCCAACCGCCCCCAACCCCTCCCTTCACCCCCATGCTTGCCGCTTTGCCCCCTAGCTCCTGCCCCTATTGGATATGCAAGCCTACGATGAGGCATTATGCAATAAATGTTATTGAAAATAATTCCTTAACCTAAAATTAAGAATAAGTAACTTGAATAATTAGTCCCTTTGTACAAAAGGGTTATGCACTATGGCCACCTTAATAGTCATGCATTTATTGATTCAAATATTGGATAATAGAGGCAGGTTCCTGGATGATATCTAATGAGTTAGATTGAGGACTCACTAAGCACCATCAAGTGATTGTTAAGAAAGGATCTCCAGCTTGAGAAGGAGATGGAAATCCTTCTCTAAAGGCTGATATCTGATCGAGCTATGGATGCAGGTCCTCTGCATTGGAATAAAGATTCAAAGGGGTCTGGTAAGTTAGGTCAAAGAGTTGACTTAACGAGGCCGAGATAACTAAAGACCTATCTCGTATAATGTCATGATATAGGAATGCATCCTCTGACCAAAGACAAATGTATTACTATATGTCTGAGTGTATACAATAGATTGACCATTAGGTTGATGACCTACTCAAGGTCTATAACTGGAAAGCTGGTGTGAACTCGAGGGCATATAAGTAATACGATCTCTCATAGCGATCATTGAGGTTCTCTACTAAACTGGAACATGTGAGCTCACTCATGAGATATTGGGACCAAACAAAATTCATGTATGGTCGTCTTACTTTGGAAGCATGACATGATTTGTATGTATGACATACACTTTTGGAAAGCATATGATCGATACAAATTCCCAATGATCTAATGAGAAATTTAATGATAAAACCATGAAGAAGATAGTTCAAATGAGATCAAAACTTCAAGTTTTTTCTAGGCCATCAAGTATACAAGATGTACGAGTATTAGGAATACTCGAGGGTGATGTGATCTTAAATGATTGTATAACCACAATGCTTCCATTCCGCGGGAGTGTTGAAACGTGTTTGGATTTTAGTGACTCCTCTCAATGGAGTAGATGTCAAATATTAATGCAATTATGGGATATTAATCCGAATATGATTCACATTTAATGAGAAGTTGGGATATTAGGTTTGATATGATCAGAAAACTCTGAGGGATCTTCTAGATCTAGATATGAAATATGATCTCCTTATCCAAGCCACTCTACATGTCATATGCAATCGCCCTAACCTTATCTCCAAGTATCTGAGGAAAGTTACTATACATGGCATATACAATCGCCCTGACCTTATCTCCAAGTATATGAGGAGAAGGCAGACAATTCTTGAAAGAGTTCAAGAATTGTTCCATGAGCAATATTATCTAAGATTTAGAAATCTGGATAACTTAATATGATTTAATAATAAAAAGTAATGTGGATAGAGATTTCTAGTATAATTAAATTGGATTTATTTATCAGGGATAAGATTAATGTGGATAACAATTTTCGCAATAATCATGGATAATGTGGATATGATCCATAATATTCAAGAGAGAGTTCGTTGTGAATGAGATTCACAATTTATATGTTAATGTGGATCGTATTCACATTACATAATTTAATGTAAACATGATTTATATTAAATACTGGTTGGAAGAATTTAATACTCAATAATCAATGGTATAATTGCAATTATCACAAATAATTTTGAAATATTTTGCGATTCTATTATTCAACTACTCAATAATGGATAAATTAATTTGACCTATTCCACTACTAAAGTAGATGCCCAAAAGTTGTTAAAATCATGGTGGACGTCCTTCCTATATTTAGTAAATGAATGGAAAAACATTTAAATAACTCCATTTATCCATAAATTATTTTTAATGAGTTAAATTCATTTTTTATTTCATAATTTTCGGCTGCCAAGCCAACTAGTACGACTAATTGACCTAGATCGGATTTGATCCGATCTTCATGCTTCCCTGATGTGCAAGGCCAATACCTTGCCTTCAAGTTCTACCATAGCCTTGGTTAACAAGTCTTGGATGTGATCCAAATCCTTAGGGAACTAGCTTTTGTATAACAGATGTGTGGGGACTCATTGTTTTGCATATGATGCAAGTTTTGAATAGATTTTCACTAGAATGAAAAGCTATTGTTTATGCATTATTTGTATGAAATTTTCAAATAATAAAATATATTTATAATGTAAAAATATGTCCCCAAAAAATAACCAATTGTTGTCTCGAATGGTGCATAAATAAAAATTCGAAAACTCCTCACAATGACATTTTTTGCATGTATTCACGAATCTGTAATAAATTTAATTTTTATTATATTTTTCCTGTAATAAAATGTGAAATAAATACTTTAAATAAGTAGAGGATTAAATTAGAAAATACATGATTTTATTTATTCACCATTCTTGCTCTGCTTACCATAGATATTCCATATTTAGTGGAGATGGGATGGATAATGAAAATATCATTGAACTTACTTTTTTAAATGTGTTTATCATTCAAAGAAAATCAAGGAAATTATGAATTTATCCATATTAGTTGACTCTTAACATTTTTGATAATATTTGATTAAACATCAAAGACCATTGAATGCAAGATTCATGACAAAAACCCTAGGTTATCCTACTATAGTTGTAGGACAACTTTACATGCAAAACCAATAACATGTTTTCTTGATATGCTTAGAAATTTAGGATCTTAAAAGTGTTTTAAGATGTCTAATATTTTTGAGTGATTACTATATAATGTCGGTAATCAAAGTTGCTCGATAAAAACACAAGTACATTGATATTATTTTGTATTATTCTCAATCAGAATGGTGAAGGTGCCTACACCATGTATACTGGCTTGGTTCCTTAATTAGCTCCTTGCATGTCAAGGAAATGCTCCCTCCCAGCATAACTCAAGTGTTTTGGTCAGATCAATTTTTTAGGAATGAATAATATGGTAAGTCTAATTGTACTCTAATTATTTACATGAAAAATAATACGTACTTGTGAGAGCTAATACTATATAGTAATATCAAGAAAATCCTAATTGTTTGTTGGTTGCATTAGATTGATAATTGATATAATATGATTAAATCGAATTAGATCCAATAAAAAAACTCTAATATTAATAGAGATTTCATTCCCATAGAATATTAATCATGTGAACTTTGTTTTTAATGATTTATTGAAATTTAAATGGGACATGGAGGATCATATAAATGACAGCCATAGTCTCACATCAAGGCGAAGTGCTCCATCGCCATGGATTGTATGTTAGAGATGTCTATCTGAAGAGATATCTCCTACATACAAGGGCACATGGATCAAGCTCTTTGATTCTCAAAAGAGTTAGGTAGTATATGTAATGACCCCAATATTGATTCCTAATATAATTGAGGTAGTATTGGATTGTGCATAACAAGTTCTAATCATGTTGACAGTTGATTCAATTAATAATGGGTCAAAATCACCTTCAGGGTGGTGGACTCAAAAGTTGAAGATCGAATTGGAAAATGCAAGTTGGACTTGCTAGGCTGGAATGAGTTCCCGCTTCTTTTTATCCGATTTACAGTTTCTCTTATTATTGGGATGTAGCAAATGTAAAAAGCAGATCCCATATCTTACTAGAGATATAATGGTAAGCATATCTCTTGCATTGAGAGTGAATAAGGGAACGGACTTTCATAGTTTAAAAGGCAAGACTACTTCGATATAAAATACTTAATCAACGTAAAATATATATATTTATCCATTTTTTCTTATTTCAGATAACCTTCATTAAATGCACTAAAATCTATACTCAATAATAACAAGTAAAATATCATGGATTCGATTCATGATTAAGATGTAGTACTTGCAGCTGGACACATAGTGTATGTGGTTGCAATGTGCAAATTTCGTCATGATGACGAGTATTAACAATAAAAAATATAACCTAGGACTTGTGTGTCTCTATAGTCTTGATCTCTCATTGAGTGTGTTTCAGAGGTAACACATAGATGATGAACGTAATTGTCAAGAACCTTCTAAAAATCGAAGAAGATGTTTTGGAAAACATACTTTTTTAATGGCATGGTTCACTGCATTATGCAGAATGGTGGCTCGATAAGTGATGATGTACTTAAAATATTTGAGTACCTGCCTTAACCAAAGTCCTTTAGAGTTAAGATGGGTGTGGATAAGATTAATGTCATCATTCTATTTTCTGTTCTCTTGTCTTTCATGATCCATCATAATATCCATATAGTATGAATGGTATAAAGCTAGAATAAATTTTTAAATACTCTTGTATTGAAGTCCATCGGGGGCATGTTCAATTTAAGAGATCATTTATCTTAAGCAATGGTTGTCTAACTGTTAACGAAGCATAGTGAAAGCATGGGTCCAACCCATGTAAGAAGGAGAGTCAAAGAGTTGACTATACTTTTGTGACTTCCATAGATATGACATCCATGGACTCGTATGAATGCCAATACTGCAACAAGTCGATGTGCTAATGGTATCTAGACTATCTAGGATCTCTAAAGAAGGACTCGGATAGTGCATCGTCATATTCTACATCTACATATCATCAATGAAATTGACTTATAAGATAAGATTAAAGTATGATAAATAGTTTCTCCCTCTTTGGATAACACTTGCAATTGGTTGCATATGTTTTTAAAGATTGGAAAATTTGATCGTAAGGTTTTATAGTCATCCACATAGGAGTTGATGCAATTGTCGCAATAATCTCCATTAGATAGATCGACTACATGAAGGCTACGGTTTGGGCCTTAGCGCATAACGAAGGTGTGAAGATCACATCATGTGCGATCAAGAGCGACTAGTCATACTAGTTTCTCAGGGCCGCTGAAACTAAAAATTAAAGAGATGAAACCACATGATTTGAGAACATTTCTCAAATCATTTCATCAAGATCATGAACAAGATATAGGAATATCTCTTGAAGTGTGGTTGCGATCATTGTCTCTAAAGTGATCTAATCTCACGGAGGAGTCACTTAAGAGTGCGGGGATGAGATGTGTGCTTCTCGTAATCCAAGTTAAAGATCTGAGAAATGAATCTCATGATTTTGTCTCACAATTCGATGTCTTCTTCATGATCGAGGGGCACAAAAAAGATGATTGTCCACGAGCTATCGATCCGGCAACACGATGGCGTAGTGACAATGACTATTCTCTCTAGGTCAAGAGGTGGATGGCTACTCTTGAGATAGAGGGGGGTGTGTTATAAGAATGTGAGAGAGTTTGCACGTGAAATTATGTTGTAAAAGAAGTGCCAGGGTTGCCCTTTCTTTTATAATTACTAGCATACTCGGTCATGGAGGTTCCGGGATAGTGTATAAAGGATTAACAGAAGATGGAACCGTAATTGCTGTGAAGAAGTCCATTAAAATCGATTAAAAGAAAAGTAAAGATTTCACCAATGAACTGTTTATTCTCTCTCAAGTCAACCACACCAACATAGTCAAGCTTTTGGGATGTTGCTTGGAGAATGACTCTCCGATGCTTGTTTACGAATTCGTTCCTAGAGGCACACTCTTTTATTACATCCACTAGGATGTATCCCGCGCTTCGCGACGAAACAAAATTGAGTTGCTTTGATTTTAAAAAAACACCGAGTTTTACTATTTCATTTTAACACTAAAAGACGATTAAAAAAGTTGTATTGTGAAAAGTTTAGTTTATATTTTTGTGGAAAAACTACATGCCAAGAATAGAATAAGTTCATATAAGACAATTGCAGACAACAACCACCATTGAAGTAAAACAAAAGTATTTAATATGTACAATTATATTGCAAGAAAATCTTATTAACTAACATAATTATACAACTATGTGGAGTCAGTTTAATATTGACTTAAAATTTAACTGATGTTAATTTGTAATGATTATGTAAATAAATTAATAAGAAATTGTAAGTTAAATAATAGAAGTAAAAAGAAATATATCTATAGAAATTATTTGTAATTCTCCTTGCAATTGATGTAAACCAAACTTTAATTGATTTAATCAGAAGCAAATATTAAACATCATAAATAAAAAAATAGCAAAAGATTAAAAAAAGAGAAGTTGTCTTCTTTCCATTGATACCCTATCTCTGTGATAAATAAAATTTTAAAGATTAGTATAAATATAGTTATATGTAGATATTTCATAATTTATTTTTAAAAATTTATTGTTTTGTACATATAATATAAAAAAGATACTTAATTGATGAGTTATCTGGGATTTGAAGTAGATGAATAAACATACTATAAAGCGGTCAACCAACCTTGAATCTTAGAAAAGAGGTGAAAAATTAGAAAACAAAATTATAGAATTATGTGAAAAATATAATCAAGTATAAAAAATTTTCAAATAGAGTATTGTACACATGTATCCAATCCATGCTACCTCAGGCATATCTATGTTTATGAAGAACTCAGAGGTTAATATTAAACAAACGAAGGTTCTTTCTGTAGAAGAGTTAGTGTGAAAAAATATAGGTGATAGTATAAAATTAATATTTTTTACGTTAAAGAAAAGGAAAAAATTATACATTTGATGTACAATCATATTTGAGAAGATAATATCAATTTTATGTTTTTTTTCATGTGTGTGTCTTCTATTTATGAACATGTTTTGCGATACTAAACAAAATTGTATGCCCTAAACATCTAGAATGATTTATAAAAACGTAAGATGGTGCTTTAAAATTTAATTTCACATTATAATGTAATTTCATATACTGATTAAGTGGATTTCTCTGAAAATTGGAGCTTCAAGATCATCAAAATAAAAAAAACTTATATCTCGGAATAATAACATAATTTCCACGCTAATGTCTGGTGGATTTTCTGTAATTTTAAATTTTTTTATTGAATTTTTATGTATTTTAAAAGTTTGTATGTGGTTTTATGATTGATTTTTGATTTATTAAAAAAGATAAGATCATATTTATTTTTTAAACAAACACTAATACTATATATAGTAAAATATTAGGTAACTTGAGATATTTTTATTAGAATTTTATCGTATGCAGTTGAATTAATATAAATTTATTAATATATAAAAATAATTCCTATTAGCTTGCTTTGATTTGTGAGATTTTATGTATATAGACTCTCTATTCGAATTCCCTAAGCTTTTAATCACTTTTAGGTGTAAAGATTTGTTCCCTCAACATTTCAATCGATTCCAGATATTGACCAACAAATTATAGATCCAATAGTTAACCTTTTATAAAAATATTCTTAGCTCCATTAGACTTGTGTTTCCTTTTCTTTCACCTTTTATTTGTTTTCTTTTCTTTTTGCTTCTCATTTCATCTTCTTTGTTGAGATTGATTCTCCCTAATAAAAACTCTTACTCTTGACAGGCTCCAAAAAATGATTATCTTTGAACCAGCATGTACTTCATCAATGAAAAAATCATGAGGAATCATCTATTATATATATCGGTCCATTCCCGTGACAAACTTGTCCATTCTTATCCTTCACTTTGTTTGGACTACCACAATACATCATGATCTTCCAATTTAATTCAAAAAGCAAACACTCTAATTTCTGATGTTTTCTCTATGCGTAATTGCATTCGATTTTAACAATATCAAGAAAATTATTTGTAACCGGTAGTGTTATTTGGATACAACAAACCCTAATTAATCTAGTAAGATTCCCAACCTCATTAATAAACAAACACATGATTCTTCGTTACCTTCTTCCTATCGTCCTCAACTAGCAGCACGACGACGCTGATCGTCTCTACATGATTTGGATGAGCCGCTAAATCAGCCCTTTAATAGTGTTGTTTTAACACTTCATTTGTCATCGCAGTAGGGCCGATTAGGGTCATCAAAGGCCATCTCATTTAAATATAGCAATCGAAATAAGATGGTCGTATATTTTATTTTACTTGGCAAGAAACCAAGGTCGAACTCAAGGACACGAGCCTCCCTCATATTATCCAAATTTTAATCTATCTAATTAAGTGTTGGATTAAAGTAGCAAAGGTCAAATTATGGAAGAAGACACCACAATGCATTAAAGAAAAGAAGAAACATGCATTTTTATATTTTATTTTTATCAAGAAAATAAACGCGATGAAATGCATCAAGAATATGCCTGAGACCATAAGTAAATGAGCCATTAAAATACACGTCAAATCAAGGTTAAATTAAGAAGCAATCTTTATTCATGTAAAAATAGGAATGAGGATCAAGACACTTAATCAATAATCTACTACTTCAAATTTCGTAGTGTCTAATGTGAAATGAAAGCATGCCATAAGGAAGACAATAAAGAGAGCTTCAAAATGCCACTGAAATTACCTGAAACAGAGTTATGAAGCTTAAGATATGCAATAAAGAAGACACGGGTATAAACGCAAGAAAACATGAAAAGATAACTACAATCAGGTCCCTGGAAGGGATTAAAATGTAAATAGAAGAATGTTCAGGGCCTTCCCTTTAAAATACCCATAGGCATAGGGGTATTTTTGCAATTTTGAAACCCACGACGGTATGATTGCAAAATACCCAAGTACGCGTGAGCTGCACGTGATCCAGGACCTGGATGAAAATTGAAGAAGTCAGCGGGGGCTCTGCGTAATTTACCCAGATGATACGTGCTATGCACGCGCCATCTAGGTTTGGAGGAAGGTTGAGGCTCGGTAGAGGCTCGGGGTGCTTCGAGTCGGCTCGGGCGCTGGATCGGGCTTGGTGCAGGCTCGGAGAAGGCTCGAAAGAAATGAACCTCCAGGCTTGGGTTCGGATAAGGCTCGGGACATCCAAGCATGGATCTCAGACGCTGAGGCTCGGACTTCGTCTGGAGATGACGCGTGGCTGATCGTACACCGTCAGATCTACGAAGATCCAACGGTATCTGATGTCGTTGGCGTGGCTTCATCTGGGCCGTCAGATGGTCGCTGGATGAGGACCATCCAACGACTGCTGTGCTTCCTCCTCCATCTTCAGCTGGCGGCAAGTTCAGAGCTCCGGCGAAGGAGCTCCTTCTCCGCCGCTCCATCTCGTGCACGGTGGAGCTCCCTAAGACCTCTTCGAAGGTTGGAGATGAAGCTCAGGTCTTGGTCGAGCTGCAGCTGTCGATGACGAAGGTACTCGTCACACCAGTGACGGATACGGTGCTCGCGAAGCCCAGTCCGGCGAGAATTCCAATCATTGAGGAGCTAATTACCTTCATGGTTAGAGACAAGTCGAAACAAGGGAAATACGTGCGTGGATGGAATGGGAGCTTTTGTGGGCGAAGAAGATGGAAGATCTGAGCTTCTCCACCGTGGAAGGCGGAGAAGAAGGGTCGGATGTGATCTGAGGTTGTGAAGGGAAGTAGAGGTATGGGAAGTGTGCGCGCGAAAGGGTGTTGTGAGTCGGAGCTCGGGGAGTGAGCGATGATGGTCGAGAAGGAGGAGAATGACCTAATTAATTAAGGAAAATCAAGAAAAAATGCAAGGGAAGAAGAAGGAACTTACCTAACATCGGGCAGCCAGAGGGCTTGTGCTCGAGCTCCGAGGAGGAGCTCTGCATCATCGCTGAACTCCCTCAGCCTTGGGGAGCAGCTTGGCGGGCTCGGAGCACTGCGACTCCGCCTTGGAGGGCGAAGGGTCATCACCGGAGGCTCTGGTCGCCATCGCTCGGTCCGGCCATCTCCCCCTATCACAGGGAGATGGTGGATGGCTGTGTCGTGCCCTGCGTACAGGTGGACACGGGCTATCGGAGGAGGGAAGGGTGTATTTGAAGAAGGTGATGGTGGTGCTGATGAGTGGAGTCGTGGATTGCGAGGGGGTTATGGGATGACCGAGAGGACGTCGTGGATTGTGGTCATGTCCGCGAGGAAGGGGGAAGATGGGTGAAGACCGTGAGGTGGTTAGCGATAGAGGGGAACGTCGGAGGAACGAGAGAAAATAGGAAGGGCTGGGTATCCGCCCGAGTAGAGAACGTGCGAGTGAGGAGCGCCTGGAGGTTGACGATGACCTGTGGCCATTGGATTTGGAGATCCAACGGCGGACGTTTGAGCGCTGAAGAACGGTCTAGATTAGATTTTAGGCGACATGATCAAAGGGTCGTCGATGATGCCACGTGTCGCTTTGGAGACGAAGCACAAGCGGACGACCGAGATGTGATGGAAATGCAGATCAAATGGCTAAAAACACATCGGGAATGTGAGGTCGCGATTTCAGCTCCAAACGATGATCTGATGGCGGAGGTCCTGACATGTGGCGCGAGAAGGAAAAAGCAGATACGTGCGGTGATGATGTAATCCTGGGGATGATCTGATGGCTGTGAAGAAGGGCATACGTGGAGGAAGCGCAACCGTTGGATCGAGATGAAGATCCAACGGCCCTAGGCGACGGCGGATGAGACAAAGAGGCCAGGCCACGTGGCCCAATCAGATTATTCCGAGAGATAACTCGAGATATGAGGGTCAATTTGGACGAATTTGAGAGAACTCAAAACATGAAAGTTGTAGATCTCAATGAGGTCTACAAGTTTCATGTTGACCAAAAATGAAAATGAGATCAAATGAAGACTCAAAATATTTTAGAGGGTATTTTTAAGGCTAAAAATACCACGGATTTTAATTTTACCATTTTTTTGTGATCTTTAATTTATTAGAGACTATGATAATTAAAAGACATTATCTGGTTTTTATTGACACAATTTTAAGCAAGGGGGTTAATAATAAGAAATTTAGATGATGAAATTGGGTTTCATCACCCCCCCCATACTTAAACTATGCTCGTCCTCGAGCATCAAAAAAATGAATAAGCTGGATTAACCCCCTTGTACTTGTGAGTACATGATCCAATTTGTTCAAGTCGACTCAACTTTAGAGTTCCAAAATTCCTAGAGTTCAACCTAACTTTAACCAAGGCGCACCCAATTCCTCTAATTATCTAGACTCTCTCTGATGTACATATATACTAACGATATGAAATTTAGTGTTGACTGTGTTTCCAAGAGTAGAGTCAAATTGTCACCTAAAGTCTTGGTCCAAGAAAATCTCCTAAGGACCAAATCCTCAATACTAGGGAGTAAATCAAATCTTGCATCCAGTCCACCGTCTCTTTAGTTGTCAGACTTAGAAAATGTAGATGGAAGGCAAGTAATGGAGGGCATGGGATTGTGTCATTTATTCTCTCCCTCTCATTGGAACAAGGATTCTCTCTAGTGCCTTTTTACGCAACACACATTTTTTTGGTATTTATCAGTGCGTCCGTCAAGAGAAGTTGGAGCCGTCTTTACTTGTTTTCATGGGAATACACTGGGTGTGTCTTTTTTGAGTACCTATCGTACCTTCGACACCCAGACTTGTAGCATTTACGATGCAGAGCCCTTTTTTGGTGCAAGCCCGACTCCTGGTCCTAATAGCAGTGGTCCAAGTGGACACTTTGAAATGTTTGGGAGCGCTCGCCTTTGGTGGAAGCTCTTTGATATGTAACTTTGTAGAATGAGAGCTTTTCTTTGACATTTCATTTATTTGTGGTATTTTGGCTAGATCCACTGCTTTTACCAAGAGTTGGCGCACACTGATCAGCATTTTTTATTTAATCACACCCTGGCACTTTGGTCAATATCAAGAGATTAGTATAAGAACCAAGTTCTCATACTGGCTAAAATTTGCTGACTCTCAGGTTTCATGAAGCCTTCAAAGATTTTATCCCATCCTCGAGCATCATTAGATCAAATCCTAACTTGAATTCCTCATCCCAATCCCTCAGGTGAAAAGTCAACTCATCTCATCAAAACCGCAGTCGTGCATGTGATGTGCTGATCATATTCTTATTGTCTGAGACTAAGCATGGAATATAGCATGCAAATCTAGAAACCTAGGGAAATGTGGATGATTAAGTCTAAGACCCTGATGGCTAAGGCTGGTTAACCTAAAATCTCAAAGACCTCATAAAACTTAGTTTCTTCAATCATTTCAGATCCTGGGTGGAAGTGTAAAAGTAGAGGATTAATCCAACTCCTTCATTCAGAAACTTTTTTTTGAGACTTCAAGAGATATTAGGACTACCTAAACTCAATTAAGCATCTGCATTCAGCCAGTATGGATGTAAGTACAGGCCGAAGCCCGTTGCTTGAGGATGGGGCCTTACACGATGTCCTATAAACCATCCAATCTGCTAAGGGCGAACCCTCACTGAATGCGGCTACTTAATTGGGCTTAGTAGTCACGAATGGCTCCTGAAGGGTTTTTTTGGGTTTTTCTCATTTTTAAGGATTTTAATAGAAGGTTAAAACACACGTTACACTCAACTTTCCTTGAAAAGAGATAGAAAAAATTTCAAAACCATGTCACACAAAAAAAAAGGTTTTCAAAACATTTTTCAAAAGATTTTTCAAAACAAGAAAAACTCATTTTTCAAATCATTTTTGAAATTTTTTTATCAAAATAGTGTAACATAATATAGAAAAGACGTGAAAAACTTCTGAGTCCTCTTAGTCCAAAGAATTTTACTTTAGCCAAAAAGTTTTATTTTTCAAATTTTTTAGATTATAGCTAAAGTAAGTATACTGTATATACGATATACCCCCCTATACTTAAACTTTGCTATGTCCTCATAGAACTAGATGTTACAAGTACATAGGTCCATTTAAATATAGAGAAATATACAGGAGCTAAGAGGGGCTCCCCCTATACTTAGGTTAGAAATAACCTATGTATAAAGGCAAGGAAAGGAGAGTAGAGAAAATCACGGGGACTCGGGTCCCCCCTATACTTAGGCTGAGATCAGCCTAAGTATAAAGATGAGATTTGCTGGTGGGAGAGACCCAAGGTGAATGAAGAAAGATGGATGGATTTACAAGTGAGCGGATGAATCTACGGAGATGGATGTAGTGACTAAGGCTCTGGGGAGTGTAACGACGCAAACATGGCTCAATCAAGTATACAACATCCTTTAATTTCACCAACTCACACATGAAACCAACCGAGGTTGGTTTATTATCTTGTCGGTTTTATTGGTGATAAAACTTTAGATTTTACGCAGAGAAAAATGTTAAGTGAAAATCAATGCGTAGACGAGGGTGTTGCTCTCCCAAAATCAAATTTTACTCCATTTTTGGTTGACTTGCAATTAATAGTCCCAATTTTCTTAAGGTTTTCACTGATTAAAGATGAGAACATAAACCAAGCATTCGTCGTCTACCATTCATTCCCATTTTCCATTAACCTAGATGATTAAGCTAGGAGGGGAAATCGAGAAAAACCATGTATTCGATAAAAATCGTGATCTAGGCTAATCAAGAAATCATGCAGTGACTTGGCAAAAATCCGTAAAAAAAACAGGGGTTGTTTTGAAGAACAAAAACTCATGTATGCAAGTCGATAAAAGCTGCAACTAACATGCTTCTATTAGCGGGAAAATTGTCTATTGATTTTGACTGAGTGAAGCAAGGTTAAGTGCATCTTTGATTAATAGTGTGTCCTACCTATGAGCAAGCACATGGAAATGCGAATTTTAAACTAAGCTCGAAGAGCTGCGTGCCTGGTCCTAGGTCGACACTCAAGTGGGGACGATCCCCACACAACCACATATAATCGTTCATTTACAAATGCGAGCCTTCGATCGAAGACCGCTGTAAAGACGGTTATTACATGAACAGGAATAAAAATGCTAGACATTTTTTTGTTCTTTTCTATTTGCTCTAAGTAAGCTTATGCGACTCCTCACAGCGGGAAGCGCTAGCTCCTCGCCTCCTTGACTGAACAAGGGCCCTGCCACAAAAACGAAGGTTAGAGATCAAATAAAAAGACAAATTTTATAATGCAACATAAATGAACAAGATGACCTATAAAAATGAAACACTTAATTAAATAAACAAAATTCCAAATAATATAAGAAATGAGCCGTGTCCCTGGCAACAGCGCCATTTGATGAGCCACTAAATCGGCCCTTTAATAGTGTTGTTTTAACACTTTATTTGTCATCGCAGTCGGGCCGATTAGGGTCATTAAAGACCATCTCATTTAAATATAGCAATCGAAATAAGATGGTCGTATATTTTATTTTACTTGGCAAGAAACCAAGGTCGAACTCGGGGACACGAGCCTCTCTCGTATTATCCAGATTTTAATCTATCTAATTAAGTGTTGGATTAAAGGAGCATAGGTCAAATTATGCAAGAAGACACCACAATGCATTAAAGAAAAGAAGAAACATGCATGTTTTATATTTTAATTTTATCAAGAAAATAAACGCGATGAAATGCATCAAGAATATGCCCGAAACCATTAGTAAATGAGCCATTAAAATACACATCAAATCAGGGTTAAATTAAGAAGCAATCTTTATTCATGTAAAAATAGGAATGAGGATCAAGACACTTAATCAATAATCTAATACTTCAAATTTCGTAGTGTGTAATGTGAAATGAAAGCATGCCATAAGGAATACAATAAAGAGAGCTTCAAAATGCCACTGAAATCACCTGAAACGGAGTTATGAAGCTCAAGATATGCAATAAAGAAGACTAGGGCATAAACGCAAGAAAACATGAAAATATAACTACAATCAGGTCCCTGGAAGGTACTAAAATGTAAATAGAAGAACGTTCGGGACCTTCCCTGTAAAATACCCACATGTACAGGGGTATTTTTGCAATTTTGGAAACCAGCGAGGGTATGATTGCAAAATACCCAAGTACGCATGAGCTGCACGTTATCTAGGACCTGGTTGCAAATTGAAGAAGTCGACATAGGCTCTGCGCAATTTACCCAGATGGCACGTGCTATGCACGCGCCATCTAGGCTTGGAGGAAGGCTGAGGCTCGGCAGAGGCTCGGGGTGCTTCGGGTCTGCTCGGGCACTGGATCAGGCTCGGTGCAGGCATGGAGAAGGCTCGGAAGAAACGAGCCTCCAAGCTAGGGTTTGGATAAGGCTCAGGATATCCAAGCCTGGAGCTCGGACGCTAAGGCTCGGACTTTGTCTGGAGATGACGCGTGGCTGATCATACACCGTCAGATCTTTGAAGATCCAGCGGTATCTGACGTCATTGGCGTGGCTTCATCTGGGCCGTCAGATGGTCGTTGGATGAGGACCATCCAACGGCCGCTGTGCTTCCTCCTCCATCTTCAACTGGCGGTGGGTTCAGAGCTCCGGCGAAGGAGCTCCTTCTCCGCCGCTCCATCTTGTGCACGGTGGAGCTCCCCAAGACCTCTTCGAAGGTTGGCGATGAAGCTCAGGTCTTGGTCAAGCTGCAGCTATTGATGGCAAAGGTACTCGTCACACTAGTGACAGATACGGTGCTCGCAAAGCCCAATCCGACAAGAATTCCGATCATTGAGGGGCTAATTACCTGCATGGTTAGAGACAAGCCGGAACAAGGGAAATACGTGCGTGGATGGTATGGGAGCTTTTGTTGGCGAAGAAGATGGATGCTCTGAGCTTCTCCGCCGTGGAAGGCGGAGAAGAAGGGTCGGATGTGATCTGAGGTTGTGAAGGGAAGTAGAGGTATCAGAAGTGTGCGCGTGAAAGGGGGTTGTGAGTCGGAGCTCGGGGAGTGAGCGATGAGGGTCGAGAAGGAGGAGAATGACCTAATTAATTAAGGGAAATCAAGAAAAAATGCAAGGGAAGAAGAAGGAACTTACCTAACGTCGGGCGGCCGGAGGGCTTGTGCTCGAGCTCCGAGGAGGAGCTCTGGGTCATCGCTGAACTCCCCCAGCCTTGGGGAGCAGCTTGGCGGGCTCATAGCACCGCGACTCCGCCATGGAGGGCGGAGGGTCATCACCGGAGGCTCTGGTCTTCATCGCTCGATCCGGCCATCTCCCCCTGTCGCAGGGAGATGGCGGAGGGCTGGGCCGTGCCCCGCGTACAGGTGGACAAGGGCTATCGTAGGAGGGAAGGGTGTATTTGAAAATGGTGATGGCGGTGCTGATGAGTGGAGTCGTGGATTGCGAGGGGGTTATGGGATGACCGAGAGGACGTCGTGGATTGTGGTCGTGTCCGCGAGGAAGGGGAAGATGGGTGAAGACTGTGAGGTGGCTAGTGATAGAGGGGAACGTCGGAGGAACGGGAGAAAATAGGAAGGGTAGGGTATCCGCACGAGTGGAGAACGTGCGAGTAAGGAGCACCTGGAGGTTGACGATGACATGTGACCGTTGGATTTGGAGATCCAACGGCGGATGTTTGAGCGCTGAAGAACGTTCTAGATTAGATTTTAGGCGACGCGATCAAAGGGTCGTCGATTATGCCACGTGTCACTTTGGAGACAAAGCCCGAGCGAACGGCCATGATGTGATGGAACTGCATATCAAATGTCTAAAAACACAGCGGGAATGTGAGGTCACGATTTCAGCTCCAAACGATGATCTGATGGCGGAGGTCCTGACACGTGGCGCGAGCAGGAAAAGGCAGATACGTGCGGTGATGATGTAATCCTGGGGATGATCTGATGGCTGTGAAGAAGGGCGTATGTGGAGGAAGCACAACCGTTAGATTGAGATGAAGATCCAATGGCCCTGGGCGACGGCGGATGAGACAAAGAGGCCGGCCCACGTGGCTCAACCAGAGAGGGCCATGTGGCCCAATCAGATTATTCTGAGAGATAACTTGAGATATGAGGGTCAATTTGGCCGAATTTGAGAAAACTCAAAACATGAAAGTTGTAGATCTCGATGAGATCTACAAGTTTCATGTTGACCAAAAATTAAGATGAGATCAAATGAAGACTCAAAATATTTTGGAGGGTATTTTTAAGGCTAAAAATACCACGGATTTTATGTTTGCCAATTTTTTTGTGATTTTAAATTTATTAGAGACTCTGATAATTAAAAGACATTATCTAGTTTTTATTGACATAATTTTAAGCAAGGGGGTTAATAATGGGAAATTAAGATGATGAAATTGGGTTTCATCAGTGCCATCGAGCGATTCAGTGAGGGTCCGGTGGATGCGGAAGTTAGCACACGTGAGATCCTAGAGGGTGCCAACGTCACACCAGTCGAGGCTTGGTAGCCTACAGCCTTTCCTGAGGCAGGGAGGCGATGGAGGACATCTCCATGAGAGTGGCCTTGACAGGTTGGTTGTACGGGAGATCGAGGCGGGAGGAGATGGCGGCCAGAGAGAGGTTGAAATATCGAGCAATCTAATATGCCCTCTTTTGCAGGTACAAAGCAACAACAATGCATGGAGCTCCACCATGGAGCTTAACCTTCCTCTGTCGTACTTCTCCCATATGACGTAGTAGAGAGCATCATCGGACCTCTATGGTGGTTGGGCATGTGTCACTGGAGCTGTGAGCCATTGTGCATCTCGTTGAGTCGGTTGTGTGTCGACTGATTTGAGAGGCATCGCATCAGAACATCATCAATCTACAATAACGCCTTCAACATCGGACCTCGAGAGAGCAGCAAACGAACCCAAGAGAAACAATATCTCCTTCCTTAGAACCCACCAAAGCAAAAAAATCACGTGCTTGTTGTAAACACCACCTGCTTTTTGTATTCTATTTGTATGCATACACATACAAATACATGTAAATTAAATCTATGTTCATTCCCTAAGAGCAGGATCTGAACAGCCTCAAATTGTAAAGATTCCTCCTAACCAAGCTCCCGATTGAGAATAGGCTACCGGCCGCCGCACTGCTCGACGATGCCTTGTGGCATGCCTCGGGCAGCGACTGCCACACCTTCGAGTAATTCGTCTGAATCATCTCCTTCACCGCCTCGATGACCTTCCCATCCGCTGCGTTGCCTCTCGCATCCCTTACGTAGAACACGTTCGTCACCATCCTGCCCCTCATCGTAATGTCAGCTCTCGTCATGAGGAGACCATTCTCGCGGAACATCCTCATCACGTCGTCGAGCAAAACCAGACGGTCTACCGTGCAGAGATCCAGCCTCACACCCAACACAATTCAGAAACAATCAGAACCAAATTTGTTTGAATTTGAGGAAATTGGGCATGACCAGGCTGGGAAAAGCATCACCTCTAAAGACCACCGCTCGATCGCAGCATGGAGGAATTGGATTATGCGATGTCATTCTGCCTCCGAGCTTATCGGGATCCCGTTGGCATGCTGAATGTAGAAATCATATAACCCAACAAAATTGATGTTAATAATCAAAGAATTAATTCCTTCCACAAATAGGATTCGGAGAGGTTATGTTCAATTGCAACACACATGTCGGGCACGGTTGCTGTCGGTGTCGACGGTGTTGTAGAAGACGACGTAATCAAGCTCTGTAAGCATGCACACATTGTCGAACAACAACTTGGGTCGATCAAGGCACTGCATGCTCATGTCGGAGTACCCACGATGAACCCAATTTTGGACGGAGAGACTGACATAGATGTCGGTATCAAAGCATGGTCGTAATCGCAGTCCTCGATCATCAATTGATGGAGCCTCTGCTCCACCTTTGATGGCACAAAGGTCGATACCATGCCACCACCTCGATCACACCGGAGGAAATCCTGAAGGCGTCCGAGAATCTTTTATGTATCCTCCTTGTGAATGGACACAACTACCGCAATGCAGTGGTTGTGCGTCCACACAACAACATAAAACGACATCGCACAATAGGTCAGTGAGCACCGCAAACACCTCAGAGAGAAGCTCGTGACGTTTGGTGCCTGTGAGCTCCAGTAGGGTGAGCCTGTCGAAAGGGTCACCGACGATGACCCCTTCGGTGAGGGAGCGCTCTATGTAGGAGGTGACGTAGTCGGCAAGCTTCCGGCCATGGATGTCGTTTAAGATGTACATGAACCACTGACCCTTGGATGATACGTACCCCTTCCAGATTTGGAGTTCCGTGAGGGTCTGGACAGCCTCTAGGAAGACTTATCTAAGAGAATATCATGAACATTATAAGCACAATCCGAGAAAAGAGAAGTGTCGGTAAGAGAGATCGTGGGAGCTCTCTCTTGAGACTTCCACGTGTCGTCCAATCCGGAAAAAACCAGACTTTAAAATATGTATATAGATTTGGATGTTCATTGATCACAATCCATGTGCTTCACAAAATCAATGATTTAGATTGATTTGTGCTTTAATCAATATATAAGATTTTGTTGCATAAATTAAATTAAATATATTGAATAATCATCAATATTATTTTATTTAATCAAATCAATAAGTAGAGAAGTGTAGAAAGGAGGAAAGGTTCCTTCCAACCATGGAGTGGACGACCACCTCGATTTAGGTCTCAAAGGGTGGCCATCCACCCTCCATAGTTGGAAGGTGGCTTCCTTCTTCTAGTTATGTGAGATCTTGTATGTCACATAATCTTTTCATTACTTGCAACACCTTTTATTGAAAATTTATTCCCAAAAACAATTCTAAATTTTTTGGTGATAATTACAATCATGACATTGAAACTATGAATTAAATTCATACATTTATAATAAAAAGTAAATTGTATTTTCATATTACTTGTTCAAAGTGAATCCTATTCATATCTACAATTATATCATAAATACCATTTACCATTAGCTCTCTCTAATATATTATAAATCAAATTTAATATATATATATATATATATGATTAATATGGATAGTGATATCCACATTATTTATATTCTTAATAATCAAATCATATTTCTTTATCTTGGATTTTCATTCTCATGTGTCTAAATAATATGAATCATCCTCATATTATTCTTGATATTAAAATCCTATTTAATTATAAATGTTCCAATGCTTAATTATATTTTCAACAATGGAATTATTCTTGAACTCTTTCAAAATAATGTGCTTTCTCTGCAAATACTTGGAGATAAGGACATGGCGATTGTACGTTACACGTATAGTGTCTTGGGTATTGAGATCATATCTCAAATCAAAATCTCGGGGATCTCTTAAAGATGTTTGATTAAATTAAAGACGTAAATCTAATCTTATCATAGTATCTGAATTGTATTCATATCAATGTCCAACATTTGGACTAAGATGAGAATACTTCTTTAATGAGAGAAGTCAATAAATCCAAACATGTTTCATCACTCTCTCGGAATGGAAGCGTCATGGTTATACAATCATTTATGATCACATCACCCTCGAGTATTCCCAATACCCATACATTCTGCATACTAGAAGACCTAGAATAAGCTCAACGTTTTGGATCTTATTTAGTCTTTCTTCTTCAGAGTTTTATCATTAAGTTTCTCATTTGGTCACTAGGAGTTGGTATGGATCATATGCTTTCCAAAATCATATATCATACCTACAAATTCTTATCATGCTTCCAAATCAGATGACCATACATGGAATTTGATTGGTCCTACTACCTCATGAGTGAGCTCATGTCTTCCAGTTCAGTAGTGAACTTGTATGATCCCTATGAGAGATCTTTTACTCATAACCCCTTGTATGAACACCAACTCGTCGGTGTATATACCTTGATTAAGTCATCAACCTATAGGTATGCAAAGTGAATATACTTATACATATAGTAATACATCTATCTCTGATCAGAGAATGCATGACTATATTGTAACAGTGTCTACCATAGGTCGTGGTTATCTTGATATCGTTAAGTCAACGCTTTGACCTAACTTGTTCGATACCTCCAAATATCTATTCTTATGCAGAGGACCTGCATTAAGAGGTTGGTCCGATATGTGCCTTTAGAGAAGGATTGTCATCTCCTTCTTAGGCTGGAGATCATCTCTCAACAATCATTTGATGGTTCTTGATGAATCTTCAATCTAACTCTTTAGATATCATCCCAGCACTGGCCTCTCGATGAATCCAAGATTCATCTACGTTATTCTTTAATATTATCTCTCTTGCTTAAGAAAACCAATAAAAATAGCTAACCAATAACATTAATTAAAAACGTTATGTTGTAAATAATTACCTATTATTATTGTATATTAATCTACCTATTATTGTGATATTATTTTATGTGGTTATTATTTATTAAAAATATAATAAAAATTAGAAAAAAATTGTATATAATAATTTTAAGCTAATTTAGATATTAAATATCCAAAAAACAGGAAAATAAATTTAAAATAAGTCATTTAATACATTAAATCACTTGCAAATATATTTTATGCATATAGATGACATTATTTCTCTTTGAAATATACATGGAAGTTGTAGAACTCATCGAGATCTACAACTTTCATGTTCTCCATTTTGTTCTAATTTTACTTCCTTCCGATTCTTTTCCATTTTATTGTATTTTTTGTAATTCTCTTAACTTTCATTAGGCCATGTGGTGCCATCTCAGCGCACCACATGGCCATGTCTCTTCCTTACATCATGCCGCCTCCTAGGACGTTGGATCATCAGATCCAATGGCTAGGCGATTGTCCTCAACCTCCAGTTCACCTTCTGAAAAGTCTTGACTCTATGTGCACCTCTGTTTTTAATTATTTTCACTGTCAACTTCCGACAACTTCCCTTCTAACCCACAAGGCCCTTTTCTTCCTTGATTATTCACCATCTTCGCTGAGATGGTTACGCTCCTCATCTTCACATATGTTCCTCTGGATGGTGGTTGAAACTACCATCCTCAACCACCTAGAACCTCCAACTTCTCCTCATCAAACTCCTCCCCAGCCAACCAGCAACTGCATCCTCTTCTCCATGAGCCACCTTCCATGCTTCTTCTTTGATCTTGTGACAAATAGATCGAGTGAAGACAACCCAATATGAAGTAGGAGCTCCAAAGAAATCCTTGGGGTTTAACCAATCTGCAACTGATTCCTCTACCGCATGAGCTTCTTCTAGTAGCCTTCAAAATTAAGCAATGATTGGAGCCACCTAAAGCTCCAAATATCAACATGTTCTCTTCAATCTTTGTGAATCCTTGTTATTAATCTCATCCCAGGTAAAGTTTATGATTCTTTTTTCTTCGTGTTTCTCCAATTTTTATCTAGTGCTCTTTCATGTCTATCACACATTTAAGACTTGGGAATGAGTCATCGTTCAACAATCATCCACATGCAATCACCTTTCTATCTTAATCGTTTTTCCATGAGCTAACCCACATGATCATTCTCCGACCTTGCAAAGATCAGATAACCCATTAGGGATTCTTCCTCCTTCCACTTTCATCACTCCATTTTACCTCAGAAGTGTCCTAATAGATCACAGAGGTTTATGCTTTTTCATCTAACACCTACACGTGACAAAATACATTTAATGATAAGAAAATTTGTTGAATTCCGATCTTGACATTACCTGCCAGAGTCACTTCATCAACAGAGCCTCCCAACATGTTTCTGACCTTCATCATACCATCGTTGTCTTCACCATGACTCAAGGAAGGTTTCATGACCTTCAAACTTTGCAAAGGAGCATAGAGGAGGAGATCAAGCCCCGTCAGAGCTCCGCTCGAGCAACGCCTTCCACGGATAGGGGGAAGAACACAAGACACAACTATCATTTGATCGAGTCCCCCAAATCATATCAAACGGTGGTCATTCACTCCAATCCTCAACCCGAGGCATCATTTCATACCTAAGATTCGGAGCTTTTGAACCTAAGTCGAGCCGCTTGCGAGTGACACATGGCCGAAGCAACTCAACCAAGCTTCATTCTGATCACGTGTAAGGAGCGTACGCTTGGTGAAATTGTAAAGAAGCCCAAGAAATATAAGAAATTATAGATAAGTCTCGTATCTTTGGAATAATTGCAATAAAACCTGAGAGGGTTATGTATTTGTATTTTAGTCCATTTTGGACCTATTTGTAATAAAATAAAACTTGTTTTCTTTCATTTATGCCCATGTCTTGTTATATTAATAATTTATGGACCATTAATCCATTTTTATATGAAATTGGTGTCGTTGGAAACATATTTTTCTTTTTTTTAATTTTATTAAATTAAATCAATGATCTGATCAATAAAATTTCATATTAATTTTAGAGTGATAATTTTGACAATTAATCCTTTTTTATTGATTAAAGATATATATTTCTTTGAATAAGGTTGAATTGCTTTCCTCTGGGAACTGATTCATCGTTATTTAATTTATTGAATTTGTAAGTGTGTATTTTATATAATCAATAGCATATTTTTGTGTTGTATGTCCTTATGTATTTATTGTATTATTATTTGTGATATTAAATAACTGCATAAAACGTGTAAAAAATATGCATTCGCTTTGTGTTTCTTTGCCTTGTGCATAATCTAGGGTCTAAAAATTACTTAGATAATTAATGAATTCCAAAATTTAATTAGATAATTGCTCGTGTGTCGGTATTCGACCACAATCTTACCGATGTATAAACAAAAGACGAGAACTCTTTATGGAGATCTTCTCTCAGTTCTTTTGATTGTCGATTGAACCATGCTACAACGAGAGCATATTATTATTGCCAATCGATGATTCATCAGATGGAACTGTTGTTGAGTAAGCAACACGTTATTTGATTATATTTCGTGTTGATTATTTATTTTTAATGATTTCTAGAGCTTCTTAGTCGAGTTATTGTTGTTTGTTGTTTTATTATTTTTTGTATTGATTTTCTATGTGATAAGGAGTTATCTTATTCGCTAAATATCTTCTAAGAATTTATTTGACTCTCTTATTATTTTGTGGTAGGGATCTCCGAGTCGACGAAGCCTGGAGGAACGTGAAGGCTAGGTTCTCAACTGTAGAGACCGCAAAGCAATTTCCTTAGAAGAAATTTTAATTAAATTAAATAGCATTTGTGGTGTACTCTATTGTGTAGTATTTATTTGTAATTTATCTTGGAATTAATATGTAATTAATTGATCAATTTACTACAATTGTTTATTGTGTTCTCGCATATGTAAAAAAATGCCTTTATTTTATTCTTTAAATTGTGTGGTTGTGTCGAGAGTAATTCTCGAATTTTGTGGCAGTTTAGGTTAAAGAACCACACATCAAATACATAAATCTTGGGTCAATTTTACTTGATCTTAATCGTAACATAGGACATACAATTTGATATCATAAGATTCACAATGGCAAAAATCTTATGAGATTCATTAAGACACATGTAAATTGCATTCTATCTAGTCAAATTTATATGAACTCTTCATCGTTACTAGAACTCATGTTTAGGTGCGACTTTTCTCAACTTGCATCATACGGTGTAATATTTAAATATTCAGTCTTGCATACACACGAAGATTATTGGGAATCATTGTAAGTATTTCTAAAAGACTGCATTCATCATCGATTTCTGACTGCATTCTGTTTTCCTCTGAATAATGGGAAAAGGGACTGTATGTTAGACGATTTTTTTGTGGTCACCTAATTAAAGTAATAACCATCAATTAAAATTCAGACTAAATTAATTCATGTTGACCTAAATAATTTGGATTAAAATTCACCTTGTATCGCAAGTGAGAAAACCCTCATTGTATCATGGTACATACCCCCAGATAGAGTGGGTGAGGATGGATCACTAAGGTTAGAGCCCAAATCCTTGGACTTCCACCCTGTCTCCGGGTCCGACTTTCACGGATTTTGGGAGCTGTAAGTGGTTGCCTCCGACCATAGAAATACATTTTGGTTATTTGCACCTATAAGTTCCTTTTGGGGTGTGATATTGAACACAACAACCCAGGAAGATCACTCTTTTGATTGGGGGCTTATAGGACTTAATTGAGTGTAGTAGTAGACTCTATGTGTGTTGACATAAGATTGCTTGAATCGAAAATTAATATAAGCCAAAGTCTTACACCTTTCACATATTGAGTTGATGATATTCAAAGAGGTTTGTCTAAATTGTACTGTGTGAGTTGATTCCACACATTTACGTGCACCGTAGTACCAGGTCATTTCTTTGCAATTTCTACTTTTTCATACCCCCCTTGAAATCAAAGATGGGTAATTGGCTGGATTTTTGTTCGAACTTCGTGAACCTTTCGTTGAACCGTATAAATCTCACATCTTCCAAGGTCCAACCTCCTCTTTCTTCTGAATCTTTTTGGATTGATAATAGCCATTGTTTTGATCCGATGTATAATGATCCATGCTTAGGAAGTGGTTGCATCCCAACCGATCCGTTTTGCGCTTCTCTTATCACCGAGGAAGACCATTGCCTTGGTGAGATTGATTTGATTTCAATGTCTTCATCAAGATCTTACTCCAATCCTCTTTTTAGTGAAGGTTTAGAAGATTCATTCATGATGTCTTCCAGGAATAGAATGGAGAATAGGAATATCATGAAGGCCTAATGTAAATGGTACTATCTAGGCTAGCAGCTTCTGAGCAGAATGCACTATTAATGACAACACAGATGGCCAATTGAATATGGGATTAGATGAACCATGTACGTGGATTATAATCCTGGACAATACCAGATGATCAATTGGTTTAGTCTAGTTGAACCTGAAGTCAAATATGAGTCAAAAATCTAGTTTTTTGAGTTTATTGCCTCACTTCTACGGCAATGCACACGAGGAACCATATGCATTCCTTTGGGACTTTGGGTTGGTCTGCTCTAACCTTAGGCAACCTAGGGTTAGCCAAGACTACATAAGGCTCAAAGCCCTTTTTTGCCTAGAAAGATAAGGCGGATTATTGGTTTAAGAACCTTGGGGTAGTAGTAACTACCTATGTTCAGTTCAAGGATCTCTTTTTGAAGAAGTTCCACCCTTTAAGCAGAACTAACTTGATGCACTCACACATCACATGTTTCTCCCAACTTTCCAATGAAGCATTTTATGATACATGGGAGAGATTCAAAGATATCTTGCATAAGTGTCCTTGTCACGATTTGGATCTATCCGTCATGGTTCAGTAAGTATATTGCGGTCTTAGCCCTAAGGTGTAGGGTTTGGTTAGTGCTGCTTGTGGAGGTAGTTACATTTCATGTGGTGCAGACACTGTCTAGAAGGTGTTCAAGAGGATGGCCGAGACTAGACAACCATAGACCATGATTAGAGCTCAGATAGATACCCCCTTATCCACTCTAACCTAGAGAGGAGCGAGGGCTACAGTTGATCCTTCTAACATGGGCATTATTGAAGACAAATTAACAAATGTGGAGAGGATCGACATGAGGATGGATGAGTTGGATAACAACTTATCATAACCATCAAAGCAGATGGAAGAGATTTCTGAGAAGGCATCCAAGATCAGGATATCTACCATGATTGCATCTTTAGCTCTAGTGTATCATGTTCACAACATTCAAGAGGAGCAGATGTCAGGGCAACCCCATCAGTGGGAAGATGACTAGACTCTTACCTATTCTTGTCAACCGCTACCACCTTTGTGGATACAATTATCGAGGAGCCTACGAAGGTGTGGGAGGTAAATTGTGTGTGGTACACACATGACCCTGCCATGAATGGGAGTTCAGGGGATCTCTTCTCTTACCAGTGTTCCCCAACTTTCTATAACACATCATTTTCTCCTACACCTCTTCCATCACCATAGAGCTCTGGAGCCTAATATTCCCAAGCACCAAGGCAGCAACAACAACTGTACAGTTATAGAGGACGAACAGAGTTCGACTACTTCCACTGATGAGTTCATTCCTTTAGGTTTTGACCTGGACGAGACCTCGCATGACGACACTAAGTACACTACTTTCGGTGATGATGAATTCGTCCCATTTAACTTTGATATCAGCGAGACACCCAAGGCCAGACCCGACCACACTTCTTCAACTCTCTAGTTTGTGCCTTCACACCCTAGGGGCCCTGAGGATCTCCACTCTGTCGACCCTGATCGGATTCTATCCACTGTGGACCCCGATGTCGACCTGCACCATACCAGATCCATTCCTCAGCGGTCTCGCAAGATGGTCCGCTTTCTACCTTCTTGATCATGTGTACATCCACTCTGTTGTATATTCTCTCATACCTCTCTGTTTATCTTCCGTTTTGCTCATCCACCCATTCTCGTGTTTGCCTTGCTTAGGACATACTTTGTCCTATGTATAGGGGGTGGATAAATCAAATGTTCTTTCATCGTTCTGTTTCATCACTCCTTTTGTTGCCTATACTTAGGGCTTCTTTTACCCTAAGTATAGGGGAGTGGTGTGTACATCCTCTGATCTCGTTTCCAACTTTATCTCTTTTCTTCTTTTCTTCTTTTCCTTTTCTATCTTCTGTACCTATCCAAAAGGTGTCACCCCTTGTTGTCACTCATCTATACTTAGGACGTACTTTGTCCTAAGTATAGAGGAGTGTGCACCCCGAGTTTTCATTCTTTTCAATCCTCTCCATTGTCTCCTCTTCTTGTTTATACTTAGGGATGTCTGACCCTAAGTATAGGGGGAGACAATCTGAGTACGATCTGTTGATTCCCACCCTTGACCCTCGCTGCTTTGTGTATAGTCTGCTATACTTAGGATTATTTTATCCTAAGTATAGGGGGGGCGCTCAACTTCTCATTCGTTCATTCATTCCTTTATTTATTTATTATTTAGATTATCCTATACTCAGTACGAGTAATGTCTTCTCTTTTCTCTCTGATCTATGAGGACATAGCTCAAGATAAGTATAGGGGGGTCGTATATACTACGTATATACTTTATCCATAACTCGTACTTTCGTATTTTCTTAATAATATGCTTAATAATTCTTTAAAATTCATTAAAAACCTTAATAAAAAGATGTTGATTATTCCTCAAATTCTTTGTGTATTTACTGATTAGAAAATCAGGTGAAAATATTTTTTGCAAAATGTTTGAAAAATAGTTTGAAAATCTTTGTGAAAAATCTTTGAAAAATATTTTGAAAATGTTTTGTAACATGTTTTCAACCTTTGTAAAAACATTTTGGTTTGTAAAGTTTATTTTCTTTGTGTGAAATAAAATGTTTGAAAAATGATTTGTAAATTGTTAGAAAAATGGTTGCAGAAATATTTTGAAAAATCTATCTATACTGTTTGGAAAACCTTTGCAAAATGATTTTCAAATATTTGTACATATTTGTAAAATTGTTTGTAAAAATTATTTTGGACTATAGTTTTCGAAAATTATTTCAAAAATGATTTTCAAATAAGTTTGAGGAATACAGACATCACACCAAAATCCTTTATATATGTATGTATAAAATTGATCACTTACCTTGTAAATTCTTAAAATCCACTTCTTGTAAATATAAGAAGCATACCCATGTAAATTATTTGTACCTAGTTTTTAGCCAAAATTATTGTTTTCAAAAATCCTAAAAATATTTGCAAAATTAAAATACCAAAAACATTTGAAAAATCCTTTAAAAAATACAAAAAATGCATATGCATCATCTTTTCATAAATCCATAAAAAGTTCAAATCTTTAAAATTTGCATCACAAATATTTTTCTGCATTCGCATAGCATTAGCATTTTTCGGATTGAGTTTGATGGTTGAACGAGTCTAAGTAAAATCCGGAGATTGGAGCTTGATTAGACCTTCAAATCTTCCTAATAACAAGAACCTTATAGGAACTGGGTTTGAGGTACTTCAGCTCTAATTGACTTAATTCTTTGAGGATCGTGAGACTTGGTTCAATGGATTCTTGACTGCCTAAGTAGAGTATTTCGGAGCTCACGCACGACTCTTGTTGATAATGACCTAACTTGGACACCTGCACCTTTCACATGGATCAACTCAGTTGGATTGGTGAGGGGATTGGATTTGCTGGTATGAGACGCACGCAAGTGGAAACACTTATCCTCCTCTAGGGAGGTAAGTGCACCCCAACCCGTCCAGTGATGAGGAATTCTAAAGACAGGAGAGTGTGGGTTGCAATAAAGCTTCAAAAGAAGGATAGTCTACAGGCTCAAGAGGAAAAACTCCTTTTGTAAATGATGTTGTAAATAGTATTTCAAAAAAAAAGAAAAAAAAGAAAAATAAAGAGACAGGCCTGTACAAAAATAAAAAGCCTGCAAAAGTACGTGAATATGTGTACAGAAAATAAGCAAGCTTGAGCATCAAAGTCAAATATGTGTGCTTGCAGCTGGATGACTTGACTACACTGGTCTTGCATCCTAGGATAGGTAGCTACACTGGCTACCATCCATTCTTCTCTTCACCCCCTCCTCTTGAGCTGGTTGCCACTAGAACTTAGAAGGGAATTCCCTGCTCCTCGAGGAAGGAGTTATTGGATTGGGGAATCATTGGGTTGTCGTACTTGAGAAGTCAGTCCCTTTGTCATTCTAGTTGGGGAGAGCCACCATCACTTACACTGTACGAGTCAGATTCATAGTCGTAAGGGTTTGCGTATGAGTTGAGATATTTCTGACCTGGCTATTGAGGAGACTTGAGGAGTTTTGGGATTCTCGAAGGCTGTTTGATTTCAAATTCAGTTCTCGTTAAGGTTCCGTACGCACTAAAATTCTAAAGGTCCAACTTAAGCTCCAAACTTTGATTTTGTGAAGACAAGTTTGATAATTAAGCTTAATCCACCTTTCTTCTTTTTCTTTTCTTTATTTTTCTTTTCTGCACTTATTGCATAAGTGTTTGCTAGGGACTAGTAAAGGCAAGTATAGGGGGATGACGAATCTACGATTCACCATCTTTGTTCTATCATTTTGCCTTAAAAACCCTAGTAAATGCTTGAAAATAGTGTTAATTCATGCATTTTAGCATTCACGCATCATTGTATAAATATTGTATAAAATGCGATTTTTAAAGACAAAATTATAGAATAAAGAAAAGAAAAGAAAAAGAATAAAATATTGTAAATATTTTATGACCCGAAACACCGAGACCTAGGCATCTCGAAGACTAGGTCGACAAGGAATAAAGTAGGAGGAGATAAGGGCCAAAATACCTTTTATTTTATTCATTCTTTATTCATTTTGGGACCTATTTTCGGTTCCACTTTTTATACCTCAAATAAAGAAATTTTGAACACGAAAGTTGTAAATAATTAGATAAATAAAAATACAAAATTGATTTCACTCAAAAATATTATACAGATAACTATGATCTGAATAAGATTCCAGAATACCAACTTCCCAGACCTGTATCTCCCTAATAAAAATTCGAAATGCATCAAACTCACCTTTAATTGTCTATAATTTTAAATAATCTATTTAATGAAGGTGGTTTCGCATTTGGCGGAGCTACGGTTTGAAAGTTGAGTTTTGGACGCTTATTGTGTACTTGTACAGATTAAAATAATAATTTTATTTATTATTCTTTATTTCCATAATTTTATATAATATACATAGGTATAATACTTGTATATATACATATATAATTCATACTTCTATTTTATTAAGTGTATAAAACACTTCAGAAAAATACAATAAAAATATATTTAAGTATATAAAAATATTTTACAAATTTATAAAATAATAAACAAAAATAAATAAATTAAATATAAAAAATAAAAATAAAATAATAAAATATATAGATATATATACATATATAGGTCTAAAAACGCTACTTGTAATTATAACCTCATAAAAATAAATAAAAATCACCATAAAATAATTTATAAAATATTAAACATTTTTTATTTAATAACCAAAAATAAATAAATTCATTTCCTCTTTTAAATTGAATTTATAAAGCATTTTTTGCGGTATTTTCCTGGTTGGTCCACGTGGACCAACCAGGTGTGTCTGACAGTTGACCTCCAGTCAACTGTCTGACCCCTCCTATTCTGTCAGAGTTTTGGTTTTTTCGCCAATCATCGAGGATTTTTCCAAGCCCCGTCATTCATCATTTGGCATTAATGTCTTCACGACTTTTTGACCTCGTGGATTGGGCTTTCACGCTAGGGGTTTATATTATCTCTAGATCGTTGTGGCACCCGTGATCACCCCTTGAACATCCCGCCAGAGCCACATCTTCAAAAACAACCCGCCACCTTCCTTGCTCCTTGAACCTCTTTTGATCATTGCTTTGGCTTTGCGTGGCTTATTACGGACTGGTCTCGGTGACAGGGAGACCTTTAGCAGCCCAGGTGAGGCCGGGCAAGGCAGAGGGCGTGTTCCACCTCCATCTCTGGCATTCGGCCATGAGGTACCCCATCTCAGGCGCTACCTGCCTTCAAGGTGTGTTTTCTTTGTTTTTCTTGCATTTTTAGATTCGCTGTACCCTTTGGGTTCCATCTCCATACGTCATTTCACCTCTTAGCCATTCGTTCACCATCTCGACCACTTTGCTGGAGTCTACTCCGACGAGTTCCATTCCGCCCCCCCATACGCCTTCTATCACCTACTGGAGGGTTGCGGCAGTTTGACCGCAACCCTCTTTACCCTTTTTGTCTGCAGGTCCTGCACATTTACTCCCGTCTGGAGCTCATTTTGAAGGAGGTGGAGGTTCCTAGAGCTTCTCTACTCCGGCGGCCTCATGCGAGCCTCCCGGTTGTCGCTGGGGATTTCTGGAGCCTTCAGTACGTAGTGGACCATAGCAGGAAGGTAGCCCGTCCATTTTGGAGCTGAAAGGAGCACCAGAGGCCGAGATCGAGATTGGGGAAGGACGCCTCGCCGAAGGTTCTTCCCTATTCCCCCTCCTCGGCCCTTCGCCGTCGGATCTGACTGAGTTCTTCCCGCGTTACAGCAGCCGCTGGATCATCATCATTCACAGCCATCAGATCTTCGTGGATCATCTAATCTGGGCCGTTGGCAGCCGAAGGGGCATTATGCTCACCCATGTTGACACATGTATTAGTGAAGAGTTGTACGCCGTCCGATCCGCTTGGGGCGATGGTATTTTGCATTTTTACCATCCTCGTTTTTGCATTTAGAAAATAGTACTGAATTTTTCCTTTGCAGATCTAAAAGTTTTGTAATATTTATAAAACAACCCCTGACCTTTTGGATATTACATTTTACACCCTACCAGGTCATGTGCGCTACGCACGTGGCTTAGCAATTTTGCAGGCTAACCCGACCGTTTGAATATTTAAGTTTAGTACCAAAACATTTATTTCCAGTTATAAAAGTCTGGACATTTTGCTTGAAAGCCCTTGTAACTTTCATGTATTGCTTTTAGATCCTCACCAGCCACGTGTGTGTCACGTGGGGTCTGGCATTTTTGCAGAAAGATGCCTGGGAGTTTAACTATTTCAGATTGGTCCTGACTCTTTGTTAATTTGTTATATAGCTTTGGGAAAATTGCATCTTAGCCCTCGGACTTTTCTATATTTGCAAAAACACCCATGTCAGTATTGCATTTTCTTTATGTTTGTAGTATTTATTTCATGTATCTATAAAACCCCAAAAATTACCAAAAAAATATCTTAAGTTCTTGTTGCATTCTAGTATCACGCCATATTTTTATTTTGCACATTTATTGCATTCTAATATTTATAAAATCTCAAAAACACGCATTTTCAGCACTATTTGCATCATAAAATCCATAAACATTATAAAAACACCTCAGAAAATTCCCAAAAAAATATATTTTGCCTATTTTAGTGTCTTTTAACACCTCAAAAAATCACTAAAAAATACAAAAGAAAACTCCTAAAAGTTATAAAATTCTAAAAATCTTCATAAAAATATTAAAAATTCCACAAAAATCCTAAAAATATAAACTTTGTTTCTAAATTTTCTTTGTTTTATTATCGTTAATTAAAATTAATTTGTAGAATTTTTGTTACTGTTTGATATTTTATTTCACCATTTTAGTTTCAGCTTTGTATTTTCTTCACTGTTTTCAGTCTATTTGACTTTAAAAATACCAAAAAAATTAGGAAAAATCTATAAAAATCACAAAAACATTAGAAAATTATAAAAAAACCCAAAAATATTTTATTTCCTGAATTTTCCTTGATTTCCCTATTTTTTATAAATACTTTATCCCTCTCTTTCTTACTTTATATGTAATCTATTATTGAAAAAGAAAATAAAAAAATATAGAATACAAAAAGGAAAATATAAAATCAAAAATTAAAAAATCAAATAAAAATTATAAAAGAAAAATAAAATAAAAAAGTATAAAATTAAAAACCCACAAAAAATAGCGTAGATAGACAAACATTCACATTCACATTTTGAGCATTTTGCCCCGTCCTACCTGTCTGCTCCTTGTGCTCGACCTCTATACATACTTGCACCTATACACATCTTTGTTGTAGAGTTATTATAAATTTTAACTCCGCACCGCTTTTCATTATTTGATTCTTGTTGTGGGTTAATTGTTGTCTGAATTGGGATCGTGGGTCGCCTCAACGAAATTGTGATCACGCCTTGTGTGGATTACTCTAGACCCGTGAAAAATCTAGTTCAACAAGTACCACAATCAATGGAGGTAGAACCAGCAGTACAGCAACCGCAGTACCGCTGGCCACAACGATACCACCAGTATGCAGCTACACCACCCCAATAGTATCAGCAATATCCTCCTCCCTCCTACCACTAGTAGTAGCTTCCTCTATCTACTCAACCTTCGGCGGCGAATCTGTTGAACCCTATCCTTGATTACTTGACCCAGCTTGTCAAAGTCCTAGCAGATATAACAAAGAAGCGAGATGACCTGACGCCACAAAAATGACCATTCTGGCGCAGGTCGAAACTAATCTCAATATCTTTAAAAGAAAAGAGCAGGTAGAAAATGATGTCCAATCTATGCCTGTAGAGTTAGATGATTGTAACATTGCTATATCTAATGTTATCCCTCTCAGGAGCAACAGGACATTGCCTCCGTCTACCACAAGTCAAGATAAGAATAAAGCTTCGATATGTGAATCGTCATCTTCTACATCGACCATGCCAGCCACCGGGATGAGTGAGGAAGAAGAAAAAGGATAAGCCATGCCAGTTGCCACTCACCACCATCTCTACTAGCAAAAAGAATAAAAAAAACAAAAAAAGCAAAAAGACCAAAAAGATGATCGTCGTCGAAGTGAAGCCATGCTAGTCACAGAGGAGCCTGCAGTAGTAGCTGATCCAACGCCAGCCAACGGAGCCGAGACCGCACCTTTTGCTTGTTCACCTACGTCTTAGTTGCCAGCATGTACTCATTTTTGTGAACCAGATGTACATATATTGTGGACAAGGATTTTGTTGTAAATAATAACTTTTTTTCTAATTTCAGTACTATAAATAGAAAAGTCCAAAAAAATGCAAAAAGAAAAAGTGCATTATCTGATCTCGGAGTTGTAGAGATCATCAAAAATTTGACTGTTGAGATTCCTTTAGTTAAAGCCATGGAATGCATGCCTGTTGTGAAGAAAGGTTTGAAAGAGACATGTACAAACAAGCGTGAACTAGAATTAAACAACAAATGTTGACAGGTTGAGAAGCATGTCCTCACCATGGCCACGGTTGTAGCCATTAGTGATCTCCCACAGAAAAAGAAAGACAAAGGGACGCCTTTGATTAGTTCCGTGACTTCAATCAAGTCTGCGAGCGAACATTGTTTGACATCGTTTCTTCCATAAACCTCTTACCCTCTTCATTATTGCAAGAATTTGGGTCAGATCCTCTTAAGCAGACACGAATGATCCTTCAGTTTGCTAATCGATCCATCAAGCGACCTTGAGGTTTTTTGGAAGACGTTGTGGTAAAGGTACTGGACATGCAGTTTCCAGTTGATTTTGTAGTCCTTGATATGGGATCCCCCACACCCTTACTCCAGACTCCTATCATCCTGGGATGACCATTCCTGCGCTCTTTAGAAGCAGTGGTTGACTTTGGGTCTGGCAAGATCACCTTCAGCTCGGGTAACAACAGACATGACAGTGAACCCAAAGTCATAACTGATAAGGGTCATGCAACACTGTATAAAGAAGATTGTGACTTCATTGCAGAGATCAGAGATACATCACTCTCTTTAAAAGATCCATGGACACAATAAATCCTCTCTCTAGAGGAGGAGTTGGAAAGCACAGTAAATGCAAGCTCGGAGGACATTTACGAGACATACTCCAATTTATTGATGAATATCTTTGATTCCAATGATTCACTCAAGCCCGAACATTATGACTTTGTTACGGATCCGTTCAGTGCATTGTCAGACTCTCAGCATTACACTGAGGTCAGCAACCCTGCAAAAGTCCAGGCAGAGCATCCTCAAACAAGCATTGTTTAAGAAGTGACTGAGAATCTGGCCATATAAGAACCGGAACTAAAGCCACTTCCAGCAGGCTTGAAGTATGCTTTCCTTGTGGGCGTAGAAAACATGTATCTGGTCATCATCAGAAGCAGGCTGACCCTGGAACAAGCATCTCGACTCCTTGAGGTTCTAGATAAAAACCACAATGCACTTGGTTGGCATGTTTCTGATCTCTGCGGGATAAATCCTACGCTGTGCTCACACCACATTAACCTGGAAGAAGATGCCAAGCTGTCCTGTGAGTTTCAAAGAAGATTGAATTCAAATATGTGGGGCGCCATCATGAAAGAAATCACGAAGTGGTGTGACGCATGCTTCATTTACCCCATCTCTGACTCCAAATGGGTAAGCCCCCTGCACATAGTTCCAAAGAAGTTGGGGTTTACCGTGGTTACAAATTACAGAGGAGAGGAGATATCTACTCGGGTACGAATATCCTGCATGTGTGTGTGTACTATTGCCGTCTTAATGCAGTAACGAAGAAGGACCACTTCCCCTTGTTGTTCATTTATCAAGTTTTGGAAAGACTGGCTGACAAGGAGTTCTTCTGCTTTTTGGATGGGTACTCTAGGTACAACCATGTGGCAATCGCCCCTGAAGATCAAGAGAAAACAACCTTCACTAGCCCGTTCGATGCCTATGCTTTCAAGAGAATGCCCTTTCGATTGTACAACGCTCCAGTGACATTCCTGAGATGCATGCTTGTAGTTTTTGCCGAGATGGTTGACGAATCAGCATTTCATTATCTTTATTCATTTATTTTAGCTTAAATTCCCTTATAAAATATTTGTATATAATGCTAAGTCCATATTCTTACTAACTTGCATCCGTATGTAAATATTGTACATTTATTACTATTTTAACCTAAAATAAATAAATAAATAAATAAAGGGAAAATAAAGAAAAGACAAATAAAGAAAAAGAAGAAGAAGACTATATATATGTAATAGATACAGCTGACATGAACCACAAGAGAAGGTCAAGACTTGACCTGGTCGAACAGGAATAAGGTAGGTGGAGATAGGGTCCGTAATCATAAAATCAAAAAAAATGTGTGATGTGTATATTTGTATACTTACACTATTTTATTTTTAAATAAATTGACCTCAATTTAAATAATTTTCAAAACAAAAGCTGTAAACAAAAATGCTTCCTAAATAATAAAAATGTCTGAAAAAATAAAATCATGTATAGAATAAAAGAAACCACACTTGGAAAAAGCCATTAAGAGATAATTAAATGACCAATTCCGGCTCCATATTAACTCAAATTGAATCAAATTCATTCCATTATATTCTAAATTAAATTATCTTCAAATTGGTCGTGGTTTCATAATTTTTGGAAAGACGGTTTGAAAGTCGATTTTCTGGGGTAGTTTGTGCAATTTTACCATTTATTTGTACATATTATATTTGTAAATATTTGTAGATATTTTCACTGATTATATAAAATAAAATTACAAAAAAAATTAAAATTAAAAAACTAATTTCCTTATTTAACTATGTATATAATGTACCATATGTATATAGTATATGTATATAGTTAATATTCTTAAATAACCTCCATAAAAAATAAAAAAATTAACATTTATTATTCAATTTAATAAATTGAAGAAAATACAAAAAAATTATTTTTTGTAAGTAATTTTAACATTAATTTTATCTCCTTTCAATTTTTTATATTCGAATTCAAAATTCAAATTCAAATAATCCTCTTTTTAATTGGCTCATCCTCCCTCATTTTCTCTTGATCAATCATTAGTGAGAGGAGCCTATTCTCCGAGAGATATCTTGTCACAGATGGCTACCTCGCCTCTGAGCCATCCGGTGACAGTGAGTTGGCCTTGGTCGAGGCGATCACGGTCTTTTCTGCTTTAAAGGTGAGATCCATCTTTCTTTTCTTTATTTTTACCTAGGTTAATCGTAGTTTTATTTTTTGAATTTTTTATTTCATTATCATTTTTTGTAGATCTTAGAATTCCAATCATGATTTGATCCACTTAGATTCTGATTTTCATCTCATTTTCTCGATCTCTCTATGTTCACGTTCTATCCCCCACGATCTCTCAACTCCGGCCACGCACGGTGGCCGGAGAACTAGATTCGATTCTTCCATTCTGTCGGATCCCCATTCACATCTTTTTCAAATTTTTTATTATTTAAATAAACAGAGAAGATGTGGGGTGCTTGAGTCCTTTTCTATTTCATAAAAAATAAAAAAATAAAAAATATATATAGTTTTTATTTCTAACATTTATTTTGAAGGAATTTACAAAAATATAAAAATTATCTCTGCAATTTCTATTTTTGAAAAAAAAAATTTCCCTATTTCTATTTACAAAAAAAATTAATAAAAAAATAATAAAAAATAAAAATCGACAGCCAGCGCCCGCCGCTCATCGTCAACCACCGGCCCCAACCCGCCGGCTTCCTCCGCCGCTGGAGCCACGACCGCGCTGCCACTATCCTTAGCCCTCCTTCGCTACTTGGGAGCTAGCACCACCCTCCAACACAGCGCGCCCCCACACGAAGCTCTTACTCCTGAAAACCATCGACCTACCACCGTCTGCGTGAGGCCATGCAACCGCAGTTCGACGCGCCATCCGCCAACCACAAGTGAGCTAACCGCGACAACCGTCGCCCCTCCTCCGCCGATCTGAAGCCTCTGCATGTGCACGCCGCTGTGAACCTTCGCTATCTTGGAGGAGCCACGTCAATCCCCAGTCCCCGCAGCCTCCCACCACCTCACATCAGCAGCCCGACTCTATCGCATCCTTCTGCCGCCAATCACCACAAACTTGAGCAACCTCGCCAGCCATCTTTAACGCCAGGAGCCTACCACCGTCTTCCATCTCCAACTGGATCTCGTTGCTCCTCCACCTGAAGCTGTGAGGCCAACTCCGCCACTCTACCGCTAACCTAGACCATCATCCATCCACCATAGAGTTGATGGTGCCTCCATGGTTGCGGGCACCTGCAGCACATTCCGCCCTTGGCATGAAGAACGACGGCGGCGGCCATTGATTCCCCTATTTTGGCTTGTGAACGAAGGATCAAGAGAACCCTAACAGTGGTTTTAAAATTTAAAAAATATGGAGAAATATCAAATGAGCCCCTAGAGGTTCTAGATATTGCAACGAAGCCTAGTTCCAGTGCCCAATCACGTGCGATGCACATGTTTTATGGGTAATTTGCATTTTGTTCCGCTCATTTATTTATTGTTATCATTTTCTTAAAACTTTGAGCAAAATTACATTTTAGTCCTTCATTTCCAAAATTTAAAATTGCACATTCTTTTCATCAAAATAAATGTGGTATTTCTCTAAAAATTCTGCAAAAATTTGTGTATACTCCTGTTATGTGCGTGTTCATTATATGTTTTTTTCATTGCATTTATCATTATTTGTTATTATTAAAAAAATAAAAAACATGTCATCTTTCCATGTTTGAACATTGAAAAATCCTAAAAATTCGAATATTGTGCTAATTTCAAAAAGTTAGATTAATTTTCTTTTGGTGTGTTTCTAATATCTCTCCAAATTTCATGCATTAATTATTTATAAAACCCAAAAAGAATTGCATAATACTAAAAATCTTAAAAAAGTCATAATAATTTCTAGACTAACCCAAAAATTGTGATTTATGTTCCTGTTTGTAGATAATGCATTCTAGTTTTTAGGAAAAATAGTTGCATCAATTCTGATTTTGTTTGGTTTTTTTTTTAAATTGAAAAATAATCTTACTTTCTCATTAATTGCATTTTCCTTACTTTTATTCATTTTAAAAACCTAAATAAATTTAAAAATCTTTAAAAATTATAAAACAGTAAAAAATTATAAAAATGCAACATTATTTTATTTGAATATTTTTTAGCATTTTTTTATATTTACAAAATCAAAAAAATGTATTTTTTATGCATAAAATTATTTTGAAAATCATATTTTTTAAAATAAAAAAATCAAAATCAAAATCATAAAAAATTGAAAAATTAGAAAATAAAAAAATAAAAAAAGATAAAAAATCACAAAAAAACAAGATAGTTTGCATTTGAGATTCCGTTTCCTTTTAATTGATTTTCAATTATTTGAATAACCCTCGGGAATTGTATCCTCACCAAGTTTGATCATGTTGCTATACAAGTAAATAAGTAGCAAAAATTTCTCTCGCTTCATTATTCTCTTGTAATTATTTTTGTAGCTTGAGAAAAAAACTGTTTGTTTGTTGCAGGATATTTGAGTTTCAACGACAATCACACGCATTTATTTCATATCTTGATTTAAAAACCTTGAAAATACTGTTCAACAAAATGGCATCGCTGCCAGGGAGGCACGACGAGGGTAGTTAGGTTTCTCTTTTGACCTTCTATTCTTGGTTGTTTATATTTATTTATTATTTTTCCACATTCACTCCATTATTCATAATTCATTGTTTTTATTTCGTTTTTTCTTTTTCCTTTTTCTGCTTATATTTTATAATTGTATTTCTTAAACATTCTCTCTTTTCTTTTTCTTGCGAGGATCCACGGAGTGAAGGAGGCAATCCTAGGAGAGCCGAAGCACCCAAGCGAAGCGGAAGCGGCTTGATCTTCACCAAGCCACATGATAGCGTGAGAGGAGGAGAAGAAGAATTGAAGGAGACCAAGCAAAAAAGTGAGACTTTTATTATTTATTTATTTCTAGCATTTGAACTCTTGTAAACGGACATTCATTTGTTGCGAGGTCTAATTTACCAAGTGTCGTTGCACTTTGGGGACCTCACCGGTTTTGTTTTCATGCCCTTATTTTTCTTTGTTTCACGCGGATTTCGTGAGCTACCTATTGGTTGCTTTAATTAATTTGCTTGATCCATGTAATTAATTAGGTCCAAACACCCTAAACAAGAATTTTTGTACCTATAGAATATAGCGTAATTGGACTTAGTCAAATTAACCTATTCTTGTCCATTAATAGAAGCTATTGATTAGGATGGTTCACTTCCATTTACATATAGGTTAGTTTATTTTCTTGTATTTCAATTCTGCGCGGATCATCCTACGTGTGGAGTGCTGGCGGCAAGCTACGCATCTCTAACTATGCATGCATCATTGTATTTAATCGTGCATTGGCATTTCCAATCTCCTTCCTTGTTTTCACTCACATAAATAAAAATGGAAATTGGACCCTCGATATGCGATTCATTGAAAATATTCAAGTCAAGTGACAATTGCCTAAAATTTGAGACTGCTAAAGAAAACTCGAACCTAAAATAAACGTAAGGAAAAATCATTGTTTTGGGGAGAGTAACCTCCTCATTATTTGATTTATCTGCAGCGAGAGAGCGACCCACACACTAGGATAGAACCACCTTGAACGCTCTTCAGACTACTCTCTTGTGATTAGTTGTTCTCCAATGAGGACTTTACCGGGTAGCCAGTAGTCCGTTTAGGATTTCCTTAGAAGAGTGGGCAGATCGGGTAGACAGTAAAAGGTCCGCACCCATACTAGCTGGGAAAACTAATTGTGAGATTGGGACAGTCGCCTATGAGCATTTCATTCCTAACAACTCGCTTTAACTGCTCTAATAGATTGTATTCTCACAAAACTCTAAACATTGATAAGATAATTGACCGAACCTTCACGGTCTTCACATTACGTTGAGTTGGTGAACTGAGGGTTTGTATTGTGTTTGATTACTAGTGATAGAGATCCTTATGCGTAATTTGTGATGTCATTCACTTTCACTCTTACATTGACCTTCGTGCTCTCGCATCTGCCTATTGATTTCGAAGATGTCGAACCGGAGTATTTATCTTTTGGACATTGCGAACTCATTCTATACTCCGAGTCATTCACCTTCTATTTGGGGAGACTCACTTCCCGAATATTCCTCTTTCTCTACTTTGCCCTTCACAATATCCATCAACCTACTATTTGAGATTGGCTTTAATCTCAAATTAAAATCTAAGACTCCATTTGAGACTCCATTAATTTTCAGAGTTAGACACTAGACACTTGATGCCACCAAAGGGAAAGGGAACCATGTCAAAGCAGAGCGAGATCAACAACACCTTATTAGCCACCATCCAGTCAATTCAAGCCCAAATAACAGAGCAGGGTAATTTACAGACCACATTGAGAGACATGATTCTCAAGATGAGACAGAAAGAGAAGATAGGAGAGGGGAGGATAGAAACAACCCTGTAGGTGGGAATGGGGGAGAAGACCCTAACATAGAACCTAGGGCTAAGACTACTTTAAAGGATGCTTATAATCCAGGTGCATGATAGACAAATTCTTGGATACAAATCCATGTGATTCATGGGCATTTCGAGCTTAAGCCTACTATTTTGCCTCTTCTCCCAATATTCCATGGAAATATTAATGAAGAACCTTACATACACCTCTAATAGTTCGTTCTTATTTGTGGAACAATATACGACCCAAATGTCCCATTAGAGGTAGTGTTGATGACTACCTTACCATTCAGTCTGATGGACAAAGCTTTATATTGGTTGAATCACTTGGGGAAGGTTGTTACTACATGGGAAGAGTTGAGGTCCGCATTTCTGAACAAATATTACCTGCTCGAACGACTCAACGAAATGCGATCCTTGATTGCTAATCTATCCCAGATGCCCCAGGAGCCTATTCATGAGGTGTGGGAAAGATTCAAAGAGCTGATGGAGAAATGCCCCCATCATGAAATTTCAAAGACCAGCCTTGTGAAAATTTTCTTTGGGGGTTTAAACATTGAGAATCAGAAGCTGGTAGATGCCGCTTGTGGGGGAGCCTCTTCAACAATGATGAGGATGTCCTTTATCAAATTTTTGAGGATATGGAGGAGAGTTCAGTAGCTCTTTCTTCTTCACATGCTTTACAGAAGCACGTCGTCACCTCCCCTGCAGTACCCCATAAGGTTGTTAATATGATAGCGTCACAAGAAGTGGATAAGGTGGAAAACGGTGACCTGACCATCATTGGAAATCACCTATCCAAAGTGGACATTATTCAGAAACGATCCAAGGAGCTTGAGAAGCTTCAACTGATCAAGCAGAGGACGAAGAACCTAGATAAGCTGGATGATATAACAAAGCACCTGGATTTTATTATGAGTAAAATCAGTGCAGTTTACAGTGTGAATGCAGCAGTCAAAACGTCTAATAGGGAGCAGACTTCTTCCACCCAACAGAGTCGCGACTTACCATCTACGGTTCAGCATGTCTACTATGTGCAGACACCTGATCAGGTTCAACATCACTCACATTAGATAGTTCCTTACCAACATGAAGTAGCCTACATTCCTGAGGAGCAGTCTCCACCTCCACCTATCATTCAGGAGGTGAACGGCATCTGCTTGGACCGTGAGCGAAACCAACCCTGTCCGTCGGGGCAAGGCTAGTTAGGTTCACAGCAGGGTCAGAGACCTGCCCACCAGTTTCAGGGAGGTAGGTAGCAGTAGTACCAACGTCAGCAGTTCCAGCCTCACTATCAATCTCCACTACAGTTCCAAAACTGGAAACAAGGCCAGCCACAACAACAGTCTGTATTTTCCTCATCCTAACGAGTAGCAGACTACATATCATGGACAATATCCTCCTCCTCATTATCAGAGTCCGTATGGTTACCAACAACCTACGTACTATCAGTCTCAGCGACAGCTAGTAAATGAGCAACTTAAGGCCCCTTCAGTCAACCCAGCACTGGACCAACTTGCATTTCTCATGAAGAACATAAACAAACTGACTCAGTGAATCGATGACCTGACCACCACCAAGACACTAATTCTAGCACATGTCGAAGCCAACCCCAATAACTTCAGATGCAAGGAGTGGGTAGCCAATAGCCCAACCACCCCCGAGATAGGTATGTCCCTTTATTTTACATGTTTATCTGACGCCATTCATCTCTGGAATGGTAGGAGATTGCAGCTGCCTACCCAGTTGTTGGGATTGGGAGATCAAACCATTGAGAGAGCATCATCTTCCACATCAACTCCTTCACCAGCAGTCTAGAGGACTAGTGTAGCAGAACCCAAGTCTGGAGTTTCACTACATTCACCACCACCTTCACGAGGCAAATGTAGATCACCATCAGTAAGGGAGAATATACCAGTCGTAGATGGATAACAGACGTACCATTAGGGCCAGCAGGGCCCGCATGTGCAGCAACAATACCATGGCCATTAGCGCTAGTCTTCATGTCCATGTTACCCTTATTTATAGAAATAGCCATCAACGTCCGGTCCCATAGATCTTCAAACGTAGATTCTCGATGAGTTACGTTCCTACAGGAAAGTGATATGATATTTGCAGGTTGTCCTCAATCGCTTATCCCGTTTGCATGATGAGCAGACTGCCCCTTTCACATCCATTCCCGTCTAGGTTTTGGCTAACCCCAACATCCTGAACAAGATTCAGTAGCAACAGATACATGATCTGGTATACTACTCAAATTCTCGGAAATCTGAGCATGTGATCCTTTCTTTTTATTGTATTAATCACATACCAGTGAGGAGAGGAAGGACAATGGTCATGCATGATCAAGAAAGGGAGATGGAGAGGACATCTAAAGCTCACCTTGAAGAGACTTCAGTGGAAGACAAGTCTAGTCATTACCAGTAGCATCTTCATCCTGAGATGAAGACAACTGGAAGAAGGAAGGGGAGGAGTACAAGATCATTAGTGAAACACAGAGAAGATTCAGATTATACAGAGGATGTTGAACCTTCGATTGATAGAAAGTGCCTTCAGCATACATTCCCCAAACTTTAGTAGATGATTTTATTTCTGATTCCAAATTATTTGTAGAAGATTCAGTTGTGAAGAACTCTATTGCCAAGAATAAAAAGCATGTTATGTAAGGACAACATTGTCGTGAAAGTGCCATTGGACGAGTATGTGGCGAGTCATCTTGCTTTCCAAAAATACTTGAAAATTCGTTTTACACCGAGCAGGGTTACCAAGAAGAAACTGAATAATTATGTAAAGATGCATGAATTGTCAGTTTCCACTACTTATTGTCTCAAGAGTCAATGGTTCACAAGGAAGAAGAGATATTTATGCGTGCATTATGTGGTGAGTCATATTGACGATGTAGCATTTGCACACACTCTCCATTATAACGGATCCTCGACCATCTTACTTCTATTTGCCATATATGAGAAACTGGAGTAGGGTCCACAAAGAAGATCAAGAGCATTACTCCAATTCGTGGATAAATCTATGAAGAAGGCAAAGGGGGAGGTCAAGGACATTATTATCTCGATTGAGGGACAAGATTACATACTGGACTTCACTCTCCTTGAAATGGGTATACCCAATCGTTAGAGAGATGCATATTCATCCTTGGGTGCCCTTTCCGTAGGACCACTGGACCTTCATTTGACTATTAGACAAGGATGATGAAGTTCCATTCTCTAGGAAGAGAAGTGGAAATCAAAATGAAGCAGACGAAATGGCAACAACCTGACTCTGAGTTGAGTACAAATTTCTCTTCATCATACAAAGTAGATTACAGATTTGTTAACACGGTTGGGGTATGGAAATAGAACCTGATAGGACTGGGCAAGACCCTCTCATCTGGAGAGGATAATGTGAATGATGTAGTTCATGAGATGTTGCCAGGATTCTTGAGAGATGGATCATCTATCTATTTCTTTGATGACCCATATATCTCTTCAGATCTGTCTGTTCCTCCCCTAAGTAATAGTCAAAGGACTTAGATTTTGGGTCGGACGCAAATTTTGTCCTATTACCACGTTTCTTTTGTGATCCGACTCCTTGTTTAGTATAGTTGGTAGACAACAGTACAGAGTTATCACCACCTTCATGCAACATGAAACAAGTTTTAGCACAAATTCAACTAGATTTACTTGATGGTAGTTCATTAATAGAATTGAAGCTGCTACCTCCTAAACTTAAGTATTCCTTTCTTGCAGGACCTAAGCATAGATTTCATGTCATCCTTAGTTCTAAGTTGGGTATTGAAGAAGAGTTTAGATTGTTATAAGTGCTAGATAAGAACCACAAGGCAATAGGATGGACAATGTCAGATCCAGTGGGTATTAACCCTGCTCTTTGCTTACACCAATTTTATGTTGAGGATAATGCTATTAGTCCATCTTATAAATTTTAGAGGATACTTTATCCTAATCTTAGTGAAGTAGTTAATAAAGTAATTGAGAAATGGTGTGGAGTAGGATTCATATACACAATCAATGACTCCAAGTGGGTGGTCCCCCCTACATGTTGTCCCAAAGAAGTTGGGAATTCAGATTGTCACCAATGAGAAGGGAGTTGAGATTGTGACACGAGTATCCATGTCGTGGAATGTTTGTGTCAACTACACATATCTGAATACTATGACCAAGAAAGATCACTTTCCCCTACCTTTTAATGATCAGATTTTGGAGATAATAATGACAAAAGAGTTCTTATAATTTCTAAACGGATACGTCGACTACAATCAAGTAGCCATTACCCCTGAAAATCAGGAAAAAACCATTTTCACTTGTGCTTTTGGCAAATAAGCAGTGCATGATCGTTGTATTTTTCGAAATAGTGGGGGATTTCCTAGAGGTCTTCATGGATGATTTTTCGATCCATGGTGATTCATTCGATTCATGTTTAATGAATTGGGCACTGAGTTATTCAAAGGTGTAGGCAGGTTATTCTGGTACTCTCTTGGGAAAAGAGTCATTTTATGGTTAAGAAGGGTATCTTGTTGGGGCATGTCATCTCAGAAAAGGGAATGGAGGTATACCCTGCCAAGGTGGATGTGATCAAGAAACAAGATCCACCAACTAACATCAAGCCAGTGAGACCATTTCTAGGTCATGTTGGATTTTATAGAATATTCATTCAAGATTTTTCTACGATTTCCCGTCCATTGACTGAGCCCTAACGAAAGGACACTGATTTCGTTGTAGATCACAAGTTTCTTGAGGCCTTTGAGATACTTAAAAGAAACATTTGTGACTCGCCTATTCTGTGGGCTCTTGATTGGTCTCTTCCCTTTGAGATCATGAATGTTGCATATGATTTTGCTATAGGAGGCATATTGGAGCAGAGGCGAGATCGAATTATGTTCGCCACTCACTACGTGAACAAAGTTTTAGACCACACTGATGAATTTCCATTTCATCACCTTTATTCTTTCAATTTGGCCTTAAAGTTTCCTAGCGAAATGCATATATATCATTAATTTTTTAAATAAAGACTATACAAATTGTATAAAATATTGTATAAAATACTATAAAATTATTATATTTAACTCTAAAATAAATAATAACGGAATAAAAGTAAAAGAAATAAAATACCATAGGTATTGAATGAACCTAGATCCTGAGACCCCGTCATCATGATGACTTGGTCGACAAGGAATAAAGTAGGGGGAGATAGGGAAGAAGAATTGTACAGAAAACCAAAATAAAATCCAAATCTGTTTTGTTCAATAATTATCATTGGTACATATTTTATTTTAATATTTTTTCATATCAAATAACAAAACCCTCAACATGAGATAAAAATACTAAGAAAAATACAATATTGATTTCACTGAAAAATAATGCACAGTGTGCGTGGGAAACACAACATAAAAATCCAAAATAAAAACTTTGTAGACTTGTATCTTCTCCATACTATATCAAAATTGATAAAAAAACACAGAATTTAATAAGTTATTTAATGAAGGGGGTTTCATTCAATTTGCAGTTAAGATGTAGAAGTTAGGTTTCGGGTCCTCATTTGCACTATACTTGTACATTATATTCAATATATTTATTCTTTATATTTTTCAAATTTTTTTAATTTTATAAAATTGTATATATTATTCAAAACATATGTAAATAACTAAAATAAAATAAAACCATCAAAAATAAAATAAAATAAAAAATATATTTTAATATGTAGATAAAGTATACCTATATACACCTACATATATACATAATTAGATATATATATATATATATAAAGTCAGAAAATAAAACAAAAATAACTAAATATGTATTTAATAAAATTAAAATTATATAAAATGCATATTTATAATAATAAAATACAAAATACGAATTAAAAACGAAATACAAAAATACAAATGTATTAACCTCTATGCATACATGTAAATATTAACTTAGAATAAAAACCTCGAAAAAAAGGCATAATATACTACATTAAAGTACTAACATTATGTTTTAATAAAAACTTAATTATTTCTTTCTATTGTTTTTTATTTAATTTCCAAGGATTTTTATCCAGGTAATTTTCTATTGGTCTATGTGGACCAACCATAATCCTCCTCACATTGACACGAGTCAACTGACCCCTTCTCTCTTCCTCGAGCTTTGAAGTGTCAGACCCTGACTTTCGCACATTTATCTGCACCAGATCATCATCACATGCCTTGGCGTGTCTTGTGATTTGTAGAAATTGGATCTCCAGGATTCACACCAAGGCCGGAAAGATCCTCAATTTTCATCGATTAGAGCAGCATCTCCATTAAAAGTCACCTCCTCATCCAGCCTATAAAGTTCTCTCCCCCCTTCTGATTCGATCTTTCTTCTTCCAATCTTTGCCACTCATGACCTTGGTGTGCCTTCTTCTTAGTGATAGCAATGATTTGGCATGTTTTGCAGCGAGGAGGATCAATAGAGGAGTAGATCTAAAGCACCACCGACTGGTTCTGCTTCCTTGGCTTCAAGACCAAGTCGAGGCAATTATCCATCCTTATTAGGTAATCACTAGTTCCTAGTTCTAATTCCTTCATTTATTTTCCCCATTAATCACATTAGTTGCCTAAAACTTTAAATCCCTTAATTGACGTAGAGCTTGAGCTCTAAGCTAAATTCCATTGTCTCTAACCGTGTCTCCGCCCCATTTCCATCTCACAGCATTCCTCATTGAATTCTCTACTATCTCCCTCCATCAACCTACCAAAATCCATTATATATATGGGAATTCGAGTTTCCTCTGTTGCCCTTGCCAGAAACACTCCACCAATCTACCATTCCGCTGCTTCAAGCTTCATCTAGAGGCTGAGGGAGTAGCCCTTGAGCCCATGATCTTTTTAGTGTAGGACTTAATTATTGGAGACCCATCTAGAGTTAGATATGATACTTGGTGTACCTCCAAGTCCCCTGGAATGAAACGAACCTCTATATCTACCTCGAAGCCCTCTCTTCCTCATTCTAGGTCACGTGCATGTGCGGAGAACCTCCACCTATCTACTGGACCTGATGGAGCAAGGATCCATCACTTGAACACAGAGACAAGATCGATCAAATCTCGCCAGACCTAAGTTCTTCAGTTCTTCATGCAACCCTTTCATCGATTATTAGATGAAGAACATGGCCTAGATCTAATCCGGGTCATCGATTTAATTCGAAGGGGTGCGCGAGAGCAGCCCTTGGATAAAACATGTGGTACACCAGCGACGATCAGATCAAAGCTACTTAAGTGGGGTAAATTAAATCCACCCTCTCTGCACATTTTACTGTTATAAAATGTCCTATAAATTTATTAATTAGGCTAAACTTTTTGGGAAAATTACAAAGGAATCCTTGTACCTTTTGAATATTGTAGTTTGTCCATTTCTTGATTACATCATGTGACTCCCCATGTGAGTAGTCGTTTTGCATGTATGCCTCTCTGAGTTTTGTAAGTGTTTAGTCTTTAAAAATCAAATTCCAATTCAAAATGTTTGGGTATTTTCTTATTTCTCCTTGTACTTATTTTATATTGAAAATATGCCCATGCTAGCTTGATTTATTTTTATTTTTACATTTCTATTTTCTAAAAAAAGATCTTGTGCTCTAAAAAATCTGCAAAAACTGGTGTAAATGCATGATAGGATGCTTGTTCATGCTATGTGATTTGTTTAATATATTTGTTGAATTTACTTTTTACTAAAAATTAAAAAGAGCTAATTTATTCCTTGTTTTACTTAAAAATGACAAAAAGCTATAAAACCTCTTCTAAAAATTCCACAAAATTTACATGTTGTTTATTATCTTATTTTATCCCTACAAACCAAAAATCATAAAAAATATCAAAAGAACCACAAAAAGCAAACCCTCAATAACCCTAAAAAATTATAAAATATTTTCTAAAATACTAAAAATTTTAGTTAATGTCCCATACATATATATTAATAAATATTAAAATTAGTTTTGTGATATTTTGGATGCATTTTATATTTTTAAATCTCAAAACAATTCGGCTTATTTAAATACTCCTTGTTTTAGACATTTTCTGATTTAAAAAAATACAAAAAACAACAAAAATTCACCAAAAATTTCAAAAATAGAAGAATAATTAAAATTACAAAATATTTTATTTTGTTACTTTTGATTATATATGGCCATATTTATTATTATAATACTCTATATAGCCTATATCTGTATATATATATATATATATCAATATATCACTATATATAATTTGTATTGTTACTATATACTATAAATACCTTAAGTATATTTTAAATCCTTTAAAAAATAAAAACGACTATTTTTGCTTGTATTCTCTGATTTTTAAATATTTATTATTTATATTATATATATAACCCTCATATTTTACATATTACATTATATTACCCTTATATACATATATATACCCTTTTTTATATATTAAAAAGAAAAAGGAAATTAAAACTTTAAAAATTAAGAATAAGAAAATATATATCAAAAAGAAAATTTATTTAAATAATTAAAACCCACAAAAACATTGATTGACTCACATATATATACATACATACCTATATTATTTAGAGATAAATAATATTCTTTCTACGCCCCTTCTTCCCTAATTTCAACACCCTACCATACTTGTTCTCTATACACAATTGTTTGTAGGGTTTATAATAAATTTTGATCCACTATCTTAGTTTTATTTCTTTATTATTTGACAGCAGGTTAATTGATTATTTGATTTTGAGCTTCGTGTCGATCACTTCATCGAATATGGTCCTATCTTGTGTGGACCACACGATCGCTCCGCTTGTCTCTTTGGGTCATTTCAAATGGTGCATTGTTGTATATAGTTATCTCATTATTTCTCTTTTAATTATGCCTTCTATTTTTTATAATTATTTTATATGTTTATGACCCATATTTATTTGTTCACTTTCTTGTGAGGGACCATGTGGCGATGACCGCTTCTTTGGAGGTGGACGCACCCGACCGCGAGGAGATTGGCTCTTCTACTTGTGATCCAATTTGAGAGATCAAGAGAGAGGTAGAGAGAGAAGGAGAAGTAGATCTTATAGCATTTTTTGTTTTATTTTGTGAGGAGATATTTTATTTTATTATTGTATACTATTTGTAATAGTTCGAACACTTTTAACACTTCTACTTAACGAGGGCGATTGCCGTGTATCTGTTCACTTGGGGGCCTCGTTAGGTTTTTCGTGTTTTCCTCTCCTTTTATTTTTTTCCCATGTTTTGAGCTTTTCATCTTTCCTTTCTTTGTTTTTTGGTGATTGAGCCCCTAGATCTAGGTTTGCTTGCATCGATAAAGTAGGTCCAAAACTTAATTAGACTTATGTACCCATAGTGATATACGTTTTGATCTAGTCAAAAATTAATTGCTGGTTACTTGGATTTGGAACTACGAGCTGGAGAGACTCCACATAACGCTTGCGAGAACCGTTGATAGGATCCATTTTTTAGTACATAGCATTTGGTTCATCACACAAATAGAAATTCTTGTTTAGGGCGATTTCACAATTTTGTATACCGTTTAGGTAGTGTAGATATTTAAATTCCTATTTTGCATCCCACATGGAGAGAGTTGGGAAGCATTGTAAGTCTCCTTACTATGCTTGAATCTTTTGATAAAAGAGTGAGATTTCACTCTAGTATCCACTTGACTTTTTTTCCCTCTATCTCTCTCTTTTTCTGCACACCTAGTATCAAAAAAATACAAAAATCGTTAGACGCTTTACATTGAAAAATACTCAAAAATTGGAAATCAAAAATAAAACAAGGGAACTGCTACTAAAATTTTGACCTTAATAAAAATTCGTAACGGACATTCTGGTTTGGGTTCATAAATACCTTATTGTTTCAAATACCCTTCACACTGAGTGAGGCGCGACCTCTAAGTATTAGAGCCCAAAACCCAATCTGTGGCGGCCTTGATTATCAACTGGGACTATGAAGTATTGGCACATATATCAAATGTAGGCGAGTAGGTCCTTGTCGACGACGGTGTTCCTGCCTTGTGTGAATCATCCAACTTAATCTAAAGTACTAAGCATATGCCATTCCCTCGTGGGGGTGTCTGTCTCATCGCCCTGCTTCTGAGTACGCCGCTTGAGATGGAAGTAGTGGTTTTGCCTATTGACTTTCTTTATCTATTCTTTGGTAGAGTATCTCCCTAGGCATGAGATCAAGGACATCAAGGTGCGTAGATCACATGTTACAAAGGAGGTGTAAGAAGTATAAGATACTTTGCCGGCAGTACACACTCTCCTATAGGGATAGCCCTCCTTAGACATGTAAAAAGATTTTCCTACAAAATAAAAATAAAATCAAAAAGATAAAAATAACCAAACTCTTATGGTTTCACTTGGGTTGAGTTGGTGAATCCACAACTTTTTTGGTGTTGTTATATTCAACTTAAAGTTAAAGATTAGTCCTACAGACGTGTGCAAATTTTGCCTTTCGTTTTATCTTTTGTTCTTATTTATCCCCCACTCACGTTGAGTTGTTCTACTATTTTGCACTCCTTTTATTTATTTTTCATCTATGCATCATTCATCCATTCTCAATCTTCCTTTTTGACCCTCGATATGGCAACTCATGGATGGCTTAGTTGGGACTCCATCGACAATGACATTAATTCCATGTCGCCTCCCTCTCCAATAATCCGAGATGATTCCGAGATCATGGTTCAGACTTTGGAAACTGCTCTCCAGACTCCACTCCTTCTTCAATAATCCGGGATCACTCTTATACCAAAATCTTCCCATTTTGTATGAAAGATGATTTGTCTACATATACTTCTCCATCCTTAATGAAATTCTATGTTGACCTTAACACATAATGATTATTTACATATAATGCTTCTATTTTGACTGATCAGGGAATTATTCCATGTGTATATCAAAATCCCGATCTGGAGCCATAAATTCTTTCAGATTCAGAATCAGATACAAAGATGGCTCCAACTAGAACAGGGAAGGGACCACAGAACCCACAACCATAGCCATTCCAGCAACCAGATTAGAATGTTATAAATGCTAAGATTCTTGCCTCTATTCAGGCAATACAATAACAGGTCACTGACAAGGTATTGGCTCAGGTCGCCTTCCAGGATATGTTAAATGATTAGACTAGAAGGAGAGACAATCCAAGAGGAGGAGGATAAGAGGAAGAAAGAGACGATAGAGGTTGTGGACCACCGACAGATGAGGCCAGAGGAGAGAGGCCCAAGCCTACTCTCAAGGAGACTTTCGACCTCGGAGCTGGACAGATGACCAAGTGGATCCAGATCCCAACGATCCATGCACACTTTGAGTTCAAGCCTCAACTCTTGGTTCTTCTTCCCACCTTCCACGAGAACACTAACGAAGAACCATATATCCATCTTTAGCAGTTTGATTGCATTTGTGGGACAAATCACTACCCTAACATCACATTAGGTGTAGATAAGATGATGACATTTCCGTTCAGCCTTCAAGACGAGGTGCTGCACTAGATCAATCATGTGGAAAAGGTTGTCATGACCTTGGAGGAACTAAAGTCTGCCTTTCTACACAAATTCTACCCTCTTGGTTGGCTTAATCAGATGTGTGCCTGCATTGTCAATTTCTCCAAAGCCACTCACTAATCCCTCCATGAGGCTTAGGAGTTGTTCAATGATTTGCAGGAGAAGTGTACCAACCATGATATTCCTCGAACCATCCTGGTCCAACACTTTTTTCAGAGACTCATCTCAAGATCTAGAGGCTCGTAGATGTCGCTTGTGGTGGTTCACACTTCAATAAAGAATAGGGCATCATGTGCTAAATTTTTGAAGAAATTGACGAAGAAGAGGATACATTGTCATTGTCTCATGTATACTAGCGTCAGCCCTAGATTCATCAAGACAGTGCATATGGCGACATTGAATGATCTAGACATGGATGAAAGCTCCAACGTATACAACATAAGGAGCCACCTGTCCAAGGTGGATATCATCAAAAAATGATCTCAGGACCTTGAAAAACATGTTGTGATCGAATATACAACCCAAAATTTAGACAAGTGGGATTAGATCACCAAACAACTAGAGATGATGGCGAGCACAATTATCGTCTGCCAATCTGTAACTACATCAGCCACGACTCTTGTTGAGATGAAGGAGACATCATCGCCTCAGCCTCCTCAGTGGATTCCAGTACAACCAATTGTCCGGCATGTGTACTATGTGCAAGGCCCTGAGCCTACATTGCCTCAACAACCGCAGCAACATCTCATTGTTCACTGGACCAAGCTCCAAATCATTAAGGATCCATGCTCTCCCCAACCACCTCTCATTCAGGAGGTGAATGGTGTGTAGTCGAACGATGCATAATTGGCCCATCCAGGTGGACATCAGTAGGGCCATTCTGCCAATTTATGTCCATTTCCTCAAAAATAAGGAGGGAGATTTGTCCAGGTAATCAACCTTAGCACCAGCAGCCTCTGTTGTATCAGCAAAATTAAAGACAGAGTCAGTACTAGCAGTTGCATTACTGTCAGCATCGACCCTACCAACTATACTGGGTTGCTCCATATCAACACCCCCTCATCGACATCAGCAATATGTGTCTTCTCCCTAATACCATTCTCGGTACTCTCACCAACAACCTCCGCATCATTCTTAATCTCAACATGGTCAACACACTAAAAAATCTGAGATGCTCCCATGAACCCTGCCTTGGAGTACTTGGCTCAGTTGGTGAAGAGCCTCACAGAAATGACGCTGAAGTTAGATGACTTCACTACTGCTAAGACTATCATTCTGGCACAGGTGGAGGCAAACTCCAATTTTTTCAGGAAGCAAGAGCAGGTAGTTTGTGATATTTTATCCAATCCCTTAGAGTCATATGTGCATGATACTTTTTTATATAATTCTATTACTCTCAACAATTGTAGGATTCTTTAGCCTTCTGCGACCATGAAGGGGAAGAATAAAGCTTATACTAGCTAATCATCATCGTCTTCTACATTAGCTGATCTAGTAGCCAGTACGGGTGAGGAAAAAGAAGATAGAGGAGAAATACTAGAAGAAAATATCTAAATAATGAGAAAAATAAAAAAACCAAAAAGACAACAGCAGCTGAAGCGCTAGCAAGCAAGCAATGGAGAGGATCGTGCCTGCAGCCAATCCCGAGCCAGCCAATGGAGCCTCGCTTGCATTTTTGGGATGACTGCCATTAAGGGATGAAGACACTCTTTTTTGCCATCCATTTGTATGGAAAGATGTCAACATTGATTTTGATGTCAATAAGAACACTATTTCTACTTTTGATTCTATAAATATACCATTTCCTGAGGCTACGTAAAATCCCAAAAAAAATTAAAAATTTAAAAACAACATTGCATGATTATGATTTTACGGAAATCATTCAAAATCTTGTCCTAGAGATTCCTATGATAAGGGCCATTAAGTACATGTCAATCATCAAGAAAGGACTGAAGGAGGCATGTACTTCGAAAAGATATCAGTGTTGTGCCAGACAAAGAAATGTGAAGCACATTCTGATGGCAGTGATAGTTAATGAAATGAGCAATCTCCTAAGAAAAAAGAAAGACATGGGAGAACCTCTCATCAGATGCTAGATGCTCAACCAACAGAATGCTTCTTGACAACATATCGTCCATCAATTTGATGCCTACTTCACTACTGAATGAATTTGGGTCCGGACGGCTTAAATCAATGAGAATGATTATGTAGTTTGCATATACATTAATCAAGAAGCCCTGAGGATTCTTAGAGGATCTCATCGTCACCATTCAAGGGATGCAATTCCCTAAGAACTTCATCGTTTTGGACATGGACTCCTCAAATCCTCATTTGCACACCCCGATTCTACTTGGACGATCTTTCCTACGAAGAGCCGAAGCAGTAGTGGACTATGGTATTAGTCTGATCACCTTTCTTTCCACCACCAAAAAGGTACCCATTGACACGATCCAAAGCCCATACTGTCAGAATCTGCATCAGATGCGAGTGAGCCTACGAAACTAAGAATAGAAAATTATGACTTACTTGCAGAAACTAGAGATACCAATCTGTTTATAGATGACATTGAGATCCATGAATTCCTCTCCACTGAGGAAGGAGTGGATAGCGCAATCAAATTCCCTCTTTCTGTGAAGATGAGATTTTTGCTGAGTTTCCAAAAGTAGAAATCGAGGGCCACCTGTCCTTGGCAAAGGAAGAGGAGATTATTGATTATTTCTATGAACAAGAAGACATCATTGAGATATTTCGTGCTGCATTGAATTTAGATATTGAAATTACAATGGTGGACATTGTATAGTTGAAAGATATGACACCACCTCCTTACCCAATTGTAACTAGAGTTCCAACTTCTTAGCACTTATATGTGGAATACAAACGCTTGAACCTAGCGACCAAGAAGGATCATTTTTCGCTTCCCTCATCGACCAAATAGTCAAAGAACTGGCCGTGAATTCTGCTACTTGGATGGATATTTTGCTTACAATCAAGTTGCAATCATCCCAGATGACCAAGAAAAGACTACCTTCACCTGTCCATTTGGGATGTATTCCTTTCACAAGATGCCTTCCAGATTGTGCAACACTCTTGTGACCATCCAGAGGTGCAAGTTGGTTGTTTTTACAGATATGATGGTAGTTTTCTTGAGGTTTTTATGGATGATTTCTCGATCTACGATGACAATTTTAGTCAGTGCCTATCTTATCTAGATCGAGTTTTGAAAAGAAGTGAACTTAATACTCTCTTGGGAAAATAGTCACTTCATGGTGATTAAAGGGATTGTATTGGGCCATGTCATCCCAAAGTGTGGCATGGAGATAGACCCTCCAATGGTGGAAGCAAATTCAAAGCTTGAGCCACCTACAATTTTGAAGACAGTCTGGTCAGTCCTTAGGCATACGGTATTCTACCGTAGATACATAAAAGATTTTAATAAGATGGCCCAACCATTAACTGAGCTTATGGGCAAGGAGGTTGATTTCATTGTAGATGTTAGAGTCCTCTAAGCCTTTAATCAGTTGAAAGATCTGATCACTCAGGCCCATGTCCTTCAATTGCCAGATTGGTCTCTCCTTTTTGAGATCATGACATATGCTTCTGATTTTACTATTGGAGCAGTTCTTGGATAGAGATGAGAAGGTTTACCATTTGCGATTGACTATATTGGCAAAACTCTTTACAGAGCCTAGAAGAATTACATAGTCACTTAAAAAGAGCTGCTAGTAGTCATCTTTGCCTTGGAGATTTTCAAATCGCATTTATTGTGATTTAAAGTGATTGTCTATACATAACATTCTGCCATCAAGTACCCACAAAGTAAGAAGAAAGCCAAAATGAAACTCATTAGATAAATCCTTCTACTCTAGGAGTTTTACCTTGAAATCTGAGACAAACCAAGAGTCCAAAATATGGCGACAGATCATCTCTCAAGATTACCAGATCCAGACACTCTTGAGAAGAGCCTATTGTCCAATATGGAGACCTTTCTAGATGAAGCAATTTCGACATAGCTCCCCTGGTTCGTTAATATTATGAACTATCTTATTTCTAAGATAACTCTACAAGATAGATCAAAGCTGAAAGTTGACAAGTTTTTGTCTGATATTAATTTCTATCTATGGGAGGATCCTTATCTCTTTCGTGAGGGTGTAGATTGCATCTGGAGGAGGTGCATTCTTCTGAAGGAAGTCCATTGTGTCCTCGACCATTGCCATGCTCGAGAATCAGGAGGGCACCACTCTGGAAGATGACTGACGATGTAAGTTCTACAATGTGGCATCTGGTGGCTGACTCTCTTCAATGATGTAGAAGATTTTTTGAAGCGATGCACTGACTGTCAAAAAATGGGAGGCACTATTGGAATGAAAGATAAAATTCCTTTGAAGTACATTAAGATTTCAATGTATTTGACATGTGGGTCATTGACTTCATGGACCCATTTAGCAATAGTCAGGGATTTCAGTATATTCTACTCATTGTAGATTATGTAAGTCATTGGGTGGAGGGTATCCCAACCCAAGCCACCAACAGTCGCACAGTTTACCGATTTCTGATAGAACACATCATTTCAAGGTTTAAGATTCCCAAAATTCTGATATCATATGGTGGTAGTCATTTCATTAACTGAGAAGTGATGAAGCTGACTCAGTAAAACTGTAATGAACATCGAGTAGTTTCTCCATATCACCCATAATCCAATATCTTGGCATAATGTTCAGATAGGGAGATTAAGACAATTCTTCAAAAGCTTGTACATCTAAACAGGAAGAACTGGTTGCAATTACTAGATTTGGTTCTTTGGACCTATCAGACTACATAAAAGTTACCTTTAGGAATGTCTCCCTACCGCCTTGTCTAAGGCAAGCCATGCCATTTTTTTGTTGAACTAATTCACAAATATTTCTGGGCAATTAATGTCTGTAATTTGGATCCCATGAAAGTATGAAAGAATAGAAATCTCGATCTGAACAAACTCTTTGAATTCCATGACTATGCCTATGACAACAACCTAATGTACAAGGAGAAAGTCAAGAAGTAACATGGCGAGCATACTTGTCGAAAGACATTCAAACAATGTTAGAAGATTTGGTTGTTTGAAACAAAGTAGAAACTTTTCCCAAAGAAGTTGAAGAGAAAGTGGACTAGGCCATTTATAGTGAAGCATGTGCCTGACAATGGAAGTATCATGATATCCGATTTGTTAGAAGACACACAACCTTTTATCATCAATGGACAACTTCTGAAGCCTTATCTCTAGCATGATACATTCGTGTCCATGGTTCACACTATTCACATGGTCTATGATGAAGAGTTTCAATTAGCAGCATCAACAGATTCAGACAGGGCAATCAAAAACATTTTTGATTAGTTAATATTTTCCTCTTTTCTTCTTTTCAATATCCATTCTTTAATTCTTCCGAAAGTTTCACTCATCCCATACATCATGACTATACTTACGACACACTTCATCCTTATTATAGGGGGGTGGGTGTATATGGGTGTACATTCTTTAATCCCCTCTCCTGTCTCCTCAACCCTTGATATTATGTCTATACTTAGGGATATTTTACCCTAAGTATGGGGGAATACAAGCCAAACCGATAATTTGTTTATTCCCACCCTCGACCCTCCCTACTTTGTATGTAGTATGATATACATAGGATTAATTGATCCTAGGTATAGGGGGACAAAAGACTTCCTATTCTTTATTCAATCATTGTAGTATATACACTGCTATACTTAGTAAGAATTATGTCTTCCTTTTATCTCTGATTTATGAGGACACAACTCAAGCTAAGTATAGGGGGGTCATATATACCTTGTATATACTTTAGGCATAACTCGTACTTGCACATTTCCAATAAAATGGCTAATAAATAATAATTAAAATACACATCAAAATTCTTTGTAACTGCTGTTAATAAACCAGCTAAAATTGTGCAAAATGTTTGAGAAATGGTTGGAAAACTTCTTTGAAAAATATTTTATAAACCGTTTCAAAAATATTTTGTGAACAGATTTCAAACCTTTGTAAAAGTATTTTGTTTGTAAAAAGTTCTTTCATTTGTTTGAATAAAATGTGTTGAAAATCTATTTGCAAATGGTTTGGAAAATGGTTGTAAAAATACTTTGAAAAATCTATACATACAGTTTGAAAAATCTTTGCAACATGATAAAATTATGAAAATGTTAGAAAAATTATTTATTAATTTATTTTCAAAATAAAGTTTTCTAAATGTTTGTCAAAATCTTTTCAAATGATTTCGAGAACCTTGTACACATTAATAACAAATAAAGTTGCTTTATAAACTCTGTGTAAATAACTACTAACCTAAGCTCTGTAAATACCCATTTTATAATCTTTCACCTAATTATTGTAGATAACAAGGCACTCTCCCATGTAAATATATGTACATATTTATTGGACTAACTCTTTTGTTTTTCAAATATCACTAAAGAATTGCAAATAAAAACCCATGAAAATGTCTTATATATTTTCTAAATTGCATAAAAATTTGCAAAAAAAATTCCAGAAAAAGTTCAAAAATAGAAAATTACTTCAAAGATTTGTATCTGCATCACAGAGCATTTGCATTTTTCGGATTGACCATGACAATTGAACTACTCTAAATAAAATCTGAAGATTGGAGCCTGGTTGGACCACAATCCACTTGATCACAGGAACCTTATAGGAACTGGAATTGATGTGCTTCAGGTCTAGTAGACTTAATTATTTAAGACCACAAAACTTATTTCAGTATCATCTTGACTACTTAAGTAGAATATTTCGAAACACATGCATGACTCTTTTTGACAATGACCTAACTTGCACACCTGCACCTTGCACTTTTCTCGACCTAGTTGAAGTCGTGGAGGACTGGTTTTTCCAGCATGAGACACAAGCGAGTGGAAATATACAAAGTAACGATTTCGTGGCTATTGTGGCCCTACCCAATCCAGTAGACATGAGGTCCAATGACAATATGTTGTGGGTTTAAATAATGCTTCAAAAGAGGGATATTCTGTTGGCTAAAGAGGAAAAAGTCCATATTTAAATACTACTGTATTTAGTATTTGAAAAAAAAATATAGATGTGCAAAAATCAAAGAAAAATCATTTCCAGTTGGAGTATGTATGTAGTCAATAAACACGATTGAGCTTCAAAGTAAAGATTCGTGTGAGCCTTCAGCTGGATGACTTCGGTCAAGCATCTTAGGATAGGTAGCTACATTGGCTATCATCCATTCTCTTCTACACCTCCTCTTCTTGACCTGGTTGTACTTCAACTTAGAAGGGAATACCTTGCTTCTAGAGGAAAGAGTTATTGGATTAGGGAATTTGTGTCACCATGTTGTAGAAGCATGACATTTACAGCTTTAGCCGAGAGGAGCTACAAAAACTAACATCGTACAAGATAGACTCATAGTCATAAGGGACTGTGTATGACTGAAAAAGCTAAAGTCCAAGGAACAGTCTTGTGGTCCACATAAGGCATGACCAACAATCGCTATGATGACAACTCACAAAGACCTCAACTAAATTAGGCAATCAACCCACACAAATAATCCAAACAATCAAAATCAAGTGTGAATAAAAATTCATTATAACCTTACAAACAAGTATGTATATAGTGACAGACAGAGTAGGGTGTCGGACACACGGAACAAGGGACATTGCAGGTGTATTATTTATAAATAAATAATACAAGTGCGTGTGTATGTATATGTATGCACAATATCAATCAATGTTTCTAAGGGTTTTTTGAATTAATTACCTTTTTAAAAAAAGTATTTATTATTATTTTAAATTTTTAATCTTGTGATTTTCTATTTCTTTTCCTTTTTAATTATATAATAAATATATAAAAGAGTATATATGTATATAGGGTAATAAATATAATATAAGTAATATGTGGTTGGATATACATAACAAATGTACAAAAATCAGAAAGTATACCAAAGAACATTCCTTTTTATTTTTAAAAGGTATATAAATATATTAGGGTACTTATAATAATTTATAATAATTAATAATAACAATTATATATAATTATATATAGATATATATAGGCAATGTAGGGTAATTTAATTATAAATTTGTATATATAGTCAAGAATTTCCAAATAAAATAATTTTGTATTTTTTTTCAAAAATTTTCTGTTTTTGTAAATGTTTAGGGATTTTCTGTTAATTTTTTTGAAATTAGAAAAAGTACAAAACATGGACTATTTAAAATGGCAGAATTGATTTGAGAAGTAAAAATAGACAATGGGTTCAAAATTTCATAAAAACCAATTTTAATATCTAGAAATATGTATATATAACAATAAAGGATAACAAACATTTTTTTGGATTTTTAAAAAATATATTACAATTTTTAGGGTTAGCTTAGGTTTGCTAATTTTAGAGTTTCTTTTGATTTTTTTGTGATTTTTTGTCTCGAGTGATAAAATAGGCTAATAAACATAAGGTAATTTTTTTGGAAATTTTAGAAAAGGCTTTATAGTTTTTGTATTCTTCAAGTAAAATATGTAATAAAATAACTCTTTTTTATTTTTAGTAAATAATAAATGCATGCAAAATGGTAAATAAAATATATAGCGTGGACAAGCAACCAATCTTGCACCTACACCTATTTTCGCAATTTATAGTACATGAATTGCTTTTAGAAAGTAGAAATGCATAAAAAATAAATGATGCTGGCAGTGGCATATTTGAAAATATAATAATTTCCATGCAGCACATGCAAAATATAAAACCTTTTGAACTGCAACTTTATTTTAATGGAGTAAACAATAAATACAAAAGCTTAAAGAGAAAATATAAAGAATTCTTGGGGCATACATGCTAATTTTCCTGAAAGTTTTGTACTTGAATATTTACAAAACCATTTACAAAATATGAAAATACAGGCAGGAGTATGAGTAAATTACCCAAGTTAAGTCACCTTAATTTGCCCACTCTCTGCATGGCACATGGATGATCAGACACTCATGGATGAGTACCCCTTCAAATAAAATGGATGGCCCAGATTAGATCTGTGTCATATTCTTGATCAGACGGTCTTGAAGGGGTCACGAGGAACTCCTGAAGAACACACGTCTATGAACTTCTAGCGGTCTTATCTCCTGTCTCCAACAACCGATCTTGGCTCCGACAGGTGGTACGGCTTCCTGGAACTCATCCGCATGTGCTGGCACTTCAGATGAGCTCAATGGTGTTCAACGTAGAATTTGGAGGTGCTTCAAGTTCCATGTGACCTGGAGGTACTCCATGTTTGATTCCTAGCTCCATATGGCTCCTCAGTGGATCTGGCCTGCACCAAAAAATCTGGGGTTCGAGGGCTATAACCTCGACCCTTGAAGAAGCTGAAGCACACAAGGAATGAGGTGGCAATGGTGCTCCGACGAAGGGCGATGGACTGGAGCTCACCTTCCAGATCCATGGTGGATTTGGGGGGACGGATGGAGAATCGATGGAGAAATCGAAGGGCAGTCGATTGGAGTGAAAATTGAGGTGGATTAGTGAGTAGGTCACGATGAATCAGCTTGAGGATCAAGGGGGTTCTTTATTTTAAGCTAAAGATAGAATTAGAACGGAAAATGAAAGCGAGAATTGAATCTATGACTAAAAGGTTACCTACGAATGGTAAAGGGATGCATCGAATTGATCGGAGTTGATGAGGCAGAACCTGGAACCTGCCAGTAGAGCTCCTACGACAATAGAATGAATCACCCACTCCGACTTCTTCTCATTGTAAATCTGCTCATTAGATTAATTTTACAAAGGCTAAGAGATCGGGAGGACCCGAGGGGCTAAGATCAACCTAGGGGCATAAAACATGGTGGCGAAGTAGAGTAGGTCAATTTATAGGCTGCAAAAGGGGAGGACTTTGATCGAGGTGGCCGATTGAATCGAGTAAAATGACACAGATCTCTGGCCATGGCATGAATGATGGAGGTCCAATCTACCTGAATCGCGCAGCACACCGAAGCATCATGATCTAGAGAGGATAAATGGGCAAAGAACTAAGTCTGACAGTCCAGCACTCGAGGAAGAGAGAAGGGGGTCATTTGACCCGAGGTCAACACAAGAAAGAATCTGGTAGGTCCACGTGGACAATCTAAGAAATTCTCAGGCTAAAATTCTTTGTAAAATGATAAATAAATGGTAAACAAACTAATTAGTTTTTTCAAAAAAAATAAAAAATGTACTATATTTAATACATATTTTTATATATTTTTAAAAGGCTTTTTATCATAAGTTAATGTTTACATGTAAAATATACGTAAAAAAGTATATGTGTTGACATTATTATTTTTATTTTGTATTATATAGTTTATTATTTTATACTTGTATTTTATATATTTTAATTTATTTTATTATACAATTAGGTATTTATATTATACTTTTCTGAATTTATATGTATATTTAATTAATTATGTATATATATTTTATATGTATATATATGTACATTTTATCTATGTATTAGTATGTATTATTTATTTTATTTTCTGTTTGATGATTTTATTTTAACTTAATTATGTACATCAGTTTCAAATAATATGTACAATTTTATAAAAAATAAAGGAATTTAAAAAATACCAAGAGTAATATACTAAATATAATATGCATGTTAATTGCACAATAGCAACCCAAAACCTAACTTTTGCATCTTAACCCCAAATTACATGAAAGAACCTTCATTAAATAGCTTATTAAAAGTTATATACAGATAAAGGTGATTTTGATCCTTTTTGATATAGTATAGAGTAGATACATGACTGTAAAGTTTTTATTTTGACTTTTTATTATGTATGTCCCGAGCACACTGTGCATTACTTTTTTGTGAAATCAATTTTCTATTTTCTATGTATTTTTATCTATAATATTCATGTTGAGGGTTTTAGTATTTGATATGTAAAAATAATATTCATATTGTGGTTTTATTTTTCTATAATATTTAGCATATAAAGTTTTCTCCCCCCTTCTGGTTTGATCCCTCTTCTTTCAAGCTTATCCCCTCACGACCTTGATGTGGCTTCTTCTTAGTGACAAAAATGATTTGGCATATTATGTAGCGAGATAAAGCAATGGAGGAGAAGATTAAAAGCATTGCCGACTAGTTCTGCTTCCTTAGCATCGAGGCCAAGTCGAAGAAATTATCCATCCTTATTAGGTAATCTTTAGGTTCTAGTTCTAATTCCTTAATTTAATTTTCCCTTTAATCGCATTATTAGCCTAAAATTTAAAATCCCTCAATTGACCTAAAGCTTGAGCTCCAGGACAAATTCCATTGTCTTTGACTGTGTCTTCCCCATTTCCATCTCATATCATTCCCCTTTGAATTTTCCACGTTCTCTCTCCATCAACCAACCCAAAGCCATCATAGATATGGGAATTAGACTTTCCTCTATCACCCTCACCTGAAACTCTTCACCATTCCACCATTCTGCCCCTTTAAGAATCATCCAAAGGGTGAGCGAGTATTCCTTGAGTCTATGAACATTTTACTGCAAGACTTGAACATTGGAGACCCATCTAGAGTTAGAGATCATACTTCGCATACCACCAAGTCACATGGAATGAAATGAACCTCCAATTTTGCCTCGAATCCATGTCTGCCACATTAGAGGTCACCTAATTATGCGGAGAGCCTCCAACTAGCTAGTGGATCTGATAGAGCAAGGATTCATCTTCGGAGCACAAAGACAAGATCGATTAAAGCTCGTCGAACCTAAGATCTTCAGTTTTTCTTGCAACTTCTTCGCCGACCATTGGATGAACAACATGGCCCAGATCCAATCCGGTCATCCACATAAATCAAAGGGGTGTACAAGAGCAGACTTTGGATCAAACATGTGACGCACCAGCGACGATCGGATCAAAGCCCCTTAAGTGGGGTAAATTATGTCCACTCCTCTCCACATTTTATCTTTTACAAAAGATCCTGTAAACTTATTAATTTGGCATAACGTTTTGGGAAAATTTCAAAGGAATCCTTGTACCATTTGAATATTAGTTTGTCCTTTGTTATGTGAGCTCATGTGATGCCCCATGTGAGTTGTCCGTTTGCATGTATGCCCCTCTGGGTTTTTAAATATTTAGTCTTAAAAAATTGAAGACCAGTTCCATAAGTTTGGGTATTTTACATATTTCTCCTTGCACTTATTTCTTATTGTAAATATGCCATGCTAGCTTGATTTATTTTTATTTTTACTTTTCTATTTTCTACAAATAGCTCTTGTGCTCTTAAAAATGTGGAAAATATGGTGTAAATGCATGATTGGATGCTTGTTCATGCTACGTGATATATTTAATAATTTTGTTGCATTTACTATTTATTTAAAATTAAACAGAGCTAATTTATTCCGTGTTTTACTTAAAAATGACAAAAACTATAAAGCCTCTTCTAACAATTCCAGAAAATTACATGTTCTTTATTATATTATTTTAGCATATAGACCAAAATCACAAAAGAATTATCAAATGAAACACAAAAATAGCAAACCCTTGGTAACCTTAAAAATAATAAAATATTTTCTAAAATATCAAAAATTTTAGTTTATGTCCCACATATATTTATTATAAAATATTAAAATTAGTTTTGAGATATTTTGGACCCATTTTATATTTTTAGATCTCAAAACACTTTGGCTTATTTAAATACTCCTAATTTTAGAAGTTTTCTGATTTTAAAAATACAAAATTTCCACAAAATTCTCAAAAATGGATTTTTTAAAAAAAATACAAACCATTTTATTTTTTATTTTGATTATATATGGATATATTTAAAATTATAATACCATATATAACATATATATATCATTATATATAATTTATATTGTTATTAGATAACATAAATACCTTAAGTATATTTTAAATCTTTTTTAAAAAAGGACTATTTTTGCTTGTATTTTTTGATTTTTATATATTAATTATATATAATATATATAACCCTTATAATATACATATTACATTATATTACACATATTTACGTAAATATACCCTTTTTATATATTATAAAGAAAATAGAAACTAAGTTTCAAAATTAAAAATAAAAATTTATATTATATAAAGAAAATTATTTAAATAATTAAAAACCCCCAAAAGTATTAATCGACTCTTGTGCATATATATATACACACACACACGCACACACACATACCTATATTATTAAGAGATATATAATGTTCTATCTACGCCCCTTGTTCCTTGAGTTTGACACCCTACCATACTTGTCCACTATACACACTTGCTTGTAGGGTTTATAATAAATTTTGATCCACTCTTTTAGTTTTATTACTTTATTATTTCACTGTAGGTTAATTGTTGATTTGATTCATTGAGCTTCGTATTAGTCACTTCAACGACTGTGGTCCCACCTTGTGTGGACCACAAGACCGCTCCGCTTGTATCTTTGGGTCATTTCAAATGGTGCCATTGCCAGGGAGCAACGGATAGTGTAGTATTTCGCTGTATATAGTTAGCTCATTTTTCTCTTTTAATTATGCGTTCTATTTTTGATATTTTCTATGTTGAGTTTCTTGCGAGGGACCCGACTGCGAGTAGATTGGCTCTTCTACTTGTGAGCCAATTCAAGAGAGCAAGAGAGAGAGAGAAGGAGAAGAAGTAGATCTTCTAACATTTTTTATTTTGAGAGGAGGGGTTTTATTTTATTTTTGTATATTATTTATCATAAGTTGGATAACTTTGGACACTTCTATGTCATGGGGTCCATTTCTTGTGTGTATGTTCTCCTCGGGGCCACATAATGTTTTCCGTGTTTTCCTACCTTTCTTTATTTTTTTCCCGTATTTTGATATTTTCTCCTTTCTATTATTTATTTTATATGTGATTGAAACCACAGATCTAGGATTGCTTGCACCGGTAAAGCAGGTCCACAACTCAATTAGACTCATGTAATGTTGTGCCACGGGCTTTCGAGGATCGAAAATTAATATATGGAGTTGTCGTTGCTATCCCCAAAAATCTCGTGCCAAACAAACAATTTTTTTGTTCTCAAGATGCAAAATTAACTAAAAGCCGATAATGAAGCAAGAGAAAAGTTTATGCTACTTATTTACCTATATAGCGGACATGATCGAACTCAGGGAGGCTACAATTCCTGAGGGTTATTCAATTAATCGACAATAATTCAATTAAAAGAAAAAGGAAATCTCAAAGGCAAACTATCATTGGTTTATTTGGAATTTTTCTCTTTTTAAATTTTGTAAATATTTTTTTATTTCTATTTTTTAAATTTTCTGATTTTCAAATTTTTAGTAATCTTAATTTTTCAATTTTTTTATTTTTAATAAAAGAATAATATACACAAAATATGAAATACGCACACCAACTCTTTTTTTAATTTTTAATTATATAAAGAATGCTAAAAAATTGGGAGAAACTATTTTTGTGTTTTAAAGATTTTGAAATATTTTTGGGACCTTTTGTAGAAATTTCAGATGTTTTTGTATTTTTCTAAGAATCAAATAGTGACAAAATTGAGAAATAGTGCACAGCCTGGAGTAATTTGCAACTTAAAAATATTTTAATTGCCCAAAACTCCTAACAATTATTTTTATGATAAAATAGGGATATTTATCTATAAATAGAGACTAAAATCAAGATTTTTTTATTTTTGAAGAATATTTTATGATTTTTATAAAATTTTTAGTATTTTAATTTTTTTTTGGGTTTTATAAAAAGTTAATACGTGAAATTTGGTTAGAAATTAAAAGACAATGAGGTAAATCTAATCTAATTTTTTTTTGGAATTTTTCGAGAAATAATCAAATTTTTATGAATTTTTGAAAGAGAAAAGACATTATTTTTTATTTTTAATTAATATTAAATGATGACAATAATAAAAAAATATGCTAAAATGATAAGCACATCAAAAGCATATCATGATTTTTGGGAGATTTATTGAGTAGTAAAAACATTTATTTCGATCAAACAGACTTGCAATTTTATGTTCCACAAAATAAAGATTGAAATGTAAATAGTTTAGAGTTTTCCATGAAAAGTAATATAAATACAATGCAAGGGAGAAAAATGCAATTTACTCAGATGTAGCATACTCTGCATGTGCGTGGAGGGAGGTAGTGTCTATTTTGCAGATTCAAAAAATACTGAGGACTTGAATGTAATTTGACCGAATTAAATAATCTCCCTAGGTTTTTTTCTTTCTTCGTTCCTTTAAAGTATAAAAATTACATTGTGTTATTTTTGTGAAAACTTAATTTTGTATTTTACTTACTTTACTATCTACAACTATAATGTACAAAGTTTCTTTATTTGATGAATAAATAACAAATAACAAAATGGATGTCAAAAAATAATTATTGAATGAATATAAGAATTGGGTTTTACTGTATTTTTGGCCCTTATCTCCCCCTACTTTATTCATTGTCGATCAACTCAATTCGTGACTTGGTCTTGGGGTTTAGGGTCATAAAATACCGTTGGTATTTAATTTTTTTTCTTTTATTCTCTTTATTCTATAAACTTGCCATTATAAACAATATATTATATACAATAAATGCAATAAATGATTAATGCAATTTTGTACAAATTAATGCTATTACATGCATTAGCTAGTTTTTATGCCAAAATGATAGAATAAAGGTGATGAAATGGAGATTCATCTCCCCCCCATACTTGCCTTCGCTCATCCCTAGCAAACACTTATGCACTAAGTACAAAAAGAATAAAGAAGAAAGAATATATAGAATTGATTTTAATTATTAAACTTGTCTTCACAAAATCAAAGTTTGGAGCTCAGGTCAGACTTCGGTGTGAGAATGTGTGTGGAACCTGGTCGGGAACCAGATTTAAACATAACAATCTTTGAGAGTCACAAAACTCGGTTCAAACCACCTCAATAGCCATGTTATAACTAGTCTACATCATACACAAACCCTTATGACTATGACGCTGACTTGTATAGTGTAAGTGATAATGGCTCTCCCCAACTAAAATGACAAAAGAACTGACTTCTCCAACATGACAACCCGATGATTCCCCAATCCAGTAACTCTTTCCTCGAGGAGCGAGGTAATTCCTTCTAAGTTCAAGTAGCATTCGACTCAAGAGGAGGGGGTGAAGAGAAGAATGGACAGAAGCCAGTGTAGCTACCTATCTTGGGATGCATGACAAGTGTAGTCACGTCATCCAACTGCAGGATCACATGGTATAACTATGATGCTCAAACTTGCTCATTGATTATACAACATATATACAACTCCGCATGCATTTTATTTTCAATCAGGCATGCACACTTTTTTGGAGTTTTTTTTGAAATACTATATAAAGCATCATTTACATAAGGAGTTTTTCCTCTTGAGCCAGAAGACTCCCTCTTTTGAAGCATTATTGCAATCTACACTCCCCTGTCTTTAGACCTTATGGCTACTGGATCGGGTTGGGGTGCACTTTCCTCCCGAGACGAGGACAAGTGTTTCCACTCATGTCTGTCTCAAACTAGAAAATCCAATCCCCTCACCACTCCAACTGAGTTGAGCCAAATGAAAGGTTAAAGTGTCCAAGTTAGGTCACTTCCAACAAGAGACATGTGTGCGTCTTGAAAAGTTCTATCTAATTAGTTGAGGTAACTTGAACCCATCCCTGAGTCTCAAAGAATTAAGTCTAAATAGACCTGAAGTACCTTAAATCTAGTTACAATAATGTTCCAGTGAAGTTAGGTGCAGTAAGGTCCAACTAAGCTCCAATCTTCGACTTTACTCAGACTAGTTCAATCATCAAGCTATCCTAAAAGAATGCTAATGCTATGAAAATGCTATGTATCATGCAGAAGAAAATGCAATTTTCAAAATGATTTTACAAATAATTTTGAAAAATAAATGACTTTGGCACAAGAGTATAGAATATGTACTACTATTTACATGGACATGCCTCTCTTTTATTTTATTACAAGAATTAAAAGTTTAAAGTATTTATAGGTTAAAAGGTTGTTTACTTTTTATAGATAAATATATATACAATTGGTTAAGCAATTTTTTTTGTGTATATATATATATATATTATATTTTCTTTATTTCACATTAGTGATGCATATATCCCTCGAATTTATTTGAAAATAATTTTGAAAACTATATTACAAAATAATTTTTGCAAATATTTACAAACATTTGAAAGCCATTTTGCAAAGATTTTTCAAACGGTATATATATATTCAAAATATTTTACAACCATTTTCCAAACCATTTGCAAATAGGTTTTCAAAACTTTTTTTTCACTCAAAGAAAGGAATTTTTATAAATCAAAAGTGTTTTTACAAAGGATGAAAACATTTTATAAAAAGTTTTCCAAACAGGTAAAACCATTTTTCAAATCATTTTGCAAACATATTTTTAACCTGTTTTATTAATCAGTTTGTACATAAAGAATTTGAGGAATGCATTTTGTTATTATATGATTTAATGAATTGTATATTTATATATAGTATTTTAGCCATATTTATTAGTAATAATACAAAAATACGAGTTATCGCTACAGCATATACAAAGTACATACGGCCCCCGTATACTTAGATTGAGCTATGTCCTCATAGTTTGAAAAGAAAAAGAGAAGACATAACTCGCACTGTGTATAGAAAAGCCTACACTACAATGACTACTTTAGAAATGAAGAAATGAATAAATGAATGAATAAGAAGTCGATCGTCCCCTCTATACTTAGGATCAAATAATCCTAAGTATAGCAGACTGTACACAAAGCAGGGAGGGTCAAGGGTGGGAATAAACAGATCATAACTCGGTCTGTCTCCTCCTATACTTAGAGTGAGATTTCCCTAAGTATAGTCGAGAAAATCAACAAGAGAAGAGACAATGGAGGGGATCAAAGAATGAAATAAATTGGGGTGCACACGTCCCTATACATAGGACATAGTACGTCTTAAGTATAACAGACTAACAAGAAGGGGTGATACACGTACTTTTTTTAATAGATAATGAAAGCTGAAAACAAAAAGAAGAAAAGAAGAAAATAAGAAAAGATAAAAGCTTTAAAGGAAAAGTTTTTGAGTTTTGCATTATTTGAATCTTTTGATGTGACTGCTATTGTGGATGTATCGTCATAATGTAATATTTGGATAGAATCGACAAAAGCCAAGAAAGTGTCATGCTCGAGGTAGGGCTTCAGTAGTTGACCGTTGACGACAAATGGTTGTGCGTTAGGAGACAACTCTGATATCGCAATGCTGCCATTGTCACACACTATTCGAACTTGAAACGACCCAATCCATTTGCTTTTCAATTTGCCTGGGAAGATCATCAATTTTGCATCGAATAACCACACTTTCTATCCAGCTTCGAAGGTCTTTCGTCTGATGTACCGATCATGCCAGTATTTCACCTTCACCTTGTATATAAATGTGTTATCATATGCATTGTCTCGAAATTCCAAGAGCATATTCAGATCTTCTTTCCTCTTCTAACCACCTTGTTGTGTGTCCAAATTACAGATATTAACTGCCTACAAAGATCTACGCATCAGTTCCACTTGTAGGTGGCATGGCTTCCCATACACAAGGCGATAGGACTACATGCCCAACGGAGACTTGTAAGCGATTCGATATGCCCAACGGACTGAGTCCAAAGGCTAGGACCAATTTTTCATGTCCACCTTGACAAGATTCTAAAGTATCATCTTGATTTCTCTGTTAGATAATTTTGCCATACCATTGGTCTGAGGATGGTAAGGAGATGCGACTCGGTGCTCGATGCCATACTCCTTCATTAGTTTCTTGACCTCTCTATTAATGAAGTGACTACCCTCGTCTTATATATGTATATTCGGAAACCCAAACCATGAAATGATGTTTTCTTTCAAAGAGCGGCACACTGTACGGATGTCCGTGGCTCAGACGTAGATAGCTTCAACCCAACGACTCACATAATCGACAGCAAGAAGGATGTGCTCATATCCATGACTATTTGGGAAAGGTCCCATGAAATCGATCTCACGAGCATTGAATACATCAGCAATCTGAATGATCTTCAAGGGCATGGAATCTTTGGTTGTAAGGGTCCTTTCAATCGTTGACAGTCGGTGCATCATTTAAAGAATGTTGTTGCATCCTTAAATAGTGTAGGCCACCAGAGGCCACACTACAATACTTTTGCTGTTGTTCTGTCTCCAGAGTGGTGTCCACCAGATTTGAGCAAGTGACAATGCTCGAGGACACTATGTTACTCTGTCTGGGGAATGCACCTGTGCCAAATACAATCTGCTCCTTCCTTGAGTAATAGAGGATCTTCTTATTAGTAGAAATGGATCGTCGATAAGAATTTGTCCTTCCAAATCTTCATCCATTCTTGTGTAACTACACATGAGACTAGGTAGCTGATAATATCAACATACCAAGGGAGTGAATCCACTGCGAAAATCTTACTCGTTAGGAAAGGTATATGTGATGGGTGCACTACATAGTGGATGATCTTGTGGATCTATTCTGGAGAGGTTGTCTGCTACCACATTCTAAACTCCACGCTTGTCCTTGATTTCCAAATCAAACTCGAGGAGAAGGATCCATCTGATCAGTCTGGCGTGGCATCCTTCTTATGATGTAAGCATTGGATAGCAGACTGGTAAGTTTAAATCATGAGTTTTGATCCGAGCGAATAGGATCTGAACTTCTCGAGGGCGAATACCACAACCAGCAATTCTTTCTCAGTCATAGTGTAATTTATTTGAGCTTCATCTAATGTCTTGCTGGCATAATGAATGGCATAGTGCCCTTATCTTTCCTCTGTGCTAGAACTACCCCAACTGCAAAATCTGATACATCTATCATGATCTCGAAAGGAAAGGCCAATCTGGCAGTTGTAGGACTAGAGCTTGAGTGATGAGATCCTTCAGCTGATTGAATGAAGGAGAACTTGCTGATCAATAATAAACTCAGTCTCCTTGAATAGTAGCTCTATAAGAGGTCTAACAATGCGGTTGAAATCATGAATGAAACTTCTATAGAATCCCACATGCCCCAGAAATGACCTCACATTCTTGACTTTCTGTGGTGGCTCAAGATTGACAATTACATCCACCTTTGTCGGGTCGACTTCCATGCCATGTTTGGAATTTACATGACGCAGCACAATCTCCTCAATGACCATGAAGTGACTCTTTTCCCATGATAGTACCATATTGAATTCACGGCATTTCTGAAGTACTCTGTCCAGGTGCTAGAGACAAGAATCAAAGCTGTCACCATAGACAGAGAAATCGTCTGTAAACCCCTTGAGAAACCTACCTACCATTGTTGAGGACTCAAGCACAATGCATCATCTCTGCTTATTTAAAAAAATTGAAAAAGATGTGAATGGGGGTCCGACGATATGGAAGAACCAAATCCGGTTCTCCGGCCACCGTGCATGGCCGAATTTGAGATATCGTGGGGGATATAGTGTGAACGTGGAGAGATCGACAAAATGAGATGAAAAATCAGAATCGAAGGTGGATCAAATCATGATGGGTATTCTAAGATCTATAAAATAATGACAGTGAAATAAAAAAATGCAAACAATAAAACTACGATTAACCTTCGTTAAAAAGAAGAAAAAGAAAGATGGATCTCACCTTAGGAGAAGAAAAGACCGTGATCGCCTCGACGAAGGCCGACTCGCTGTCACCTGACGACTCGGAGGCTAGGCACCCTTCTGCAACAAGATAGCTCTCGGAGAATAGGCTCCTCTCACCAAATATTGATCAAGAGAAAATGAGGGAGGAGGAGAAAATTAAATAGAGGATTAATTGAATTTTGATTTTGAATTTAAAAAAATGAATGGAGATAAAGAGATAAGGAAAGAAATTGAAATGAGATAAAGATAAAATTAGTGTTAAAATTATTTATAAAATTTAATTTTTTTAATATTTTCGTCACTTTATTAAATTTAATCATAAATATTATTTTTTTAATTTTTTATGGAGGTTATTTAAGAATATTAACTATATACATATACTATATACAAATGGTACAATATATATATAGTTAAATAAGGAAATTAGTTTTTTTTTTAATTTTTTTGTAATATTATTATAAATAATTAGTAAAAATATTTACAAATATTTAAAAATATAATATGTATAGATAAATGGTAAAATTGTACAAACTACCCCAGAAAACTGACTTTTAAACCGTAACTCCAAAAATTATGAAACTAAAGCCATTTTGAAGATAATTTAATTTATAATACAATGGAAGTGATTTCATTCAATTTGAGTTCATATGGAGCCGGAATTGGTGCTTCAATTATTTCTTAATGGCTTTTCCAAGTGTGGTTGCTTTTATTCTGTACACGATTTTATTTTGCAGACATTTTTATTATTTAGGAAATACTTTTATCTACAACTTTTGTTTTGAAAATTATTTAATTTGAGGTCAATTTATGTACAAATAAAACAGTGTAAGTATACAAATATACACATCACACTTTTTTTTTGGATTTTCTGATTACGGACCCTATCTCCCCCTACTTTATTCCTGATCGATCTGGTCAAGTCTTGACCTTCTCTCAGGGTTTGAGTCAGCTTGTATATAGTCTTCTTATTTTATTCTTTATTTTTATTTTATTTATTTTTCCTTTCTTTCTTTCTTTATTTATTTTTGGTTAAAATAGTAATAAATGTACAAATTTTACACACAGATGCAAGTTAGTAAGAATATGGAGTTAGTTACATACATGTGTTTTATAAGGGATTTTAAGATAAATAAATGAATAATGATGGTGTAATGCAGATTTATCATCCCCTATGCTTTACCTTTGCTAGTCCCTTAGCAAACACTTATTTGAAAGAATAAATGAATAAAAAGAAAAAAAAGAAAAAGAAAGGAAAAATAAAGAAATTAGGAAGATATTGAGTATTATACTTATATTCATAAAATTGTAGTATGAAGCTTTGTCAGACCTTTGGATTATTAATGATGCAGAACCTTAATGGGAAATGGATATAAAACCTAACAGCCTCTAAGTTCAACAAGACTCCTATTTAGGTCTCCTCAATAATCAGGTCAGAACAAGTCTACATACACAAATTCTTATGACTATGATCTTTACTTGTACGGTGTAAGTGAAATATAGCCCTCCATATCAAAAGTAGCAAAAAAACAACCTTCCTCAACAAGGTAACTCTAGTCCCCCATCTAGCAACTCTTTCCTCGAGGAGCGGGGTTATTCCCTTCTAAGTTCAAGTACAACCAGCTCAAGAAGAGGAGATGGAGAAAAGAATGAATGGTAACCAATGTAGCTACCTATCCTTGGATGCATGACCAGTGTAGCCAAGTCATCCAGCTGCAAACATACAAAATTTTGACTTTGAAGCTATTATTATTACTTTCTTTATTCCTTGTATATACATTCCGGCAGGCATTTTACTTTTCAATCAGGCCTGTCCACTTTTGGAGATTCTACATTTTTTTCTCTTTTTTTTGAAAATATATACAAGGTGCAACATGCAAATAAGGAGTTTTTCCTCTTGAGCTAGTAGACTATCTCTCTTTGGAAGCATTATTGCAACCCCACAACATCCTGTCTTTAGACCTCAATGCTACTAGATCAGGTTGAAATGCAAAACCCTCGTTAGAGGAAGATGAGAGGTTCTGCCAAGAAGTACTACCCTCGTATGCTACTCCAAGCAAAAAGATTCTGCCTTCTCACTACCTCTTACATGAAGAGCTATGTGTAGAGTGCTTTTCTAAGATAAGCCATGGACTGAAAAAATCATACGTGTGTTGTTAAATGTTCTACTTAGACTAATCAAGATGGCATATGAACATAGTCTTATGGACTCAATGAATTAAGTCGCTAGGACCTGAAAAGTCTTAACTCTATTTCTTATAAGGTTCCTCTGAAATTAAGTGGATTAAGGTCCAACTAAGCTCCATTCTTCAATTTTATTTCAGACTTAGTTTAAATGTCAATACTATCCTGAAAAATGTACAGCAAATGCAATAAATATGTACAATGCAAAAAGAAAGAATTTTTTTGAAATAATTTCTAATTTTGAACTTTTTATGGGTTTTTGGAAAAGAAAGAAAAAATGATGCACATGGGAAAAGAGTTTTTTTATGCAACTTTTTATAGATTTTTGGCTTTGTAGTTTTTTTTGGTTTTTTTTCAAAAAGGAAAAAGGGTTAGTAAAATATATACAAGTATTTTTTAGTTATTTTTTGTTTGTTTTTTAGGTTTTTGTGTGTTGTTGTTTTTTTAAAGGTGATCAAAGTCTATATACACACACATGGATTTTTTGAATTTGTATACATATCCCCAAAAACAATCATAATTAAAAAGTACGAGTTATGTCTAAAGTATATTAACAATATATACGACACCCCCCTATACTTAGCTCAAATTATGTCCTCATAGTGATCAAAGAGCGGCAAAGGAAGACATAACTCATGCTAAGTATAGAGAAGTGAAAAGACTCCTCTGCTACAATGACTCAAAGAGAAGATGAAAAGAATAGAAGTCGGTGTTCCCCCCTATACTTAGGATCAAGTAATCCCATGTATAGAAGAATGTACAAAAGGGGAAAACCGATGCAGAGAATGTACGAACTCAAAAACAAAAAAAGATTATATGAACAACATCACCCCCCTATACTTAGCGTAGAGTATCCCTAAGTATTGGCAACAAAAACAGTGATGAACAGGATGAATATGAACAACACAAATCATTCAACCCCCTATACTTAGGATAAATCACATCCTAAGTGTAGCATATATACACACACAGAAAATGGGTGAATGATAAAACAGAAGAAGAAATAATGAAACGAAAGGATATACAAAAAGTTGTCAGTTCATGTATGAGACACATAAGATAGAATCAAAAGATCATCGTCTGATACCACCGATACATAATCAACAACGGACATGATGTATCATGATCTAGATATGTCTTCAGCAACTGTCCATTCACAACAAATGGATGTGTATCAAATAACAACCCAGATATGACAATACTCCCATTATCACGTACATCTCTCACGATGAACGGTCCTGACAATTTACTTTTCCATTTTTCTGGAAACAACTTCAACTTAGCATCAAATAATTATTCTGATCAGGAGAGAAATTCTTCCTTCGAATGTGTTTATCACGCCAGCACTTGACTTTCTTCTTATACATGAGTGAGTTATCATATGCAAAGTCTCAAGATTCCAGTAATCTATTCAAATCCAACTTCTTGTTGTTTACTTCCTTCTCATAATCAAGATTGCATACACGGAATGCCCATAGAGATTTGAGAATTAATTCCACTGGCAGGTGGTAAGGCATTCTATACACCAATCTGTAGGGAGACATACCCAAAGGAGACTTGTACATCGTCCGATAAGCCCATAGAATCGAATCAAGCATCTGGGACTAGTTCTTCCTATCTGGACGTACATGTTTTTGCAATATCATCTTGATCTCCCTATTTGAAAACTCTACCAAGCCATTAGTCTTAGGGTGGTAAGGAGACGCAACTCTGTACTCAATGGCATACTCCTTCACAAGCTTCTTTACCTCTTTATTAATGAAATGGCTTCTCCTACCTGAAATCAGTATTTTGGGAATCACGAACCATGCAATCATGTGGTCCTTGAGAAAGGAACACACTGTATGACTATTTGCCATTCGGGTGGGGATAGCCTCCACCCATCGACTAACATAATCAACAGTGAGCAGGATGTACTGAAATCCCCGACATATAGGAAATAGGCCCACGAAGTATATGCCCCAACCATAAAAAACATCAGAAATCTGTATGTATCTTAGAGAATTGGTATCTTTGGAACCAATGGTTCCTCCCATTTTCACACAGTCAGTACAATCTCGAACATACTTTGTAGCATACTTAAACAATGTGGCCAACCATAGGCCACTCTGTAAAACCATTGCGGCCATGCGTTTCCCCGAATGATGCCCACCAGATTCTAGTCTATGACAGTGCTCAAGTATACTAGTGTGTTCCTCCAGAGCAATGCACCTTCTCCAGATACAATCCACACCCTCGCAAAATAGGTATGAATCCTCCCACAGGTAATAATGAATCTCTGACAGAAATCTCTCTACCTTGTACTTTGGCCAATCTTATGGAACATTCTTGGAGACAAGATAGTTCACAATATTGGCATACCATGGGAGTGAATCCACAGACAAAATGGCCTCATCTAGAAAGGTTTCCGAAATAAGGATCATGTTCCTCTCAGAGGTCTCTACATTCGTGATATGGGAAAGGTGATCTGCCACAACATTTTTCACTCCAGGTTTATCTCAAAACTCTAAATCAAATTCTCGGAGAAGAAGGATCCATCTGATAAGGTGTGGTTTGGCATCCTTCTTTGCTTGCAAGTATCGTATGGTAGTGTGATCTGTGTATACAATAAGGTGGGAACACATGAGGTAAGATCTGAACTTCTCTAGCCCAAACACAACTGCTAACATCTCCTTCTCTGTAATTGTATAATTCCGTTGTGCTTCATCCATAGTCTTGCAAGCATAGTGTATAGCAAATGGTATCCCATCCCTTCTCTATCCTAAAATAGCCACAACTGCGAAATATGATGGTCTATCATAATCTCAAAAGGAAGAGACTAATCCGGTGGCTGTAAGATAGGAGCACTAGTAACCATTTCTTTCATATGATTGAATGCAAGAAGGACTTTCTCATCATTAACAAACTCACTCTCCTTACACAGAAGCTCGGTCAAAGGTCTGGTGATCTTGCTGAAGTCCTTTATGAATCGCCTATAGAATCCTAGGTGTCCCACAAATGACCTCAAATGCTTCAAATTCGGTGATAGCTCTAACTTGGAAATCACATCAATCTTAGCCGAGTCAACCTCCATACCTTGTTTGGAGATGACATGGCCCAATACAATCCCTTTAGTCACCATAAAGTGAGTCTTCTCCCATGAGAATACTAGATTTACCTCACCACAACGTTGAAGAACTCGGTCTAAATGAGCAAGACATGTGTCAAAACTATCCTCGTAGACTGAGAAATCATCCATGAAGACCTCAAGAAAATTACCCATAATGTTTGCAAAAACGTCTAACATACACCTTTGAAATGTAGCAGGGGCGTTACACAATCCAAAGGGCATCCGTCTAAAGGCGTAGGTGCCAAACAGACAAGTGAAAGTAGTTTTCTCTTGATCCTTTGGAGCAATAGAAACTTGGTTATATCCCGAGTACCCATCCAAGAAGCAAAAGAACTCTCTCCCTACTAACCTCTCAATAATATGATCAATAAAGGGCAGTGGAAAGTGATCCTTCTTGGCAGCTGAGTTCAGGTGTCGGTAATCTACACAGACACTACATGAAGTAGGTACCCGGGTCGGAATCTCCTCACCATGGTCACTCTTTACGATCGTAATCTCAAATTTCTTTGGGACAACATGTAAAGGGATGACACATTTGGAATACGAAATGGAATATATAAAGCCAGCATCACACCATTTTCAGATCCCTTCATGACAAACTCCCTTAAATTTGGATTTAGACGACGTTGACACTCACGGAAAGGTTTAAAGTAATCCTCTAGGTAGATATGATGTGAGCACAACGCTGGATTAATCCCACAGAGATCGAAATATTCCGTTCTATGGCATTGCGGTTTGTCTCAAGAACCTCTAGTACGCAATATTCTTGTTCAGTGGTCAACTACGAGCTGAGGATAACCAGAAATAATTGGGTGGGGACCTGCAAGGAAGACATATTTTAACATTGATGGTAAAACTGTGAGCTCAGGTGTGGTCTGATTCAACTCTGCAATAACCTCTGCTACTATACTAGTAGACGGTATGTGATCTGTAGTCTGTGGACTGTCCACCTTGGCTACTAATGACTCAACAAATATAATATCTGATAGATCTACAATTAATGGTCTCTGCTCAGAAAGGAGGTGCTCATCAAGGTTTTAACATTCTTATCAATTAATGGCTCAGATATCTCAGCAATAATCTCAGAAAGATGCCTCTCATCTATGCATAAATCAGAAAATCCAACAAATGGCTCAGATATCTGGACCTCAGAACTCTCAGAAGGAGGTATATCATCAGTAATCTCAAAAAAGTGTGTCAAAGGATTATTAGAAGGCGCCTCTAGAAACTCAGATTGATCCCTAGGAATCATCTCAAACTGCCCATTAGCAACTATCTCAATTGGACCACAAAGGGAACTCATATCAATTGTGCTTTCCATAGAGTCCTTTTGGGAAAGCAACTCCTGGGTATCTATAAAACCAGTGAACAAATCCGTCTCTTTGAATTCATCAAGAAAATCACAATCATTTGGATCTGATATAACTTTCCCTGTATCATCTGTTGTTGGTGGCGGTGATGGTCTAGGATCATAGATCATCTCAATTTTCACCTTGTCGCTGCGAGAGTGAAAGATAATCTCTCTAGTACCATAATCAACTATTGCCTCGGCCATTCAGAGGACCATTCGACCTAGTACGATTGGGGTATGGAGTAATGGTACATGTGTATCTATATCCTTGACAACAAAATCAACATGGAATTTCAGTCCCTGCACCATTACAATAACGTCCTCTAAAATGCCTCTTGGCCTCTTAATCAATCTGTCAGCAAACTAAAGCATCATCCTAGTTGTTTTAAGAGGTCCTAATCAAAATTCAGTTAGTAAAGAGGAAGGCATGAGATTACTGGTGGAACCGCTATCGAGAAGAGTACGATCAAATTCTTGATCAAAGATATGGAAATGGATGTGAGGTGCTCCCTTGTCTTTCTTTTTAAGCAGGAGATTACTGATTGCATGAACTGTGTCCATGGTTAAGATGTGTTTCTCTATTTCCTTTCGTATGTTCTGCCTTGGTTGACGCTTTTGTGCACATGTCTCTTTTATTCCCTTTTTTACTGTAGGCATGTATTCCATGGCTTTAAGGAGTGGTATCTTTAAAAATATGTCTTGTAACATATCAACCACTCTAGGATCAGATAGGATTGTTTTTAATTTTTGAATTTTCTTAGATTTGAGAGCAGAAGGAAATGACAAAGAATCAGAATAAACATTCAAACATTCATTTCCATTATTTAAAATAGAATCCTCATGTAAAAAAGGACAACCAGATTCAGTCTGTACAACGTTGTCCAAACTAGGTGAAGGAAATACATAATCTAAAATAGAATTGGATGTTGTTGTTGGTAAAGAGGAAAAATCTGCTTTATGCCTTTGGTTGGTTGAAATATATAGCAAACCTAGTCCAAACTTCATGAAATTTCGACACATGGCTCCTGCCATTGTGTAAAAATTTCTATGAATTTTTGGGCAGATTTGGTTATCATTTCCTTTCTATTTTTAAAAAACAACTAAAAATAAAAAAAACCCCTTTAAAAATTTGAAAAAAATTATTGTGTGTTTGTTTTGTTGTGTTTTTACTTCTGTTTTAGTTGTATTTGGATTTATAAAAACCATAAAAATTGAAAAACACTAAAAAACTTAGAAAATCATTAAAACATTGTAAAAAAAAAAAATGCAATTTCAGTTTCTGTAGTTTGGCTTTTATTTTTAGTTTATAATAAAATTGTTGCTGGAATTTTATAGGCTATTTGAATATTTTTAAATAGCCTTTAGATTTTGGATGTATAGTAGCTTGCATTTTTCATCTTATTTCATTTTTATAAAATTCATTAAAAATCAGAAAAACTCAAGAAAAATACCAAAAACACTTGCATATTTATACAAACAAAAAATATTTTTATTTTAATTTTCTGATAATTTTTGTTGTGTTAAATAATTATTTGTTTGTGCCCTTTTTGCCTTCTTTTGCATTTTTCTTAATTATAGAAATTACCAAAAAACTTGCAAATTATAAAAACCACCAAAAATATTTTATTTCTTTTATTTTTGATTCCCGACTACTTATAGCCATCGCATTTCATGCTCCTTGTGTTCGAAACTGGTAGCTATACTAGGTAAAATAAAATAGCGAGACCACTATTTGCCTTATTTGTTGATTTTTATACTTGGTGGTCTTTCTTTGTTTTCTTGATTGAGTCCGGCCCGAGGGGTTGAGGCCGTAACGACCATTCATACCTTCTTACCTTAGTCGCTCGGGTCGCTCATCAGAATGACGCCGTTGCTGGGGAGCACGGCTTAGTAGTCGGCATTTCGTTTTGCGGCTTTTCGTTCTTTTGCAGCTTTTGCGGCTTTTCTTTTTCTTTGATTTTCTATTATTCTTTTCTTTTTTTGTTTTTCTTTTTATTTCTTTTTATTTCTTTTTATTTTATTTGTTTTTAATTTTATTTCTATATCTATTTTTCATTTTATTTTATTTTATTTCATTATTATAATAATTGTTGGTCTGACTCATCTCTTGTTTGATTTTCTTACAAGGACCCGACGATCGAGGGCGGCTTTCTTCGGGAAGCCGATGCACCCGCGAGATTCGGAGGCGGCTCTTTTCTGCATAGAGCCGTAGAAGCGCGCGAGAGAGGAGAGCAGGAGTGAGGGGAGAGTTAGCTTAGGTGTAGCCTAGTTTTTATTTTCTGTAGACTTTATTATTGTTATAATACATGATAGATCAGAGACACTATCAGACTTGGTGATTTTCGGCATCTGTTTTGCCAAGCACCGGTGTACTTGGGGGACCTCACCGTAGTTTTCACCGGTTTTGATTTCTTTGATTTTATTTTATTTTGATTCTCTAGGATTTAGCCTTAGCTTAGGAATTTCTATTGCCTTTTGACGTAATTATATAGGGCTCAACCTTAATTATCTTGCATGTTCCTATAGATCGAATAATTGGACCTTAATTAATAAATTAATAAAAACCTAACCTGGTCACTCGAGGGGTCACGTGCCGCTAGAGGCCGTATACAGCGCTGGCAGGATCCATTGTGGCGGACACCGATCGGTATCAGAGACCGGACCCCGGCCCCTCCCGTTGACCCGTTAGCTATTGTGCTTCATGTGTAGAAATTTCTGCTTAAGGACGATTTCCTCGCTGCATCATTTACATTAGTTTTAATTCTGTCTTTCAATTATGTGCGAATCATTTTGTAGGTAGAGTGCTGGCGGTAGGTACGCATCCCTTACTCAGCATGCATCATAATTTTCAGTCGCGCATCGGCTTTTTCGTCTTCTCCCACCGTTTTTGGACTTACTAAAAATCAAGAGAACCGAAAAATTCGTTAGGCGTTGTTTGTTTTTGAAAAAGACTTAAAAAATCAAAACCATAAAATTGGGACTGTTTAAGCAAACTTGACCTAAAATTCACTTCACAAAAAAGTCATCTTGGGAGAGCAATCCCCTCATTGTATGGTTTGGATGGGCGAGAGAGTGACCCACACACTAGGCTAGAGCCATATCCGACCCTTCTTCAGACTACTAGTTTTGAGCTAGTCGTTCTCCAGCCAGGATCACTCCGGTCTCCGGTAAAGCAGGCCGCGATATCCTTAACAGAGCGAGCCGATCGGGTAGCCGGTAAACGGTCTGCGGCTTGTACTGGTTGGGAAAGATCTAGCTTGGGATCGGGACAGTCTCCTGGGGGTGTTGGATTCTCAACAGCTCGCTTAATTTATCTGATAGACTATATTATCACCTAAATAAAAACAAGATAAAAGACCGAACCTTCACGGTCATCAACTCTGTGTGCGTAGGTGAATTGGGGGTTTTGTTTGAGCGATATTGTTTGCTATTCAGATCTCATCCGCCTGACTCACCAGTTCAAGATGATGGGTCGGAGGTCCCTTAGGCAGCCTCTGGCTGCATCGCTTTCAAGCACTCCGACATGTTCATCTAGGTTGGTTCGCGAGAGTCGAGACCTGCTCTCCGAACCTGAGTTCGATTCCGCCCTATTCCCCCTTGACCATCCTTCTACCAGTCTTGAGGTGCTAGTGTCCGATCAGAGAGAGCAGCAGCCATTTGATTTATTGGCACCTAAGTTTGGGTCTTTTGCCTTTGCAAAGGCCACGACCAGCAGCGAGGAGTGCACCGATGGTCCCCGAGGAGAGCAGACATACGTGTTGGACCATGGTGCGATCAACAACACCCTGTTAGCCTCCCTGGAGATGATGTAGAGACATATTCAAGATCAGGGGGCTTTCATGGTTGACATGCGAGCAGACAGAGAGCAGCGCAAACCCGGTGGAGGGGATGGACCAGATGACCGACAACCTGAGGAGCAGTTAGCTCAACCAGCAATAGCGCGCCCGATGAGAGAGTTGCACAGCCTTGGTGCAACTCTGACCCACAGATGGATTGTATTGCCGGCTATTGCGGGAGACTCCAAGTTCCCGCCTCAGACCATTCAGCTACTTCCTCGCTTCCATGGACTTGGCACTGAGGAGCCACACCTTCATCTCCAGGAGTTCGAGATGATCTGCAGTATTGTCCACGATCGTTTCGTGGACGAGGACGCCATCAGGATGATGGCATTTACCTTCTCCCTCGTCGATAGAGCAACCAACTGGATGAAGCAGTTAGGGAGATTTGTCACTACTTGGAACAGCTCCGGAATGAGTATCTCAACAAGTATTATCCACTCGATCGAACTAATGCAGCTAGGGCCCTGATCAGCAATTTCTCTATGCTCCCCAATGAGCAGTTTCACGAGGCATGGGACCGCTTCAGGGAGCTCACAGACCGGTGCCCACATCACGACATTTCAAAGCCCAACCTTGTTCAGAGCTTTTTTGCGGGCTTACACTTAAGCTGCAGGGGTTAGTGAATGCATCTTGTGGGGGCTCATACTTCGCCAAGGATGAGGATCAGTTCTGGGTCATCTATGAGGAGATGGCTGAGAACTACACGGTTATGTCCCAAACCTGCCTCTACACTCAGGGGAAACCCCAGCCACAGGATTGTCCTATCAGAGGATAGCACGGGTCAATGCCAGTCCTTTTACTTCATCAGCGATAGCAGCACATGCAGATTCGATAGCCGTTGACATGGGTATCATCAACAAGAAGCTGGACCAGATCGAGTTGATCGAGAAGAAGCAGTGCCAGAGCATGTCACAAATAGATCAGATGGCACAGACGCTGAGTGACTTGAAGACCCAGATCATGTGTCTCCAAGAGGCACAGATGGCTTCTCATCCCCGTCTCAGGTCACGGGCAGACCCAGGCAGCAGCAGCAGCTTCACCCAACCCTCCGCCTAGTACCGATAGGTTCACCTTATTCAGGCAGAGCTGTATTAGCAGCCACAACAGCAGTACGTCCAGTCGCCACCATCTCAGGACAACCATATGGTGGTGTATCAGCCGGACCAACCCTTGGCAGTACTCCCCAACCAACCTACGAGCAGAAGCCATTAATGGACGCTAACGGGATATGGTGTGACCGACCCCAGCCTGGGATCCGAAAGACCATCACAGATTCCGTTGGACGACCGAAGGTACCAGTTCCCAGCAACAGCCTCCAGTTCAGGGTGGCAAGTACGGCCTGCAACGAGAGCAGCGAGAGCAGCCCAGTTTCCACACCATCAGCAGCCACATCCCCATTCTTACCAGTAGTATGGTTCGCGTCCCTATCAACAGGGATAGTCTTGGAGGCAGCAGCAGCCACCTTAGCAGTATCAGTCTCAGCCCCCTTATCTCTCTCACCAGCAACAACAACCTCACTACTAGAGATGCCACCCGTTAGATTCTCATGGGCCCACGTATGAGAACCCAACTTTGGATGACCTAGCCCGCTTCATCTCCTGCAGCAGGCTACTTCTCGACGGAAGATGGATCAGTTTTGACAGGAGATGAGAGAGATTGTGAAGGGGAAGGTCGCCATTCCTGCCCAGATCGAGCCCAATCCGAACAACCTCAAGAGGAAGTCTGAGCAGGTAGAGTTTACAGAGGTTACCACTCATAGTGATTACCTTGGCAATATTAATGCATACATGTTTGATGGTGACTTTGTTACACTTAGGAGCGGTAGGATGCTAGCAGGTGGCGCCTCGTAGAGCAACGACCCCATGCATCTTCAAGAGCGCCAGACAAGAGGAGAGCGATGCTGATGCTGTTCATGATCATGATGATGACGGTGGTGTTAACGCCACTAAGGACGTTGATCCAGCCGATGGACTGAGGCCGTTACTTTACCAGATGGAGGAGGTGGTACTGATGCCAACAGAGTTGTTGAGCCAGAGCGTGGTATTGATGCGTCTATTCCAGATGCCGAGGGTGGTGCTGAGGCCACTAGTTCTTCTCCTATTGCATTTCCTGTTATTGATGTATCTCAGGACGATTCGGTGAATAAAGGAAAGGGTTTATCGTTTGCGAGTTCATCTGTGTTGATTGATGATTTGTGTATGGATTCTACTTTGCCACAGCCACATAGACCCGATCCTAGTCCTTCATCTGAGAAGGACCCAGCCGTCCCCTTTCCCCAAGCACTCTGCTTGGCTAAGGGGCTTAAAAAGTAAAATACAAAAAAATCCCACTAGCTAGAGTTCTGTCAGCAGATGATGGACAGATTTCACATACAGCTGACTCTACAGGAGGCCTTGGAGCACATCCCCCTCTTCCAGAGGAACCTCAGAGACAGGACTACCATTCGCAGGAAGAGGAGGAACCACCGGTAAGAGATCCATGTGCTCACTCGTGCCACTTGCTTCGCCATCCGAAACCGTCTTCCAGCCAAGAGGGCAGATGCAGGAGCTCCCTATGTCAGATGCCATATCCATGAGCAGAGGTTCGACCGTACTCTATTAGACAATGGTTCTTCGATCAACCTACTTCTGGCTGCCTTACTCAACCGATTCGAGTTGGACCCTCTATGACAGAGCAGGACGGTCCTTCAGTTTGCTGATCGATCTGTCAAGAGGCCGAAGGGGTTGCTAAAGGACGTTCTGGTCATGATTCAGGGACTGAAATTCTCCGTGGACTTCGTTGTGTGGGACATGGAGATCCATGAGTCCGTGACCGATGCCCCCATCATTCTAGGACGCCCGTTCTTGGCCACAGCCAAGGCAGTGTCTGACCATGATAGCGGGAAGGTATACTTTCGCGTCGAGGGCGAGAGTATACAAATAGAGATGATCGAGGAGACTAGAGCAAGAGATTCATCTTGCTCAGACCCACCTACAGATACAGAGCAGATGACAGAGGCAGAGCGATACGACCACCAAGAGTGTAATTTTGTGCTCACAGATGATGAGGCAGTTTGGTCTGACCCCGTTTCACGAGCCATCATCTCACCTTCAGATCCCACTGATGCGTAGATTCTGGTAGAGGAGAGCTTGGAGAGCACATTCCTGGCAGAGGACACATATGTGGCAGCAAATCATGTTCCCGATAGCGAGGCAGTTTCTTCTTTTGATAAAGATTCAGATCCCTCAGAGTAAGACATAGATTGGATAGAGTTTGATGATATGATTCCTTGTCTGACTTCCACAGAGCTAGCAACTAGGGTGAAGGCTGATCCCGTTTAGAGCAGAGACACACCAGAAGAGCAGTCTTCACCGGATTCTGATTTTCAGCGAGAGGCCTCATTCTCTTATGCAGATTTGGTCGCATTACCTCAGACATTTTAGAGGCCAGATCTGCCAGCATCTAGTTGTCTAGAGCTGAAGTCCTTGTCGTCATCGCTGAAGTACAGGTTCCTTGCGAGTGAGCATGAGATGCACCTAGTCATTATCTCAGCGGATTTGACTGGAGAGCAAGAATCCCATCTGATGGGGGTTCTTGAAAAGAACCGCAAGGCGATAGGATGGAGCATAGTCGATCTCTAGGGGATAAGTCTTGCCCTGTGCTCCCACCATATCTATCTCGAAGAGGATGCGAAGCCGTCGCGTGAGTTCCAGCGGCAGCTGAACCCGAACCTTCGAGAGGTTGTCATGAAGGAGATCTTGAAATGGTGGAGCGCTGATTTTATCTACCCCATCTCTGACTCTAAGTGGGTCAGTCCATTGCATGTGGTGCCCAAGAAGACGAGCATCACCACAGTTGTTAGTGCGTCTAGAGAGGAGATCGCTACCCAGGTACCCACTTCTTGGAGGGTATGTGTGGACTACAAACGATTGAACCAGGACACCAAGAAGGATCAATTCCCGCTGCCTTTTATTGATCCGATTATAGAGTGGCTAGCTGGGAAGAGTCACTACTGCTTTTTAGATGGGTACTCTGGATACAATCAGGTGGCCATTGCGCCCAAAGACCATGATAAGACTACATTCACTTGTGCCTTTGGGACATATGCTTTCAGACGGATGCCCATTGGTCTATATAATGCCCTGGTGACATTCCAAAGGTGCATGTTGTCCATCTTTTCGGACATGGTGGGTGAGTGCTTGGAGGTCTTCATTGACGACTTTTCGGTCTATTGCGATGGGTTTAATGCTTGTCTTGACTGCCTAGATCGCATCCTTCAGCGATGCATTGAGGTCCATCTTATACTTTCTTGGGAGAAGAGTCACTTCATGGTGACTCAAGGGACGATGCTTGGCCATATCATCTCCAACAAGGGCATGGAGGTTGATCCGACCAAGGTGGATATCATTAGGAAACTTAGTCCACCATCCAACTTGCGATAGTTACGATCTTTTCTGGGGCACGTCGGTTTCTACCGGCGATTCATTCATGATTTCAGCAGGATTGCCCGGCCGTTGACTATTTTGCTAATGAAAGACACCGAGTTCATTGTGGATGATAAGTATCTAGCATCCTTTGAGACTCTCAAGAGACTAGTTGTTGAGGATCCTGTCCTCCAGCCGCCTGATTGGTCTCTCCCATTCGAGATCATGACGAATGCCTCCGATTTTGCCGTAAGGGCCGTGCTGGGATAGAGGAGGGATGGAGTACCATTTGCCATACACTACGCCAGTCGGACATTGGATGCTGCTCAACAGAACTACATCGTCACTGAGAAGGAGATGCTAGTTGTAGTGTTTGCCTTAGATAAGTTCAGATCTTACATCATTGGATCTAAGGTGACCATTTATAAAGATCACACCGCCATCAGGTACCTCATGGCTAAGAAGGATGCCAAAGCTAGATTGACCAGATGGATCCTTCTACTCCAGGAGTTTGATATTGAGATTAAGGATAAGACTAGAGTCAAGAATGTGGTGGCGGATCATCTCTCCCGATTAGAGTTTCTTCAGGATTCTGAGCAGATTGAGCCTATTTCTAAAACCTTCCATATATGCTATCGCCTCTCTCCCGTGGTACGCTGACATTGTGAACTATCTTGTTGCCAAGAAAGTTCCACAAGGTTGGCCTAGACAGCGACTTGAGACCTTCCTCGGTAAGGCCAAGTTCTACCATTGGGAGGATCCCATCCTTTATCATGAAGGAGGGAATATCGTCTGGAATCGGTGCATTCCTCAGGAGGAGCACCATAGCATCCTCACTTACTGCCACAAGCTTGAGGTTGGAGGACATAACTCTGGGAGGAGAACGACACAGAAAATGCTCCAATCCGGCCTACGGTGGCCTACCCTCTTCAAGGATTCTGAGGAATTCGTGAAGAGGTGTACTGACTATCAGAGGATGGGCACTTGTGGACAACGTAATATGATGCCGATGTAGCCCATTCACTTTTGTGAGGTTTTTGATACATGGGGCATTGATTTCATGGGTCCATTCCCTAAGAATCAGGGATTCGAGTACATTCTGTTGGTCGTGGATTATGTTAGTCGTTGGGTTGAGGCCATCCCCGCCCGAACTGCAGATGCTAGGACTGTATGCCTATTTTTGAAGAAGAATATCATTTTATGGTTCGGGGTGCCTAGAGTTTTGATATCTGACGGGTGATCTCATTTCATCAACGATAAGGTAATGGCCCTAGCTAGCGAGTTCAACATTAACCATAGAGTAGCCACACTATATCATCCTCAGACCAATGGTCTTGCTGAAGTGTCGAATAGGCAGATCAAGACTATTTTGCAGAAGGTCGTCCGCCCTGACTGAAAGGATTGGTCACAACTTTTGGACTCGGTCTTGTGGGCATATAGGACGTCCTTCAAAACTCCTTTGGGTACATCTCCCTTTCGCCTCGTTTATGGCAAGCCCTACCATTTACCTGTTGAGCTGAGACATAGGTCACTTTGGGCAGTCACTGGTATACTATTGGATCCAGTGAGTGTAGGAGATCAGAGGAGGGCAGAGTTGGCAGCCTTGGAGGAGCTTAGAGATGCAGCCTTTTCGAGCAGCCTACAGTATAAGTAGAGAGTGAAGGAGTGGCATGATTCTCATATCAGCCACAAGTAGTTTGAGCCCGAACAGAGAGTATGGTTGTTCGATGCTAGGCTTCGATTATTTCCAAGGAAGTTGCAGAGCAAATGAAAGAATCAACATATCTGAGTTGTCATCTGAGTCTACCTTTCATGTAAATGGGCATCGACTCAAACGATATCTAGATCATGAGCCGCTGGTCGTTGACATTGCCCCTTATAATTTTTTGTGAGATGTGGTCTCTTGACTCACATCTATCGCATCTCACGCCTGATTATCACTGTTCTCCCGACTTGTATAGATCCAGATGTCCATATCACACTATTCTTCAGTCCAACACCCCATTTGCATCTTCGATTATGCTATATTTAGGGTGTACTTTACCCTAAGTATAGGGGAGGTGTGAGACTTTTGATTTTCATTTGATTCTTTTCTATCTCTGTTTTGTTTCCTATACTTAGGGATATTTCACCCTAAGTATAGGGGAGGTAGACCCTGTACATTCTCTCACTCGGATTTCCCTTTGTGTACAACCTGCTATACTTAGGATTACTTGATCCTAAGTATAGGGGAAACCCCCGAGATTCTTTTCTATTCTATTCTTTCATTTGTCTTTGTAGTATAGCTTTTCCTTTTCACTTCCCTATACTAAACACGAGTTATGTCTTCTTCATCGCTCTTGATTCACTCTGAGGACATCGTTCGAGATAAGTATAGGGGGCGTCGTATATATTTCATATATACTTTAGCCATAACTCGTACAATATGTGAGTGTGTTAATAAATAAAAATGGCTAAAATCCTTTGAAATCCATAAAAATTAAAATTTTTTCCTGTACATAAAATTCTTTATTGCACATACATAGCTATTTACAAAAGTATTTTTGTAAAAATTTTGTAAAAATCATTTGTGTGTAAAATTTTGTAAATATTTTCATACCAAAATTATGTATATAGTATAAAATTTTTGTAAAATGTTTAAAAAATAAAAAGTTTGCAAAATTCCTATTGTAAATGTGTGTAAATATTTTGCAAAACTTTTGCATTCATGCATACATCCATGTTTTCAAACATTTTCAAAAATTTTGCATACTTTCAAAATTTTTCAAAACTTGCATGTTTGTAAATACTTGTACGGTTTTTCTGAATCATAGTTGACATTTAAACTAGCCTGGAATTAAATTGAAAAATGGAGCTGGGTTAAGATCTTAATCCACCTAATTCTAACAAGAACCTTAGAGGGCTTAGGGTTGAGACTTTTCAGGTCCATGGTGACTTAATTCTTTGGGTCCACTAGGCTATGATAATATTCCATCTTGATGAGCCTAAGTAGAACACTTAACAACATATGCATGACTCTCACAGACAATGGCTTTACTTGGACCAGCACTTTACACCTAGCTCTCTACAGATGAGGTGGTGAGGAGGCAGTCTTCTTTGACTTGGGGTAGCATATGAGGGTAGTACTTCTAGGCAGAACCTCTCTTCTTCTTTTAGTGAAGGAAGTGCGTCTCAACTTTGTCTGGTAGCAGTGAGGTCTAATGACAGGAGTTGTGGGTTGACATAAAGCTTCAAAAGAGGGATAGTCTACTGGCTCAAGAGGAAAAGCTCCTTATGTATATATGCTGCACCATGTAGATATGTTGTACATATGCACATCAAAAAAAGTTCAAAAAGAAAAAAAAACTCCAAAAAAGTGGTGGGTCTGATAGAAAATGAAATACCCACTGGAGTGGATATAGTTCAATAAAGCAAAGCTTATGTTACCCATGCCCATCTCATGAAGCTTGCAGTAGGGAGATTTAGCTACCCTGGTTGAGCTCTCAAGGATACATGACTACACTGGCCATGGTCCATTCTCTTCTTCCTCCTCTTCTTGAGCCGGTTGAACTTGAACTTAGAAGGGAATACCCCGCTCCTCGAGAAAAGAGTTGCCAGACTAGGGTATTAGAGTTACCTTGTTGGGGGGAGGGGGTTGTCACGTTGCTATTTCTGAGGTGGGGAGCTATACATCACTTACAGAGTACAAGAAAAGATTCATGGTCATCAGAGTTTGTGTATGTAGACTTGTTCTGATCTGGATTGTTGAGGAGTCTTGACTATAGATTAGTGGAACTTAGAGGATGTTAAGTTTCAAACCTATGTCCAAATAAGGTTCCAACAAACTAATAATCCAAAGATCTGACTGAGCTCCATACTTCAATTTAATGAAGACAAGTTTAATAATCAACATTGATTCATCTTTCCCTTCTTTTTCTTTTCCTTTTTTTTCTTTTCACTTCTTTTTCAAAAAAGTGTTTGCTAAGGGACTAGAAAAAGTAAAGTATAGGGTGTGATGAATACTCATTCCTCACTCTTTATTCTTTTATTTTAGCTAAAAATCTTGGCAAAATACCATGTAGATAGTTGTAAATACAATAAGTTATCAATAAGCATCCTTTATTTAAATATGAATAATTAGCATGTATTTGTGCAAAAATAAAAGAATAAAGAAATAAAGAAAAAGAAGGAAATATTTAGAATAAATATTGATTGACCTGAACCCAATAGAGGGTCCAATATGGGCCTGATCGCTAAATAAAATAAGTAGAGAGAGATAGGGTCATTCAACCTTGTATATATGCCTTCTTTGTGTATATATTTTATTTTTTTGCATAAATAAAATAAAAATGTGTTTCTATTATCTTGTATATATTTCTAAAAATAAAACAAAAATTAGAAAAATAAAATTAAAACAAAAATAAAATAATTTCTCTCTCTCCCTGTACATAGAACATGTATATAGGTACACTATCACTATTTATTTTACACTTGTGAATAAACAATAAAAATAAAATAAAAATTATTTTATATCCCAAATTTTATGTTGTAAATAAATAAAATATAAAATCAGGGTATTTGAACAAAAATAAGAAATAAAAATAAAAATATAAAATATCTTGGTATTTTATACTTGTATATAATATAATATAAAGTATATAACATAATTTATTTTTCAAAAAATAAATAAAAATCACTAAAAATTAGTTTGAATATAAATAAACATTTTTCATTTTGAAAATATTTTAAAATAAAATCGTTTTCTATTTTTCATTTAATTTCCAAATCTTTTCTATTTTTCTATTTTCCGATTGGTCTAGGAGGGTTTATTGACCCCGGTCAACTCCCCCTCCCGTACCAGTCCGCGCCCGGATCCGCGTTTCACTCCATTTTATCAGATTTTTCCCACTCAGATCCTGGCTCCTCCTACCCCGATTTCTTTGCCCACCTCTTCCTGGTGGATTTGTGACCCTCGCGGATCCCTAAGCGTTGGCGGATCGCCCTCGGTTCACGCACCCGTGCCCGTTCTTCCTCATCACTTGGGACTTGCTATAAAGTCTTCGTTTCATTGCCCAACTCCGTAGCTCGCGCTGCACACCTCTCTTCTTCCCTAGAAACCTTCCCCTCGGTGACAGCGTTCGGAAGTGCACTTTGGTCGTCGGAGAGAGTGCCTGTAGCCGAAGCTCAAAGCACGTGGCCGGAGCACTGCTGCGTTCGAGCCTCCCCACCTGTCGTAGCGTGGTCGAGGCAACGACCCCCATCGATGCATCCCTTTGTGCTCGGGATCAATCTTGGACCATCAGGTACACCTGTAGTCGATCCGAGTTTCCTTTATCTTCGATTCTTTTATCGGACCACTGCCGGCTCCGACCCAGTGGTCGGAGCTCCATCGATCACCCTTAGCCGCCTAGATAGGATCCCTTGCTTACCTTCATCCTTCCCCCGCAACCTGATCATCGTGATCTTGGCTATCCGAGCCAAGACTAGGCTAGGTTCCATGTCCCGCATCGTCGGAACCTCCCTCCGCCTCCCACTGTCGCTTCTCTTTCTTTCCAGCTAAATAACCCCGACCGGAGTGTCCCTCCGAGTCGAAGCCTTCATCTTCAGGTCAAAGAGTGCATGATTATCCCCCAGCTCGCTTTCATCCAGTCTCGCCGGAGGTCATCTAGGTCCTAGTGCTCTGCCGGGAGATTTGACCGGTGATGACGTCATCTGAGCCCACCACCCGATGTGGAGGAGCCCTACGATCGTGTTCCCGCTGTCCGATCGTTCATCGGAGCCACCGATCTTCCTCGGTGCTCTGGCGAACCTCGCCTCGCAGGAGTTCTTCCAGCATCCTCTATAGCCGTTGGATCATTCCTCTCTACCAGTTCGCATCCAAGCCATTCATCTCCTGAGCATGACAGGTCGTTAGATCTGACATCTAACGGCCCCGTAAGCCCCACGTTCTCCCTTTCGTCAGAGACGTTGGATCCGCCAGGTGTCCATGCTAGAGCCACACGTCTCTAGCCTACCAAAGCCAGCCACCTGTCACCCACGTGACCAGCACGCCCCGCTTGGGTAATTTGCGCCTTCTTCCCTGCATTTCTTTTATGTTCGTATTTAGTCTGTAAAATAAATATAGCACTGTGGACTATTTGCACTTTGGCCCCTGCTTTTCTTATTATTTGCACTTTGGTCCTCCTTGTATGGGTGCACATTCATCATCATGTGTCTTTGTGTGACATTTGCATATCTTACCTTGAGATTAATGGATGTTATGCTTTGATATTTTACTTTTCATATTTACATCCATACCCCTGTACATGGTTTTTTTGGACATGTGCTGGAATTAGTCGAAAAATTGCAGTAGGCCCCCTATACTTTTAAAGCATGTTATAATTTACTCTCGAAAATTTATTTTCCTTGCGATTCAGTCCATGTGTGCTGTATGCCTTTGGTTGAATGAAATAAATAGAAAACCTTGTCCAAACTTCATGAAATTTGGACAGTGGCTCCTGCCACTGAGTAAAAATTTCTATGATTTTTTGGGCGGACTTTGTATTCATTTTCTATTTTTAAAAATTCAAAAACCTCCAAATTTGTTCCTATCTATTTTTAAAAATCAAGTAAAAATATCAGTAACCTCTAAAAAATCTAAAAAAAATACTATATGTTTGTTTTGTTGTGTTTTTACTTCTGTTGAAATTTCGTTGAATTTGGATTTATAAAAACCATAAAAATTAAAAAACACTAAAAAACTTAGAAAAATAATTAAAAAATGGTAAAAAATAAAAAAATGCAATTTAAGATTCTATAGTTTGGCTTTTATTTTTAGTTTATACTAAAATTGTTGCTGGAATTTTATTGGCTATTTAGATATTTTTAAACAACCTTTAGATTCTGGCTGCACAGTAGCTTGCATTTTTTATCTTATTTCATTTTTATAAAATTAAATTAAAATAAAAAAACTCAAGAAAAATATCAAAAACACGTGCATATTTATAAATTTCAAAAATATTTTTATTTTAATTTTCTGATCATTTTTGTTGTGTTAAATAATTATTTGTTTGTGCCCTTTTTGGCTTCTTTTGTATTTTTCTTAATTATAAAAATTACAAAAAAAATTTGCAAAATATAAAAACCACCAAAAAGATTTTATTTCTTTTATTTTTGATTCCCGACTACTTTGTAGCCATCGCATTTCGTGCTCCTTGTGTTCGACCCTGGTAGCTATACCATGTAAAATAAAATAGCGAGACCGCTATTCACTAGATTTATTGAATTTTATACTTGGTGGTCTTTCTTTATTTTCTTGATTGAGTCCGGCCCGAGGGGTTGAGGTCGCAATGACCATTGATACCTTCTTGCCTTAGTCGCTCGGGTAATGCAAAGAGAAGAAACAAGCAACTAGAGAATGCACAAAGAGGGTTTGCAGAAGACACAACCGTAAAGTCCTGAGATGTTAAGCCATGTTTGAACAAATAACAAACATAAAAAGAGTTGACCTTTATATTAATAATATGGTTGGACTCCTTTTTTATTCTAGTATTCAATTCTGCAGCCCTCGAGTTCTATCAACTTTAGTCGGTTCCATCCTTAGGTCAAGTCAGAACATTCAGATCAACATGTATTCTCTTTACCCTTGAGTTGAATTTGAACTGTGTGTGAAAGATGTAACTCTTCTCAATTGGCAAGACATGTATACTATAAGCAAGGTACTTGGAGATTCACAAAATCTAAAGCCTCTATTCTCTCTAAGCCTAGGCTTATTCTCTTTTCTCTTGAATTTATTTACAAAAGAAGATGGGTACCAATTGTAGAGAACTATGATTTTATAGGGTTTTCCAAATACCACTTTGGTTTGTTGCTCTCGTTTTTTTCTTTTTATAAGAATAACCCTGGGCCTCTTTGAACTTTTTTAAACTAGTAGCAACATTGATCAGCTACTTGGCTTATTTGGTAGAGCTGGGTTATTTGCATAGATTTTCCTTTGGCAAATATTTTCTTTGTAATTGCATTTTGGGAATAGGTGGAATAGGCATCCCTTATTGTGCCTTCTTTTTTATCGGCATTTGTGGCATTGGATATAAAAATTGTACAAGTATAAATGTGAATTCAGAAACGTGTACAATACAAGTTTGCTGACAGACCAAAACTTATAGAAAATAAGTGGTTTCTGAACTTAGATCACTGAGTTTTGCTTAACCTTTGATTCAAAGTTACTCCCTTCCCTTGTTAGAAATTGAAATAATCCATTGTAGAAGCAAACTAAGTTGAACTAAGGTGTAAGGTATATTTTGATCAATAACAATCAAGTGCAATAGAGTGTTGTAGCTGTCAAGACGATCTATTTAGACTCATATTTTGGTTAATGCATAAAATTAGCGGAACTCAAGGAATTAAGTCTAAAATAGAATGAAGAACTCGAATACTTAAACCTAATGAAATCCTATGAAATTAAGCGAAAAAATTTAGGATAATATAAGAAAGAGAGTGGAAGATGAAATAAATGAATGGTGCTTCTTTTCTTATTTTTTAATGGGGTTTCACCTGTACTTATTCAAAACAAAATAAAGTGAGAGGGAAAATGTAAAAGAAATACCTGAAAGATAACTATGGGAGGAATCCCAATGTGTGTTGGTTTCAACGCCCCTATTCGGGCTCCTGGGCTAGGAATAACACTTGTCAGTTGATTGTGTGATATTCATGTTTGAAAAACAACAGTGAGGCCAGTGGCTGGAGATGGTATAGTAGGATTGCATCATTGATGACATGAAGTTTGTAGAATTGGCAATGGAGTCAGAAGGCTGATTGAGTTAGGTACAAAGTCATCCAACATCAATTATGATTGATAATTATCTCCCTCCACTATATCACTATAATTATCTTGGATGACATCATTTATAGATTTCAAATCAAAACTTATATTAGGTCATCGAGATTCAACCTGAAAATATTCAATTATTTGAAGTATGTGAGGGAGGGCTCAGAGGAAGTTTGTGTGTATATAGTATGATTTTCCTATATATTAGCTACCAATGATGATGTGATTAGATACGATGGGTCCAACCAAGAGGTATTCCTCAGTTTCAATCCAGAACAGATCATTGGACATATGATCATCATGATCAGAAACAGATTTGGTGATAGCGAATATGTATTGGGAATCATACACCGAGTGATGTAGCTCTTCTTCCCATGTTGGTAAGGAAATGTAGGTAGACAAAGTTTTCTCGTCGTCGAGAGAGTCATCGAGGAAGACTATATCAACCTTTTCGGTATTTTCTGAAACCTATGGTCAAAGAGATCTAGCTACTACCATACCGCCTTACTCGCCTCAGCCCCGCGTATCTGTGCATTCCTATGAGAGATAAAAAAGAAGCTGACTTGTTACTTCCTATCCAAATCAAGGATTTGGGGCTTCTTGCATGACCTACGATAGCCAACTAACTAGCGCGGGGGAATTAGTTGATTCGAAGAGGCCTGATTGACGTATTGGGAAAGCTAGTCTTGCTTAGACTAAGACTATAAAAAATCCTCAATCCTAGTTAGGCTTTGTTGGGAAGAGGGTCTCATCAATTGCTCTATCAATCTCTTTTTTCAAACCATTCTCGAAAAGTTTGTTAGGTTTAGATTCATTCTCATCTCCGAATTCAAATTTTGATCCAATCAAAAATCATATTCCATATCTCATTTCTTCCTAAATTTAAATCATTCCCAATTTTACCTATAAACTCATCAATTATCTTACGTTCAGACAATAGATCGCTTTATTTGTAAAGTTCATTGTGATTTATTTGAGTCAAGAATCTTGAAATTATTTCATTTTATTCTTTTTTACAGTTTAATCCAATCTCAAGATCATCCCTAAAATCAATGTCTAGAATATACCCTTTAGAGTCCAAACATTCAAACATCACATTTTCATCCGAGTTAATATATTCAGCTTCTAAATCAGTGGGAATTTCAATAGTAACATGATCCAATTGTTAATGACAAAAAATAGGGATATCATCAGAGTTAATCGATTAGAAATTTTCAGGAATTAACAAGATCTCTTCAAGAAATTCTTACTCAATAGTATTGAAATATAACTCATCAAAATATGACATTGTTTTTAGTTTGAGAGGTTATATCACAATTATTAGCTTTTATTTCAGTTACTACTTTCTCAAAAATCTCCCCATAATTATCCTCAAAATTATCCAAAATTGTAATAAAGGAATCCTCATGGAGCATGGTTTTCAAATTCAGTCATGTTGACCTAGAGCGATTGTGTCATAGTTCAAATTAATGGTAAGAAATGTATTTTGAGTTTCCTGGAAAGGTTTCGGTGGTGTCGATGCTGGTCCTGTGAGCCCATGACAAGCCATTATGCAATAACTGCTATTGCAAATCATTCCCTGATCTGAAATGAAGAATAACTAATTTGCATAATTAGTCCCTTAATATAATTAGGGTTATGTATCGTGGCCATCTTAATGGTCATACAACTGTTGATCCAAATGTTGAATCATAGAGGATGGTGTTTGGATGATGTCTAAAGAGTTATATTAAGGACTCATCAAGCACCGTCAAGTAATTATTAAGAGAGGATCTCCAGCCTGAGAAGAAGATGGAAATTCTTCTTCGAAGGCTGATATCTAACCAACCTCTTGATGCAGGTCCTCTACATAAGAATAGAGTTTTAGAGGTGTTAGATAAGTTGAGTCAAAGAGTTTACTTAAGGAGATTGAGATAACCAAGTCCTATATCGTGAAGGATATGAGGAGATCCTCAAGTGCATCATGGAAGCATGATGATCGCATCGTATACGATTGGGAGCGACTAGTCGCACTAGTTGCTCGATGTAGCGGAATTTGAAAATTTTAATGTGATGAAACAACATTATCCAAGAACCTATCTTAGATCGTTTCAACTAAACCACAATAGGTGTTAATGTTACCTCTTGAAGCGTGGTTGCGATCGAGTCTCTAAACTAAAAGACCTCCTGTCTCAAGTCCGATCCGACGAACGAGACGCTTGCGAGTGCATTGATGAGACGCGTGCTTCTCGCAATCCATGTTGATGATCCAAGTGGCTAATCTCCTGATCTCGTCACACGAGATCTGACGTCTTCTTCACGAGCGAGGCACATCGAAGTAGACGGAGATCCACGAGCAAATACTTTGGCAGCATAACGACGATGCTGCGGCGATGGCAACTATCTCTAAGGCTCCATGATGGATGACCACAATAGTGAGAGGATGAGAGTCTTGGCGTGTAGAGAAAGAGAGCATTAACTTACGTTGAAAACGTGTCACTCAAAGAGCAAGGGGTGCCTCTTCTTATATAGAATTTTGGGATCCATGGATCTCAATCCATGGACAACACAAAATCAATGGTTAAGATTGATTTGTGTTTCTTTCAATGCCATGATGTTGTTGTAAAAAACACAACAACAATTGATTTAATTTTAATTAATTTACATTGATAAATCAACATAATTAATCATAGTTTAAATCACTTTGACTAGAGAAGAGATAGTGAGGAGACCAAACTAATCCCCTAAGAAGGGGGGACGGATCCTCATCTCCAAATGGAGATGAGTGGCCGTCTAGTCTTCTTGAGTGGATTGGTCAATCTCCTCTAATTATCATGGGATCTCATTATCTCATGATATATCCTTAACTTACAACAACTCTTGTTGTAAATATTTTCACAAAATTAATTCACAGTTATCCTATGAAAAATTTCAATCAAGCCATTGAAATTATGTGAATCTCATTCACAACCCAAAACTAAATATAAATTATATTTCAATTAATCATCTAATATGAATCTAATTCACATCAATAATTAATTAACAAATATAAATCATAATATGCTCTCTTTAATATATTATAAATCACATTTATAATATAGCTGAATAATATGTATAGTGCTATCCACATTATTCAGATCCATGATAAATAAATCACATTTAATCATCTTGTATCTCTATTATCATGTGCCCAAATAATCTGAATCACATTCACATTATTCACATCTTTGATAAATAAATCACATTTAATTATCTCAGATAACTCTCCTAATAATATGAATCAAATTCATATTATACATGATAATTAAATTATGTTTAATTATCCATTTTTTCAATGCTCATATACATATATCAACAATGAAATTATCCATGAAGGATAAGATAAATGTGTTGAAGGATAAAGATCTAGAGTTTGACAACAAGAAGAAACAAGAGAAGAGATATGAATAAATGAAAACAAATAGGTACCTGAACGAGGTGGAATTGTGCTTGATGAGTGGTGCTGGTGGGAACCATGATCGTTGCCTCTAGATATCGGCACGAGTCTCCAATATTCAGCTCATCTTGAAAGAAGATATGCAATAGTGGCTATAAAGACATTGGATCACATCAATCGCTCCACCGTAATGCTCGTTGTCACTTAACCGAGCTTCGTTGGAGTAGTTACCTTTTGTTGAAGTTAGGGGTTGGAGGTTAGATAGAACAAATGGCAGATAAAGAGGTTGGGATTTTCAGCCTAAAGTTTAATATAAAGAGGAAATGCGTTATTAAATTTTCACTTAGTTAGGGAGACAACACCTTGAGTTGATGGAGATGGCATCAAGGTATGATGGTTGGTGGCATAGTAAAGGATGACATGGGGCAACAGAGTTGGATGAGTGGTATGGTGAGTGAATCGTAGTAGATGACATGGAGGCGAGGTGGATTGCAATAGGATCACATGCTCGAAGAATACTGAGTTGACCATTGGTTACCTCAGAAGAGAGTTTTGGTGATGAGGTGGACCAATCACGAGAAGGCATGGACCTGGTCAACATGCGTTGATTAATGTCAACTAGAGGGGAGTAAGGTGGTTGAGTGTTATGCATGTGGACTAATTAGAAAAAGGTGAGTGGCACGAACACCATGTGTTGGCTTACTAAATGGGAAACAAAGAAATTTCAAGGAAAAAAACAAATAAAATAAAAAGGCCTCAAATGAAAAGTAGTCAAAATGAATGTTTTAGACCTTGATGAAATCTAGAACTTTCATGAAGACCCAAAATAAAAAAAGCACACAAGATATACATTTTTAAGGTATTCTATGATAAAAAAACATTTTTTGTAGATTTGTAATATTTTTTATTTTACCTTATTAATATATATATATATATATTCTAATATGTTAATACTCTATTATTTATATATTAATCAAATTTTGGGATTTTAATGATTAATGGAAAATAGAAGAAAAATAGGGGATGATGTTATATATATAGGTGAATATATGTTATTATTTTTATTGGTTCCTATAGATTTTAATAAATTTTGGGATTTTAATTTCTTTACAGTTAGTTATAGTACACATTAAAGAAATAAAAGTAAAAGAAAATAAATAAAAATATGAATTTAAATGCATGAAATGTTGAGGTTCTGAATGTACATTTGCATTATATACAACAATAGCTCAAAATCTAATCTTCATATATGAAATTCTATTCTTTTAAAATTGATATTATTCTATTGGTATTTGAGAATACAATATTTAAAAGTTGAGTAAACATTTATAGGAGTCTATGATCTTTATTGTTGGCATACACCTAACCATTATTTGGGTTTATTCCATAAGTACATATTAGTATTTGTTTTAGTATTGTTCATGTGTTTCATTAGTTATATGTACACTATAGAAATGATTTCTTGTTAATTGGGGTAAACATGAAATAATTAACAATTAGTGAAAATTTTACATTATATACACTATATACATGTGGATATATAAAAAGTTTAACTCATTTTTTCTAGCATTTTTCTTTAATTTTCTTCTTTTACTTGTCGACTTGGTCATGTTTCTAGAGTCCTTGGGTTACGCAAAATAAATGGACTTGGTGACCCATTCCTTTCCCTTTTTTTTCAACATGTACAAGTTCATCCTTCCTTATTTTTAGGCTCTGTGATATTTATGCATTTTTGTGTTAATTCTATATTAATAATGAAATATTAATCATGCGTATGCAAAATGATATAAAGTGGATGTTATTCTTATTTAGTAAGTATTTATTGAGGAAAAAAGTTGAAAATGAAGCTCTTGAGTTGACGAATAAGAGATTTATAAAAATGTTATGCAAGAACTTTTGAATATGCATCAATATGTATTTAGAATGCCTAGAGGTAAATTTATTTACATAAATTATAGATGTTGGGAATTAATATAGCCCCAAGGATTAAATTAGGAATAAAATCAATGTCGATAAATGTTTCATGAAATAGCTATTTAATCGATCAATTTTAATGAAGTGATCGATCAAGATAACAAGTGATTGATCAATATGATAGCAAAGATAAATCAATCATATTGCCATTTTGATGTTTTGTCATGCACATTCAGAAAGTGATTGATCAAACTGACTAAGTCATCAATAAAAAATAAACAATATCAAAAGTTATTGATAATTTTTAAAAAGCGATCAATTAATACTTAACCCAATAACGAATAGTGATCAAACTTGTTAAAAAAGTGATTATCCAGTAGGGAAGTATTTGTGTAAATTAGCAAGTTGATATGGTAAAATGACTTCATTAGACCATGTGTACATGCATGTATATTTGATTTTTATAAATACAAATACATGTGAAAAACACCTCAACACTTGAGTCTGCAAATATATGTCTCTTTTTTTCAACTTTTAGGCTTAGACTAAATATTTTTATCTGTCCTACAAGATGCCAAGATATAATAATAGGAATGCCTATCAATAGTTGTATGTTACTATTACAACAATGGCTTTGGGATGTATTTCGCTAATATTTACCTCATTTTTAATGATGATGAAATAATTTATTTAAAAAGAATTTTGAGTTCAAGTTCTTTAAGTATATTCTTTAAAATTAACCATAACTTTTAAAAAAATACCCCTTAATGAATTGAGGGATAACTCTCAAAAGTTTTCTCAAACTTCAGTGTTCTTCTTTTATCCCCCTTTTCCTTATCAAGAGAAAAGAACGAGATAAACAAGTAATTAGGCTAAGTAAGTAAGTAAAGAAAACTTCAAGCTACCTCATTGTCCATTTTTCTATTCAAAATCAAGCGCATAGAAACAACAAGAAGTCAGGATAAACCCACATCACATACTCTGTCTAGTTTGATATCGAGGAGTTTCCTAACTTATTTGTGCATGACCCACTACCTTCCATGTGTATCTCACCCTGGCCAGTATCACATATTCAAATAGTTATAATTACTATGCTAGCAACTTCTAAGTAATCTAGTGAGGGAGAAGATCACATCTTGAGTGTATCTTCCCACCTTCACTTCTACCTATCTTCCCAATATTTATATTTTAAAGAACACTCTCAATGGCCCAAGGAAATTTTCGAATTTTAAGATAAAAGGATGATCATTTAAGGTACCTATCATGATCTTGAGGAAAAATCCCATTCATCTTGTTTGAGGATATCATGATTGACCACACTTACTACTCTAACACATTTTTGATCTTCACCCCTCTATGTGTGGTATAAATCCATCCTATGAGATCGATATCATCTATCCCGTGGAGAAGTTTCACCTTACTACTCCACCTTTCTGTGCACCTCCTTGATTTTTTCGACTTATACTCTCATCTCACATTTTACTGTCCAAGTAAGAGATACCATTTGTTATGTTGGGGACACCTACCATTCCCATCTTTATCTCTTTTGCCCAGTATACCCACCATCTTGTCTATTTGGATTTTTTTCATGCACAAGATGGTTACTAAAATAGACGTAAAAAATCATTATAGTATATACAATGCTTTCATTACAAACACAAGAGTTATAGTGTACCTATAATAATTGTGCTTAGCTGCATAACACATAAGAGGAGACTCTGTCCTTCATTAATCCGAGTATGGCACTGACCAATTGAAAAACACGAGGATCAGGGTACCAAAGTCCGATCTTGGAGGGCCTCCAGTATCCGACAAATCGGATCTGACAATTATTGTATCGGCTGCTCTCTCAGCGCAAAAGGCACCCAATCCAAGCATGATAATTTCAACAATTAACCCATAATGATGATTAAGTGATATAAATAAATGGGCTAAAGTTTACTACACCCTACAAATTCGTGTATAGTAGAAAAGTAGTATGAGTCGAACCACAAGAAGCACACAGAGTAGAGCAAAAGTGAATAGACTACTTGTGTATTTTTTGTATTTCTAATTTCTAAATGTTTTTATGGGGTTTCATTTATATGTTTTTCTAAAATTAATTTTGCAAATTTTTAATTTTTGATTTTAGAAATAAAATATAAGATAATATATATAGAAAATGAATGGAAAAGAGACATTTTTGGATTTTTAAACAACAGAAATAAAATGTTCTGGATTTTATAAATTCGTCTCTATAATCAATCATTTTTGATATTTTTTGAGAATTTCTATGGATTTTTAAAAAAATAAATACATAAAATAAAAAGAATAAAAAATCCAAAAATTTGAAATGGGCTTAATAAATATATGTCAAATCAAATTGAGCCAAATTTAAATTTTCCTAACCACCAGATAATATAAAGAAAATTCAGGAGCTTAAAACATATTTTTGTGATTTGTTTTGTGATTTTTAGAATTTGTATAAGGTTTTTCATGTTTTGTTATTATTAGGAGTTTTAATTAATTTTTTTTTAAATACTTGGCTAGAAAATAAAATATAGCTAAAAAGATAGACATTATTTTTTGGAAATTTTCAAAACATTTTATAATTTTCATGGATTTTTAAATGATAAAAATAGAAATGCAATAATTTGATTTTTATAAATATGAAAAATATTTTAATTACATTACAAAATATGTATGTGATAAAATATGATTCCAAGCACTTGAGATAATTTTCCTATAATTTTTAGATGCAAAATGATATTTTTAGTAATTAAAATATAAGTAAAAAAATTTAATTAGCAATACAAGGATGTAGTTGTAATTTATATGAAGTTTAGGGCATTGAATAACACTTTAATAAAATCCATGGGTATTCATGCAATATTCACATAATAAAAAATATAATACATGCTGATAGGGGTATAAATGCAAAAAAATAAAGTAATAGGGCTAAGTATGCAATTTATCTAAAAACATTTATTTTGATATTCAATGTTTCTAGACCAAATAATAATACAAAGCCTGAAGGGGTCCACATAAAATTCTCACACCTCTCATGTGCACAATTACACCAAGTGACTTCGCAAAAACTAAGGTGTAACATAAATGAAGTTTGGGGTCCAATATGCAACTATTACATAACTATTACAATGGCAAACGATAGTTTAGAGACTAAACCTTATATGCAAAAATGCAAGGGTTTAAGTTGCAAAATACCCCCAAATGCATACTGGAGGATGGTTGTGATTCAATCACTTATCCACGTGGCATGCGACGAGCGGTGGATGAAACTTCGAAGATGGAGGTCGGAGATTAGATCCCAGCCTTTGATATGACAGTGCAAGGGTAATCAATCCAACGGTTGTTGAATACCTGGGGCCTTGTTCTCCATTCAATGCTCAAGAGGTGACTTGGAAGAATTGGCAAGAAACCTCACCTAGACAAGCTTTGATTCAAGATATCTCCTGATTCCTTGGGTCTCCCTAGCTGCTGGCATATTCAACATGATCCTTGGCCATCTCGATAGTGGTATGAGGTCTCAAATGGGTCTAGACTTCAACGGAAGAGGTCTAGAAGCTCGATGAAGCTTGAGGACATAGATCTCCAATTCTAGGTTCAATAATGCCTAGCGAAGTGGTCTCTTCGATTCTTTCCTACACAGGAACTCTCCAAGGTTGAGGGCAATGATCCTCGACCCGTTAGATGCTAAAAAAGAAGGGGAAATGGGTCCGTCAGAGGTGATGCAATGGAAGGCAAAGAACGAGCACTAATCTCCCTAATCTATGTAAGATCATGGGTGAATAATGGATCAAAATAATAGAGGATGAAGAGGTGAAGGTCTGAGGATGACTTGGGGGTCAGTCAATGGTCAGAAACAAGAGAACAAAAGCTGGAGCAAAGAGCTCCTGCAAACTACGATTTTGAGTTTCTAGTAGAATCAAAGCATAATAAAACGAAATAAAATGTGAGACTACACTATTAGTCCTAAGAATCGAAAGAACAAAAAGAAAACATTTCACTTGTTTGATGTGGTCGGGGGCACAAAATCGTCAGAGATTCTCTGGTGATGGTGAATCACGCCTCCTCTACCTTCTCCACACATTAAAACAACAGGGAAACTCCTCATGTCACAAGGGTTTAACTCTAGAGAGAGATTTAGGGGTTACGACTGAGAGAAATGGATTAAAAATTCAGAAATGATAGAGGTGGATATATATACCAACTACTCAACAGAAGGACATCGATGAGTGTTGCCACACAAATCAAAGGTTGTCTTGGGTTGTTTTTTGCTTTGCATGGAGGCTTATGATTCTGCGAAGGATTTTCATGAAGGAATCAAGTACATATGGGGCATTATTCAAGCCTCAAAAATTCAAAAAAAGAGGCAAATGCACAACATGGACCAGTCCATTGAGGGGGCTGGGTAGTTGAATTGGGTCAATAGTCGCTCCCTAGTCAATGGTTCATGTTAGCTGCTAAAAGAAAAAACATAAATAAAAATGGAAAAAAAGGAAAATAAAATAGATAACCGTTTTATTAAATAAAACTTAAAACTTTAAAATTTTTTCTTATAATAGGTAGTATTTATAGGTGATTTTTATTTCTTTTTATCGACTTATTTATGACATGTTAATTTTTAGAAGTGAAATTATAGGTATTTATACCTATATTATATGTATTTAAATTTTATTTTGTATTTAATATTCTATTCACACATTTTATTTATTATAGTATATTTTTTTATAACTTCATCTATATACTTTAATAATTATGGGTATGTACATTATAAGTATAGTATACCCATATACCTTATTCTATTTTTTATTTTAATGCATTTTTAATGTTTTTAATTTTGTGATTATATTTTTAATATATTTCAAATGATATCTACAAAGATTAAAAAATATAAAAAGAGTAGACATTTAATGAATACATTAATTGAATAAAATGTATAGGTATTCAGTTCAATGAGACTCGAAAAGTCAACTTTTGTATTTTAACTCCATTTCTAATGAAACAACCTTCATTAAATAGATACAAAAACATTAACAAAAACAAAGCCTTTTCCCACATTAAGTAGGGTCGACGACATAGTTTCTTTATCTCCATTCAGATCTATTTTGGGAAATTCTCATGCTTAGATCAAAAAATATATGATCCCTTCGTAAAGTCTCCTTACAACAATTCGTGGACCTTCCTCGCCCTCTCTTAGCTGGCTCAACATACCAAAAACTTGCATCTCCTAACCGGCAGCATTAGCTGACCTCCTTTGCAAATGGACAAACCACCTTAAGCAGTTTTCTCGCATCTTATCCTCGATCGGAGCTACACTGACATTCATTCTGATTGCATCATTCCGAATATGATCTTTACATGTTTGTCCACACATCCACCTTAACATTTTAATTTCTTCTGCTACCATTCCGTGCACATGTCTATGGTTCACAGGCCAACACTTAGATCCATAGAGCATATCAGATCTCACGGCTGCTTTGTTAATTTTCCTTTGATTTTCAAAGGAATTTTCTTGTCACAGAGAACAACAAAGGCTCCTCTCCAATTTAGCCAGCCTGCATCTCCATTAAATTCCCATCATGTTGCAAAATAGATCCTAGGTATCTAAAAAGAATATCTCTTCTGAATGTTATAGTCACCAATCTTCACCTCGACTCCTTCAACATTTCTTCCATCAAAAGTGCACTCCATATATTAAGGCTTGATACTACTTATACGAAATCCTTTAGTCTCCAATGCTTGTCTCCAAACCTCAAGCTTCTCATTTACTCCATTTCTAGTCTTGTCAATCAACACAATATAATAAGAAAACAACAAACACCAAGGTATCACATTCTAAATGTGACTTGTCAACTCATCCATAATCAAAGTAAAAGAAATGGACTCAGAGTTGAACCTTGATGTAAATTAATGTTGATATCAAAATAGTCAGTCTTCCCATACTAAATCCTTACATAAGATAAAGACCTATCATACATATCCTTTATGTGGTTAATGTATAGGACAAGTACTTGTCTCTTCTCTAAAACTCTCCACAATATCTCACATGGGACAAAATCATAAGCCTTCTCCATATCAATAAAAATCATATGGAGCCTTTTCCTTTTAGCTTTATAATATCCATTGTTCTTCTCAACAAATGGATGGCTTCAATGGTTGAGTGACATGGCATGAATTTGAACTAGTTTATTTTACTTTGGAAACTTGCCTCAACCTTCTTTCGATCACACATTCTCAAAATTTCATAGTGTGACTCATTAGCTTGATACATCTGTAATTTGTACAATTTGAATGTCCCCTTTGTTCTTATAAAGAAGCACCACGATACTTCTCCTCCAACCTTCATTAAGTAGATAATTTAATTTTAAGAACAATAAAGGTGTTTTTGGTTAATTGTGTGTCATATGGAGGCGATATTGATTGTTCAAGTTCTGTTTGCGACTTTTTTATCCGTGTATCTCAGTCACATTGTACATTATTTTTTATGCAATTTTTTTAATGTGTTTTATGTACAAGTTTCGTGTTGATTATTTTTTTATTTGAGGTGTATAAAATGAATAATAAATTAGTGTTAGAATGGCTATATGTAGTGTGCTGAGTACTTGAGGTTTCTAGGTGTTTGTGTTACTTTGTCTATATTTCTTTGCCTTTATCTCCCCCTGCTTCATTCCTTGTTGACCAAGTCAACATTGATTTTGTCTCCAAGTTTAGGCTTAGTTAGTATTTTCAAGACTTTCTTTCCTTTCCTTTTCTTTTCTTCATTCATAATTTTGTGTTTAAAAATAGGTATTTATGTATTATTTACATACAACAGTTAGTGTGTTAATTTCTACAAGTTAAACATATTTACTTGTATTTATCTAGGGATTTAAGGACAAAACAAGGATTAAAGGTGAATGAATGGGTAATCATCACCCCCTACATTTACCTTTGCTAGTCCCTAGCAAACAATTATTAGTAGAATAAGTGATGCAAAAAAAGTAAATAAAGAAAAGGAAAATACGTAAAGCAGAATGATTATGACTTTTAAACTTGTCTTTACAAAATGAATGTTTGTAGACCAGCTAAGAACTTTGGATCATTAGTTTGTTCGAAACCATGTTTGGGTTAGGAATTATGACTCAACAACCCTTAGGTTCCATGCTCCTCTCTCCAGTTCAACTCAACATCCTGGTCAGAACCATCCTTTCAGACGTACACTCTCCTAACCTTGAAATGATAGTTACCCTGTAAGTGAACCATGCTAGCTCTTCGTAGATAAACAATTGGACTATCATGTGGTCTCCTCCTCCGATAACTCATCTTCAAGGAGATGGATATTTGCTTCTAAGTTCAGGCACATGCTAGTGCACAACAAACTAGGGAGAAGCTAGAAGAAAGAGAAAAGAAGTGGAAACAAACTAGTGTAGTCGCATTTCCTTGTAAAAGCTTGGTCAGTGTGATCAAGTCTTCACCAAGAAGCGTGCCTTTTCTGGAACTCAAAGTGTTTGGAGTTTTTGCTATAGGCTTCTTTTTGGGTATTTCTTTATTTGACATTGCTCTGCATTCTCAGTTTGCCCCAACAGATATAGAATCTTTTGTTTCGCCCATATTTTGGGATCTTAGAAAAACTATTCTAGCAGACCATTCCTCATCCGAAGTTTTATTTCAATCCATTCTCTGGTAGTTAGATGTCCATTATACTAGAGAAATAGGGGGTTAAATTACTTATTTCAACAATCCCCAAGAATGGTTCTTGAGCCATCCTTGTCGTAGCAGCTCAGTATCGTTCCAACATAGACTACAAGATCTTTCAACAACCCATCTTGGTTGAACTATGCATTGAGTGCAAGGTCCCAAGTCAAGCCATTGTCTCAAGAGTCAAACTGGATGACATGAAATGTTCTAGTTATTCACATTGAATCAATTCATGAACACAATCTCACATAAACTAAAGAATTAAGTTAAAGTGACCTGAAGCGTTCCAATTCCAGTCCTTAACATGTTCCTCTAAAATTAAGTCGGTTAAGATCCAGACCAAGCTTCAATCTTTAGATTTAATTTAGACTTGTTCAGTTGTCAAAATCATTGCGAAAAACACTTATAAAATGCAAGAAAATATTTTCTAAAAATATTTTCTAATTTTGAATGTTTTATGGGATATTTCAGAATGTTTTATAAATGTTTATGGAGTTTTGAAAGCATTTTTTCAAATTTTTAGGTAGTTTTGGAAATTTTTAGATATTTATGAGATTTCAGAAAAAATAAAGGAGTTAGTGAATCAGTGGTATTATTAGTTCACAAGGATTCTATATAGGGTATTTCTTGTGCAAGTTATGTGCAGATCTTGTATGACTGTATTCTTTTTAGTTGATTTGTTGTATGCCCTTAACCAATGTATTAGCCATATTTATTGAAAATATGAAAGTACGAGGTATGTCTAATGTATGTATACATATATATGACCCCCTATACTTAACTTGAACTATGTCCTCATAGTAATCAAAGAGTAGAAAAGAAAACAGAACTCGTTCTAAGTATAAAAAAGTCAATACTATAATGACTAGAAAATGAGAAGTCGATCTCCCCTCTATAAAAAGGATTAACTAATCCTAAGTATAGTAGACTCTACACAGAGCAAGGATGATCAAGGATTAGAATGTACGAAATCATCGACTTTGTCTGTCTCCCCCTATACTTAGGATAAAGATGCCTTAAGTGTTGAAAAGAATTATCAATGAGTTAGGAGACATGCAAGGGACCGAAAAATGAACACTCTAGTCACTCATCCCCTAGACTTAGGATGAAGCATATCCAAGTATAGCAGTGACGGAAGGGATAAATGAATAACTAGAAAGGATAAATGAAAAGAGGAAAAGAAAAGAAGAAAAAGAAATGATATTTTAGATTTATAGGTGACTGATCTTTCAATGCGGGGATCTCTTCTTGCTATATCATGTTAACTGAATCGACAATAGATAGGAAAGTGTCATGCTTGAGGTATGGATTCAATAACTGACTGTTGGACATGAATGGTTGTGCTACAGATGACAATCCTGACATGACAATGCCATCGTTATCACTGCCTTTTTTTACAATGAATGGTTCTTACCATTTGCTTTTCAACTTGCCTGAAAATAGCTTTAACTTTCATCAAACAACTACATCTTTTGTTTCGGCTCCTAAAGTCTTTCTTATTATAGGTTTGTCGGCCATATCTAGACTTTCTCTTTATACGTAAGGTTGTTTTCATATGCAGAGTTTTAGAATTCCATCAATCGCTTTAGGCAATCTTACTATTCTTGCCATCTTTTTCTCTGTCTAAGTTGCATACACTGACTGCTCATAATGATTTATGAATGAGCTTGATGGGCAAATGGCTTAACTTGACATACACCATGCAGTAGGAAGACATGCCTAAAAGAGACTTGTATATTTTATGATAATCCCACATAACCTATTTGAGCAATTGTGACCAGTTCTTTCTATCAGGATGCACCAGTTTATGTAAAATCATTTTGATCTCTATGTTTGAATACCCGACCAAGACATTAGTCTACGGGTGGTAAGGGGAAGCGACATGGTGTTCAATGTTGTACTCCTTGGTCAACTTCTTGACCTCTTTATTGATAAAGAGGATACCTCCATCTGATACGAAGATCTTCAGAATCTCGAACCACGAGATGTTGTTATATTAAAGGAATTGACAGACAATGTGATTGTCAATGACTTGAGTGGGGATAGCATCCACCCATCGACTCGAGTAATTGATGGCAAGATGTATTTGAAACCTGACTATATATCGAAAATGGACCCATGGAATTAATACCCATACGACAAAGGCATCTATTATCTGAATGTACCTGAGAGGCACGATATCTCGGGAGCAGATGGTGTTGCCTATCTTTTGGTAGTCAGTACATCCTTTAACATATTCAGTAACATCTTATAAAGGAGTTGGCCATCAGAGGCTGCATTAAAGCACTTTTGTTACCATCCACTTTCTAAAATGGTGTACTACAAATCCTCACTTGTGATAATGATTTAGGACACTTGTATAATCCTCCTCATGAATACACCTTCACCCGATAAAATCTACATCTTCACAGAAAAAGTAAGGATCCTCCCACTGGTAAAAATGTAATTCAAACATGAACTTGTCCACTTTCAGCTTCGACCAAGCTTGCAGAACTTCCTTCGAGACAAGGTAGTTAACAATATTAACATAGTAAGGGAGCAACGTGACTGAAAATATTGATTCATCTAGGAAGATCTTAGTAATTAGAATGAAATTCTGCTTAGGAGTATCTAACTCATGAATTATGGAAAGGTGATCTGTCACAACATTCTTGACTCTAGGTTTATCTCATATTTCCAAATCAAACTTCTTGAGAAGAAGGATATAGCGAAGTAAATGTGACTTTGCATCCTTCTTGCTTTAAGTACCATATGACAGAATGGTTAGTGTAGATAATAACCATCAAATCAAGCAAATATGACCAGAATTATCCAAGTCCAAACACTTCTAGTAGCTCCTTCTTTGTTATCATGTAATTTCTCTGGGCTTCATCTAGTGTTCTACTAACATAATGAATCACAAATGGCCATCCATTCCATCTCTATCCCAACACCATCCCAATTGCATAATCACTATCTATCATGATCTCGAATGGAAGAGACCAATCTGGTGGCTGTAAGACATGAGCTTGGGTGCTTATTTCCTTCAATTGATAAAAGGCATGGAGCATGCTATCATCTGCAATAAAATCAGTGTCCTTGATTATAAACTCTATCAATGGTTGGGCAATCTTGCTAACGTCTTTAATGAACCTTTAGTAAAAGCCAACATGCCCTAAAAATGACCAAACTTGGTTCAATGTTGTAGATGAACATTTCGATATCACTTCCACCTAGGCTGGGTCACCTCCATCCCTTTCTTAGAGAGGACGTGACCCAACACAATTCCTTCAGTCACCAAGAAGTGACTCTTCTTCCATGAGAACACCAAATTGACTTTGCAACATCGCTGAAAAACTCGGTCTAGATATGTCAAACATTGATCAAAGTTATCTCTGTAGATTGAAAAATCATCGATGAATACCTCAAGAAAAATGCCTACCATGTTAACAAATATGGCTAATATACATCTATGAAATGTAGCAGGGGCATTACTTAATCCGAATGGCATCCGTTTGAAAACATACATTTTGAATAGACATGCGAAGGTGGTATTCGCTTGATCTTTAGGGGCTATTGCAACCTGATTATATCCAGAGTACCGATCCAAGAAATAGAAGTATTCCTTTGTAGCAAGTCTTTTGACTATTTGATTAATGAAAGGCAAAGGGAAGTGATTACTTTATGGCCTAGATTTAGGCGTATGTAACGTCGACACACCAAGATGTATGTACTCTGGTCGGAATCTCCTCTCCATTGTTGTTCATCATGATATTGATTCTTAATTTCTTATGGACGACATGTAACAAACTTGTCCATTTTTTGTCCAAGTTGGGATAGATAAAACCTTTATCACACCACGTCATGATTTCTTTCATTATGATCTCCTAAAGGTTGGGTCATCTGATGCTGAAATTCACAAGAACGCCTATTGTCTTCATCTAAGTAAATGTGGTAGAGCATAATGAAGGATTCATCCCATGGAGATCCATAAGTCTTCCAGCCAATTACCTTGCGGTTCCTTTCTAAAACCTCGAGCAATCGAGTTTCCTAGTCCTCGATAAACTGAGAGTTAATGATGATCGAGAACATATTTTGATCACCTACAAGGAAGGCGTACTTCATCGATGAGGGTAATGTTTTTAGCTTTGATGGGGTTAGAATCTGCTCAGTGGCGACTTCCGCAACAATGTTCAGTGTAAGGTTCTATCGATTGCTTGTTGTCCACCATTGTTATCTCTAGCTCCTATCACAAGACATTAGAAAGATCAACAAGGATTTTATCTTGCTCTGATGGCGATGGATTGGTTTCAATCAGCTCAATTAGCTCATCATCAAGGACCTCATCCTAAACGATAGAGAAAATTTGAATGTGCTTTCTAGGCACTCCTCCTTAGAGAGGATATCTTGGGTTTCAATCATCCTAAGAATAATGCGATGTTATGATTTTGCTAGAAAATCGTTGTCTTTTGTCTCTCTTTGAATGGGCTCATTCTCATTTGACATGGATTCTGTGAGATTCAGTATTTGGATTGTTTCAATAAGGACCTTATTGCTCTTGAGCGAAAGATGATCTTTCTGGTGCCGTAGTTGACTACTACTTCGGTTGTTTGATGGAACGACCATCCCAATATGATCGGGGTATGGAGTAGGGGTGCCGAGGTGTCCATATTATGAACAATGAAGTTCACCGGGAATTGCATCACTAGATTGTGACAATTACATCATCGAAATGCCCATCGCCGCTTCACTGATGTGCCCGTAAATTATAGAATCATTCTTATCAATTTCATGGCCCAACCAAAATTCTTTGGTCAGTGACGTAGGCATTAGTTGATATATGATTCATTGTCAAGAAGTATTCTTTCAAACTCTTAGTTGAACATTTCGCATCTGATGAGAGGCACTTCGATGTCCTTCTTCTTACTGGGAGGTTGTTGATAGCATTAACAACTGCCATGATTAGTGTGTGTTTTTAGCACGATTGCGTTTGTTTTTGCGGGGGTAATGCTTTAAAGTACATGCCTCTTTCAGAACTTTCTTAACAATTAGCATGTATTCTATGTCTTTCATAAGTGACATTTCGAGCATAATGTTCTATAAGAGCTCCATAATGCCAGGATCATAGAGGGTTGTTTTTGTTTTTTACTTTTTATGATTTTATTGCATCAAGAAATGGAATACGAGTGTCATAGAAAACATCATTTCCATTCAAAAAAGTTTTTCTATTATACAATGGGATGATTAAACATGGTATAATCATCCATAACAGAAGGAAAAATGAAAGGGAGAAATTCAACCATGTCATCTGGAAATAGGATTGAGTGTCCAGTGCTAGCATCTCTTTAGCTACATGGATTGGGTTTGGGTTGTTATTGCTAGATTCTTTTTAGTTTTCTTCATACTTTTGATTTTATATGATGATGTTGCTCCTTCCTCATCACTTATAGAGCTTAGTATGGGATTGGCTGATGGTAATGACGATTCCCTCATCAAATCTTTATTTTTCCCTATTACATAGCAGTCAGCTGTAGTGTCCTACCGCTGTAGAGATTCACAACATTATATAACATAAAAGCATTTATACCTGACTTGGGAGGTGGAGGGGAACATATGGTCTACTTACTCCTTTCGACGGAAATTATTGGGTTTTGCCTCAATCTACGTGGGTATGACTATTTTCGTGGTGGTGTGTTCATCCGGCTTCTAGATCATCTCATTCATGTTCTTTATCAGCTGAGCTAGGAAATCTAGAGTGGGGTTTACTGAAGCAACCTCTGAAGGTTAGGCGATCTACGGGAGCTGAGGATGCTGGTAGTGTTGTTGTTGCTAATACTGCTGATAAGAATGAGGAGGATACTACTGATACCGATGATATGGATATCAAGGAGGAGGGAATTTGTTATGATATGGAGAAGTGATTGTAGCTGATGATACTATTGTCGCTATGCTAATTGTTGCAGCAGTCTCTACGTGTGACCTTGGTGTGGAGATTGGTAGGCTTGGTGTGGCTAGAATTCTGCCTACCCAGTTGTCGCTTGAATGTCCAGACATCTATACTCTAACCTTGAGGTTGTCCTTTAGGACGGGTCACAACTTATTCATTACCCCATACGACATTCACCTCTAGGATTTATGGAGGTGGAGGATAGAAAGTCTCGGTACAAGCATAGGATTCTAGATGGTACACAACCATTTGCTGCTGAGGTAATGGTCCCTAGTCTGGTGTCTGCACATAGTATACGTGCTGAACTGATTGGGGTACCCCTTTATTTTGCGACTGAAATTTCTCCTTTTGTTCAGTAGAGATCTTGGCTGGTTCCTTCACATACTAGGAGATATGGATAATGCTCACAAGAAACTCAAGCTACATCAAAATCTGATCAAGCTTGTCCAGTGACTTGGTTCTTTGTTCGATCACATCTAATTTTTCAAGGTATTATGATCACTTTTCAATGATATCAACTTTCGAGAGATGGTTCCCGCTGATGTTGAGGTTGGAACTCACACTTCTCTCATCTTCATGATACGATGCCGTATTCACAGTCTTGTGAGGGATCAATGCAACTTTCTCAAATTCCCAAGATGAAGATAGATCAACTGAGCCCTGACCATCTTTTTGAAGATCTGCCATATGACATCTTTGTCCTTGTTGAAGTGAGATTCACTACACTCAGCATCCATGAGCTGTTGTCTTTCTTGGTGTAAACTTTGAAGAAATTTTGTACCAAATTGGTCTTCGACAAATCACAATGGGGGTACTTCTCCATGAGCTCTTTGAATCTTTCCATGCTCGTGAAATGGTCCATGGGACATCTTGGAGAAGTTAGATATTGTTGCTCGCATCTGGTTCTAACGACGTAGGGGATAGTACTTGTAAAGGAAGGCGGATTTGTGCTCCTCCTAGGTCATCAGCATTTTACCCTAGTGATTGATCCAATATAGTGCCTTGTCTTGAAGGCTAAATGGGAAGACTGTCATCTTCATTACCTTCAACGAGATGTTGGGGTATTGCATGGTGCTAAAATCCTGTTGAATTCTTGTAGGTGTATGTAGGCTCCTCATTGGTATTGTAATGGAATATCGGCAATAGAGGGAATGATGTTTCACCTCAAAGTGTTTGTAGAATGTAGGTATATGATCCACTCGTAACATGACCAACACTAGGTTGTAAGTTTCTTTCAGAGTTCGCTTGGGTAGTCATCCTCTCTCATCTCCTCCTCCATGGTTTCCGCGGGTTGTTTCATCTTTCATTTCCACCATGGTGTTCTTCAGCCCCTCCTCCTTTGTCCCTCCACAGCTCATTGAGCATTTCCATGAAATGTACTTGGAAAAGCATGATCTGTCAACTATTACTGGATTGCTGAATTGAGGCTAGCACTGTGTGTTCTCATCCCCTGTACCATCTAAACTCAACCATTTATCACGTCTCTATGGAGCCATCTCAAGATCTAATTCTAATTCAGGCTCTTGATCGGGTGTTAAATCTGCATTAGGAAATATAACCTGATCAATCCTAAAAAAAGAATGAGCAAGCTTGAGATGAGAGTTTGTCTCGAACAAAGTATTTATTGTAGGAAGGAAAGTGTTGGAAGAGGGAAAATCAAGACAAGAGTCATCTCGATCTTCGAATCGAATGAACACTAGGGATTCCAGAAAGAGTCTGTAAAGTCAAAACTATGTTCTCAGATATCATCTTGTATTATAAAAATGTCATACCTCGGAATTGATGTTAATGTTCGTAATATCCGAAGAAAGACAACATGGATATGACATCTTGAGAGATAAAATAAGTGATGATGAAAAAGATGATGAAGGTTATGAGGAATTCAAGAGGGATTGAGGACAAAAGGGTCAAAAGTGAGAAAAAAGAAGTGGAGAAAAGAGGCATGAGATAAAATAGTGCAAAGGCACTGTATTTTTGATAGACCGCTTTAAACTACTCAATCAACCTCAGAACAGGGTACATTCACTAACTCAACACAATGACCCCTACGAGTTTGATGATTATCTTGTCAATTTATTTGTTTGTATCACGCAATCTTATCAAATTTAGTCCTTAGTGGCTAATCCAATAGGCGAGTGAGTACTAAACCCAATAGTGTCATGTACTTTCATCTTCCTTTGTAACTAGTAGCGTGTACATTTTAAAGGTTCTTGTTTATATGGACCACTACTAAGCTAAAGATGTAGAGAGGATGTGGTAGGAGAAACTGATACTTCAGAATCGAGTCTTGCAAGAAGAGATGGACCTACTAGGATGCAGAACGATGAGACATACTCCCCCATGAGGGACTACCTATGCTCAATAATTCAGACTAGGTATGCAAGTAGAAAAAATGCTACTTGTCCCGTACGATAGAAGTGCAATACTTCGTGAATCTTGGTATTACACAAGGCAGTACTCATGTTGGGATTTGAGCTCTATTCATTACGGATCGTGCCTCACTTAGTCTGGAAGGTACCTGAATACAATGTGGGTGTTGTGAACCCTAAAAAAGGTTCAACACATACGGTACAACCAATTTTTGGCTGTGAGGTTCGGGATCATAAGCGATCGAACGACCACCCCCCTAATTTCTAGACGACTTGCTATAATAATTCCATAAACATGTAGCAAAGATATGGCAACAAATAAAGTAGCCCTATGTTCGGATATGACAATACCATACCATAATCAAAAGGTACAATGACCCGAGCGACCATACTGAACATAAATGTTGCCACTGGAGCCATCCTAGAAAGGGAGAAATACTTGGTGAAATAGGTCCAGACATGTAAGGGAAGATGGAAGGGATAAGGTGTTCTATTTGAAAATGAAAACAACTGGGTGCAAGATAATGTCCTAGGATCTTTCTCTAATAGTCCAAGTAGGACAAGCTAGTGTAGATTCTAGGCTTTAGTAGGAGTAATAAAAAGGTAATAGTCCTTATTCTCAGACTACAAGAAAGCAAATCCGACTACTAGTGCTAATCTCTTTTTTCATGAGAAAGAATCAAATATGTACCCCACTCTTCGAGGGCAGGCAAGTGTCTAGGGCAAAAGGATGCGACTTGGATAGTCGATGAAATGTAATGCAGTTTGATTAATCGATTTAAATTAGGTCAAAGTTTTTGTTAGCGGCCGCCTTTTTATTTTTTTTTGATTTTCACTTTTTTGAGTATTTTCAAGAGGATAATTTTATCAATTCTTTTGCTTGGCCTATGTAAGCAAAATCATATGAGAAGACACAAAAAGTATTGCAAGTTAGAAATAATGATGCAATGCTCAGTCAGAAGAATCCTTATGCTTTCCAACTCTCCACATGTAAGATGCAAGATATAAATTTCAAATCCATACTATATGGAAGAATGAGGAAATTGTCCTAAGATATGAGCTTCCTATTATCATGAAGAACTTGTTCAATTTTACTAGATCCAAGTGCAAAACTATAGACACAAGAGTTATATTAGAGCTTTGGACCTAATTAAATGAACATCCACTCCTAAAATGTAAAGGTTCATTCTACAAGATGTAAAATAAAAATAAGGCGAAGAATGTGAATCACGAAAAACAAATAAAAATTAGAGGAAAAATATGGAGGAATAAAGACAGAAGACTATAAAATCACGAAAAATCGATCATGTCCCCAGGTGAACAATCACTTGATGAAATGAACTTGTGATAGTCTAAGTTTTCAAGTGTTAACTAAGTTTTCAAGTGTTAATGTCTTGTATTATTATGAATTCAATGAATAAATCTCTCTCTAATACAATGAAACTAAATCTACTGCTACACTCTTCTCGGCTTCTTGTATCTTCTGCTACACTCTCCTACCGATGGACAAGGAACCATCGGTCTCTGCTGCTCTTGGGTGTGTCGAATCTCCAAAGAAATCCTCCCTTGATAGGATGTTCATCGTAATAAATTCAAACAAGAAGATGGTCAGAATATTGTTAGACAGAAATAGAATAAAGATAGAAATAGACAATAAAGTAGATATGGATAAATGAGCTAAGTAGACTACTCTATGCTCTATAAACCAATGATCCCTAGCAACAACTCCATTTGAAAAGAACGAGGATCAGAGTACCAAAGTTCGATCTTAGAGGGCATGCGGTGGCTGACAAATTAAATCCGTCAATCTTTGTATCAACCGCTCTCTCAGCACAATATGCACCCAATCCAAGCGTGACAATTTCAACAATTAACCCACAATGATGATTAAGCACTATAAAGAAGTGAGCAAAAATTTATTATACCCTCCCGAAATGTATATATTTGACAAATAGTAGGGGTTGAACCACAAGAAGCACTTGAGGTAGAGCAAAAATGAATAGACTACTTAGGGATTTTTTTAAATTTAATTTCTAAGTGTTTTTGTAGTTTTAATTTATATGTTTTTTTGGAATTAAATTTGCAAATTTTTATTTTTTATTTTATAAATAAAATATAGGCTAATATATAAATTAAGGAATTTAAAAGAGATGTTTTTCTATTTTCAAACTATAGTAAATACACTTAAAATTTCAGAAATAAAATGTTTTTGAGTAAAATTTTCTCTATTTTTGGTGTTTTTTGGATTTTTTTTAGAATTTTACAGACATAGAAATAAAGAAGTAAACCAAATAAAGAGAACAAAAAAATCTAGGTATTTGAAATGGTTTATAAATATTTATTAACTCAGATTGAGCACAATTGCAAATTCCTAACTCCTAGATATTATAAAGAAAATTCATGAGCTTAAAATATATTTTTGTGATTTTTCTCTGATTTTTTTAGAATTTTTATAAGTTTTTTTAAGTTATTCTATTTTTAGGAGTTTTCATTAATATTTTGCAAAAAATACTTGGTCAGAAAATAAAATATATCTAAATAGACAGATAGGGATTTTTTAAAATTTTCAAAAAAATTGTAATTTTTATAGATTTTAAATGATAAATAGAAGAAAATGCAATGTTTTTTCATTAATAAGAAAATAATTTTAATAAGATTTCAAAAAGTATATGTGATAAAATATGGCTACAAGGACCTAAGATATGCAAATTAATATTTTTAATAATTAAAATACAAGTGCAAAGTTTAATCAACAATATAAGTACCATGTTACAATTTCTAAGTTTCAAGGCATTTAATAATACTTTCACAAAAAATAAGGGTATTTATGTAACTTTCTCAGAAAAAAGAATACATGCTTGTAGGAGTATAAATGCGAATAAATAGAACTACATGGCCAAGTATGCAACTTATCCAAAATATTTATATTGATATTCAATGTTTTTGTACCAAATAATAATGGAAAACCCAGAGGGGATCGATGAAAAATGTTTGCTCCCTCATGCGCATAGGCACATGAGATGATGTGGTACAAGACTAAAGTGTAATATAAATGAATTTTGGGGTCCAATATGCAAATATTACAAAACTATTGCAAAAATAAATGAAATTTTAGAGACTAAACATTAATGCAAAAATAGGGGGAGGAGGGGTCTAGTTGCAAAATACCCCAAATGCACGTTGGCGGACGACTAGGATGCAATCACTTATCCACATGGCACGCTGACAGACGACTGAGATGCAATCACTTATCAACGTGGTGTGTGTCGTGCAACGGATGATCAATCCAATAGCTACTGTACACTTGGGACCATGTTCTTCATCCAATGGTCAGAAGGTGATTAGAAGAACGTTCTTCATCCAATGGTCAGAAGGTGATTAGAAGAACTGGGAAGAAGCCTTGCCTAGACCAGCTTCGATCGGAGATATCTCATAGTTCCTTAGGTCTCCTTGGTTGCTGGCTTGCTCAAAATGATCCTTGGATGGCTCCATATCGGTCTGAGGTCTCAAATGGGTCCAGACCTCAGTGGTAGAGGATTGGAAGCTCAATGAAGATCGAGGATCTAGAGATCATGTTCTTGGTTCAATCATACCCCGCGAAGGGGTCTCTTCAGCTCTTTCCTGCACATGTACACTCCAGGGTCGAGAGTGATGCTCCTCGACCAAGTAATACTTGGAAAGAAGTGAATTGGGGTGCGACAAAGGTGCTCCGGTGGAAGGAGAAGAATGAGCACTGATCTCCCTGATCTATGTAAGATCATGGGTAGATAATGGATAGAGATGACAATGGATGAAGGGGAGAAGGTTTGAGGATGATTAGGGGGATCGTTCAACGGTCGAGAACGGGTGAACAAAGTTCGAAGCCTAGAGCTCCAACAAACTGCGATTTTTGGTTTTTAGGCGAATCAAAATGAATTAAAATGAAATAAAAAGAGAGACTACACTACTGCTACTCATAGGAATTGGAAGAACAAAAAGAAAACAACTCACCTGCCTGATGTGGTCGGGAGTAGAGAACCGACAGAGATGCTCCGATGACGGTGAATCATGCCTCCTCCACTGTCTCCATGCCTTGAATCAATAGGGAAACTACTCCTATCACTAGGGTTTCACGATAGAGAGAGATTTAGGGGTTGCAACTCAAAGAAATGGCATACAAATTAAAAAATGGTTGAGGGGGATATATATACTAGCTTCTCAACATAAGGTCTTTGATTAGGGTTTTCACACGAATCAAAAGTTGACTTGGGTCGCTCTTTGATTCACGTGAGGGATGACGATTATACAAAGGATTTTCATCAAGGAATTGAGCGGATATTAGGCTTGATTCAAGCCCCCAAGATTAGCAAAAGAGGCAATCACACTACATGGACCATACCATAGAGGGGGAGGGGTAGTTGACTTGGGTCAACTGTCGCCGCCACATTTATCCGCATTAGCTAGTAAAAGACAAACTAGAAATAAAAATAGAAAGAAAAGGAAAATAAAATATAAAATGATTTTATTAATAAAACTTAAAACTTGAAAGTTGTTTTTTATTTTAGGTACTATTTTAAGGTGATTGTTATTTATTTTTATCAGCTTATTTATTACATGTTAATTTTTACAAGTGTATTATAAGTATTTGTACCTATATTATATGTATTTAATTTTTATTTTGATTTTTAATATTTAATTTTATATCCACTTATTTTTGTTATTTATAGCATAATTAAATACATGATTGCAAATTTTTATTTTCTTTTTACAACATTATCTGTATACTTAAATAATTATGCCTATGCACGTTATAAGTACAATATACCTATATACTTTTTTCTATTATTTATTTTAATGCATTTTTAATGTTTTATTTTGTGTTTATAATTTTAATATATTTGAAATGATATTTATAAGTATTTAAACATATAAAAAAGTAGAAATGAAAGTAACAAATTAAATAAATAAAATGAATATGTATATAGTACAATGGGACCCAAAAAGCTACATTTTGTATTTTAACTATATTTCTAGTTAAACCACCTTCATTAAGTAGATACTTTAATTTCAAGAACAATAAAGGTGAGTTTGGTGAGTTTTGAGTTCATATGGAGTAGATATTGATCGTTGAAGTTCTATTTGTGGCTTTTTTATATATGTGTCCCACTTACATCATACATTATTTTTATATGAAATTATTTTTGCATTTTTCTTTGTGTTTTTATGTACTCGTTTCATGTTGATTATTTATTTATCTGAGGTGTATAAAAAGATTAAAAAAATAGTGTAAGAAAGGCTATATGTAGTGTGTTGAGCACCTAGGGTTTCTAGGTGGTTGTGTTACTTTGTCTGTATTTCTTTGCCCTTATCTCCCCCTACTTTATTTCTTATTGACCCAGTAAATATCAACTTATTCTCAGTTTTTAGGGTCAGCTAGTATTTACAATACTTCCTTTATTTTTCTTTTATTTTCTTTATTCATTTATTTTATGTTAAATACATGTATTTATGCACTATTTACAGACAACAGTCAGTGTGTTAATCTATACAAGATTAATATATTGACATATATTTATCTAGGGATTAAGGACAAAATAAAGGAATAAAGACGAATGAATGGGTGTTCATCACCCATCCTATCAAGTTGATATTATCAATCCCATGTAGGAGTTCCAACTCACCCTCTATCCTCTTCCTCGTATACTTCTATTTTTGAGTATGTACTATCACCTCCCATTTTACTATTGTAATGGAAATTGTCTTTTGTCTCATACTAAAGCCACTTACCATTCCCATCTTTTATCTTCAGCATAGGACACCAACTATCATGTCTACTTGGGTATTTTGCCATAGGCGGTTCCCAAAATAGACAACTACCATTAGTGTATCAACGTGTATGATGCACACACAAGAGTTACAATATATCTTAAATCTTTGTATCTTGGTGGGGGTGTAAACTTGACACTTTATGTGGAACCTCATAGTTATATTTTCCTCTTGCACATGTCTTTCTGCACATATACTTTTCCATACTTTTGTGAAAACTTGAATTTTTAAATGTAGAGCATTCTTTATTTTCAATAAGAGAAAATGATGATTTTTTTGTGTAGGGCTTGTCGAGACCTTTACAAGAGACCAAGAACATCAAAATCCAAATTAAGGAGCTCATGTTACAACTATTTTAGTGAGACTATGGTGAGAGTCATTAGAGATCCAAACTAACATCAAATTCGGAGATCCAAATATGAGTTTTTGCATTATAAAAGTGCTTTTGCATGCTCTAAACCTTAATATTGATCGAAACTATCTTCCCCTCATCGGATACCTCACCGATCACCATTAGAGCTCATAGGATCGACGACCCGAAGCCACTACCACATAGAGGAGGTCATGGTCATCCTAGTAGGTGTGTGTTCATTGCCAACAGAGCACCTTACGCATTATTTCCTAGAATATGGATGTTCAATGGAATTGGATTATGAGGTAACAATGTTTCTCTCCCTCTTGCTATTAGATTTACACATTTTAAAATTTTTTATGTACAAGCATGCTCTTACATCTGAGATATCTATGTAACCTATTTCAGAATTCATGGGCATTTTGGTGGCAATGTTTTGAAAGGGAATGGAATAAATAGAATGCATGAGTCATGGGTGGTGAGCTGCACTCATAAAATGGGATTATGCATATTATCCTTATGGTTTTCTTAGGATCTTCAATAATTATTATAAAAATCTTTTGTGAATATTTTAGAGAATAGAATATACCATTAGAATGAGCTCCCAATAAGCTTTAAAACACATTCAAGAACACCTCAATTGGAGTTGTATTGAAGGCACCACATGATAGGTCACCTTATGGACGCACTGGAAATGTTACAAAACATTATGGAGACTTTACAAATGTTATGGAAAGGTTACAAAATATTATAGAAAGTTGTAAACAATATGTTAATGTTACAAACCAGTATATATGCATTTGCTCTCCACTAATGTGATGAAAATATTATAAAATGTTATGGAAATGTTACAACCATTATGGATCCATTATAAATGTTAGGACACCTATGAAAAGTTACAATCCTTTGATTCCATGCCACTCCCTACCCCCCAACCCTAGAACGAGTATAAAGTAGCAAATACATGTGTCATGGGAATCTAAGATCACAACCATGAGAGTGTCAATGATACAAACTCCTAACATATCATAGGATGCTTACATCAAAATGACTATGGCTATGGCCACTATCATGTCTCTATTGGACATGTGAGACCACGATGAGCCATTATGCAATAAAAGTTATTGTGATTCACTCCTTAATATGAAATTAAGAATAGCTAAGTTGCATTATAGGTCCCTTAAGAATAGCTAAGTTGCATTATAGGTCCCTTAGTACAATTATAGTTATGTACCATGACCATCTTGATATCATACTACTATTGATCCAAAGGCTGGTGATAGAGGTTGGTGTAGGGATGGATATATAAAGAGTACATCGAGGACTCAACAACATCATCAAGTGATTATCAAGAAGGGATCTCTAACCTAAGAAGGAGATGTAAATGCTTGCCCCAAAGAGTGACATCTCACTGACCACATGATGTCAGTCCTCTACATAGGAATATAGATTCAGAGGTGTTGGATGAGTTAAGTCAAAGAGTCAACTTAATGAGATCGAGATAACTAAGACCTATGTTGTATGTTGTCACGTATGCATCTTCTGATAGGAGACAAATATATTACTATATGTCTATGTATGTACATTAGGCAAACCATTAAGTTGATGTCCTAGTCAAGGTTGATACACCAACAAGATGGCATACATACAAGGGCATATGAGTAGTACGATCTCAAAGGGATCCTACAGGTTCATTACAGAATCGGAAGATATTAGGATATTAGGATAAACCAAATTCCAACAGGCTTACTCACGAGGTAATAGGATAAACCAAATTCCAACTTTGGTTGTCTTGTTTTGGAAACAAGACATTATTTGAAGGTATGACGTATGCTTTTGAAAGGCACATGATCGATACAAACTCCCAATGATTGAATGAGAAATTAACAATAATTATTTGAAGCAGATAATTAAAATAAGATCAAAACTTCTTGTTTATTCTCGATCTTCCAGTATGCAGGATGTAGGGGTATTAGGAATACTCGAGGGTGATGTGATCTTAATCGATTGTATAACCATGATGCTTCCATTTTGAGGGAGTGATGAAACAAGTTTGGATTTTAGTGACTCCACTCAGTAAACTAGTTATCCAATCTTACTCCAAATGTTGGACATTGGTCTGAATATGATTCATAAGCAATGAGAAGATTGGGTATTCTGTTTGACTAGATCAGATCTGAGAGGTCTTCTAGATCAGTATATGAGATTAGATCTCGCTATCCAAGTCACTATACATGGAATATACAATTTATCTATCCTTACCTCCAAGTATCATCAGATAAAGCAATTTGTTCTTGAAATAGTCTAAGAATAATTCTACTATTGATAATATTTTAGGATTGGAAAATTCATGATTAAATATTATTTAATTATCATTAATAATATGGATATAATTCACATTATTTGGACGCATATAAAATAATTAAATATGGATTTAGATATCATAGATAAGATTAATGCGGATAGCACTATCCACAATAATCATAAATATAGTGAATGTGATTCGTAATATCATCGAGAGATTTAAGTTGTAAGTAAGATTTACAATTTATAAGTTAATGTGAATTTGATTGACATTATACAATTAAATATGAATTGGATTCACATTGTACCCTTAAATGTAAATACATTTAACATTGGATGGATGCATACGATTCACAATTAATCAATGATTTGTTTACAATTGTCACAAATAATTTGCAAATTATTTGATGATATTTTGTGGATAAATAATTCTATGAAGAAAGATTTGATGTAAGTAGATTGCATTAGATAATAATGGAGAGAGAAAATCTCAAAAGTTGTTGTACATGTGGAATATTTTGTTAAGATATGTGATCTCACAAAATTGAAATGAGAGAGTCACCTTCCATACATAGAGGGCGGATGACCACATTGAGTCCAATTTCAATGCGGTCATGCACCCTGTGAAAGGAAGGAGGCATGGTCTCCTTCATTCATTACACATGTTGATTAATTTAATTCGAAGTAAATTATATTGATGAATGCTCAATATATTTAAATTATTTTAAATTGATAATATCTTGTTGCAAATTTATATAACAAAAATCATGTCCACTAATTGAAAGCAAAAATAGATCTTCACCATTGATTATGTGTGTACATGGATTGAGATCGATGGACATCCAATATGTTATAAAAGAAAGCCTAGACCTATCTCTTAATTTACAACAATTACAAGATCAACAACTCTCTCTATTCTCAAAAACACCCTCTCTCTCACACTATTGTGACCTTCCACCATGTTAACCTAGAGACCCTCACAGTCGTCAGTTGCCGTTTTGCAGCCAGGTTGACTGCTCGGGGATCGCCGCCTTCTTCGGTGCATCTCGCTTGTGAGGAAGGCTATCGATTTCATGGGACGAAATGAGACTCCATTATTGTATCTTCAACTTAGATTGCAGGAAGCGCGCATCTCATTCACGTGATTGTAAGTGTATTCTACGTCAAATCAAACTTGAGATAGGAGATCTCTTCGCTTAGAGATGTACATGATCGCAAACACACTTCAGGAGGTAATCATATTATTCATTTGTGATCATAATGATAGTATATGAGAATGTTTCTCATATCATGTGGTTTCATTTTTAGAAAAAAAAAATAATTTCCGCTTCCCCAAGCAACAAGTATGACTAGTCTCTCTTGATCGCATGTGATGGGATCTTTACACTTTTGTGATGCTTTAAGGCTCGAACCCTAGCCTTCAAGTTGTATCAGAGACTTTTTCAAAGGTCTTTGATCTGATTCTAACCTTAAGGGAACAAGGTATTGTATATCGGATGAGCGGGGACTCATTGTTTATGCATGAGATCCATGTTTCAATTTATTTTTCGCTACAATGAAAAGCTAATGTTTATGCATTTTTTTTATGATTCTTTCGAATAATAAAAATTATTTAGAATGTCTAAATATGTCCTCAAAATTTTATCCTATTATTGGCACCAAAGGTGAATAAATTAAAATCCAAATTATCCACGGTGACATTATTTTTGCATGTATTCACATATATGTAAAAAAATAATTTTTGATTACTATTTTTACGTCATGAAACATGAAGAAAACACCTTAATTAAGTATATATATAAATCAACAAACCTCTCGAATTTATTTCGTGCGATTCTAACTCTATTTGCCCTAGATATTCCATATTTAGTCAAGATGGAACGGATGATGATTGGATAATCAAGATTACTTTCTTAATGTGTTTATCATTCGATATAAAACAAACAAATTATGAGTTTGACATGATTAAATTGATGCTTAATATTTACAGAAATAGTTGATTAAACATCAATCGCCATTGAATGCTTTACAAAACCTGAGTTAAACCTACAATAGTTGTAAGTCAACTTTTACATGCAAAACATGTTTGGGTGATATGACTAGAAAATTAGGATCTTTAAAAATATTTTAAGGTGTATGTGATTTCTAAGTGCTTACTATATATGTATAATGTCATTCATCAAGATCATGTGACCTATAATCTCTCTTAATACAATTTATACAAGTTATGTTGTCTTGAGTTGATTCGGTGATGGTGTCTAGGCAGTGGATATGCTAGTGGGTTACTTAATTGAAACCCTACACCACAATGGAAGCGCTCCCAAATAGCATTATTTGTCCGACCCAGCTTGATTTGTTTGAAGGATGGGTAGCATGAGCTATCTCTGGGTACTTTAATCAACTATTTGGAATGATACAATTGAACAAAGTGAGGGTGTATACTATCTAGTAATATCAAGCAAACCATAATTATTTGTTCTTTTAATTGGATTGTTGATTAATTTAATATGATTAAATTAATTATATCCAATTAAAATAAACACTATATTATAAATAGAGTTGTAATTCCCTTGGAAGAATTTATTATTTAAATATGACTCATAATAAAAAATTAAAAATTGAATGAGATATGGTTGATCATATAAATGACATCCACGATCAACTGTCAAGGCGAAGGGATTCGTCACCTTAGAATGTATGCTGGAGATGCCTATCCAAAGTGATAGCTCCTACATACAAGCACACATGGATCAAGTTCTTTGCTTCTCGAAAGAGTAAGGCCGTATGCATAGTGACCCCAATATTGCTCCTCATATAATTGATGTGGTATTGGATTGCGCATAGCGAGTACTATTACTATTGATGGTTGATTCAATTAATAATGGTCAACATCACCATTGGGTTGGTGGGACCGGGAGTTAAAAACCAAATTCGAAAATACAACTTGGACTTGCAAGATGGAATGCGTTTGCGCTTTTTTTATACGAGTGCAAATTCTCATATGAGTGGGATGCAACAAAGGTAAAAAGGAGATACCAGATATTGCTAGAGATATAGCGCTAAGTATATATTTTACTTTGAAAGTTTAATATAGATACTTTCATAGTTAAAAAGTCAAGACAAATTTGAATAAAAATCCTTAATCGAAGAATTTAAATTTAAATATATAATATTTATATGTTCTAATATAGTACATTCTTAATCTCATATATGAAATCCATGAATGTGCTCAGCAGGCTTCTCAAAGTAAACCAGTTGACTGGACCCAATTATTTAGACTGGATTCGAAATGTAGAGCATGTTCTTTTTGCAGAGCGCAACGACTATGTACTCACCAGAAATAAGTATGCAAGCCCTCAAACATAGGAAGAACACAAATTCAATGAAAAATATGATGAAGATCATTGGTTGTGCAAGTGTTATATATTGGGATCGCTATGTAATGTTTTGCAGAAGCAACATGTGGACATTGATAGTTGCCATGGTATAATGTTGAATCTGAAGATATGCTCGGTGACGTAAACTATACTCAACGTTAAAATATAATGAAATAACTTGTTCGCAACAAGATGCAGGAATGGACTTCAGTTCGAGAGCATGTAATCAAAATATTTGGTTCTCTCTCGGAACTAGATACTCTTGGGGCTCAGATGGACATAGATATGCATTCCAACTTCAAGCTATCTTTGCCCAAGTCTTTCACCGTCTTTGTAGTGTCGTACCACATGAATAAGATGAGGTTAACAAATGATGAACTCGTTGCTTCATTAAAGATTATAGAAGACGTAATGAAGAAAGACAATCCTATTGATAGTGCAATGATTGCACATGTCAAAGAGAAGCACTATCAGAAGCATGGGGACTGGAAGGGTCTGACTTAGAACGAAAAGAAGAATAGTCAAATTATTGTCTCATTCTCTCATGGTTCTATACCGAGAAATCGAAGAAGAATGATGTTTATCATCACTACAAGAAGCTGGGGCTCTAGAAGTGTAATAGCCCGTAATAGTTGGAAATCACTGAGAAAGGAAAGCTCCATGAGGTATAAAAAATCTACTTTCAACATTGAAACCATCTATCTCGTAGGATGAGAAGGTAGCTGGATCATTGATTCCAATGATTCTGTTCATGTACGTAATTTGTTACATCTATTTCAGGAAACTAGATATCTTGACGAAGGGTAGATAGTCATCAAGATGGGATCTGATGCAACTGTTGCTGTAGATTATCATTATCTAGTAGGAGAGTACTAGTACTTAAAGAATGTCTTTATGTTCCAGATGTTAGAAGGATTTATATCTGTATCCAACTTAGTTAGAAACGGATATTTGTTCTTATTCTATGAGAAACTTGTCATTAATCATTATGATAAATATCTTGCAGATGGTATTCTAACTTCTTGTGGATTCCACGATTTATGCACCTATCATGAATATAACATCCATTAATAAAAATCCTAAGAGAACTAGAGTGGACAGAAATCATTTGAATATGATTTGGTATCAAAGGCTTGGTCATTTATCTGTTAATAAGATCAATAGATTGATAAAGGATGGACCATTTGATTTTCTACAGGTCCAAACATTACCTATGTATGAACATTGCGTTCGAGGTAAAATGACTAAAGTGCCCATTTGTAAGAAGGTTACATGATGAGAGGGTATTCTTGACCTAATACATATCGATGTATGTGGTCCCTTCCGTACCATGACTTGAAATGGTCATTGATGATATTTAGCATTTATGGATGACCATTCACAATACAGGTTTATCTTCATATTATGTCACAAATATGAAACCTTTGAAAATTTCAAAGATTCATGACTTTGGTTGAAAAATCAAACCGATAGTAAGGTTAAATGGATTTGATCTGACTGAGGTGGTGAGTGCCTCTCATATGAATTTAATGAATACCTCAAAGTGAGGGATATTGTATCCAGTCTCACTTCTTCTGGAACTCCCCAAATAAATGGTGTTGCTGAAAGACGCAATAGGATCATCACGGACATGATTTCTTCAATGATGAGTAAAGCACATTTACCTCTTAGTTATTGGAGATATGCAACGGATGTTGTAATATATATCCTAAATACAATTCCAAGCAAATATGTACCTAAACCACTCATGAGCTTTGGTTTGGAACCAAGCCTAGTGTTAGACACTTAAGGAGTTGGGGTTTCTTGGTCCATGCGAAGAACGTGGACACAAGTAAGATGGAAGCTTGCATTAGAGAGTGCTACTTCATAGGGTATGAAAAGAATGGTATTGGATATCAACTTTTTGACCTTGAGACTCAAAAGGCCTTCGTCTCTAGAGATGTAAAATTCTTAGAGGATGTATTCCTTAAGAGTCATGGCAAAAATTAAGTAAAGGAACTCATTGAATCCCTAGAGGATATTGAGCTTCTAGAACCAGATATTGAAGATGTAAATGAAGATGAAACATACCTTATCTAACGAGTTCGAGGGTGGTTTCACATACGAATTCCATGCGTCAGGTGAAACTGACAATGATCAAGCTTCATTTGATGAAGCACCCGTGGGTAATGACATGGATAGATGGATGCTATAATTGAAGTCGTAAATAGACTCCATGAACAAGAATAGTGTATGGACCCTAGTGGATCCACCTAGAGGAGTAAAACCCATTGGGTGTAAATGAATTTTCAAATGAAAGAGGGAACCTAAAGGGAAGGTAGAGACCTTCAAGGCATGGCACGTAGACAAGGGATACACAGAGAGAGAAGACATCGATTACAATGAGACAATCTCTCATGTGGCTATGATTAAATCCATCAAGTTACTTCTAGCTATAACTCCATATCTTGACAACGACATCTGATAGATGGACATCAAAACTGCATTCCTTAATGGATACCTCGAGGAGTATATCTATATGGAGCAACCAAATGACTTTATAACGAAGGAAGGTAAAGTATGCAAAATGAGAAAATCCATCTATAGGCTTAAACAAGCTTCTTGTACATGGAACATCAGATTTGACAAAATCATAAATAGTTATGCTTTTATTAAGAATCATGATGAACCATGTGTATACAAGAAGCTCGGTGGGAGTCATTGTGTTCCTTGTGCTTTATGTAGATGACGTCTTTATCATTGGTAATGATACAAAGATGATGACTAATGTTAAGATCTGGTTGTCCCATACATTCGAGATGAAAGATCGTAGAGAAGCCTCTTATGTCTTCGATTTGAAGCTATTCAAAAATAGAGAAAAGAGGATTTTGGGATTATCACAACATGGGTACATTAAGAAGATCTTGGAATGTTTCCATATGGATAATTTCAAGAAAGGATTCCTTCTCTTAAGACATGGTATACACCTATATGAAGGGATGGCTCCTCAAAGTGTTGAGGACAAGAAAGTCATAGCTGGATGTCCTTATGAATCATTTATGGGTAGCTTAACGCATGCCTTGATGTGCACAAGGCCAGATATCTGCCATGTAGTGGGTGTGGTAAGCCATTACCAATCCTGCTATGGAAAACAACACCTGAATGCATTGAAGAACATATTTAAGTATTTAAGATGGACACACGATTACATCTTGGTCTATGAAGATGGTGATTTCTAGATCTTAGAATACACAGATTCATACTTCCAATCTAATATAGATGATCACAAGCCAACTTCAGGGCTTGTGTTCTTATTGAAAAGTGGTGTTTTGAGCTGTGGAAGCAAGAAGGACACTACGATTGATTTAACAATAGAAGACGAATACATTGCTGCATCAGATGCTGCAAAGGGGGTGGTGTGGTTACACAAGTTCATCGTAGAACTTGGCGTAGTTTTGATGACTATCTATTTCATAACCTTTATTCTTTTATTTTAGCCTTAAATCCCAAGCTAAATGCATGTAACTAGAAATGAAACACAAGAAATAACTAATTGACTCAGAAAAAAGGTCTAATTACATATATTTAATTCCAAAATAAAAGAATAAAGGAAAAAAAGAAAATGAAATGAAGTGTTAAAGACACTGAATGACCCTACACCCCGAGACCCAATCATCACGATGACATGGTCGACAAGGATAAAGTAGGGGGGAGATAGGACAAACAAATTGTATAGAATACAACTCTAAACACTAACTGTTTTACTCTATAAATAACCATTTGGGCCCTTGATGAACCTGCATTTCACCATCTTTATTCATTTATTTTAACTTCAAATCTCTTATAAAACACATGTATATAATACTAACTCAATATCCTTACTAACTTGCATCTTTATGTAAATATTATAAATATATTGTTATTTTAACCTAAAATAAATAAAGAAAGAAATAAAGGAAAAATACAGAAAATAATAAAAAAAGATTGTATATATGTAATAGATACATGCTGACTCGAACCGTGAGAGAAGGTCAAGGCTTGACCTCATCGACTAGGATTAAAGTAGGGGGAGATAAGGTCCTTAATCAGAAAATCCAAAAAATTGTTTTTTAAATACTTTTCTATTTATATTTGTATAAAACTTACACTATTTTATTTGTACATAAATTGATCTCAAATTAAATAATTTTCAAAACAAATAAATAAAAATGTTTGTAAAATAAAATCATGTACAAAATAAAAGTAACCACATCCGGAAAAAGCCATAAAGCGATAATTGAAAGATCAATCTGGCTCCATATGAACTCAAATTGAACCATACTCACTGCCATTGTATTCTAAATTAAATTATATTTAAAATGGTCATGGTTTCATAATTTTTGGAATTACGGTTTGAAAGACGGTTTTCTGGGGTGGTTTGTGCAATTTCACCATTTATTTATCGTACATATTGTATTTATAAATACTTGTAAATATTTTCTAATAGTTATTTAAAATAAAAATAAAAATAAAAAAATAAAACATAAAAAACTAATTTCCTTATTTAACTATGTATATAATGTAATATATTTATATAGTATATGTATATAGTTGATATTCTTAAATAATCTCCACTAAAAAATAAATAATTGGCATTTATTATTTAATTAAATAAAGTGATGAAATTAGAATTAATTAATTATTTATTTATATAATATATATCCACCATTAACCTCCTCCCTCGTTATCCTCTCTTTTCAAATTTTAAATTCAAATTCAATTATTTCTATTTAATTAGCTCCTCCTCCCTCATTTTCTCTTTGATCAATTCTTTGGAGAGGAGCCTATTTTTTAGAGAGTAAACTTGTTGACGAAGAGCGCACAGCCTCCGAGCCGTTCGGTGACAATGAGGCGACATTCATCGAGGCGATTACGACATTTGTCCGCTCCCACGATGAAATCCATTTTTTCTTGTTTTCAATCTCGGTTAATCGTAGTTTAATTTTTCACATGTTTAATTTCATTATCATTTTTTTATTTCTACATCTTAGATAATCATATATTTTAATCAACCATCACGATTCGATCTGCCCTTGATTTCAATGTCATAATCATTTTCTCAATCCATCCATGTTCATGTTCTACCTCACGCAAACATTCTACTCTGGTCACGCACGATCACCCGAGACTCGGATCTATTTTACATTTCGTCAGATCCAAAATCATTCACATTCCTATTTTTACTTTATTTATATTATTTTTCTTTCTTTGACTGAGATGTCTTGCTCAAGTCAGTGTTGGTATTTTCTCCACTTGCAAATTCACAGGAATTTCAAATAAAAAATACAAAAAAATTCACAGCTAAAGTTTAAAAAAAAGAAAATATAAAGCCGTAGTAAGAAAAAGAAAATAAAAAATGGGTGATAGCCCAGCTGCTCCTGCCTAGAGAGGACCACCGCAGCCTACCTCCGCGTTCAGACGCCTGGAGTCGTGCCATCGCCCCTCTGTCAGCCGCTCCCGTCCTCCTCCGGCAGCTGTGTCTCGACCGCGCCACCGTCTACCCCTTGCTCATACACCTTCCACCACCTGAGCGGAGCCACGCGGGTGTAGGCCCAACCCGTTATACTCCTCCGTACCCGTGTCATCCACGCGTGCGTGGGCCGCTAAGAGCCCCTCCGCCTGCCAGGACCGCCACATAGATCTCCGCCGATCTACCTCCATGTGAGCTCGTGCGCACCGGCCAGCTTCGTCTGTGCGAACCCTCTGAAGCTGATACTCCATCACGAGCATCGCCCTCGCTCCGTTGGATCTCCACCAAGCACGACCACCTGCACCCTTCACTGCAACCTAAGCATATGACGTGATCTCCACCGCCGCCCTTGTGCCTCGGGCAAGAAGGAAGGGAGAGGCGGCGCCCCTCTCCTCTTGGCGTAAACATAAAGAAACGAAGCACAGTGAACCCTAGGGAACTAATAAAAAATTTAGAAAAATTGCATTTCGCCGAATGGCATTTTTCAAAAATATGCATAATCCCCTGCTCTTTAGTCAAGCATGTGCGTCATATGCTACTTTGAGAAATTTGCGATTCTATCCTATATTTTATTTCCTGTTAATTTTTAGTTCCAAAACAATAAATATTTGAATTTCATTCCTTCATCTCCAGACTTTATTTGCATGTCTTTTACTGTTGAAATAAATTTTATTTGTGATCAATAAAATCCTCAAAAATCATATTCAGTTCTTATGGTGTGTCTCTTTCTAGTGTAAATTTCTTATTGCATTTTATCATCATTTGTTATTACTAAAATTTTAAAAACAAGGCGTTTTCCCTATTTGAACATTGAAAAATCATAAAAATTCACATATTGCGTCAAAAATTCTAAAAAAATAAATTATTTTTCTTTTGGTGTGTTTTAATTTTTATGCAAATTTCACGCATTAATTATTTTAAAACAAAAAAATTCAAAATACCTAAAATCTTAAAAATTCATATAAAATTGTAGAAAAATCCAAAAATGTGATTTCAGTTCCTATTTGTAGATAATTTAATGTAGCTTTATGAAAAATAGTTATCATAATTTTTGCATTTGTTTAGTATTTTTGAATCAAAAAATAATCATATTTGTTCACTAATTGCATTTTCCCATGTTTTTATTCATTTCAAAATCCTAAAAAAATCTAAAATTATCTGAAAAATAACAAAAACAAAAAAAAGTTTCTCAAAAATTCCAAAAGATTTTATTTGGATATTTTTGAGCATTTTTGTGATATCTAAAAAATATAAGAAAATTGCGTCTCTTTTGTGTATAAAGTTGTTTTGAAAATTATATTTTTGAACATTTTAAATTTGCAAAATTAAAAATTTTTAAAAAAATTAAAAATTATAAAATAGAAAAATAGAAATAAAAATATTAAAAGAATTAAAAAGATAAAAATTCCACAAAAAATCACAAAAACCAAGGTAAGCATTTGAGATTCCCTTTTTATCTTAATTGAATTTATTATTTTTTGAATAACCCTTGAGAATTGTATCCCCCTGAGTTCGATCATGTTTCTATATAGGTAAATTAAATAGCAAAAATTCTCTTTCTACATTTTTGTACATATTTTAGCTTGAGAAGGAAAAAAATATTTTTTTTTTGTTTTGGGATATTTGTGTTGCAACGACCACTATGCATTCATTACATTTAATCAAAACCTCAAAATCTAGTTCAACATCCCTATTTAATTTTCTAATTTTTATACCTCAAATAATAAAACCATAAACATTGAATGTGTACATAAAAATACACAAAAATAATACACAATACATCCGGGACACTCACAACAAAATGTTACAAACAAAACATCACTAATATGTATCTCCTCCATGCAGACTCAAATTTGACCAACTCATCTTTATTGTTCATGAAATTTGATTATCTATTTAATGAAGGTGGTTTCACTTAATTTGGTGTTGATATGCAAAAGTTGGCTTTTGGATACTCATTGTACTGTATACTAGTATATACTATTCATTATATCAAATCATTATATTTGTAACTTTTTATATTTTTAAATACTTTTAAATATTATAAAAATATATTAAAATCATAACAATAAAATAAAAAACTAAAAATACATTCAAGTAAATAATTAATAAAACATATAGAGAAACTGTACCTTTGTAATACATATACATATTTATTAAAGTAAATAAATTAAATTAGAATAATACAATAAAATATGTAAATATGTAGTGAAATAAATTATAAATACATAAAATATGTAAATATTATAATAAAATATAAAATAAAAGCAAGAATACCTCAAATACATGTATATATACATATGTAGATACATGTAAAAATCAACATAAAATAAAAAACTTCGTAAAAATAAATAAAAATCATAATAAATAACAACATATAGTATTTTTGTATTTTAACCAAAAATAATAAAATCATTTACTGATTTTAAATGATTTAATAAGGAGATTATTCCCTAATTTCCCTGATTGGTCCACGTGGACCAATCATGTGCCTTCTTTTGTTGACGTCAGTCAATTGTCCTTCCCCCTCATCTGACTTGCCAGACATTGCGAGTCGCCCACTTTCTCCCCATTTTCACTCATCCTCCTAATCTCCTCACCCCTCTATTTCTTCACCAGTCACTTTTTGGTCCACTTTTAGCTATTGGAACCCTCACATCATCGCACACCCGGATTGAGGTTGGCGACAACAACTTCCTCAAGTGATCTATAATGCACATGAGGTTGTGATAAGTGTGATTCCCATTGTTGAAGCTCGCTATGGCGATGACATCTACTCCTTGGCCCCCTTGACTAGTTCTAGTTGTCTTTCCCATGTTTCTATGTTGATTTCTTTATGGCATCTTATTTCCGCAAGTTTCTTTCATGTCTTTCCTCTAGATTCTAGTGTAAATTTTCGATTTAAGGTATGTCAGGCCTTTAGAGTTCCGACCATATTCTCATCGTTCCAACACTTATTCCAACACCATAACCACCTCACTGCCTTCCACCTCCATTTCTTCACCTCCTCAGGCCACCATACCACATTGATCCTTCCAAGCCAAGCCAACAAGTGCATCCTCTTCCACCTTTGCCGGAGCACCTTCACACTAGCTCAAATCCGCCCGTCCTCCACCAACAATAGCCTAATAACCTTCTTCCGAGCTTCAAGGTTCCAACCCTCTAGGTTTCTGTAAGAGATGGCCTCAATTGAGGCGAATAGAACCCAAGTGCACCTCTCCCAGGTGGCCGACCTGCTTCGAGCAACCACAAACCCATTTATGGGTTCTAGACATCGTTGACACTGATGACTCGAATTTTGGGGAGCGATAGAATGTCGTTGACGATTGTAGAAATCGCTCCGAATAAGAATTTGAGTTGATCAAACAAGAATCGTTGAAATAGGAGAGAGAGAGAAAGAAATAAAGACAAGCGGCTTTTCTCTCCTACTTCATCTACTCTTTAATATTTATCCAGGTTAGTGTGACTGGGTCGAACTCGAGGAGGCAGAATATCAATACATCAGTTTTTGATGCAAGAAATAAATCTTGGGAAACTTTTCACTATCTTCTTGGTTTTACAACTAACTCCGGAAACGTTCAAAACCAATACAAACTTACAAAAATCAAAGCAAAGAAAATACTTGACAAAAAGCCGAGAAAGATAGCTAGAAATGTTGCTAGGGTAGTTGTGTAACTATCCTAGAAAAATCAAAGAAAAATGCAACAAGAATGAGGTCCAAACAACCCCTACAGCCAGTGGTAGAAGTGCAAAGAAAAGTTTTTAAGTTTGTTACAATTTGGTCCCTATCAGGGACTGATTTGAAAGAAAAAGTAAAATTATTAAATGTAATTATAGAAAGTTCTAGAGCGGGATTAAATTCCGGATTCTTGTCTGGATTTAAGTTGCAAATCTTCTACCCCTTCATCTGACGGTTGGAATTAGAATTTAGAATGTGATCTGAGCCGTCAACTTTGTCTCTGTGTCGTGAGCCTGTACAGTCTCATGTTCTTGGTTGTTCTTCAGCTTCTCCCTGCGGCTGGCGACGAAGTCTCACTCTCTGATTTCTTCCCAGTAGTTGGCTCGTCGTTTGGGCCTCCGACAGGGCCAAATGGGAGATTCCTCCCTCCGTGCCCTCATACGGGTGAACTCCTCCGAAAGTGGGAGAAGGCGGTGGCTGATCGTCGATGAAGGTAACTAATCGACGAGTCTTGCAGCTGATGCAAACTTCACGTAAAATAAATCCTCTTTAATCTTCAAAGCTCTAGATGAATTTTTCTATGCTTCAGATATAACAACAGCTTGCAAGTGGATGTGATAATGCTCGATTCACAAGTGAATTGGCTAACAAAGTTAAATATTTTTCAGTTCTTTAATGTGTTTTCCAGAAAATGTAAAACAAAGGAAATACAAGAAATGAAAAATAATATGGTGTCGATTTGAGTCGGATTTGAATGGAGGTGAATAACTGGCATCTAAGAAGGGTGATTAGAGATTATAATTACCTGATTAGGTTGACTAATGGAGGCACGCATATAGAGGAATAAAAGACAAAAGATGAACGAATACCTGTGAATAGCATGAGATATGATCCCACTGGTGGTGGCTCGACGGTCAGTTGGCCATAGCTGAACGCGACGACGAAGCTGCGATGCAAGGCGGTTCGCACCTTGGAACCCTCCTCCGATCTCCCCTCTTCCACATGGTCACCTTAAGGGGAGATGCCACCTCCGACGTAAGGCTGGGCACGACGGTGAAGGTGGGGTGATGGCCAGCTTTGTTCTGGAAGTTGTCAACATAGGAGCAGTTAGTTGGAATGGTTAATTTGGAAATGATTTTATAGATGATCTGAAGGGATTACGTAGAAGATCAATGGCATGAATGTAAGAAGATTGTTAGAGGTAGGAGATGGAAGGTGGAGATCAGAGTTAGAATCATCGAGGTGGCATATAGAAAAAGGAGAAGGATGGCCGGTGATAACAGAATCACCTGCTTCTTGTTGAAGAAGAAGCTCCCAGGTGCTAACACGTGTCAGCAACTGGTTGGTCAGGTTAATTAAATACATTATTAAATAGATATTAAATAGTAAATAACATTATTTTAAAGAGGTATTAAAATGAAAAATATAGATAATTAACTTATCTAAATTATAATATAATTAGTTTTAATAAATAATACTTAGTTTATGAATTATAAATATTATATTTATAAATGATGACAAATGATACTTCATAAATAGGTTTGGAATTTTAAATTTAATAAATTACTAAATATTATATCATTTTTATATTTTTATTAAATATTAGGTTAATAAATAAAGCATATACGAATTTTGTAGATTTTAATAAATTAACTTAGATATATTAATAATAGATATATAAGGTATATACTTCATTTATACCTATAAATTACAATTTTTGATTCATTTAAAATAATATATAAGCTCAAAAAATTATGAAATAATTTAGGGTTAAATAAAAGATCAAGAAAATAATTAGAAATTATAAAATTATTAAAACAATAAATATTGTGTTATAAATAAAATAAATAGCCCAGAATCCGAGTTGTGGTTAGGTCCCAAAATCGACTTTTTGCAAACAAACTCCGATTATAGTGAAATCACCTTCATTAAATAGAGAATATTATTTTATGAACTTTAAAGGTGAGTAGAGTGAAATTGGAGTTTTCATATGTGAAAATTATGCTGTTCGGAAGTTGTGATTTTGACAATTTACAAGTTGGATTTCTTGGTATATATACAAGGTACAATTTTTAACTTATTTTTATATTTTTTCTATATATTTTTAGATATAATTAGGAGAAAAGTTTGATGAAAATGTTTAATTAAAATTCTTTGAAGTTTTGGTATTTATTGGATAATTAATGAAGAATGTCTGAGATGTGAAATTAATTAATTTTATTTGTTTTCTTCCTTATCTCCCCCTACTTATTTATTTGTCGACCAATCCGTGTTGACTTGGTCTCGAGGATTAGGTTACAAATATATCTTTCAGCTATATTTATTTTTACAAGTCATATTGTACATAAATACATATCTAAAATTTGCCTTTATTTTTATTTTCTTTATTTTTATTCTTTTATTTATTTAAATGATTTAATGCATAAAAGTGCATTTTTATTCATGAATGGGATTTTAATAAAACATGGAATTTAATGAATATGTACATGTTTTTATTAAGGGTTTTAAGACAAAATGCAGACAGAATGTTAATGAATCATGGATTCATCAGACACCACCATCAGTTGTGAGTTGACTGAGGGAACACATAGAGAACTCAGAAGCGAGAAAGCATGCTTGGATAACGAGGAATCAACATACGAGGGAAGACACCTTTTGTGTTTTTCCATGTTTTTGTGAGTGAAGCCTCGGCCGTCTGAAGGAGAGCTCACCTCTAGTTTGTACATGAGTCGTCCAAATTTGCGAGCTACATGATGAACTCCAAGATCTAATCCTGGCCATGTTTTAGTGAAGCAATATTGGCCAATCTCGGTCGTACATAGGATTAGTGAACGTGGCATCATCAACATCATTGGATGGTGTGTAATAAAGGGGTAGCTTTCACTTGTACCCTGCTGACTTTTTATCTTTCTTTTTAGTTATGTAAGTTTAATATATGTAAAAAATTATGTAATAATTACATCAGACCCCTACACTTTCTTTAGTTTTGTGATAAGGCCCTTTGCTAGGTCACCTCTTGTGTTTGCGCCCGTGAGGCACCTGGCTATTTTGTATACTAACAATGTCAGGTTTCGTTGTTTTGATTTCGTTTTAACAATTGTAAATCAAATGTAAACTTTCAGGAAAAATTTCATGCAAACTCTTCTAATATATGTTTATTGCAAAAAATACAACTTTTAGGCTGTTTAAATTTATTTATGCTTTTCCATTTTTATAAAATAGCTCCCGTATCTTAAAAATTTCGGAAAAAATATTACATATATCTGACATTATGTTGATGCACGCCATACTTTTTTATGAATTTAATGCATTTTTCCATCTACTAAACATTATTTAAAGATAAATATTCCTTGTTTACGTATAAAAATACAAAAAATATAAAACCTCCTTTAAAAATTCCAAAAGAACTATTATATATTTGTATATATTCTAACTCCATACCAAAAGTCATAAAAATATAAAAATAAAACATAAAAATTAAAAAATTAATAAAAAACTTATAAAAATTAATAAAAATATAAAAAATAGTTTTCTGTTCTATATTTTTATTTTTATTATACAGTCTATATTTAAAATAGTTTTGGGAATTTTTAAACTTAATATCAATTTCTAATACCCAATACAATTCAACGTACATATTATAATCCCTGTTTTGATATCTTAAATAATTTAAAATTACTATAACAATGACATATATGCATTTTTTGGAAGGAGGTGGGGCTCTTCTAAAAGGTATCCTTAGACAGGGGTGTGCAGATGTTCTCAAAGGAGAGAAGGCATGATTGTAAATTATTTACCACACATGATGAAGCTCACTTGAGGGGCTAGTTCATTATTCTGAGTACTGTGGGGGCATATTCTACAAATTTACAAAACACATGAGGTGTCTCACATGCATCTAGGCTCGAGCAGAGGAAGAGGCTTGGGTTCTGAGGCCCCACGTGTAGCATTACAGATAGAATATTCCACCCGAGGATGGCTGACTCGTGTAGTCAATCAATGATGGTGATGGTGAACATGTGTTATGATCGAGTGGATGATATTTGGGCTCTGATAGTCTTGATTGGATCTTGATCTGATTGAACAATAACTGTACATTGGGAGACTTCTTCTTCCCGGTCCTCAAACCAACATGTCTGAACTTTCTATATAATAATCCACTTTTGATAGCAAGGGAGATGATGGGAAAATTATGTACGAAAAAGCCCAAAAATAAGCATGGGGGGCTAGGGGCGAAGGAAGGGGGGACAAATGGGGGAAGTGAGAAGTCCTTGTTCGAATCAATGATTGGGTTCGAGCTTCCTAAGCTCTATGCTATTTGGGAACTCTACAAGGGTCTGACCCTAACCCCTTCCAAAACCGCACATCACCTCCTCCACCTCCCTCCTCCTCTGCCTCTCTCCCTTTACCCCTTCCTTTGACACCTCTCACCTCCTCTGTCTCCCTCCTCCTAAACCCCCTCCAACATCGATTCAAACCCATTCTCCTCCATCCCCAAAACCAATTATTTCGTTCTCTACACTCAGCCACTGCAATTGCCGTAAAGCTCCCCCTCTTACCTCTCTTCTCATATGTCCTCCATTACAAGAGCCACCCCCCTGAGCCTCCCATCTTCGCAATTATCTGTGACCTCCTTTGACATGTTACATTTCCTCTCACCTCAAGTCCATCTTCCACCACCTCAGTTCCAAGTACGATCCCATCATCTTCCACATTGGCTCCCACCCCTTTACTTTCATTTCTAACCATTACATCACCCATAAACTCCTTGTCCACATTGACTCCATCTTCTTCCATTGCCTCCCACTTCCCTTGGCCCCTCTTCCTCTAACCCTCTCCCTTTCCAGTCCCTTCCTACATTTCCTACTGCTTTGATCCCATCCCTCTCCAGCGCATTCTTCCTTTGAAGATTCTTTTCATCTTCATCCAAATCATGGTTGAAGCTTCACACTCTCGTTTTTCCACCACCTCTACCTCCTTTGCCCCTACCCCATCTTGGAGATGTAGAGTTGATGATGTCTATGCTCGAGTGGTCTTCCTTGTTCTTATTTTTATAGGACAACATACAACCAAGGGATGTTGGTGAATTTGCTTGAGTACTGCTCTGAAGCAAGTCACGAGTATGGAGGTATGAGTTACTACTACCGTGGCTACTCCTCTAGGGCTCCGTGGTACTTGTAAGTTGATGATAGGGTTTGAGGCATCGATTTTGACCTGGAATTAGAGATCAAAAAAAATATGGGTGGTTGAGCATCGTAATGGCAAAGAGGCCGAGCGAGTTAGTGAATTGTCATAGAGGGGTAGACGTGAACATGGAGGAATTCGAAAATAGGGTAATGGTCATTTGTGATTAGACTCTGATGAAGAAGAATAAGGGGTATCAAGATTAGAAGACACAATTCACCGAAGAAGATAAGAAATGAAAATTAAACAAGGAGGAGGAAGAAATTAGATAAAGAAAAGATTACCTAAAAGTCTAAGTCACTTGGGTTGAATTTGACTCCTTGTCATCGCCTCAACACAAGTGTGTGCAAAGCTGGGCTGAATTGACGGCGTATTTCAACAGCACAGAGGAAGTCCTCTATGGATCAATCTTAGGAGTAGGTCCTCGCTGGAGACGAGGAGATGTTGTTTCCCGTTGTCTCCCTCGAGCTCTCTCTATTGATGAAGCATGACAGATGGATTGATCATGTTAGATAGGTTGGGTTTAAATAACATTCAAGAGATGGAAGTTGGTTTTAGTCTTTGTTACAAGAGAGGGGTTTGGAGATGATAAGGTTTGGGAAGATGGAGTCATAAGGCACATGAACGAATGTCCTGGAGGGTTGTTGGTGAATAGAGTTATGAGTAGGAATGTTGAGGGTCGCGAGACACGTCATCAGAGGAAATAGAGTTAGGTAAAAGGTCAATGGTATGGGGCATTACATGAGATAGAATGTTTGGGTTTAGATGTCGATATGATTAGTAATGGGTTATGTTTGATGGGTTAATGGAGGGGGAGGATATGCTTGTATTTACGGAATGGAGAGGATAAATTCCAAGTTTCATAAATGAACTTCGATTCTTTTGAATTTGATATTGATTTGTAGGCAATTGAATGTTTACTGATTCATAAGTGAATCGAGTGAAACTGGACATTGTATGTGAGAGATATCAAAATTTATGAATTTCTATCCTAGAATTATGGTTTAGGTTATTCTCACATATACAAGTTCAATTTTTTAGGATTTTTCATTGATTAATATTAGCTATATGTATACAAAAGTGTTAATTTTATGCCATTTGAATTTAGTATGAATTAATTGAAAATAAATGAAGTTAGATGAATATATACAGGTGAAAATTTATGCGAAAAGAAATGCTAATTTATGGAAACTATCTACAAGTGTATGAATGCTAATTATGAGTTATAAACATACAAATGCATCTAATTACTTTAGAGTTTGTTGCATTCCATTTGTAGTTAGTGTGAATTAACTAAAAATGAATGAAGTTAGGTGGATATATACAAGTTAATATTTAAGCAAAAAGAGTTGCTAATTTATGAAAATTATTTGCAATTGCATTAATATTAATTATGAGTTATAAACACATGAAATTCTATTTTCAGCTAATTAGAGTAATGGGTCACATATTCATCAAAGTCATGGCTTGGTTCATGTCATTAACAATTAAAATAACAAAAGGGCATACATGTTCACAATGCTAGAAGGTGTGATCACACATGATATTGTAAAAAAGTTAGAATAACTGTAACTAAAAAATCTATGATGAGCTTATAAAAAATCCTCCTTTCTATTAAATATTAAAAACCACTTATATCGAGAAGGAAGATACCATGGAAAGGGAAAATGAGAGTTTTGATGAGCATTTGTGTATCACTTTGTTTAGATGTTCTAGTTCATTTTAAGGACCATTGTGTTAGCTCATTGTCTAATCAATTCTAATCCTCTCATTTTCCTTTTCTTTTTTTGACATCCATTTATAATATGCTCTTGAAGTAATAACACATGTTTACATTTATTCTCAAAGGGATGTATAGTATACCACTAATGAATAGCCATTCAGATACCTTTATTCTTCCATTTTGTATTTAAATCTCGATCTAAACAGATGTAAAAACAACTAACTTGTACAAATTAACATTTTTATTCATCTGTAATTACCGTACAAATATATATATATATATTTAAATCCAAAATAAAATAATAAAGAAAAGCAAGATAAATGAAGTATCAAATATGCCGCATGATCCTAAATAACGAGACCAAGTCAATATTGACTAGGACGACTAGGAATAAAGTAGGGGTAGGTAAGGGCCATACACTGCACATAAAACTCTAATTATTTATGCCAAAAATAAACATTTTTGTTATTTTTTTTCTTTGTTTAAACATCTAAATAAATATTTATTCAACATGAAACTTGTACATATTATATATACAGAGTAATAAATTTAACTGCACATAAAAATAATGCACTGTGTAAATGAGACATGCGTATGAAAAAACAATAACTTTCCATATCAATATCTTCTCCATATGAACTCAAAATTAATCTAACTCACCACCATTGTATTCTAAATAAAAATATCTATGTAATGAAAGTGGTTTCATTAAAATGGAGTTAAGATACAAAAGCCGGCTTTCTTGGGGGCCTATTATACTATATACTTGAATATTTTATTCGTATAATTCATTCTTTATATTTTTACTCTTCTTATACTTTTAAATACTTGTATATATTGTTTGAAACATATGAAAAATAAACATAAAATAAAATATTTTAAATATACTTAAATAAATAATACAATAAAATATATAGGTATATAATAACTACATTGTATAGACATGTATTTATTTAGGCATATAAATAAAATCATAAAAAACAAATAAAAATATGTAAATATGTACTAAAATATATTTTAAATAAAATAAAATATTTAAATATAATATTATGAAAAAAATAACTACATAAAAATGTAAATACATATAATATATAAAAATAAATACCTATATAGTAGTTATAAATAATAATATCTAATATATTAGGTTGTGAAAATAAATAAAAATCATGTAAAATAATACATAAAATAGTACACAAATTTCATGCTTTGAGTTTTATTTAGATATCATTGTTTTCTATTTTATTTCTCTTTTTTTCGTTGTTATTTTGTCGTGTAGTGGTCCTAGTTGAACCAATCGCAATGTGTGGACATTCTACCTCGTGTAACTGTCCGGTCCTTAAGCCCCCCCATGTCAGACTTATGACTCGCCTATCCTTGGTTCCTACTTGAACAATCTTTACAACACTTCTCTCCATCATGCATGATATCTAGCCCTACTATAGATAGACCCCTTTGATCCGTAAAACCCTCACATGATCGCCCCTCTCGCTTATTCATAAATAAACCCACTTCGCCACATTTGCAATTTTGATCCCCTTTTGCCCTCTATAACCCCCTATCCTTTGAGTGATAAAGCTCCTTGGTGACAACAAGAAGCTCGCCAAGGTGTTGGCATCGAGATAGAGCGACCGAGGAAGGTCCTCCATCGCTTAGCTTGTCTCGGATGAGGGATCTCTTCTCCCAGGTCCATAAAAATAGGCTTTAGCTGCTAGGGTAGTATTTTAGTTTGCATTTACCTTCTTTAGTTTAGTCTAATCTTAGTTTAGCTTAATTTCTTCTATCATCCTTTTAATTCAAACATTAGCGTTCATTGGAGATTCAACTCCAGCCACTGTTCCTCGGTATATTGACCTCGTTCCAACCCCATTCCATTACCATTTCATCTCTCATCATCTTTCACATCATCTCGCACCATCTATTACCTCTGATCCCACATAGATCATAGAGATTGGGCCTCCTCTTCCGCTTCTTACCGGAAGCTCATCGCCCCCTTCATTCCCTTTGCTATAAGCTTGAACTTTGCGTCGAGGTTATTTGCCTCGAGCCCTTGGAACTTTCCGTACAAGTTTCAAAGCCAAGAGACTTGTTTGGAGGCCAATCGCTTCAGCATGAGGAGCTTCTAGGTGCTCATGTTCCCATTGAGCTCCAGGTCCCCTTCGATAGGACCCGAACCATTTTGAGCATCCCACTCACTATGGAACCCTTCCTTGAGCCCATAGATCATCAGAGAAGCAAGAGGGAAGGTCGAAGACGCAAGCTACTCCCGATTGAAGCAGCCTAGGAACTTGTTCTTGAGCTGTTCATCCACACGCCTTTATCATCGTTCGATAGAGTGCCTCTATCAAAAATTACAACCCCCATTGGATGAAGTCACACCATCACCATTAGATCTCGTTCGGTATCTAATCACGTGCATTCATCCACAAAGCGGTATATCACAAGGAGGATAATCAACGCACTTAAGTGAGTTGAAACTAGTCGTCCACTAGTGCATGTTTGAGGGGTAATTGCAACTATGCCTTTGCTTTTTGTAATTGTTATCTAATACTATCAATATAATATGTAGTGTAATATTTAGTGGATATTTGGCACCTAGAACCCTATATTTAAGTATAATTGTACTTTGGTCCAGTCCACATCACCTCACGTGTCATCCCACATGAGGGGTACTTTTGAGGCAATTGCATGTATGTCCCCATACTTTTGGGATATGTTATGAAATGATATAGAACTTTCTACAAATTACAATTAGATCCCTCTGAACAATGTGATTTATTTTTGTTTATATTTAGCATAATAAATATTTTATTACTCAGAAAATTAGTATAAGTGCATGCTATTATGCTTAACCATGCCTACTTTTTATTTGGTATTAAAATTAGTTTTTCTATTTAATTAAAATACAAAAACAAGTATTTTTAGCTTATATAAATATTAAAACCCATAAAATTTTGAAAAACACCTCTGAAACTCCCCCCCCCAAATATATTTTCTATATTATCATATATTCTACCATATATCTAAATACACATAAAAAATACAAAACAGAAATTCTAAAAATTACAAAACACTGATAAGATTATAAAAATTAGCAAAAATTATTGAAAAATCCAAAAATATCACTTCTTATATCTAGCTTTTCTATATATAATATCTACTGTATATTAAACATAGTTTTAGGTTAATTTTGGACATATTTTTATTTATTAATCCAAAAGCTATCATGACTATTTATTCTGTACATGGTTTTGATGTATTTATTACTACAAAAATACATAAAATTAAAAAAAAACTCTATAAAACTTACCAAAAATAGAAAAAAACACAAAAAAACATTTTATTTTATGTATTATGACTATATTTATGTATAATTAAAAATATAATACCCTATATATATTATGTACATTATATATTCCTTAATTTATATTAATATTACTATTATTATATATTAATATATATTTTACTTTAAAAATTTAAAATAAAATTTAAAATAAAATTTAAAAAATAATAAAATTAATAAAAATCCATAAAGCTAAATATAATTATAAACCACATAAAAACAAGAAAAACAGGAAAATTATAAAAAAAAGATTATCATTATTTATAAATAGTTAATAATAATTAACCTATACATTATTTGCTCCCCGAGTTTGACACTTTACCAGTTGTCACTATACACATTTTTGTAGAGTTATAATAAATTTTTGCTCACTTTACATGTATTGTTTATCTATATTGTGGGTTGATTGTTGAATAATCACTTGGTTTGGGTACCGCGTGCCATGAGAGCGACCAATGCAGCGATTGTCGAATCCGACTTGTTGTTCACCACATGCCCTTCAAGATCAGACTCCTAGTACCTCATTCATGCTTTTTAAATGGCATTGTTGTCGGGGAGCAACACATAGTATACCTAGTGTAGATAACATGTTTATTTCTTATATATCTTCTTTTTATTCTAATATTTTTTTATCTATTCAGACCAATATTTTGTTGACTTTGTTGCAAGGGTCTACAGACTGGGGAGGACTTCTTAGGAGGACCTTAACAAACTCACGAAGCAAAGGCCAACCTATTCTTCGTAAGCCGGCTGGAGAGAGCTTCAATGAAGACCATGGAGAAGAGTAGAATAGAATAACATTAACATAATATTTATTTTTATATTTTATGAGAGCGAGATAAATTTTAATATTTGTAATAATACAAGTTAAGACTCCTTGGACACTTGGACTTTACTCAGGCCTATTTTACCAAGTGTGTTTTCACTTGGGGGCTCGTGCGGTTTTTCATGTTTTTATTGCCTTCTTCATTTTTTTCTCCCTATTTTCTCTTTGTTTTTATTTTTTTCTATGCTTTGTGCTTTCCATACTTATTCTATTTTATGTCTTGTATGAATGAGCCCTTAGACATTAGGATTGATTGAACGATTAATCTTGGTCTAAATCCCTAATATCTCATGTGTCTAGATACATTTTAACTTAGATAAAATCGAACTTGGTGCTTCTCGATAATAGAAATTTCTATCTTATGGTGATTTCATCATGCATTCATATAGTGTAGATTTCCAATTTTTATCTAGCATCCTGCACAGAGAACCGCATTGATGTAGTTTGCATGCATGATTAGTATGAAGTACTGAGCATAGGGGAACCGCATTGATGGGTCCCTGTCTCATTTTACTACGACCGAGTACCCTTCAAGGGGAAGTATTGATTTTGTCTATCGGAATCCTCCTCTATTCTTTGACTGAGTAATGGATCTAGACCCAATCACAACGATTCTTGAAAAAGTATAGGCTACATTTTACAAAGGAAGTAGGAAGTGCATGACACTTATATGGTATTACTAACTCTCCTATAGGGTTAGCTGATAAGGACTTGCTACAAGATTTCCTAAAAAACAACCAATAAAAACTACAAAGTTAATAGCTGAATAGTAACAGCTTCACTTGTGTTGTGTTTGTGAATCCATTTGCTTATGTGTCATGTTTGGATCTAGATTAAGGTCAAAGATCACAATCTCGCATACTTTCTCCTTTTTCTTTTAATTCTTGTATCATTCTTTTTTGCTTTTCTCACTTTGGACCTTTTCTCATTTCCTCCACTTTTATTCTTGTGTATCTCTGTGCTCTTTATTCTTCATCTCATTTCCTTTTATCTCTTAAGATATTGTGTCTTCGATCTGGACTTTGCAGATGACCACATCAATTTCATGACTCTGACATCTCTAATAACTTTGGATGATTGCAAACAGAACGATTTGGATTTTGCAAACTACTCTCAAAACTCCCCATCTTCTAAATCTCCAAATAAAACAGGAACACTCCTATCCCGACATCCCTCCATTGTGTATGGAGATCGACTTATCTCCATACATAATGTTTGATTCAATAAATTTTGGAATTGACCACTACATCTAGTGCACCACTCAAGTCTGATCGGGATTCCTTTCATAAAGCAGATCTGCCTCCTGATCGGGATTCCTTTCATGAGTCTAATTCAAAGATGGCTCCACTGAAAGAGAAGGCAGGACAAGTCGAGAAGAATGACATTAATGTTCTGATGCCCACCTTAATACAGGTGATTCAGACAAACTGACCACACAAGATAAAGCTTAGGCTGCCTTCTAAAAGATGTTAATGGAGCTGAGGAGATGTCGAGAGAATAGAGGAGGAGGACAAGAAGAAGCGTAAGAATATGGACCTCCTAGAGTGGAAGATGAGGAAAGAAGAGAGGCTCCAAAGCCTACATTGAAAGAAACTTACAATCCTAGTGTTTGTCAGATGACTGAGTGGATCCAGATTCCAGCGATCCACGGACACTTTGAGCTGAAGTCGCAGCTCTCATATATTTTTCCCTCATTCCATGGGAACTAATAAGGATCCTTATATCTATCTTTATTATTTTGGTTGCATCTGTGGAACTACTCGCTACCTTAACATCATGTTAGAAGTTAGTTAAGATGGTTGTCTTTCCCATTAGCCATCAAGACAAGGCTCTATATTGGATCAATTACTTAGGGAAAGTAGTGACGACTTGGGTTTGCTCAATTTAGCATTCCTTCATAAGTATTACCCTCACAGTCATCTAAACTATATGTGTGCTTGCATCTTGAATTTCTCTCAGGGACCGCACAAGTCCTTTCATGAAGCATGGGAGAGATTCGAGGATTTACAAGAGAAGTGCCCCCACCATGACATCTTGAGGAACCACCTAGTCCAACATTTCTTTGGGGGCTTCAATTAAGAAAGAAAGAGGTTGATAGATACCGCATGTGGTTGCTCTTATTTCAACAACAATGAATACGTTGTCTGGTAGATCTAATAAGAAATGGTCGAAGGAGAGGTTTGTTGTGTCTTCCTCCCATGTATACTAGAAGCAACAACAAATCCACACAAGCCCGTCATTATGGAGGCATCACATGATGAGGACAAGGATGAGAGCTCCAACCTCTGCATCACCGGGAGCCACTTGTCCAAAGTAGACATAATTGAGAAGCGATCACGAGATCTCGAGAAGCTAGCACTGATCGAACAAAGAACAAAAAACTTGGACAATATTGACCAAATCACCAAGCATCTAGATCTCTTGGTGAGTACCGTCACTCCTTCCAGTCCACGAATGCATCTACCACATCTTGTGCAGAGCTGAAGGAATCATCTTCTTTATAGAGCCCTAGGCAGTCGTCATTCGTCTAGCACGTGCACTATGTGCATGCTCATGATCAGGCACCACCATCCCTGCAGCCATTGTATTAGATGATCGTGTATCATCCTGAGCCCCAACCATCTTTTATAGAGTCATTTTTCCCACCTCCACCCCAAATTCATGAGGTGAAGGACATATTGATCAATGAACAACAACTAACCCGTCCTAGCATACATTAGCAGGGTAAGTCAAATGCCATTCGACCGTACGACTAGTCACATGCTGGGAAATTTGTCCAAAGTCAGCCTCAGTAGCACAAGTCTCCACCATAAACTAACCCATGGAGACAATCATACCAACAACTGGTGTACCACCATGAGCAACCGTATCACCATTACCCAACTGCTCAATATGAAAATTAGTATCATCCTCCTCTTCCATATTATCAACAACATCCTCCTCTATGTCATTCACCGAATAATCAATCACACACTCCTCAACACCACTACTAGTCTCAGCGTGGTCTAAAGGATATGGGATAATCCTCAAGCGCATCACGGAAGCATGAGCGTTGTATCGAATACGACGAGGAATGACTAGTCACACTAGTTGCTCGATGTAGCGGAAATTAAAAAATTTTCATGTAACGAAACCACATGATCCAAGAACACTTCTTGGATGGTTTATTCTAAACCACAAACAAATAATAGGATTACCTCTTGAAGCGTGGTTGCGATCGAGTCTCTAAACGAAAAGACCTCCTGTCTCAAGTTCGATCCGATGGAGGAGACGCTTGCCAGCATGTTGATGAAACACGTGCTCCTAGCAATCTATGTTGATGATCCAAGCGGCAAATCTCCTGATCTCGACACACGAGATCCAACGTCTTCTTCACAAGAGAGGCATAATGAAGGAGACGGAGATCCACGAGCAAACGATCGAGCATCATAATGACGACACTGCGGTGATGGAGACTCTCTCTAGGGCATCCATGGTGGACGGCCACATGAGAGAAGGAGAGAGGGCATGTAGAGAGAAAAAAAGAGAGAGACTTATGTTCTCTTGTGTAAAGAAGAGCAAAGGGGTTGCCTCTACTTTTATAATATTTTGGGATCCATGGATCTGAATCCATGGACAACACAAATCTAGTGGCTCACATTGATTTATGTTTCTTTGAATGGCTAAGATTTGTGTTGGTAAAAACCAACAACAATTAATTTAATTTAGATTAAATCTATATTGATAAATCAATATAAATCAATCCCAAATTAAATCAAGCAATCATGGAGATTATTGGAATGAAGATTGCCTCCTTCCATTATATGGGATTTGGTGGCAATCTCATATAATCTCATGATATCTCATGAGATTACATTATTCCATGGAAATCTCCAAGATTTACAGCAACACTTGTTGTAAATTATTCAACAAAAAATAATTCTTAAATATTTTGTGAATATTGCAATCTTGCCATTGGATAATTCTGAATGACATTCACAACCTAAAATAAAATGTAAATTACATTTTCAATTTAATGTCCAATGTGAATCCAATTCACATCAACATCTAATTAACAAATGTAAATTACAAATAGCTCTCTCTTATATATTATAAATCACATTTATAATATATGTGATTAATATGGATAGTGCTATCCAAATTATTCAATATCCATGATAATTAAATCACATTTAATCATCCTGGATCTCTATTCTCATGTGCCCGAATAATATGAATCACATTCACATTATTTATATCTTTGATTATCAAATCACATTTAATTATATAAAAAACTCTATTTATAATATGAATCGAATTCATATTAAACATGATAATTAAATCACATTTCATTATCCACTTTCTCAATGCTCGGATAATTATATCAACAATGAAATTATCTTGAACTCTTTCAAGGATAATGCGCTTTCTCCACGAATACTTGGAGATAAGGATATGGCGATTGTATTGTTCCACGTATAGTGACTTGGATATTGAGATCACATCTCAAATCCAGATCTCGGGCCTCCCATAGATGCTTGATTAAATCAAGACCGCAAATCTAATCTTCTCATTGCATCTGAATCACATTCAGATCAATGTCCAACATTTGGACTAAGATTAGATTACTTATCTACTGAGAGGAGTCACTAAAATCCAGACCCATTTCATCATTCCCTAGGAATGGAAGCATCATGGTTATACAACCGTTTATGATCACATCACCCTCAGGTATTCCCAATACTTGTACATCCTGCATACTAGATGACCCAAAATAATCCCGAAGTATAAGATCAATTTTACACTGTCTGCTTCAGGGATTTATCATTAAATTTCTCATTTGACTATTGGGAGTTGGTATCGATCATATACTTTCCAAAAGCATATATCATACCAAGGTGTTGATCATATAATTTCCAAAAGTATATATCAAACCTACAAATTCAGTCAAGCTTCCTAAGCGAGACGACCGTGCACGGAATTTGATTCTTTGCAATATCTCATGAGTGAGCTCATGTCTTCCGGTTCAGTAATGAACCTGTATGATCCCTTTGAGAGATTGTATTATTCATATGGCCTATATGCACACCAACGCGCCAGTGTATAGACCTTGATTAGGTGATTAACCTATTGGTCTGCCAAATGTACATACTCAGACATATAGTAACACATCTGTCTCCTGTCAGAGGATGTGTGCCTATATCATGACAACATACGACATAGGACTTTGGTTATCTCGACCTCGTTAAGTCAACTCTTTGACCTAACTAATCTGACACCTCTGAATCTCTATTCCTATGCAGAGGACCTGCATCAAGAGGTCGGTCATATATCAACCTAAATGAGAAAGGATTGCTATCTCCTACTCTGGCTGGAGATCATCTCTCAACAATCATTTGACGGTGCTTGATGAGTCCTCAATCTAACCCTTTAGATGTTCATCCAAGCACCAGCCTCTATGATTCAATATTTGAATCCACAACTGTATGATCATCAAGATGACCATGGTACATAACCCTAATTGTACTAAGGGACCTAATATAGAAATTATCTATTCTTCATTTTAGATCAGGGACTAATATTCGCAATAACATTTATTGCGTAATGGATCGTCGTGGGCTCGCATGTCCAACAATCTCCCACTAGCCCAAAGAGCCATTAATGGGCTCATCATTTAAACCCACACTCATGTGACAATCATAGGCTATTTAGAAAACATCCAGGTAAGCTGATCAGTCACTCTGTTCCCAAGAGACTATGCCAAGTCCTTTTACGACACTTGCATATCTCCTAGTCACAGTGTTCGCATCCAATACGAATGTTGCATCTCATGCAACCAATACTCAATCATATCAGTCATGGTGTCCTTGACACTAAACCTCAATAATTATTATAACCAGTATGTAATTTCCATTTATCCTTATTAGAATACCCTTATTCCTGGAGATCTCTATCTCATAAGGTATTCGCAGTTAAGACCTTTTAGATCACTATCTAAGTATTAATTTCTTGAAGATAAGACTTTGAGATCACTATATCAAAAGTCTTGTCTTCTATGAAGATATTGTTATTACTGCAATCAAATGTTTTATCACCATAGTAGGATTAGTAATAGTTTACTACTCCCACTGCATGGTAGACATCTGGCTTTTGTACACATCTAGCATATACTGGCTTCTCGGAACTGATGCACAAGGGCAAGCAGTTTTAACATTCACATCCTTAACTCTTTGAGGTGTTATACCTTTAGATAGGTCGGTGCCATATCTTTAGGGAAAGAAGCCTTTCTTGGATTTTTACAGAAAATGAAAATGTCTAAGGTGTACAATTAATGTGACGGTCCCAATACCCTCTTCTCTTTGCTTCTGAACATCTAAGATCTAAGGTGTATCCTTGAGATCATATCTCAATGTATGGAAAAACCAGTCTATAAAACACTTATTATTATCCTTATATCATTCCAAATGATTAGGATATCATCTGCATATAGCACGATGAACACAATGGCACTCCTACTAAGATTCACATGGTACATCAAGATACTATCTGAAATCATAACATTTATGAATTCATCAGATCCAATGTTCCAACTACAAGAAGCATATTTGAGTCCATATAAGGAGTTTCTTTAGCTTGCATACCTTACTTTCCTCAACCATGAAGCCCTGGGGCTACTTCATGTGAAAATCCCCAAAGAGGTATTCATGGAGGAATGTAATCTTGACTTTCATAATGAAGATGTCATAGTCAAGTTGTGTAGCTATAGTCAGCAATATTCTGATAGGTTCAAGCATGGTCACTGAAGAGAAAGTCTTATCGCAAGCGATGTCTTCTCTTCGGTGTGCACCTCATGGCTACAAACCGTGCTTTAAAGGTCTCTACCTTCTCACCAGGTTCCCTCATTCTCTTGAAGATCCATTTACTCTTTAATGGGTCTTACCCATATAGGTGGATCCATGAGGGTCCATATACAACACTTGTATATGAAGTCTACTTTAGACTTTATTGCTAACATCCATCTTTCCATGTTATGATCTTTAGAAGCTTCAATATCATTGTCAGATTCAACTGACACATGGAATCCATCTTCAATCTTATTTGAAGAGGTATTAGTGTTTCATCTTTAATTGTCCTTTTAGTTTCCAATTTTAGGAGCCTCATTATCTTCTCCAGACTAAATGAGTTCCTTTACTTCATTTTTCATCTTAATTCTCAAGAGTCTCGTCATCTTAGAATCACATTCTAAGATATGAAATCTTTTAAGAATCTCAAGATCATAAAGTAGGTATCCAATACCATCCTTTATTTTCCTAATGAAGTAGCACTCTTAGGTGCTCAATTCCTGCTTACTTGCCTGGAACCTTATTAAGGATATATATATATATATATATATATATATATATATATATATATATATATATATGAGAAAAGGGATCCTACCCAATGGAGTAGGTAACTTATCTACTCCATTTCTTCTTTTTCAAATTTTTTTTATTTTTTTTGAAAAATGCTTCCATGGATTTTCATAACTATATCTCTCTAATATGTCATTCAAATTTCGTCAGAAACAGAGACTCCTACGGCCTCCATCCAGACAGTCTTTTTTTAACGGTCACAGATTTGCTGTATTTTTCATGTTCACAGATTTTAGGTGTATTAGGAGGAGTGAGATAGAAATATTATTCATATCTCTATAAGGTATTCTATGAATTCATCTAATAGGTATGGACTACCTAGATTAGATCAAATTCATTTAATCTTCCTTCAAACTTTGGTTCTAAACCAAAATTATGAAATCTTTGAACATTTCAAAGGTTTCTAAGGGAAGAGAAGAAATCTCATATCACAAATATCATCTATATATATCGCATATCCATAATGTTTATTCTGATATAGATGACTCACATACATCAATATGTATGAGATCTTGAATACCTTGACATCTTACACCATTCCAAGGAAGGGTATATTGGACATTTTTACTTTTGAATATAATATATTTGAACTTTTAGACAATCTAAAGTTTCATCTCTTACTAGTCTATTGATCACATCAACAGGAAAATGTCCAAGGCTTGATGCCAGATCATTGCCAAATGATCTTCATTCTCCTATTGATATTTTAAGGTTTAATTTCAATATTAGAAATGTTAATGAACCATTCATTAATTTTATAATTTCGTAAAGTCCACTAGATTTTAGATTACTATCTGGAATATCTCTATCATAACTCTTTATGATAGTTCTATTCCAGAATTCATGTTTATTCCCAACATTTAGAAATAAACAATGAGTGTATTCTAATATCTAGGTCATAGAGACATTGTCTAAGACTAAGGGCTCTCCCACTGAAATTAACAAGTCCATCTATCCAATAGAGATTGTTGCAACAATTGCATCAATGTCCATGTGGATCACTATTAAACCTTAAAATCAAATTTTATAGTCTTGTAATACATATGCAACTAATTGCAAGTGCCATTAGAATAATGAGATGCAATTATTAGACTTTTATATTATCTAATGAGAAAGTCAATTTCAATGATTAAATGTAGATTACCCGATGCACTATCCGAATCCTTCTCTAAGGATCTAGATAGACTTGATAGTCATACTATCTATACATCAGCTTATTGCAGTATTGGCATTCATCCAACTATTTGGATGTCATATGGAAGTCACAAAAGTAAGGCCAACTCTTTGACTTTCCTTCTTAATTGGGTCCAACCCATGCTTCCACTGCGCTCCATTTATCTATAAACAACCATTGCTTTAGACGAAGGATCTCTTATGCTGAATTCAAAAGATTTCAATATAAGAGCATTTCAACATTTGTACATGCTTCATTCAATTCATACATTATGAATATTCTGAAGCTTCGTGAATGACTAGAGTATAGATAGTAGAATGATGATGCTCATCCTATCTACATCCATCTAAACTCTTAAAACATTGGTTCAGGTAGGAACTCAAACAATTTGGATACATCATCTCTTATAGAGATACCATTCTGCATGGCACAGAGAACCATGCCATTTAAATGTCGAGAGCAAATATGTATGCCAGAACATCTTCTTAGAATTTTATAAGGATTATTTGACAATTATGATCATCATCGACATGTCACTTCTGAAATTCTTTCAATGAGAGATCAAGATTATAAAGACATACAAACCCCAGGGTTGTAGTCCTATTATCTATTTAATTGTAATTCCTCATTATTACGAGAACTTGCATATTGCAACCACATACATTATGTGTCCAACTACAAGTATAATATCTTAATCATGCATCCAATCAATGATACTTTACTGGTTATTATTGAGTATATTATTGAGTGGGTTTAATAAAGGATTATCTGAAATAAGTAATTTGCATATATATATATATATATATACATTTTACTTTGATTTAGGAATTTTTATCAAAGTTGTCTTACCTTGTCAACACTGAAAGCTCATTCCCTTAATCACTTTCAATGTAAGAGATATACTTACCATCATATCTCAACAAGATCCGGGATCTCCTTCCTTATCTTTGTTACATCCCAATAATATGAGAACCTGTAACTCGGATAAAAAGAAGCGAAAATACATTCCGCCTTGCAAGTACAACTTCCATTTCCAATTCGATCTTCAACACTCGGGCCCACCACCCCTAAGGTGATGTTGACCCGTCATTAATTGAATCAACCCTCTCCTACATACAATATCTAGCGACGGAACCCTTCACCTTGACTGGAGACCATGGATGTCACTTATGTGATCCTCCACCTTATATTCAAATTTTAATTAATTATTATGAATCATATTTATATAATTAATTCTTCCAAGGGAAATACACATCTATTCATAACATATTGTTTTTAATTGGATATAATTAACTAAATCTCATTAAATCAATTATCAATCCAATTCAATTAACAAACTTGATTGTTTTACTTGAATATATATGGTATTATCTCAAAGTACGTATTAATTCGAATTTCAATAATTAGAAAAATACACCTTGATTTCTCTAGCATTATCGAGTTCCTACCCGCTGTCATGGCCAGTACCGACGAAAGTGGGATGGACCGCAACCGGTGCGACCCGCTACCCCAATTCTTCCCGACTAGACACCATATCCACCTCAGGAATGGATAATGCCAAATAGATCAATATGTACTTGAGATGATCATCGGTTCTTAAACCGAAATTATACCATATAGTAATAATCAAAACATTTTTTGATTATAAAGAAAATTTGCTAGACAAATTCCCAATCCTATTCAAGCAAGTTGTTTGTTGATAGTGTTTCCAATTATGATCTAGATCAAATCTAATCAATTTATTGGTTGAGGCCAAGTCAATTAAGGAAATAATCATCATTAAATATTTCTCAAATATTTTCCATAATTATTTCATGAAATTAACAATTAATTTCACTAACTGACAATCACATGGTTCTTCATTAGGAATGTAATTTCAGCAGTGACCCCTACTTACTAAAATTGACATATCTCAATCAATTTAAATACAAATTAGACAAAATAAATTTTCAAAGATTGATAATTTGATTTATGACAGAACTTAAGTGATATTTCACGCATTTCCAGGCAGATCAAAACAGGAATTAACTCATTAATCATGTTAAGATTCACAGTTCCCGCAACAGTGAATACATGTTCATGAAAACAACCAAATCTCGAGAAAACGGAATCCAAATTATGTAAACTCAGATTCTATGGTTTTTTTATTTAATGGAGAACAAAATCCAAGATTAATTCGTGTTTAAATATGTTAAGCAGGGCTGAATTTATTCACTAAACAGATGTGCGAAAATCAAATGCGATAAAAACTTTCGCGACCATAACGAACCCAAGTTGTCCTAGGTTTGCGGATCGTATCCAAAACCTTTGACCTAAGGCTCTGATGCCACTTGAAGGATATGTGATAATACTCAAGCGCATCACAGAAGCGTGAGCGTCGTATCGAATACGATGAGGAACGACTAGTCGCACTAGTTGCTCGATGCAGTAGAAATTAAAAATTTTTCATGTGACGAAACCAAATGATCCAAGAACACTTCTCGGATCATTTCGTCTAAACCACAAATAAGTAATAGGATTACCTCTTGAAGCGTGGTTATGATCGAGTCTCTAAACGAAGAGACCTCCTGTCTCAAGTCCGATCCGACGGAGTAGACGCTTGTGAGCATGTTGATGAAACACGTGCTCCTCGCAATCCATGTTAATGATCCAAGCGGCGGATCTCCTGATCTCAACACATGAGATTTAACGTATTCTTCACAAGCGAGGTACACTGAAGGAGATAGAGATCCATGAGCAAACGATCAGGCAGCATAATGATGAAACTGCTGCGATGGAGACTCTCTTTAGGGCATCCATGGTGGACGACCACATGAGAGAAGGAGAGAGGGCATGTAGAGAGAAAAAGAAAGAGATACACTTATGTTCTCTTGTGTAAAGAAGAGCAAAGGGGTTGCCCCTCCTTTTATATTATTTTGGGATCCATGGATCTCAATCCATGGACAACACAAATCTAATGGCTCGCATTGATTTGTGTTTCTTTTAATGGCTAAGATTTGTGTTGGTAAAAACCAACAATAATTAATTTAATTTAGATTAAATCCATATTGGTAAATCAATATAAATAAACCCTAAATTAAATCAAGCAATCATGGAGATTATTGGAATGTAGATTGCCTCCTTCCATAATATGGGATTTGGTGGCAATCTCATGTAATCTCATGATATCTCATGAGATTACATTATTCCATGGAAATCTCCAAGATTTACAACAACACTTGTTGTAAATTATTCAACAAAAATAATTCATAATTATTTTGTGAATATTGCAATCTTGCCATTGGAAAATTATGAATCACATTCACAACCCAAAATAAAATGTAAATTATATTTTCAATTTAATGTCCATTGTGAATCTAATTCACATCAACATTTAATTAACAAATGCAAATTACAAATAGCTATCTCTTATATATTATAAATCACATCTATAATATATGTGATTAATATGGATAGTGCTATCAATAATTAAATCTCATTTGATCAGCTTGGATCTCTATTCTCATGTGCCCAAATAATATGAATCACATTCACATTATTTACATCTTTGATAATCAAATCACATTTAATTATATAAGATAACTCTCTTTACAATATGAATCGAATTCATATTAATCATGATAATTAAATCACATTTAGTTATCCATTTTCTCAATGCTCGGATACTTAATTCAATAATGAAATTATCCTGAACTCTTTCAAGGATAATGCGCTTTCTCCGTGAATACTTGGAGATAAGGACATGGCAATTATATTGTTCCATGTATAGTGACTTGGATATTGAGATCACATCTCAAATCCAGATCTCAGGCCTCCCATAGAAGCTTGATGAAATGAAGACCGCTAATCTAATCTTCTCATTGCATCTGAATCACATTCAGATCAATGTTCAACATTTGAACTAAGATTAGATTACTTTTCTACTGAGAGGAGTCACTAAAATCTAGATTCGTTTCATAACTCCCTAGGAATGGAAGCATCATGGTCATACAACCGTTTATGATCACATCACCCTCAGGTATTCCCAATACATGTACATCCTGCACACTGGAAGGCCCAAAATAATCCCGAAGTATAAGATCAATTTTACACTATCTGCTTCAGGGATTTATCATTGAGTTTCTCATTTGACTATTGGGAGTTGGTATCGATCATATACTTTCCAAAAGCATATATCATACCCAGGTGTTGACCATATACTTTCCAAAAGTATATATCAAACCTACAAATTCAGTCAAGCTTCCAAAGCAAGACGACCGTGCACGAAATTTGATTCTTCCCAATATCTCATGAGTGAGCTCATGTCTTCTGGTTCAGTAATGAACCTCTTTGATCCCTTTGAGAGATCATATTACTCATATGCCCTTATATGCACACCAGCGCATCAGTGTATTGACCTTGATTAAGTCATCAACCTATTGGTCTGCCAAATGTATATGCTCAGACAAATAGTAACACATCTGTCTCCGGTTAGAGGATGCATGCCTATATCATGACATCATACGACACAGGACTTTGGTTATCTCGACCTCGTTAAGTCAACTCTTTGACCTAACTAATCTGACACCTCTGAATCTCTATTCCTATGCAGAGGACCTGCATCAAGAGGTCGGTCAGATATCAACCTAAATGAGAAAGGATTGCCATCTCCTACTCAGACTGGAGATCATCTCTCAACAATAATTTTACGGTGCTTGATGAGTCCTCAATCTAACCCTTTAGATGTTCATCCAAGCACCAGCCTCTATGATTCAATATTTGAATCAACAGCTATATGGTCATCAAGATGGCCATGGTACATAACCCTAATTATACTAAGGGACCTATTATGCAAATTATCTATTCTTCATTTCAGAATAGGGACTGATATTCGCAATAACATTTATTGCATAATGGCTTGTTGTGGGCTCGTATGTCCAATATGGTCAGCATGCTGAATCATTAGTATACGTCAACCCCACCTAAGATTATTTGTCCCGTCTAGTGAAAAGCCTAGTAGAGATGAACAAAAAAATTAACGACCTCACTACCACTAAAATGATCATATCATTGTAGGTTGAGACCAACCTCAATAATTTTAAGTGTAAAGAGTAGATAGTATGGGATGAATCCTCTAAAACCAATGAGTCATGTATCAATGATTTTATGTTATCTAATGTTGTGACTCTAAGGAGAGACAGGAACTTGCAATCGTCTACCACAATAAAGGAGAATAATAAATCAACCACTAGCAAGTCATCATCTTCTCCATCAACCAATCTAGTAGGAGAGCTGGGTGATAAGGAAGAAGGAGGAGGAGTCACCCTAGATCAAGAAAAATACCAAAAATGAAGAAAATAAAAATATCTCAAACATAATAAGAACCAAAGTAGAATCGATCCAATCAAGGAGAAAGCCACATCAACAACTGATCCAATGTTGATTAAAGAAGCTGAAGCTCTTGTACCTACTTTTTTACCACTTTTGAATGAATGTGCACCTTATATCATATCATTTATACATAATGATGTAGTTGTAAATAAGAACAATGTTTTGCAATATGTAAATAATCCTTTTCCAAATGCAATTGAAAATTCCAAAAAACATAAAAAAATTGAAAAAGTGCATTGGCTGATCAATCCACTATGGAGATTATACAAAATATTGTTCTTGAAATGCCATTATTGAAAGCCATGGAATACATGCCTTCAGTAAAGAAAGGATTAAAAGAGGTATGTACATCAAAGCGTCAACCCCACGTGCAGCACATGAAATTCCTAGTGGACTTCGATGTCTTGGACATGGATTCTCCTGCACCATTACTCAAGATCTCGATTATTCTTATTTGGCCATTACTTCAAACAACTGAAGTAGTAGTTGATTACGGGCTCGAAAAGATCATGTTCTGGTCATGTAGTGGAAAGGTCACCATGGACATGATCACAGAGCCGAAAGCCGTAGAGAGAACACTTGAGAGAAGGGAGCCATCACTGTCTACATATGATTGTGATGCTATTGAGAAAATTAGATCCATGCATTTTGTTGAATGATATCTTAACACAGGAAATCCTCTTCCCAGAGGAGGACCTGGGTTGCATAGTACACACTGGCTCTTTTACAGATGTGGAGGATGATTATGAAGCATTGGTTGAGATATTCAAAGATGATTCATTCCAAATCAAATAATAAGAAATAATTGAAGATATGCTCAGTACATTGTTGTCTGAGCCAATAGTGATAGAGATGAACATCACCATATTGTCAACATAATATTCACCTACCAGATAAGTTTTAGAAGAGTGCGAGAAGTTGACTCAACAATTATCTGAATTAAAGCTGCTTCCTACAGATCATAGGTATGCTTTCCATACGGGTGAGTTGAATATGTATCTAGCCATCATTAGTAGCAGATTGACCATGGATCAAGAATCTTGCTTGCTAGAGATTCTAGATAAAATCCGTAAGGCACTTGGTTGGAATGTTTCGGATCTCTAAGGGAAAAATCCACCCTTATGTTCACACAATTTTTACATAGAGGATGATTGTAAACCGTCATGTGAATTTCAAAGAAGGTTAAACCTTAATCTTTGGGACGTAGTCAAGAAAGAGATAACGAAATAGTGTCAGGCTAGCCTCATATATCCTATCTCTGACTCGAAATGGGTTACCCCATTGCATGTAGTTCTAAAGAAGTCCAGAATTACGGTAGTCACAAATGATTAAGGAGAGGAGATTTCTACCAAGTATCCACTTCATGGATCATCTATGTTGATTACAAACTCTTGAATTCAACGACTTAGAAGGATCACTTTCCTATACCTTTTATTTATCAAGTACTTGAGAGGTTGGCATGGAAAGAGTTCTTTTACTTCTTGGATGGGTACTCTAGGTACAACCAAATGGCAATCGCTCCGGAAGATCAAGGGAAGACCACTTTCACCGGTCCATTGGACACTTATACTTTCAAGTAGATTCTCTTTGGATCATGTAGCGTGCCCGTTACATTACAGAGGTCCATGTTGGTTATTTTTCAAACATGGTGGGTAGCTTTCTCGAGATTTTCATGGACGATTACTTAGTCTATGGTGATAGTTTTGATGCTTGTCTTGAGCACCTAGACCAAGTGCTTACGAGATGTTGCGAAGTCAATTTGGTTCTATAATGGGAAAAGAGTCACTTCATGGTTAAATAAGGAATGTTCTAGGACATCTTATCTCAAAGCGAGGAATGGAGGTCGATATGGAAACGGTGGATGTTATTGCAAAACTTGAACCAACTCCTACTGTGAAAAATATGAGGTCATTTTTGGGGCATATAGGATTCTACAGAAGATTAATCAAAGACCTTAGGAAAATTACCCATCCTTTCATAGATCTTCTAGGCAAGGAAACCAACTTCATTGTAGATCGGAAGGTTCTCCAAGCCTTACACAGTTGAAAGAACTATTCACTCAAACTCCCATCCTACAGTCGCCCAATTGGTCTCTCCAATTTGAGATCATGACAGATGCTTTTGATTTTTCCATTGATACTGTATTAGGACATGGGAGAGATAATTTACCCTATGTCATCCATTATGCTAGCAGTTTACTTAATGATGCACAAAATAATTATACAGTAATAGAGAAAGAGCTGCTGGTTGTTGTATTCACCCTTGAGAAGTTCAGATCGCATCTTCTCAGTTCGAAGGTTATTGTTTATGCTAGCCATTCTCCTATCTGATACCTACAACAAAATGAGGATGTCAAGTCATGTCTACTCAAATGGATCCTTCTCCTCCGAGAATTTATTTGGAAATTAGAGATGAACTTGGAGTCAAGAATGTGGTAGCAGATCACCTGTCCAAAATTGAATTGTCAGATACTTAGCTGAGCAATGTGACGATATCAGAAACCTTCCTTAATGAATCCATTCTAAATGTTGCTTCTCTCCCCTAGTATGCTGATATTGTGAACTATCTCATTTCTAAGAAAGTTCCACAACATTGGACAAGAGTAAAGAAGGATAATTATTTTCCGATATTCATTTCAACCAGTGGGAAGATCCATACCTTTTTAGGGAAGGTGTGGATTGCATTTAGTGTCGATGTATACCTCGGAAGGAGTACACATGTGTACTCGAGCACTATCATAAGCTCGAATCTGAAGGACACATTCTGGAAACAGATTGACAACAAAGGTATTGTAGTGTGGACTCTGATGGCTCATACAATTCAAGGATGTTGTAGCTTATGTGGAAGTCTGTATTGATTGTAACAAAAAGGGAGGAACCCTCAGCTCCAAAGATTGGATGCCGCATTAAGTTTATTTAGATATCAGATGTTTTTGATGGTTGGGGTATTGACTTTATGCACCCATTTCCTAACAGTCAAGGATTCAAATACATCCTGATTATCGTTGATTATGTGAGTCATTGGGTGCAGTCTATTCTGGCCTAGTCTGCTGATACTCATATTGTTTGTTGCTTTCTCAAGGAAAACACTATTTCACAATTTGAACTTCCAAAGATTCTAATTTCAAATTGGCGTAGCAATTTTGTGAATAAGGAAGTTAAAAACTTGTGAAAGATTACGTCATCGATCATCATGTTGCATTATACCACCCACAATCGAATGGATTGACCGAAATATCAAATAGGGAGATTAAGACAATCTTGCAGAAATTGTTTAGGCTGGATAGGAAGAACTAGTCTCAGTTTTTAGACTCAGTTCTATTTGCTTATCAGACCGGCTACAAGTCTCCACTCAGAATGTCTTCCTATCATCTAGTTTATGGAAAGCCATGCCATCTGCTGGTCGAACTGATTCACAAAACTTTATGGGTAGTAAATATTTGTAATTTGGACTAATATAAAGGTGGTCAGAACAGAAAGACTAATCTGAATAGACTCCTGAAATTCAGAGACTCTGCATATGATAACGTCCTTAATTATAGGGAGGAAGTCAAACCATGGCATGATAAGCATAACTAATGAAAGACTTTCATGCCTGGAAAAAAGGTGCGGTTATTTGATGTGAAATTGAAGATTTTCTTAGGCAACTCAAAAGCAAGTGGATTGGGCCCTTCATGGTAAAAACTATATGTTAATGGTAGCATATTGATATATGAATTGTCATTTGACACATAACAATTTGTAGTCAACGAACATTTGCTAAAGCCATATTTAGAGCATGATACATTCATATCTTTTGTCGATCTAATCAATTCCGTGTTTGATGAATATATCCAAGCCACGACATCGTAAGATTCCAATAACGCCTGCAAAATCATTTACGATTAATTCCTTTCTTCTTTTTCTCTTTTCTTCTTCTCATTTCTTTTTCACTTCTTTCGCTCTTCTGTGATTTTTTTCATCCCATACATCTGTGATATATGTACGATATATTTCATCCTAAGTATAGGGAGGATGAGTGCATTCGGGTGATTCTTCATTTATTCTCTCACTTTTCTCTCAACTTGTTGATATTCTGTCTATACTTGGGGATATTTTACCTCAAGTAAAAGGGGAAAACAAGCTGAGTCATTGATTCTTTCATACATTCTAATCCTCAATTATCCCAGTTTTGTGTAATGTCCAGTATATTTAGGATTAATTGATGATAAGTATAGGGGAATGATCGACATATTATTCTTTGAGTCATTGTAGTATAAACTTTTTTATACTTAGCACGCGTTATGTATTCTTTTTTTCTATTTGATCATTGAGGACATAGTTTGAGCTAAGTATAGGATCTTTTATCAATGATTTAGAAAATAGTTGTATCTTGAAAAATCTTTTGAATACATTTGAAAATCTTTGTAAACGATTTTCAAACCATTTAGAAATAAGATCTTTGTAAATGTTTGTAATAAGTTCTTAAGAGTTGTTTATAAAAATGTATTTAAAAATTCTTTGTAAAATTATTTTCAAAATAAGTTTTCAAGACATTTGTAAAATATTTGCAAAATTAGTTTTCAATTTACTTTGAAAACCCTATAAATAATATACTTCCAAAAATGCTCCAATTAAAAGGCGTACATACCTATATCTATAAACTTGTATAAAAACCCATACATAACATGTATAAAACCTTTGTAAATATACAAATACATCTAATCTACTAACACCTTTTCAAAAATCCCATAAAAATTACAAAATTCCAAAAATTTTGAAAACTATTTTTAAAAATTCTATAAAATTTTGCAAAAGCTTTTGCAAAATCCCAAAAAAAATTCAAAAACCGGAAAATTATTTAATAAAAATGTTTTCTTTCATTTCATATGAATTTTTTTGAATGATTTTGACAATTGAACAAGTCTAGGTAAAATCTAAAGATTGGGGCTTGGTCTTGACCTTAATCCACCTAACTTCATAGGAACTTTATAGGATCTGGAATAAGACTTTTTAGGTCATGAGATTAATTCTTCAAGTCCACAATATTATGTTCACATGTCATCTTGATTAGTCTAAGTAGAGTATTTCGAAGCACACACATTATTCTTGTTGATAATAACCTAACGTGAACACTGCACTTTACACTAAACTCAACTCTGAAGAGGACGTCAGGGCATGACTCTTTAGCTTGGGAAGCACACATGTGGAAACATATGTAGTCACGATATGTGGACAATACCCCCAACCTGATCTAGTGGCATGGAAGTCTAAAGGCATGATGTTGTGGGTTGCAATAAAGCTTTAGAAAAGGGATAGTTTACTGGCTCAAGAGGAAAATATTCTTATGTAAATGTTGATGTATATAGTATTAATAAAAACAGAATCAAAAACTCCGAAAAGAATAGACAAACAAAAGTCAAAGAAAATTTAATCCCATCGGAATATGTATGAAATAAGCAAGGAATAATGTTTCAAAGTCAAATTTCTCAACATTTCCTGCATCAGGAGACTTGGCTACAGTGATCAAGCTCGATAGGATATGTGACTATACTGGTCACCGTCCATTCTTCTCTCTCCCTGCTCTTCTTGAGCCGATTGTACTTGAACTTAGAAGGAATACCACAGTCCATGGGGAAAGGGTAGTTAAACTGAGGAATTAGGCTTATCTTGTTAAGGGAAACTATTTCATTCTATTTTTGATGAGAAGAGCTACGTACACTTTCACTATACAAGTAATATTGATAGTCATAAGGGTTTACATATGAAGAGTTATTATGACCATGCTGTTGAGGATATCTGAATAGAGACTCATAGAACTTGAGAATAGTTTAGGATCCTATTCCGAATAAGGTTTCAAACACATTAACAATCCAAAGGTCTTAATTGAGATCCAAATTTTGATTTTGTGAAGACAAGTTTAAAAGTCATAATCATTCTAACTTTCTTTATTTTACCCGTCTTTATTTTACTCTTATGCATAACTTATTTTTTTTAATAACTTTTGGTAGGGGATTAGCAAAGGTAAGTATATGCGCCTTGTTTTGTGGAAAGAAATATTTAGGGGTTAGGTTAGGACAACATTGTGATTACTCTTTGTTAAAATTCTTAATAAAATGGATTTCTTCCATAACGTGAAATTGTAGTCTCATAAACCTTAAAAAAGATTGGTTCTCAAAGTCTGATTGCATGATCCTTCATTTAACATGATAATACTTCAATTCCTAGTATTAAAGCCAACCAAATCTCAAGGACTCTTAGATGTCAAATTCTCCCACAATCAATTAGCCCACTCACCTATGTAGTTTAAGCGTGTGAATGAGTGTAGTGTTCTGATTCAAAGCCCTTTATTGGTACTTTTTTTTGGATAGCCATGATCATCACATTTTATGCTCATTAATTAAATTAACAATATCATAACCTATTTAGCATAAAATTATTTTTTTAAAAAATCAAAGTAGTGGTGGGTGTGTGGTTCTCATCATTCCTAAAAGGGGATTTTTACACCATGAACCCTACAAACTTTATAAATACCCTTCTTGACCCTGTCAACTTCATAATTATCACCTTAAACTCATATAGTTGCTCCATCTAATGCAACGAACCCTCCTTCTGTGCATTGTGTTCTTTATGTTCTAATTAGAGTACAAAGGGTAACCCATGTATGGTCGAACCGCTACATTTTAACCAAGTGTCTTTAATCAAGGATTTTAGGCATAAATGCTTAGTTATGGAGATCTTAGGTTCCTTGGACTTCCTTCACTAAATACCCATTCCTCATCCACCTCCCATTCCTCTTAGACCTCATAAACCTCATCAACTCTGCTCCAACCTCATTGAGTCTACTAAGTCTATAGGAAACGTTTCTTCCTCACATCCATCGATAACACAAGAACCATGGTTTCATCACAAGCGGAGAACCTATGTAGGTATTGGTTTCATAGGTTAGAGTTTCATAGGTTTAGATAGCGGATGTCAAATAGGTTAGGGTTTCAAATAGGGGGGATTTGTTCTCGGTTTTCTCAATCAATGCTTGTTCTTTCTTTTCCCTAATGATAATCTAACTTGCAGGTGTTGAAGATGGGCTGGTTCAGTGGACACGAAGGTATCTTGATTGGGTGCGTGATATTTGGTGGTTACCTTAAATGGATAGAAGGAGCAATGAGAAAGAAGTATATGCTTGGCAAAGAAATGAGGATTGGGATTAATCCAGACATCACATCCTTGTTCGACCTTATCCAAGAATCTCTAATGTGGTAACATGGGGTCCATCGTGTACGATCATGTTGAAATACAGAATACCTTACATTCGAGGGAGCAAGTTTGTAAAGATTAAAAACAAGAAATATATGATGGAGATGATTAATGAATACAACCATGGAAAAGAGGCTGAGCTAGTTATTGGGTTGACGAACATAGAGGTTCTAAGTTACTATGAAGCGAAGGATTTCCTTATCTAGAAGAACCAAGATAGAGAGGGTGATCCCAGGATGACTATGGATAATGATGAAGGTAACCCTGAAGGCATAGTGGTTCCCCAGACCAAGAACCTAGAACATTGCATCTAACTGTGATGGGAGTGGAAGTTGTGATATGAAATTAACGTTTACATATGAGAAATTGTATGGGGACATGGGCGAGAAAGTAGAGTGAGAGAAGGCTTGAAAATGGCTTGATTTTAAAGTATAGAAAGATTTTAGTGGGCCTTCAGTTTTTTGTCGAAAACAATGTTGGGAATGATGGTGTCCATGAGGGTGTGGTCGAAAGCAACGTTGGGATTGAGGGTGGATGCGGTGTAGGTGTGGCGGTTAAAAGTATGAATGGGTTTGTTGTCATGCTGATAGTGTTATGAATGGGTTTGTTGTCATGTTCATAATGTAACTAGGCACATTGTTGGAGTAGAATGTGGGCCCAGTATTAGACGGGTGACGAAAATGGCAATAGGGGACTTGGTGCAATGGAGTTATTTTGGTATTTCCAAGGTGGGACTTTCATTGGTGAAGAAGCAACGTTTGTGACTAGTACAAGAGAAGAATAGGTCTATATGGGCAAAGACCATTACTCTTGTCTGGGGATAGATGGTTTGCAAGATTTTTAGCACGGGATCATAGCTTGATGTTCAATTAGAAACTAACTTTGTTGGGGCTTTTCGGAGGACTAAAAGAGTGCGTGTTCAAATAATATGGCCTCACTAGTATAGCAATTGCAAATGGACAAGGTTAGCTACTACGAAGATGATTGTTGAAACTAATCATGTTTCAATTGATTCTGATTTTTTTGATAACAATTATAGTGCTGCAGATGACGATGTGGAAGAGAGTGATTCAACAGATGACATGGACGGTCTTGTTTCGGAGAATAGTTATCATCACTTGCTAAATCTTGATTTAAAAAATTTAGGTGACTACTAGGGGCCTGATGCTAGAGTGGAACATGATGCACCATCATTTGAAGTGGGGACTGGATTTGAAAGCGATGATGTCTTCTGATCTATGCTTGCATATTACTGTATTACAAAGCAGTTTGCTGCCAAATACAGTAAAAGTGAGAGCAACAAGATCACAACAAAGTGCAAGGCAAAATGATGTCCATGGAGGATCCACTCCTCCTTTATACCAAACGACATGAGGATCAAGCTGAAGACTCTTGTCACGGACTACACTTGCACTTCTAATAATAGGGCTAGAAATACAATTGCAATACCGAAATGTATATCACATAAGATATAAATTGGGTGAAGGAGAATCCAACAATCACCGTGAAGCAGTTATCAAATATGATCAATGAGCCTTTCAAGCTTCATTTACCGTACATAAGAATTTATAGAGAAAATAAGATGGACTCAGATGAGTTGGGAGTGTTGAGGAGTCCTATGTGACGATCATGTCCATAATTTGTGAATTAAAGCGATGCAATACAACAAGCTTGATACACTATTTTTTGGGGAAGGATGACTCCTTCTTCAGATGTTTCATTTCCTTTAGAGCAAATAGAGACATATTCATTTGGAGTTGTAGACCCTACTTTTTTTGGATTGATGTCACTTGAATGGAAAATAAATAGGTACACTATTATCTGTTATTGCCTTGGATGCTTCAAATGGGCTATTTCCACTATCCTTATTATTAGTGGAGAATGAGTCCGGGATTACATGTTCATGGTTCTTAACTCATTTTCCTGAGGCTACCTAATGTCGCCAACAAGAGGGTCTTAAACTCATTTTAGATGGTCAAAATGGCCTAGAGAGTATAGTCAAGGACATGTTCCCTGTTGTAGAACACCGGGCTTGTATGTGCCATGTATACAAGAATTTCAAGATGTAATTCCCATGTTATGATTTGGAGAATATTGTGTGGTTAGAAATAAGAGCATTTGATTTCAAGAAATTTGTCCATTGGATGAGTAAGCTTCAAAAGGACAATACGAGGGATTTTGATTACATGAGTGGATGAAACAGAAATGGTCAAGGTCACAATTTAGCACAATGGCTCATTGCCATTACATCTCTAATAACTTGAATGAGTCTATCAGTTCTTGGGTCAATGAGGCACACCGCTTTCCAAAATGTGATATGATTGATTGGATACGTCAAAAAATGATGAGAACAATTGAAGAACAGAGGTTGAATGGAACAAAAATGTGAGGTGTGATGGTAACTATGGTAATTAAATATGTTAGGACTTCCACCAAAAATTTGTAAGGGTTCATGTAAAAAGGTCCATTGAGAGCAACGAAAAGGTGGAATTCCCTATTGATTGCTATGTTTGTGATGTTCTTGCCAAGCAATGCACATGTAGCTTATGGCATATCAATGGCTTGCTTTTCTCACATGCTTGTGCTGGCATTTCGAGTTAGTGAAATGTGACTTGGGATGACTACATGTCTAACTACTACAACATCAATAGGTATACAAGGACCTATGCCTAGTGCATCGCTCACCTTGTAGGTTACGGATAAAACCTTAAGCACATCACAGAATCATGAAGATCGCATCACAAGCAATTGGGAGCGACTAGTCGTACTAATGGCTCGAAGCAATGGAATTTAACAAATTTAAATAGGATGATACCACATGATCCAAGAACATTTCTCAGATCGTTTCATCTATACCATAAAGTAAATATCGGAATATCTCTTGAAGCGTGTTGCGATCGAAGTCTTTAATGAAGCGACCGCCTGTCTCAAGACCGGCCCGATAGAGGAGACACTTGCAAGCACATTGACGAAACACGTGTTCCTCGTAATCCAAGTTAATGACCAAGCAGCGAATCTCCCGATCTTATCTCACAAGATCCAACATCTTCTTTACGAGCGAGGTTCACCAAAGGAGATGGAGATCCACGAATAGTCGAAGCGGCGACACAACGACATGGTGACGACGTCAATCCTCTCTAGGGATTAGAGTGGACGGCCACTTAAGGAGATAGAGTGGCATAGGTGAGAGAGAGAGAGAGAGAGCTTGCCATCCTATTATATAAAAGAAGAGCCAGGGATGCCTCTTCTTTTCTAATATTTTGGGAGTTCATGGATATCAATCCATGGCAACACAAATCCAATGGTTGATATTGATTTATGTTTCTTTCAATGGTCATGATTTTGTTGTGAAAACACAACAACAACTAATTTAAATAAATCAAATATATATTAAATAATCATCGATATAATTTAATTCCTTCAAATCAATCATCATAGGAGAAATAGGAAGGAGGCAAGCTTCTTTCAATAGGGGGTGGACGACCCTACATGAAGCAGGACTCATGGTGGTTGTTCACCCTCCCCATTAGGAAGGAGGATTCCTTTTGCTATTTCATGAGATTATCCATCCCATGACTTTCCCCATAATTTACATTCACACAAATAATTCAAAATTGTTTTGTGAATATTTCATTCATGCCATTAAAAAATGTCAATCATATTCACACCTAATTAAAATATAAATTACATTTTCAATTAATTGTCTAATGTGAATCTAATTCACATCAACATTTAAACTGTAAATGCTATCCACAAATAGTTCTCTTATATATTATAAATCACATTTATAAAATATATGATTAATGTGGATAGTGCTATCCACATTATCCATATCCTTGATAGTTAAATCACACTTTATTATCTTGGATCTATATTCTCATGTGCCCAAATAATATGAATCACATTCACATTATTCACATCTTTGGTATTTAAATCACATTTAATTATTTTAGATTATTCTCTTTATATGGCCAAATAATATGAATCAAATTCATACTATTCACGATAATTAAATCACATATAAGTATCATTTTTTTTCTCAATTCTTATACACATTATCAACAATGAAATTTTCCTCAAACACGTTCAAGAATAATTTGTTTCTCTGTGGATACTTGGAGATAAGGACAAGGAGATTGTACGTTCCACGTATAGTGACTTAGATATTGAGATCATATCTAAAATACAGATCTCGGGGACCTCCCATAGATGCTTGATTAAATCAAGGTTGTAGATCTAATCTTCTCATTGCATCTGAACCGCATTCAGATCAATGCCCAATGTTTGGACTAAGATTAGATTACTTCTCCATTGAGAGGAGTCACTAAAATCCAGACCTGTTTCATCGCCCCCTCGGAATGGAAGCGTCACGGTTATACAATCGTTTATGATCACATCACCCTAAGGTATTCCTTATACTTGTACATCATGCGTATTCGAAGACCTAGAATAAACCTAAAGTTTTAGATCTCATTTAGACTATCTCCTTCAATGTTTTATCATTAAGTTTCTCATTTGATCATTGGGAGTTAGTATCGATCATATACTTTCCAAATCATATATCAAACCCAGGTATTGATCGTATACTTTCCAAAAGCATATATCAAACCTACAAATTCAGTCAAGCTTCCAAAGTGAGACAACCATGCATCGAATTTGATTCCCAATATCTTTTGAGTGAGCTCTTGTCTCCTGGTTAAGTATTGAACCTATGTGATCCCTTTGAGAGATCGTATCACTCATATGCCCTTGTATGCACACCAGCTCGCTGGTGTATAGACCTTGAGTAGATAATCAACCTATCGGTCTACCAAATGCACATACTCAAACATTTAGTAACACATCTATCTCCGATCAAAGGATGTGTGCCTATATCATGAAAATATACGACATTGGTCTTGATTATCTCGATCTCGTTAAGTCAATACTTTGACGTAACTTTTGTAAAACCTTTGAATATCTATTCCTTTGCAGAGGACCTACATCAATAGGTTGGTTAGATATCGACCTTTAGAGAAAGATTTCCATCTCCTTCTCAAGTTGTACATCCTCTCTTAATAATCACTTGACGGTGCTTGATGAGTCCTCAATCTAGCTCTTTAGATCTCATCCAAGCACTGACCTCTACGATTCAACATTTCAATCAACAATTGTATGCTCATTAAGATGGCCATGGTAAATAACCCTAATTGTACCAAAGGATGCAAATTAATTATTCTTCATTTCATATCATGGAATGATGTTTGCAATAACATTTATTGCATAATGTCTTGTCGTGGGCCGCATGTCCAACCATCTCCCACTGGCCCAAAGAGGTATTAATGGGATAATCATTTAAACCCACACTCATATGTTGAGCATTAGCTATTTTGAAAATTAACTTGGTTAGTTGACCAGACACTCTATTCCAGAGAGACTACGCCATGTCCTTTCACGATACTTATGTATCTTCTAGTAATAGTGCTCGCATCCAATGCAAATATTGCATCTTATGAAACCAATATTCAATTTTGTTAAAGCAATTGTTGTCTCTTTGATAGTACAATTCAATAATCGTTATAATCAGTATGTAATTTCTATTATCCTTATCATATTACCCTTATTTGCGGAGATGTCTATTTCCTAAGATTAAGATCCAGTCATATGTCTTATAAGGCATCTGTAGTTAAGAGCTTTTAGATCACTATCTATAAAGTCTTAAGTTCTTAGAGATAAGACTTTGAGATCACTATCTTAAAAATCTTGTCATCTTTGAATGTGGTTTTATTACTGCAATCAAGTGTTTTATGTCCATAGTAGGATTGTAACAGTTTACTACTCCTACTGTATGGTAGATATCTAACTTTTGTACACATCTATTATACACCAGGCTTCTCATAATTGATGCACAAGGGAAAGAAGATTTAGCATTCACTTACTCAACTCTTTGAGGTGCTATCTCTTTAGATAGGTCAGTACCATATCTTAAAGGAAGGAAGCCTTCCTTGGGGTTTTCCCAAAAAATAGAACATGACCAAGGTGTACCACTAGTGTGACACACCCAATGCCATCTTCTATTTATTTCTGAACATCTTCAGAATTAAGATATATGAGGCATCCTTGAGAACATATCTCAAGGTATTGAACAAGCTGATTATAAAACACTCGTTATCATCCTTATATCATTCCAAATGATTAGGATTTTATCTACATTTTAGCACTATGAACACACTAGAACTCCCACTAAGCTTCACATTGTTCATCAAAATTCCATCTAAAATCATGACATTTATAATTTCATCAAATATGATATTCCAGCTACTATAATCTAATTTGAGTCCTTATATGGAGTCCCTTAGCTTGCACACCTTGCATTCCTCGTCCATGAAATCATGGGGCTACTTCATATGAATATCCTCGGTGAGGAATTCATAGAGGAATGCAATCTCGACTTCCATCTTGAAGATGTCATAGTCAAGTTGTGTAGCTATAGTTAGCAATATTCTGATGGGTTTAAGCATGATCACTAAAGAGAAAGTATCATTGCAAGCAACGTCTTCTCTTCATGTGTATCTTGTGGATACAAGCCGTGCTTTGAAGGTCTCTACCTTCTCATTAGGTTCCCTCTTTCTCTTGAAGATCCATTTACACCTAATGGGTCTTACCCTTATAGGTGGATCCTTGAGGGTCCACATACAACACTTGTATATGAAGTCTACTTTAGAGTTTATTGTTAACATCCATCTTTCCATGTCATGATCCTCAGAAGCTTCATCATAAAAAGTCAGATCATTATTAGACTTAACTGGGACATGGAATTCATACCCTTTAGGTGGTCTCACCACCCTCAAACTAATTTGAAGAGGTATGAGTGTTTCATCTTTAATTGTCCTTTTAGTTTCTGATTTTAGGAGCATCATTATCTTCTCAAGATTTAATAAGTTCGTTTACTTTATTTTCATCTTGATTCTAAAAAAAGTCATCCTCTTAGAATCATATTCTTAGAAATGAATTCTTTTAAGAACCTAAAGGTCATAAAGTAGGTACCCAACACCATCATTTATATTCCTAATGAAGTAGCACTTCTTTAGTGTTATATCATGGACAACGCAACCCTAAATCCTCGAGTGTCCAACACTAGGCTAGGTTCAAAACCATAGATTATGAGGGTTTTAGGATTTAGATTTTGATGGAATCTTATTAAAGATATAAACTACTGTCTCTATTACTTATATACCAGGAAGCTAAGAGGTAATTATGATAAGATTCATCATTGATCAAATCATGTCACACATGATCCAATCGTATCTCCCTACAACTCTATTGATTTTAGGTGTATTAGGAGGAACGATATAGGAATGATATTCCTTTACCCATAAGGTACTTCATGAATTTATCTAATAGGTACTTTCTACCTTGGTTAGATCAAATTCATTTCATCTTCCTTCAAACTTTGGTTCTAAACTAAAAAGTGAAATCTTTGAACATTTCAAAGGTTTCTAAGGTGAAGGGAAGAAATCTCACATCACAAAAATCATCAATTGTTATCACATATCATTAATGTGTATTATGATATAGATGATCCACATGAATACCTTGGCCTCTTACATCATTCCCAGAGAATGGTGTATTAGACAATTTACTTTTGAATACAATATTCACAAGTATTTAAGATTTAAAATTTCAGATAATGTAAAGTTTCATATCTTACTAGAATATTGATTTCATCAATAGACATATGTCCAAGGCTTGATGCCATAGTATTGTCAAATGATCTTAGTGCTCCTATTGATCTTTTAATATTTAAATTTTTGATATTTAGAAATATTAGTAAACCATTCATTAGTTTTCTAATTTAGTGGAGTCCTCTAGATGTTAATTACTATTTGAAATATATCCATCATAACTCTTATGATAGGTCTATTCCAAAATGCATGTTTATTTCCAACATTTAGAAATAAACAATCAATGTAGTCTAATATCTAGGTCATAGAGACATTCTCTAGGGCTAAGGACTCTCTCACTGAAAATATGTAGTCTATCTACCCAATGGAGATCATTGCAGTAATTGCATAAACATCCATGCAGATGAGTATTAAACCCTAAGATCAAATTTTCTAGTCTTTCAAAACTTATGCAACCAATTTCAAGTGTTATTAGAAGAATGGGATAAAATTATTAGACTTTGATCTTATCTAATAAGCAATTCAATTTCAATGATTTTATGTAGATGTATAATATCTTGATGCACTATCTAAGTCCTTCTTTAAGGATCCTAGATAGTCTATATAATCATACTATCTAGACATCATCTTGTTGCAATATTGACGTTCATCCAACTCTTTGGATGTCATATGTGTCGAAATTACAGAAGTACGGTCAACTCTTTGACTTTCCTTCTCACTTAGATCAGATCCATGCTTCCACAAAGCTTCTTTCATTTATAAGCACCCATTGATTTAGATAAAGGATCTCTTATGTTGAACTTAAAAGATTTCAATATAAGAGTATTTCAACATGTATACACGCTTCATTCAATTCATACAATATGAATATTATTATGCTTCATGGACGAGTAAATAATATATAGTAGATGATAATACTCATCATATCTACATCCATCTAAAGTCTTAAAGACTTTAGTTCAGGCAGATACTCAAATATTTTGAGTACATCATCTCTTATAGAGCCACCATTCTGCATAATGTAGTGAACCATGCCATTTATGATTAAATGTCGATAGCACAGATGTTTTCCAAAAGATCAATTTAGGTTTTATAAGGATTTTTGATAATTACGATCATCATCACCATGATACTTCCAAAGCACAATCGATGAAAGATTAATTATATAGAGACATACAAACCCAAGGTTGTTGTCCTATTGTCTATTTAATTAGCATTCATTATTATTATGAGGAATTGCAACCACATACATTATGAGTCCAACTGCAAGTACAAAATCTTGATCATGGATCCAATCCATGATATTTTATCGGTTATTATTGAGTATAGTTTTTAGTGGGTTTAATGTGTGTTATCTGAAATAAGAAATATTCGCATAAATACACAATTTCACTTTGATTAAGTATTTTTATGTCAAAGTTGTCATGACTTGTCAACTTTGAAAGTTTATTCCCTTATTAACTTTCAAAGTAAGAGACATACTTATCGTTATATCTCTAGCAAAACCTGAGATCTCCTTTTCTACCTTTGTTACATCCCAATAATATGAGAAACTGTAACACGAGTAAAAAGAAGCAGGAACTCATTTCGCCATGCAAGTTCAACTTGCATTTCCTAATTCGATCTTTAACATCCATGCCTACCATCTGTAAGGCAATGTTGACCCATCGTTAATTTAACCAACTGCCAATATAATATAAGGAATCGTTATTGGGGTCACTACACATACGACCTTATTCTTTCGAGAAGTAAATACCCCAATCGATGTGCCCTTATATGAAGGAGATGTCACTTTGCGTATAATCCGTAGCAACAGAACCCTTCGCCTTGACAGGATACCATGTATGTCACTTATGTGATCCTCCATATCATGTTCAAATTATAGTTAAGTATTATGAATCATATTCACATAATTAATTCTTACAAGGGAATTACAACTCTATTCATAATTAAGTATTTATTTTAATTAGATCTAACTAATTTAATCATATTAAATAAATTATCAATCCAATCAATCAACCAACAAATAATCTAGATTATTACTTGGAGGATGGTATAGCGTCAAAATATGTATTATTCAAATTTTAATGATTAGAAAAATACATCATGATCATTTCAAGCATTATCCTTTCATTACCCATTGTCAGGGCCAGTACACATAGGATGTAGGGCAGACCACTCATGGAGCAACCTGCTACCCCAACGATATCTGACAAGACACCATATCTGCCTCATGTCAGGATAATGTGATTTGATCATTTCTGTATTTCAGATGATATTCAGCCTTACAACCTAAGTTATATTGTATAATATATATCAAAACCATTTTGACTAATATTATAAGGAGATTTTCTAAACAAATCCCCAATCCAATTCAAGAGAAATGTTTTGCATGTAAATATTGTCCTACAACTATTGTAGGATAAACTAGGGATTTCATGATACATACATTCAATGGCCTATGATGATTAATCAATTATTTTCATAATTATTAGGTATCATAATTAATTAAGGTAAATTCATAATTTCCATTATTTTAATTGAATTATAAACACACTAAAGCAAAGAGATTTGATGAACTAATCATCTTTTGACCCATCTTTACTAAATATGGAATATATAGGGCAAACAGAGTCGGAATCACACTAAATAAATCCAAGTGGTTTGCTAGTTTGATTCTCTACTTAATCTATTTCATGTTTCATGATGGGAAAACAATAAGCAAGAATAGATTCTTACAAATCCATGAAAACATGCAAAACAATTTTCATGGTGAGAATTCTTCGAATTGTTTTCATGCAACTTTTGTATCAGTATTAGGCTATTGTTTTTTGGACATATTTACACATTATAATTACATTTTAATAACAAAAAAAAGCTCCCAAAGTGCACAAATAATAGGTTTTTGATTTAGAGAAAAACCAATTCAAAAACAATGATTTTCATGCATTTGAAACATGAACCTTGATCTCCTAAGGTTTCAGATCAGATCCAAGACCTCGACCAAAGATCTGATACCACTTTTAGGTTATGGAGAAGAACTTAAGAACATTATGGAAGCATAAAGATCACATCACATGCGATCGGAGGCGACTAGTCATACTAGTTGCTTGAGGCAACAAGATTTAAAAATTTTAAATGGGATGAAACCAAATGATCCAAGACACTTCTCAGATTATTTCATAAAAACCAAAAAATAGATATCGTAACATGTCTTGAAGCGTGGTTGCGATCGAAGTCTCTAATCGAAGAGACCGCCTATCTCAAATCTGACCCAATGGAGGAGACACTTATGAGCGCGTTCATGAAATGTGTGTTCCTCGCAATTCAAGTTGATTATCCAAGAGACAAATCTCCTGATACCGTCTCATGAGATCCGACATCTTCTTCATGAGTATGGTGCACCAAAGGAGACTGAGATCCATGAGCGGTCGAAGCAGCAGCACAATGGTGTGGTGACGATGGTAATCATCTCTAGGGTTTAGAGTGGATGGCCACTCTAACGAGAGAGAGAGAGAGAGAGAGATGGACATGGGTGAGAGAGAGAGAGAGGGGACATGGGTGTGTGTGAGAGAGAGAGAGAGCTTGCCATACTATGGTATAAAAGAAAAATCTAGAGTTGCCTCTTCTTTTATAATATTTTGGGAGTCCATGGATCTCAATCCATGGATAATAAAAATCCAATGGTTGAGATTGATTAGTGTTTCTTTCAATGGCCATGATTTTTTTGTAAAAACACAACAATAATTAATTTAAATAAATCAAATATATATTGAATAATCATCAATATAATTTAATTCATTCAAATAAATCATCATAGTAAATAAGGAGGCAAGCCTCTTTCCAATAGAGGTGGACGGCCCTACATGAAGTAGGACTCATGGTGGCCATACACCCTCCCCACTAGGAAGGAGGCTTCCTTCTTCTGTTTCATGAGATTATCCATACCATGATTTTCTCCATAATATACAAACAACATTTTTTGTAAATTTATTCACACAAATAATTCAAAGTTATTTCTTGAATATTTCATTCCTTCCATTGGAAAAATATGAAACATATTCACACCCAAAATTAAATGTAAATTACACTTTCAATTAATTGTCCAATGTGAATCTAATCTACATCAACATTTAAATTGAAAATGTTATTTACAAATAGTTGTCTATATTATAAATCACATTTATAATATATATGATAAATATGTATAGTGCTATCAAAATTATCCATATCCTTGATAATTAAATCATATTTGATTATCTTGGATTTTTATTCTCATACGCCCAAATAATATGAATCACATTCACAATATTCACATCTTTTATAATTAAATCTCATATAATTATCTTAGATAACTCTCTTTATATGGACAAATAATATGAATCAAATTCATATTATTCATGGTAAATAAATCACATTTAACTATCAAATTTTCTCAATGCTCAGACACATTATCAACAATGAAATTATCCTTGAACTCTTTCAAGAGTAATGCCCTATCTCTGTGGATACCTGGAGATAAGGACTGGGTGATTGTATGTTCCACGTATAATGACTTGTATATTATGATCATATCTCAAATCCAGATCTTGGAAATCTCCCATAGATGCTTGATTAAATCAAGGTTGTAGAGCTAATCTTCTCATTGCAACTTAATCGAATTCATATCAATGCCCAACATTTGGACTAAGATGAGATTACTTCCCTACTGAGAGGAGACACTATAATACAAACATGTTTCATCACTCCCTTGGAATGGAAGCGTCATGGTTATACAATCATTTTTCATCACATCTCCCTCAGGTATTCCTAGCACATATGCAACCTACATACTGAAGAACCAAGAATAAACCTGAAGTTTTAGATCTTTATTAGATTGTATCCTTCAGGTTTTTATCATTAAGTTTTTCATTTGATCATTGGGAATTGGTAACGATCATTGATGAACCACTCACAAGTAATGATAGATTATTTGATCATTGGGAGTAGATCTCATTTGATTATTTGATCATTTTCTCCTTCATGTTTTATCATTAAGTTTCTCGTTGAAGAAGTGATGATAGATTGTCGCTGAGGCGACCGCTAACAAGATCACATGGTCCATCAACAGGTACCCACAATTTATAAATAAGCAATGAATAGCCAAACATGTAAGGCACAATTTATTATACTCTACAAACAAAGATGTATAGCATGTAAGCGTTTAGAGGCCGAACCACAGGGGGCAAACTAGGTAGCCTAATGATTATTGCTAATCAATGTTAACTATGTACATAATTGTCTTTAAGTCTTTTTATGTGTGTTTTTGGTTTTATAATTTTATTTGATAATATATATATATATATTTAATTTTCATTTTTTTGAATTTTAATTTCTTTTAAATTTTAATATTAGATAATAGGAATATATATCTATATAGACATATATATTTATAATGTAAAATATAAAAATAAGTATATACTATATATACATAAAAAATATAAAAATTAGAGAAATATCCTAATATTTAGCCCATTATATATTTCTAAAGACTTTAAAAATATTTAAAGAGTCTTTATATTTTGTAATAGTAATATAGAATATATTTAGGTATAAATATAGGTGCATAGTTCAATATAATGTAAAATTATTATAAATATAACAAAAAATGACCAATAATTACAGATTTTTTAATTTTTGGGGTTCTCATACTTTTTATTATTTTTTTTATTTTTCAAGCATTTTTTCTATTTAGGTATTTTTAAAGTAAAAATTATACCAAAATAGGGATTAAATAAATAGGCCAAGTTGATTTGAAAATTAAAAATATCAAAAAGTGTAAAAAAATTCTTCAATTCAACTTTTAAGATATAGATAATAATATAAAGAAAATTCGTAAAAAATAATACTTTTGGTATTTTTGGTGATTTCTCCCTTTTTTACTGGATTTTGGAGCTTTTTTCATTTTTATTTTTTTTTCTTTTTTTTATTTTTAAGGTAATTTTTAATTCAAGCAGGCTCAATGTGCTCATTTTGGTTCTTAATAAATAGTTAAAATGCCTAAAATGCAAAAAAATAAAATTATAGTGTGAATGTGTATGCTATCAGGGACTCCTACTTTGCATAGTTTTTGGAGTAAGGATGATATTTTTAATAAATAGAAAACAATCACAAAAATTATTTGACTTGTCGGTGCATATTGCAATTAAAATTAAGTACGAGGTTGTTTCTACAAAATACCCAAAATATATACACTAATATTAGAATTGAATAGACTAATATGAAATTACAAAAACTGATAGGACATATGTGCAAATTTCCCAAATCACATGGGACGACACATGAGCTTAGCTGAATAGGACTCAAACACAATATCAATAAATTTCAGAGGTCTCATTGCAATTATTATTACATTTATTTATATTACAATTTATGTTTACATAACTAATACAAAATAAATAAAAAATGCGGTGGAAGGTGTGCAAATTCCCCCCAGTGATGCGGCTCTAGATTCCTAACTTACCATGCGTCAGCTTCCCCTCGCACGATGTTGCTTCGTTCGCTGTAGCTGGGATTATATTTCTGGCGGATATCTGACGGTTGAGTCCATCTCCATCGGACGGTAGCTGCTTCATAAGGCACCTTGTTCTTGATCGGACGACTGTGAGGTAGCCTTGAAGAACAAACAAGAAGGCCTGCCCTTTGAGATTCGATTCGATGATGTGCTTGACACCGACAATCTCCAGGGCTATTGATAGGCTAAACACCTTCGTCTCACCGTTCCACACCTCCACATATGCATTTGATTCTCCATAGCTCAATAGTCTCGAGAAAGCAGGAACACCTGAATGTCCTCCTGGGATCGATTTGGCTACAGATGAGCCTCATTTTGGACGAGGACTTGTGAGGTTAGACAAAGGAGACTTGGGCGATGGGCCCCGAGCATTTATTGATGGGATTCAATAGGGGGATTAAGCAGGAGGAGGAGCCGCGACGATCAACGGATGAGAAATTCTGATCATCTTATTCACAGTGAATCAGAGGTAATCAAGTGCAAGCGATGGAAGAACATGCGATAGGGAAGAGAATTTTGGAGAAAGGGAATCAGAATGAGTCGTATTCACGGTGGAACATGGCAAGAGCAACGAGCTCCAGTGATTGAATTAATTGGAAAATATGATAAAATTAACACCTAGATGATAAACTAAATGCTGGAATAAATTTTAGGTCATAAAATAAAAAATATTTAATATTTTATGTAGTATTTAATTATGATTTTTATTTATTTTTATAAGTTAATTTATTAAAGGTTACTTTTTACAGTTTTATTTATAGATATAATAACCTATATTATGTATATTTTATTTTAATTTTGTAATTTTGATTTTACTTTTTAATTTTCAAAATATATATATTAAAACTTAATTGAATATCAATAAATATATTTTTATTTTATTTTTTGATATAATTTGTACACTTAAATAAATATATGTTCTTATTATATAGGTATAAGTATTGTACATTAATCTATGTATTTTTTCTTATTATTTTATTTTAGTGTTTTCTTTATGGTTTTATTTTAATCCAAATATGTTATATTATAAATAATATTGACAAAATTTTGAAAATATAAAATCATAAAAATTATAATGAGTAAATAAAAATGAATATTTTATTTAGGTAAACTATACAATAGGGGTTCAAAACAAATCTTTTTCATCTTAACTCCAAATTAAATGAAATCACCTCCATTAAATAGCTTCTTAAAAGCTATATACAATTATAGGTGATATTGGTGTAATTTGAGTTCATATGGAGAAAATTTGGGTCTAGGAAATTTGGGTTTTGTCTTTTTATTCTGTGTATAAAATGTACACTGTATATTATTTTCGTGTAAACTCAATTTTGTATTTATCTATTAATTTAATATACAAAGTTTTTTTTAGGTATAAATAATTAGGAATAAAATGAGTCACAAAAATGCAATATTAGAGGGTAAAAATTAAATTTTTATTGTATATATGACCATTATCTCCCCCTACTTTATTCCCTAACGACCTAATAATGAAGATGCATAGGTCTCAGGGTTTTGGGTCATAAAATACCTTCAACATTTTATTTCTTCTTCTTTTCTTTATTCCTTTATTTTAGCTTTAAATAATGAATTTTATACAACATTTTTAAAATAAATAATGAATGTTAATTTATACAAATTAATGGTATTTAAATGCATTTTGCTACGGTTTAAAAAGCTAAAATGAGAAGATAAAGGTGATGAAATGGATATTCATCACCCGCTATACTTGCCTTTGCTAATCCCTAGCAAACACTTATTCCTATAAGTGTAGAAAAGAAAACATAAATAAAGAAAATAAAACTAAAGGGATTTTTACCCGGCAGACCCTATAAACTTTGCCAATCACCTCCACGACCTTTGAAACAACCTAATTACCCCCTCGACCACGTAAACTTGCCAACTCTTACCCCATGAACCCTATGAGTAATATGTTTTAAGTCCTTGGGGGTTCTTAGGGTAATTTACAAGGTCAATGGGGTAATTACATTGTGCAAACGCTCGTAGAGGCATTTTAAAGCATTTATAGGGTCTACTGGGAAAAAATCCCAAAATAAATAACTTGGAATAATTATCGACTTTTAAACTTGTCGTAATAAAGTCAAAGTTTGGAGCTCAGGGATGTCCTTTGGATTAATGGTGTGTTTAGGACCACATAGAAGTCAGGAAGTGTTACATAACAGCTCTAAGTTTCCATACTCCTATCATTCATTCCAATTCATAGCCATGTCAAAACCATCCTCTAAGTTGCATACTCTTGCTACCTTGTAGTGATAGAACCATGTGTGTGAAATTGTTCAGATCTCCCCAGACAAAACAGTTGAACCATCAAGGCATATGCTCTTCTAGTAGCTCGTCGTCGTGGAGGCAGATATTCCCTTCTAAAGTCATATGCTCCCAATCTTTATAACCAAATGGGGAAGAAGTTAGAAGAATTGGAAAATAAGTGGGAATGGAGAAATGTAGTCTTCATTCCCTTGTGAACTCGGTCAGTGTAATCGATTCTTCACTAAGAAGCATGCTTTTTTTGAAGCTCAAATTTCGTGGAATTTTTGGTATAGGCTTCTTTGGACATGTTCTTTGACTTTGTACAACTTCTGCATTCTTTCTTGCTCCCTAATGGATATAGCATCTTTTGTTCCACCCTCTTTTTCCAGGTCCTGGAAAAAGTTGCGACGGTAGACCATTCCTCATCCGAAGCAATGTCTCAATCCATCTCCAGTCTTTAGATATCATTGTTACCAAAAGAAGTGGGTTAGAGTACCAATGTCGATAATCCCCAAGAATGGTTTCTGAGTCACCCTTGACGAAGTGACCTTGCATCATCCCGACTTAGACACCAAGATTTTTCAAAAGTCCATATGGGTTGAGCTAAATGCTAGGTATGAGGTTTCCAATCAAGTCACTATCTCAAGAGTCTTATGAATGATATGAAGGATTGTATTTAGGCACATTGAATAGACTCATGAACATACTCTTATCGAACTTAAAGAATGACGTCAAGGTGACCCTAAATATCTCCACTTCTAGTCCTCAATGGGTTCCTCTGAAATTAAGTGTAATAAGGTTTATTCCAAGCTCCAATCATCATATTTTATTTGGACTTGTTCAAATGTCTATGTTATTTTGAAAAAATGTGAAAGATATGTATAAGGAAAGAAGATTTTTTGTGATGCATTTTTCTAGTTTTGAACTTTTTATGGATTTTTAAAAAAGTTTTAAAAATTTTTATGCAATTTAAAAAAAAATTTAAACATTTTAGGATTTTTAATTTTGCAATTTTTTAGGGTTTTAAAAAAACAAAAGTTTTGGAACAAAAAGGGAGTATGTGTAGATATTTACACGGGTGTGCATATTTTTATTTACATGGGTTGGGTTATAGGAATTGATAGGATTGTATATACAAGGTTTTTAAAGACTCTTTATTTGTTTAAATTATGTACATAGTTCTCAAAATAATTTGAAAAAATTTTTGTAAACATTTTGAAACTTTATTTTGTAAACTAATTTGTCAAGTATTTTTTACAAATATTTTACAAAATTTTGAAATCATTTTGCAAAGATTTTTCAAACAGCATATATAGATTTTTCAAAATAATTTTGCAAACATTTTCCAAACATTTGCAAATAAATTTTCAAAACATTTTATTTCACACAAAGAAAAGAAATTTTTACAAACAAAACAATTTTACAAAGGTTGAAATATTTTACAAAATATTGTCCAAACAGTTTTCAAAATGTTTTTTAAAGAATTTTCCAAACTTTTTTTCAATCATTTTCAAAACATTTACCTGATTTATTAATTGGTATATACAAATAATTTTTAATGAATTTTATACAAGTATGTTCTTTAAAATTAATTAATTGTATTTTAGCCATACTTATTGAAAATATGAAAGTGCGAGTTATGGCTAAAGTATATACGACCCCCCTATACTTAGCTTGAGATATGTCCTCATAGATTGAAGAGAAAAGAGAAGACATAACGCGTATTGAGTATAGAAAAGCCTATACTACAACGACTAAAGAATAATTAATGAAATAATAAGAAGAATGAGAAGTCGACCATCCCCCTATATTAGTATTAAATAACCTTAAGTATAATAAACTATACACAAGACATGGAGGGTCAAGGGATGGAATAAACAAATCACAGCTCGATCTGTCTCCTCCTATACTTAGGGTAACATATCCATAAGTCTATACGGAATATTGCTACAAGAGAGAAGATGGGTGGGGTTTAAAATAATGGACATATGAAGTCACTCATCCCCTATACTTAGGATGAAACATATCCTAAGTGTGGAAGTGATGAATGAGGAAAACAAAGAAGAGAATAGAAAATACTACTCAAAAGAAGAATACTAAAGGAAAAGTCTTTTAGGGACATTATCTGAATCTTCTGTTGCTGTGTTGGTTGTGTGGGGTTTGTCAATGATTATTTGAACTACATTGACAATTATCAGGAAAGTGTCATGCTCAAGGTACAGCTTCAATAACTGACCATTGACGACAAATGGTTGTGCGTCCGCTGACAAGTCTGATATCATGATGCTTCCGTTGTCACACACTTCTTTCACTCTGAATGGCCCTGTCCATTTATTTTTTAATTTGCACAGGAATATCTTCAACTTTGCGTCAAATAGTTATACTTTCTGTCTAGTCTTGAAGGTCTTTCATAAGATATGTCGTACATCCCAATGTTTAACCTTCTCCTTGTACATCAAGTTGTTATCATAAGCATAGTCTTGGAATTCTAGGAGCTTGTTCAAATCCTCTCTTCTTTGTTGTCCACCTTTACATGAGTCCAAGTTGCAGATTTTGATTGCCCATAATGATTTATGGAACTATTCCATGGGCAGATGGCATAGCTTTCCATACACGAGATGATAGGGAGACATGTCCAAGGGAAACTTGTAAGCAATTCGGTATGCCCAAAGAATGGAGTCCAAGAGTTGGGACCAAATTTTTTTGTCCGGCTTCACAAGCTTTTGCAAGATCGTCTTGATTTCTCTATTTGATAATTCTATCATGCCATTGGTCTGGGGATGATAAGGAGATGTGAATCGGTTCTCAATGTTGTACTCCTTCGTCAATTATCTCACCTCTCTGTTAATGAATTGACTACCGCAATCTGATATCATAATCTTAAGAATCCCTAACCACGAGATGATGTTCTCTCTTAGAGATCAGCACATAGTGCGGCTGTCAGCAGATCAGGTAGGAATAGCTTCAACCCAGCGACTCACGTAGTCAACGACGAGAAGGATGTGCTCAATTCTTGAGTGTTGGGAAAGGGTCCCATAAAATCAATACCCATACATCGAACACATTTGAAATCTGAATAAATTTCAAGGGTATTGCGTCCTTTGCTATAAGGGTGCCTCCCAATCTTTGATAGTCAGTTTAGTGCTTCACATATGTTTTGGCAACCTTATATAGTGTTGGCCACCAGAGGCCACAGTGAAGTACTTTTGCTATCATTCTATCTTCGGAGTGGTTTCCACCAGATTCGAGTGAGTGATAATGCTCGAGCACACTTTGATGCTCCTCTTGAGGATTACACACGTGTCAAATGCAGTTTGCTCCTTCCTTAAATAATAACAGATCTTCCCATTAGAAGAAATGGATTTGGGACAAGAATTTGTCCTTCTTTATATTTGAACGATCTTGTGGTACTACACTCAAAAAGAGGTAGTTTACAATATTAGCGTACCAAGGGAGTGAATCCACAGACATAATCGAGTCATCAAGAAAGGTGTCTGTGATGGGTGCACTTCTCAGTGAAGGCTCTTGTTGTTCCATTATGGAGAGGTGGTCTACTACCACATTCTGAACTCCAAGCTAGTCTTTGATTTCTAAATTGAACTTATGGAGGAGAAGGATCTACCTGATTAGTCTGGGCTTGGCTTCCTTCGTATGCTATAAGTACCTGATAGCAGAGAAGTCAGTATAGATGGTGACTTTAGATCCAAGCAGATAGGATCTGAACTTCTATAAGGTGAAAACCACGACCAGCAACTCTTTATCTGTAACAGTGTAGTTACGCTGAGCTTCGTCTAATGTCTTGTTGGTGTAGTGAATGGCGTAGGGCACTTTGTCCTTTCTTTATCCTAACACAACCTCAACTGCAAAATCTGACACATCCATCATGTTCTCAAAGGGTAGCATCCAATCTGGCAGCTATAGGACTACAGCTTAAATGATTAGCTCCTTAATTAATTGAATGAACAGAGAATATGTTAATCAACATGAAACTCATTCTACTTGCACAACAATTCGACGAGAGTTCGGGCGATGTGGATGAAATCTCTGATGAATCTCCTATAGAAACCGACATGCCCAAGGAATGACCTCACATTTCTGACATTTTGAGGTGGTTGTAGATTGTCTATTACATCCACCTTTGCTGGGTCAACTTCCATGCCACGCTTGGAAATGACATGGCCCAGTACAAACATTTTAGTGACCATGAAGTTGATCTTTTCCTAAATAATAAAAGATTGACTTCTTGGCATTTCTGACGTACTCTATCTAGATGTTGAAAATAAGAATCAAAGCGTTCACCATAGACAGAGAAATCATCCATGAACACCATAAGAAATCTACCAACCATATCGGCAAAACCATAAGCATGCATCTCTGGAATGTGGCAGGGCATTCTCCTATAGCATAGGTTTCGAACGGGCAAGTGAAGGTAGCCTTATCTTGGTCTTCAGGGGTGATTGCCACTTGGTTGTACCAAGAGTACCAATCCAAAAAGTAGAAGAACTCCTTGTCGTCCAATCTTTCTAGAATTTGATCAATAAATGGCAAGGGAAAGTGGTCCTTCTTTGTTGCAGCATTAAGGCAGCAGTAATCCAAACATACACACCAAGATGTCAATACACAAGTAGAAATTTCCTCTCCTCTTTCATTTGTAACCATGGTAAGCCTTGACTTCTTTGGAACTACTTACAAGGGGCTAACCCATTTTGAATCGGAGATGGGGTAAATGAAGCCCGTGTCGCACATTTCATGATTTCTTTCATGATTATGCCCCACAAATTTGGGTTTAGCCTTCTTTGAAGCTCTTGGGACGGCTTGGCATCTTCTTCCAAGTACATATGGTGTGAACACAGAGCAGGATTTATCTTGCAGAGGTTTAATACTTGCCAACCAAGTGCCTTGCGGTTTTTCTCTAGAACCTCGAGAAGTCAAGATTCTTGATCCTATATCAACTTACCGATGATGGTGATTGGATACATATTCTCTGCACCTACAAGGAAGGCATACTTGATGCTTGTCGGAAGTGTCTATAATTTATGTTCTAATCTGGCATGCTTCTCGGTCACTTCAGAAACTGTGTTGGTATGTGGATGATCTGCCATGATTTGGAGGTGTTGTTCACCTCACTGACTTGTTGTTCAACATATAATCTACTGAACAAATCTACAATGAATACATCATGTTTGGATTGGAATGAATCTTCTGAATTAAATAGATGCATCAACAAATTGGAATCTGTCTCCCAAGTGATATCTGAGCTTGTGTCGACTGTGCTTTACAGGTCCTCCTCGGGAGAGAGGATTTCCAAGGTCCATGTATCATTCAAAGAATTATGTATCTCTGATTTCTGTAATAAAGTCACAGTTTACTTCAGACGGCGCTACATGGCTTACATCAGATATGACTTTTAACTCACTGACCATATCTATATTACCTCTGGTACTGCTTGAGCAGAACGTGATCTTCCCGACCCATAGTCAACCACAGCCTCTACAGTGTTGATGAATCTGTGAATCAACACTCTAAAGTGATTAATTAAGCTCAGTTCCCCAAAATGAATTTGCATTTTATCCATTATTATGCATATTTAGCATTCATGCATATGTAAAGAATAATTGCATTTTATCATGAATAATTGCATAAAATAAGAAGCCAAAAATCTCAGCCTGATTGACCTATAAAATAAGCTAACTTCCCTTATTTTTAATTAATTCATGCTAATTCCAAATCACTTAAAACCGCTCCACTGTGTACATATGACTAATAGGAATAAAGGAAAATATAAAAAAACACTAATATAAATAAATGGTCTAGAAACTCAAACCTTATATTCAGATCCGCCGTACAAATACGTTTATATCTTCCTCATACAGTGTCTAATTTCATCCTACTCACTTTCAAACTAATTTACATTCAGATACCTTCAAAACAAGATGATGTTCAAGTGAATCGGAGCTCATATGTGAAAGTTGGGTTTTGGGCCTCTTTTGCACATTATGTATTTTACCGATTTCGATCTATTATTTTATGAACATATTTAACTCCTTTTATTTTATTTCTTTTTAATTTATTTTCTTTGACAAAAGTTTTATTAAAATGCTGAAAAATACAAATCCAAAATAAAACCATAATTAAAAAAACTAACAAGTCTTCATTGATAGTCTGTACAAAAGTCCTCTTTATCGTACTTTATTTTACTTCTAAGTTTTATTAAGAAATAAAAATCCAAAAAAAATAAATCAATGTGTAAATACTTGTCTTGTATTTTATTGTATTTTTTCTGATTTTTATCTTAATTTAAAAATCACAAAAAATACAAAACCTAAAAATGCCTCTTTCCCATGTACATAGAGAACCAACAAAAATATCACTATATGCAATTGACCGAGGTTTTGGTTCCTTCATGAAAATTGTAGATCTCGTCGAGACGAGCAACTTTCATGAAGAAAATCTTTCAATTTGAAGTTGTTTGCTATTTTTTCTTATTTATCTTTGTTTTTATTTTTTCGATTTTTCTGTGAGTGATGTGTGGGGGCTCCTGGAGCCACCACGTGTCACCCAACTTTAAACTTTTAAATATTCATTTAATATAAAAATAAAATAAAAAATAAAGCTATGTACGTGTTGGGCACGTGCCTCCACCGCACATGCCCAACATGTGTCGTCATTCTCTTCCCCTCTTTCCATACACGGCAACTCTGCCTCCGCGGAGTTGACCATTGCTGCCCCGCCCCACCAATCTCACAATCCCCATGCCGACCACCTTCATCCCTTGGCTCGAATCCTCCCTAATTTTCTTCCATCTTTGGCCTCCACCAACTCATGAAACTCCAATCAATCTCTCACCGCCCTTTCTAATCCTTCCAATCTCGGCCACCACCATATCCCAGTCCTAGTAAATCCCCTCTTCGTTGAATCTCCTCCGACCTCATCGCATCATCATCATCAATCAGGTTGATGTCCTATTGATCTCTCTCTCCTATTAAAGTTGCGCAGCCTTCTGATGCTCTTCATCTGCCAATTTCCAACATTGAGAGGAGCTCTGACGGGTCCGGAATTGTGCTTGTTAAATAATCGTGAATAATCATGCGTTAAAAATAAATTTGTTGTTTCGTTGTAGGCGGCAATCAGAGTCGGTCAAGAAAATAACCACAATAGTTTATTCAATTTTTAATCATGTGATTTTATGTTTATTTTACTTGGGCAAGTCCCAAGGTTGAACACAAGGAGGAAAAGGAACAACCTAGAATTATGTCTATCGAAATTCGTGCACGGTTTTCGAGGCGGTCTTTTTTGTAATTTTTTAATGCAACTAAAGATGCAAAATGCAATTTTGGCCTATTTTAGAGACTAAAAGGTAAAAGTCGATCAAACAATGTCTGAAAATACAAAACTTAGCCACGATGTAAAATATGATGAAATGAATGCAATGTAACTTTTTTGGAATTTTTGAATGCAAGATTATTTTTTTTATGAATTCTCAAATGCAAACAAAATAAATTTAAGTATTTAATTATAATAAATAGTAAACCTACTTATTTTCAAGGGATAAAATTATCTAAAATCTATCATTGGGTAATAGATCTCAGAAAAATCCTAAACCTCAAAAATGTGAGATTTAATACCTATTGAAAACTAAACACTGATATATGCAAAACGATTTTATAGGTCAAACTATGCATGAAAATGCAATTCTTTTTGGGCACAATGTCAACCACAATTAATTCTACAATATATGATTTTTCGGGAATTTTTAGAGCAGCGATTAATCAATAACAAATTTGAGAGCATAAAATGGGAAAAATATGCAATTTTCCACAAAACAATTATTAATTAATTAACCAATGATAAAAAAAGTCCACAATATGTCAAAATGTAGAGAATTGGATGAGGAACAAGATAATATTTTTTAAATAATAAAATAATGCAATAAAGCGGTCCAAAAATGAGGTGGAATACATGGGTATTTCTGCAAAGTAAATAATTAAAATAAATATGAAATGCAAAAGGGGTTCTATGTTTAATTACCGATAACCACGGGGCGAATCTTAATTTCGCTAAAGGAGCACGTGCGGGGCACGTGCCCTCTGGAGCTGGACTTGAACGTAATTAGGCAGCAGTTGAGGGTGGATCAACAATTTGCCCTAGCAGTCACGTGCATAGCACGTGACCCCAGGGTGGAGGATTGGACCACAAATTAGTCAACATCAAGGGGTCTCGGTGCAAAGTTCACCCCCACCGTCACGTGTATCGCACGCGGGGAGGGGGCATCAGGTCTGTCCGGTGTCTTGTTGGATGATGGTGGTCTCTGTCAGTCGAAGCTTCGAAGGAGGGGCGGATGTGATGATGAATGCCTGCTTGGAGTCGACGACGATGGTTGAAGATGTCGCCAGAGGAAGCGTGAGCGTAGTCGATGAAGACGAAGGTGCGATGGCAACAGAGCGTTGTCGGTGCTGAGATTGACAGTGAAGCCTGAAGCAGCGCGGCTCCGTCGTCCGTTGTTGAAGACAGCGGTTGTCAGAGGTGGAAGTTGATGACACGTTGTAGGAGCGTAGGAGGCGATGTCGAGGCGATGGCAGAAGCGGTTGAAGATGACGCATTATCGGTGATCATTATCTCGACGCCAAGGCGGAGCTGAGCAGCGGGCGGATGACCCTCGGGCTGCAGGCTAAGCGCGGCGAAGTGCTTCGGATCTCGCCGCTTGAAGGGGGGGACAGTCTGTTACCCCGGCAACCTCGAATAGCAGATCGGTGGATGATCCTCGAAGATGGGCGGCGGTGATTCATTTATAGGGGGTGGTGCCGACCGAATATGGGAGCTAATAGGGAGATGATCGGGAATGCAGGGTTCGATTTATTCGAGGAGATTGGATTTTGGGATTGAAGGGGCGGCGGAGAAGATCTTCGGGCGGTGATTTGATTCGATAGGATGGAGTTGATTGTCAGAGAAGATGGAGGGATCGGCCGAGATTCGCGGAGGTGACGAAAAAATCGCGGGCGGCACCCGGCCGTTGAATTGGGAAAGTAGGCACATGGGAATGAAGGCCAGCGGCCGTCCGATCGACCGAGATCGGACGGCTGCTATTGAGACACGTGGTAGCAGGTGAGATGGGTCCAAGCAGTGCATGAGCACGGCATGTGCGTGGGTGGCACGTGCCTCGCATATTTAATGGGAAGTTCAAACATCGATCTTTTTTCCATTGCTTCCCGTAAAGCAGGATCCAAATTTTTCATATCTTCTTCAGTCTCTATTTTTATGTATTTTTCAAGATTTTCGATTTTTTGGGTGTTTTTGAATATTCCAAGTTTTTGGTATTTTCTATGTGGTGTGGTGATGTGGTGTGTTCCTCAGATGAGCAGGGGCTTTGATGTTCAGAGTAAATGTCAAAGGCATAGTCATTCCTAGGGGAGTAATATGCAGAGGTATTGATGTCCAAATCGTCCCTAGGTTTCTGAATATCCTCAAAATTTTCAGCATGAGATCCAATCATTTCCTCATTCATTTTTATGTTCGAGCTCCCAGAGAGTAAAATTAATCGGTCGGCAAATTTTTGAAATCTCTCCACCATTGATCCGAATCTATTATTTATCCTTGAAATATTATCCTCACAATTCTGTTCATGATCAATCATGGGAGCAATCAGGGTGTGTTTTTGAGATTCAATAATTTCCTCTTCCATTTTCCTGTATGTGCTAGGTGAAGAGTCTCTTGAAATGTCCAATATATGATCATTATTTTCTGAAAATTTCTCCTCAAAAATTATGAAAGGAGGCTGCTCATATAGTCCATGCATGTGGAGTTGGTCTGTGTAGAGTTCAATCCTTAGATCATGGTTGGTCGGACTTTGATATTGTTGAGTCAACATACCAGGGTTATATGTTTCTCTGTTGTCAATACAGTCCTCTGTATGAGTAGCTTGATCAAATGAGTGATATTCGAGTTGGTCAATAGGGATTTGATCGTTGTGGTCAATCCATTGCTGATGATCATTAAGTACAGGTCTTTCCATTTGGGTTTGGTTTCTCGGCCAATCATAAGATTCAAAGGTATTTTGGTCATGAAATGTTTCATGAGAATAAGATGGTTCAGTCCAAAATGGTAGGCGGTCATGTGCGGTCGGATAATTCGAGTAGGAATTCAGTGACGGGGCCGAATTCATCCGCGGGTGAAAGTTTCCTGCAAATGTTGGACGATTATTGAAAGAAGAGGATTTAGTTGATTTAGGCCTAATCGAGATAAATTCATTTTAATAGTATAGCTCTGATGGATTTTTAGATAAATGTTTGGCCATTTTTGAAAGAGGTGAAAGGAATGATGGTTTGGGTTTGCAATGATTTTCATGATCTGGATGCGGAGAGTTTTTGGACAAAAGTTCCATGATGAGGTTTAAATCAAGATAGGAGAGAGATGATTGCACAGGATAGTCAAAAGAAATTTTATCAAATGTGTGGCTTTTGATCTTCGATATCGGTTCACGCACACCAATGCAAACACAAATCAAACCCCGGTTTCACCAACTCACATAATGAAGCTGTAAGAGTTCGGCTATTATCTTTTCAATTTTGATTGGTGATAAGACAATCTTGGAAAATTTTAGTGAGCTGTTCGGTGCCGGAAACTTTCATAATGACTGGCCCGAATTCTTACGACTAGTTGCACCTACTTTCAGCCAGTATGGGTGTCACCGTAGAACGGCAACCCATTTTACTTGAGGATGGAGCTTTACGTAGTGTCCTCTAAACCACCCACTCTGCTAAGGAAATCCGGACTGTTTACTGGCTACCTGTTAGATCCTCACTAAGAAGTAGCTAATCGTTTTTTTATAGAATCAGTACTCAATATGAAAATCCGGATTTGGGATCTAGCCTTAAGTGCCGTCTCTCGCTCACTCAAAAAAATAAAAGCATCCAAGGTCGGGGTCGCTCTCCCGCAGAAATTCATTATTTTATAGGTTATTAAGATCAGCTATATTTAGCAATCCCAATTTTATTTAGGTGATCACTGAAGATGTAAATGAGCATAAAAACACATCTACCATTCAGTTCCAATTTCCTTTAGAATTATGTGACAAATCAAGAAGGAGAAATTCGGAAAATCCGATGCACGTGAAAAACTATGATGTATGCCCAGTTAGAAGACTTACAGTGAAACCCCGCAATATACATGTGGGATGCAATACAGAAATTGAAATTTAATCTATATGAATGCAAGCCGATGAGAAATCGCACCTAGCAGAAAGTTCTATGAGCGGGAAAGAATTAAGTTGGATTTGGCTAAATTGAACGATCTATTGTGTGTCTCAATTAATGTGAAGTGTAGCCTAATTCCTACGAGCACAATCAAAAATTAAAATGCTCTCAGAGCCGTATGTGCAGGTCTATCCTAATCGCCACTCAAGTTGGGCCCCACCCTGACCGGAGAGTGAAACATGCCATGACATATCACAGAAAAAGTTCAAGGTTTTTTTTACACATGCGAGAGTCCAAACGGAGATCGCTATAAATGAGAATTAATTATAGAAATTAAAAATTTGTAGAAATTAAAATCCTAGACTCTACGCTCTCTCACGACTCGACCCGATCTTAATTTATTTGCGGCTTTTTCGGAAGTCGGTGAAGATGCTTCGGTTCATGAAAAACTGCTCCACATATACCGAGTACCTCGTAAGAAAAATAAGAGAGATGGTGTAAGAGAATGACTCAAAAATATATCAAAAATAAAATAAGAAAAATAAATGTTGAAAATAAATGCAAGAAAAAATGGAATTTACAATGAAAAATTCGGGGGTCATACTACCCGAATGTGGAAAATCGAACGAGAATTTTCAAAACACAAAACTAAGTCATTTGCCTACTCGGCAACGGCACCATCTGACGGGTCTAGAATTGCGCATGTTAAATAATCGTGAATTATCGTGCGTTAAAAATAAATTTTTCATTTTGTTGTAGGCGGCAATCGGAGTCGGTCACGAAAATAACCACAATTGTTTATTAAATTTTTAATTGCATATTTTTATGTTTATTTTACTTGGACAAGTCCTAAGGTCGAACACAAAGGAACAACCTAGAATTATGTATATCAAATTCATGTGCGGTTTTCGAGGCGGTCATTTTTTTTGTAATTTTTTAATGCAATTAAAGATGTAAAATGCAATTTTGGCCTATTTTAGGGGCTAAAAAGTAAAAGTCAACCAAATAATATCCGAAAAACATGAAACTTTGCCACGATGCTAAATATGACGAAATGAATGCACTGTAAATTTTTTCGAATTTTTAAATGCAAAATTAATTTTTAATGAATTTTCAATTGCAAACAAAATGAATTTAAGTATTTAATTATAATAAATAGTAAACCTAATTATTTTAAGGGATAAAATTATCTAAGATCTATCACTGGGTAATAGATCTTAGAAAAATCCTAAACCTTGAAAATGTGAGATTTAATACCTATTAAAGACTAAACACTGAAATATACAAAATGATTTTTATAGTCAAACTACGCATGTAAATGCAATTCTTTTTTGAACAATGTCGAGCATAATTAATTCTACAAAATGTGATTTTTCGTGAATTTTTAGAGTAACGGTTAATTAATAACAAAATTTGAAAGCACAAAAATGGCAAAATATGTAATTTTCCACAAAACAATTAATAATTAATTAACCAATGATCAAAAAAATATCCACAATATGTTAAAATGTAGAGAATTAAATGAGGAACAAGATGCAGTTTTTTAAATAATAAAATAATGCAATAAAGAGGTCAAAAAATGAGGGGAATATAGGGTTATTTCTGCAAAGTAAATAATTAAAATAAATATGAACTGCAAAAGGGGGGCCTATGTTTAATTATCGATAACCAGGGGGCAAATATGCAATTTTGACAGAGTGGCAGGTGTAGGGCACGTACCCTCTAGACCTGGACTTGAGCGCAATTAGGAAATGGTTGAGGGTGGATCAGCACGTGACCCCAGGGTGGAGGACTAGACCGTAAATTAGTAAACATCGTGGGGTGCCAGTGCAAAGTTCCCCACCACTGTCACATGTATCGCACGTGGGGAGGGGGCCTCAGGTCTACCTGGGGGCTTGCTTGCTGATGGTGGTCTCCAGCAGTTGAAGCTTCGTAGGAGGGGTAGAGGTGATGATGAATGCCTGCTTGGAGTCGACGACGATGGTTGAAGATGTTGCCCGAGGTAGCGTGAGCGTAATCGATGAAGACAAAGGTGCGATGGAGGAGGAGCGTTGTCGATGCTGGGATTGACAGTGAAGCCTGAAGTAGATTGTGAAGCAGGACGGCTTCGTCGACCGTTGTTGAAAACAGCGGTTGTCGGAGGTGGAAGTTGATGATGTGTCATAGGAGCGTAGGAGGCAATGTCAAGGCGTTGGCGGAAGCAGTTGAAGATGACACATCTTCGGTGGTCTTTGGCTCGACACCAAGGCAGAGCTGAGCAGTGGGCGGATGATGCTCGGGCTGCAGGTGAACCACGACGAAGCGCTTCGGATCTCGCCGCTTAAAGGGGGGGCGGTCTGTCACCCGGCAACCTCGAATAACAGATCAACGGATGATCCTCGAAGATGGGCAGCAACGATTCAATTATAGGGGGTGGTGCCGGCCGAATATGGGAGCTAATATGGAGATGATCGAGAATGCAAGGATTCGATTGATTCAAGGAGATCGGATTTTGGGATTGAAGGGGCGGCAGAGATGATCTTCGGATAGCGATTTGATTCGATTGGATGGAGTTGATTGTCGGAGAAGATGGAGGGATCGGCCGAGATTTGCGGAGGGGGCGAAAAAATCATGGGCGGCGCCCGGCCATTGAATTGGGAAAGTAGGCGCATGGGAACGAAGGCCAGCGGCCGTCCGATCAGCCAAGATCGGACGTTCGCTATTGCAACACGTGGCGGCAGGTGAGATGGGTCCAGGCGATGCAGGTGCGCGGCACGTACGCGGGCGGCACGTGCCTCGCACGTGCGGAGGCTTTTATTTTTTTATAAAAACTAAATCAAATAACCCCAAAAAGGGTTGACACGTGGTGGCTCCAGGAGATGCCACGTGTTAGCACCTTAAAAATCGAAAAATAAATAATTTGTAAAATCAAAAATAAATAGCAAACAACCTCGGATCAAAAATATTTCTTTACAAAATTTGCTCGTCTTGATGAGATCTACAACTTTTATGAAGATATCAAATCAAAATCGATCAACTGCATAAAGTGATATTTTTGGGGTACCCCATGTACATAGAATACCTTGATTTTTGAGTTTTATAATTTTTTGTCATTTTTAAACCAAATAAAATTTGGAAAAAAATATGATAAAATCAGAGATAAATAATTACACACTAATCAATTTTTTTGGATTTTTTTTAATGGAGAAAAAAAGAAGAAATAAAATAAAACACGAAGACGACCAATTTTGTATAGACCGTAAGTGAAGACACGAACTCAATTTGTTTCTTTGATTTCAAGCTCAGTTTGGATTTGGATTTTTGCGCATTTTAATAAAACTTTTATCAAAGAAGACAAATGAAAAAAAAATATGAACTAAAATAGGTTACTTATGTACATAAAATAATAGGTCAGGAACCGTTAAAATACAAAATGTACAAAAGAGGCCCAAAACACAACTTTCACATATGAGCTCCGAATCACTTGAACTTGGTCTAGTTATGAAGGTAATTGAATGTACATTAGTTCAATAGTGAGTAGGATTAAAACGGGCACTGGATGAAGAGGATATGTGGTTTTTAGTCCGGAAATCCTGAAACTAGGGTATGGATTTTTGGTCCCTTTATTTGGGTTAGTTTTTTTTTTGTATTTTTCATTTATTCTTCTTAGTGATATTTACATAGTGGAAGTCGTTTTGGGTCATTCAGAGTTAGCATGAATGAGTAAAAAATCCAGGAAGTTGGGATATTTACAGGTCAACTTTGGCTGGGATTTTTGGCTTCTTATTTTGTACAGAAATGCGTGCTAAAAGGCAATTCTTATTAAAACATGCATGAATACTAATTATGCAGAATAAATGCAGAAATGCCAATGATTTTAAGGGATTTGAGCTTATTTAATGAGATTTAAAGTGATGAATCTGAGATTCATCAAGCTCCCAGGTACAGCTAGTAGTGACATCGTCGTACTCCGACAATCACCCTAAGGTATGCGGTGAAATCAGAGTCTTCCGCCTCATCACAACACTTCCTCAAAGTCTGCTTCGCTCTGGTCCTCACTGACCGTCGAGCTTGTATCCTCAAGGTACTCCCTCACCTTCGTATCATCCCAGGTCATCTGCCTCAACCGCATATTCCTCTGCCCGCTCGACACCACTATTCATCGCTCCTCTCATTCTCCGTTCGTACACTACCTCCACAAGTTTGCCAAGCTTCGCTGACCACTTCACACCGACCCCATCGACAAAGGATCATAGCTCTGCCAGCATCATTTTCATCTGTCGAGCTACTTCTCTAAAACCTCCTCTCTAACAACGAGCATGCTTCGCTTCCTCCGAGGAGTTCTGCAGCACCCCCATGACCGCATGGAGTCCTAGGCTCATCTAAACCGAACTCTTATATGCTTCACTGATTCAATGAATGTACTCAACAACATCGGAGTCTTCAAAACTGACCTCCCCACGTGCAGACATCTACCATCTTCATCGAGAGTACCCTTCTTCACAACCGCCCTTCGCCCGCTCCAAGAGGTCCCTCAACCACCAAGAGCCACCATCAACACTGCCGCCTACTCCGCCTCAACCGTCGGGCTCGTGTCCCGAGGCCCCTGTGCATGTGCAAAGCACGTGCATTGGTGGAACTTGCACTAAAGCCCCTAGAGGTCAGCCTAATTCCATAGCAAACTCGCCAACCAAAGGTAACATAAGGAGCATGTGATCTACTAGAAATTTTGCAAGTAGCCCCCTCTTGGATTGGTAATTCTCCCTTAGTCCCGCACTGCATTCTTCTTATTTTATTTAAATATTATAATATTACAAATACACCCTTAGATTCATCTGTATTTTTTATCAACATTTAAGAATCATTTTATTATTTAAAAATGTGCACTTTGTTCCAAAATCATAACATTATGGCATGTTTATTCTATTTTTATGCTCTGTGGTTAATTAATAATTAATATTTTGTGAAACTTTACATATTTTGCCCACTTTATGCTCTAAAATTCATATCAAAATAACCATAGCTCCAAAAATTGAAAAAATGAATATGAAAATTGCTTATATTTTACGTAAATACAAAAAAATTGCATTTGCATCCATCTTTGCTCTATAAAAATCATTTTGTAGATTTTAATATTTAATTTTTAATTGGTATTATACTACACATTTTTAAGGTTTAACATTTTTCTAAGATATTTCATGTATTAATATATCTTAGTTAAATTTATTTCCTAAAAAAATTGGTTTAATATTTACTATAATTAAATATTAAGATTCCCACTCTTTGCATTCATAAATTCACTATTTATTCATCTTGCATCAGAAAATTCCAAAAAAAAAATACAGTGCATCCAGTTTACCATGCATGGCCAAGTTTTTTAATCTTTGGACATTGTTTGGTCGATAATAATTTTTCTAGTCCTCAAAATTATCCCTCAATTCATTTGCTTTTCAAAAAAATGCATTAAAAATAACAAAAATATTCTCCTAAAAAACCATACACAAAATTTGATAGACATTAATCAAGATTGTTCCTTTGCTTCCTCGAGTTTGACCCTAAGGCTTGCCCATGCTAAATAAATATAAATCTGCTTTTATTAAGAATTGAATTAATTGATTAAGTGGTTATTCTTGATTGATTCCAATTACCCGCCTAGAAGGAAATTATAATTTCATTTATTTTCACACGATTAATTCAAAAAAATTAACTAAGGGTCTATTGGACTCGTCAGATGGTGTCGTTGCTGGGGAGGCAAACGACTTAGGTTTTTTATCTAGAAAATTATTGTTAGGTTTTCCATACATTGGGTATTCTGACCTCTAAGCCTCATCAATGTACATTTTCCCATTTTTTTATTTTTTTTCTTTTTATTCTTTTCATCCATTTATTTTATTTTATTTTCAGCATTTATTTGCTTGTTCAATTTTTCATTATTTATTTGTGTCACTCCCTTACACACTTTCTCTTATTTTTTGTGCATCGTACCTGTCATACATGGAGCAGTTCTCCCAAAACCGACGAATCTTCACCGACAGCCAAACAACATTAAAATTACGATCGAGTTGAGTCATGAGAGAGCGTAGGGTCTAAAATCTATTTTCTGTAATTTTAATTATTTGCAACTAATCGCTCATTTATAGCGGTGTCAATTTGTACTCTCGCATTTGTAACAAGACCTAAACACTTTTTCTGTGGTGTGTCGTGCCCAGTTTCACTCTGCGATGAGGGTGGGGCTCGAGTGAAGTGGTTCATAAGATTAGACCTGCACTGACGACTATTAGAGATTTTAGGATTATTTTGCTTGTGCTCATAGAACCTAGGATCACACTTCACTTTCATTTATACGCACATTAGATTGTTCAAATTATTCAAAATTTTAACTCAATTATTCACAGCTAGTAGAACTTTCTGTTAGGTGTGGTTTTTGTTGGATTGCATGCCATATAGAATAAATTTTCAATTCTTGTGTTGCATCCTACATGGAAATCACGAGAATAGCTGTAAGTCTTCCATCTGAGCATACATCATTTTTGTCCACGTGCATCTGCTTGTCCTGAATTTCTCCCTCTTGCTTTGTCATTAATATTTAAACAGAAATTGGGACTGGATAGTAGATGTGCATTTCTGCTCACCTAATTTTTCAGTTATCATCTAATTAAAATTGGGACTGCTAAACAAGGATGACTAAATTAAACCATAAAATTAAGATTTTTTGCAGGAGAGCTACCCCGTCCTTGGATTCATTTATTTGTCTGAGTGAGCGGGAGATAACACTTAAGGTTAGATCCCAGCTCTAGAATCTTTGTTCAGACTACTGATTCTATAAAAATGATTAGCTACTTCTCTGTGAGGAAACACAGGTACCCATTTACGGTCCGCCTTTCCTTAGCAGAGTAGATAGTTTAAAGGACAATGTGTAAGGCTCCATCCTTAAGTAACGGGTAGTCGTTTTACGATCTGTACTTATACCCATACTAGCTGAAAGTAGGTTCAACTAGTCGCAAAAATTTGGGCCAGTCTTTAAGAAAGTTGCTTGCACCTAACAACTTGCTAATTCTTTTCTAAGATTGAATTTATCACCAACTAAAATTGAAAAGTTAATTTTCTGAACTCTTGTGGCTTCCACTGTGTGAATTGGTGAACCTGGTGTTTGTATTGCATTTGCATTGGTGTGTGTGAATCGAGTTCGAATATCAAAAACTGCACAATTGTGCCATTGCTCTCCTTGATTTAAAAATTAGGGTTTCTTCTATTGAGTATCCCGTGCACTTGAACATTTTCAACCAAGATCAATTATGTCAGCTCATGATAGTCAATAGCTTCCCCAGACCAAGAGCACCAGACTAAAGACCGTTAGAGTCTACTAAACAAACGGACCCCAAATATATAGCTAAGGCCCAATGTGTACCCCCTCAACCGACGTAGCAGCCTATATGAGGTTTCGAAACACACATAGATTTCTCATATTTCAGATGAGTTAGGAGGGATCAACCTTCTCATAAGTCAGCCCTACGCTCTAACTAATGAGTCAGTCTATCCTCCTAGCAAGAGATCCGGAGGGGGTGAGAAAGAGTTCATCCGTCGAGGGTAAGCTAAATGTACATCCAAGAGCAAGTCAGAGGGGAAATTGACATCGAAGAAGAAGTCAGGGCCATCTCCTTTGAAATTGATGGGACATTCATCTCTATATCCACCCGATTATTTCTGCTTGATCAAACCTAAATAATCTAAACCCTCTTTTTGCAAGCATCCTCCAACATTTGCGGGATAGTCTCGTCCACAAATGAATCCATTCCACTCTATTATTCCAATCTATTTTACTCGGATCATCTTATCAAATTCAACAATCCTTCAAATTTACCATCGCCACCACCTTTTTCTACACATGATCAGATTCCATCTTGGGTTGACCCATCGTATTCTCGATTTCTCTCCAGAAATCATGAACCATTTAAGAGCAATCTACTATCAAGACAAATGACTGCCAGAAACACCAACCCCAATAATATTCATTCTCTCCTCATCTTAATGTTGGGACAATCAACACTTCACGGATACACATCTAGATTGGATCTTTGGGAATAACGTGATGACCAAACCCAACCAAATGGAGAGGCCTCCACCTAATGATCATCCATATTGGATTGACCCCATTGATCAAATATCTACTAACCAACTCATATACCACTCCTTCGGACAGCAAGCACATATAGAGGATTAGACTGATAACATCAATACACATCAACCTTATATGTTGACTTCACCATATGAGGATCCGACCATTCACGACCATATAAATGGACTCTACTCTACCCAACATTGCATGTCAGAGTCAAGATATGTAGAGTATGAGATCTACATATTTCTGCAGAATCCTCCCATAGAACAAACTTCACCCACAATTGATAATGAAAAGATTTTCGAGGATTAAATGTTAAGACAGAGATGGGATACATTGAGAAAATTTCTACCAAACTTGTGGAAGAAAATAGGATACAAAATGATTGGATCTTAGGTTGAAAATCCAACGAATACTCAGAAACCTGTAAACTCTTTCCCTAGGGATGACTCTAACAGTGACACCTCTGAATACTAATCCTTTCTGGATGACTCTGACTCTGATCAGAACTCCTCCTCTGTTGTGAAAAGCACCTCCTCTACACACCACACCAAAAAACAAAAAAAATCAAAAAATTCAAGAAAAACAAAAAAATTGAAAAAATCGAAAATCCCATAAAAATTGAAAGTGGAGAGGATATGAAGAATTTGGATCCTACTCTAAGGGAAGCACTAGATAGAAGATTGATTTTTTAACTTCCCTTTAATTTGGCCATTGAACACTTCCCCATCCTAGAAAGATTTGTAAAGAGCAAATTAATGCTGAAAAAGTCAATTAGTAAGAGAACAAAGATAGAAAGATATATTGTCAATGGCCACCTCTTTGATGATGAGAAGAAAAACCAAGAGCCGTAGTGTGAAGAAGTTGCCTCGATTTGACTATGGAATCAAAGACACAATATTCACCCATGCCCGAGTCGTCGATGACTTAGCAATCACCATCCTCCCGACCTCTGTGTTTGACAAGCTCAAACTCCGACCAATCATGAACTCAAGAGAGATCAATCAACTAGCTGATCGATTTGTAAAACGGTCGAGAGGAACAATTTCAGTCATTGTTGCATTCCAAGGTGCTTCGCTCAAAATGGACTTCACGAGCATTGATATCGAGCATCAATGAGAATTCACACAGTCTCCAATCATTCTCGGAAAGCCATTCTTAACCTTTGCTCATGAAACTATAGAGTACGAGACTCCAGAAATCACTTTTATAGCATTTGGAGCACTTCAATATCATCCAATCTTTGAGGAAACATGATATTCCAAGGCAACCCACGAATCTATCAACAGATGTGACCATCAAGAAGTAGAAGAGCTATACCCCGCTGCTATAACTGAGATAACGGTTGTTGAGCATAACATTGGTTCAGAGACTCATCCCGTCCTCCCATTCCCCGCTGCTTAGACCTCAACCAATATCATTGCAAATCCTACCAAAGAACACTTGTTACAAAATCTTTACCATATCTATGGTGATTGATGAGGAAACTCGAGCATGGGCTTACCATGAGTCAGACAAGACCTCCTCTGACTGCTTTGATCAAATTGATCCAACAAAGGAATGCACCAAAATCAAGTCAATTGAGATCAAATATGTGGGACGTGCGGTGACAAGCGAGGAATATTTCAATGATTATTCATCTGATGACCAGATTGTCAGCACCTCACTCCAAGGACCTGCACCTTTACAGACAACACGAACCAAAATACCCATTCTGATTGCTCCTTCATCTAATCAGTTATCTGGTAAACCGACTAAGAAATTTGACTTCGACACACAAAAAAGGGAATCTTATGATAATTCCTCATCATGTTCATATAAGGTGATCTTTATGAGTGAGCTGAGTTCGCCCATTAGATAACTCCTACCCTCACTAGTATTCTCGATATCTAACTCTCCTGGTCTCATTAAATATACCAGAATAATCTCCTATGACCATAGTGAGACAAGAGCTTCAGAGTATTCATCATTTGAGAATGAGGCAATTGACAACAAGACGAAGCACATCTTGATAAAGCAGCTTAAGAACAAGAATATCTGGAGTACCTCCACCTTCAAGTATTATTCTTCTGAGGATAACTCCGGTGACGGTTGGGAATCATTCGATTCATATGTTTCATCTTCTTCATATCAAAACACTATACAACATGATTCGTCTGAGGATAACACTTATAATAGCTGGGACTCATTTGCTTCATCTTCTTTCTATCATTATGACCTCCTGTCACAGGCTCACAAAAAGATCTATATAAAACCACATTAATCATTGGCAACCCTCCCTCCCTACCGACCCCATCGATCCCCTTGTACATCTTCTTCATCTATTTAGGCCAAGGTCTAAGTATAGGGGGGAACCGATGACATACATATATACCACTCTCCTCATCCACTTCTTCTCTCGATAACCCCATTCCACCCTTCTTCCGTACGTGGGTTGACTAGAGTGAAAGTATATGGGGACCTGAGGCCCATTGTATATACTCTCCTCATTTAAATTCCACATCCTCATCTTCCTCATTTTTCGCCCTTCTTCTATACTTAGACTGTTCACAACCTAAGTATATTGGGGCATACTGACTTCTGTTTTATTTTTTTCTTTTTAACTCTCTTATGCTTTGTCCGTGCTATGAATTCTCTGTGCTTCTGTGCTCTGAGGACATAGCACTCGCTACGTATAGGGTTTATATATACTCTATATATATTTTACCCATAGCTCGTACTTTCACGTAAGTCTATATTCATATTTATGAAGTGGGCAACTAACTTGAAAATTTTATTAAAAAAATTAACTTTGTGTTTTGCAACTCACTTTGTGAGTAACCAAAGTTTTGAAAATCGGCTTCTTATTCATTTACTGCATAAAATATTTTGCAAAAAAAATTAAGATAAAAATTTATTAAAAAACCTTGTCTACATTTCATACATTTGCACTTCATGCATATGCATTTGTGAAAAAACCTTGGGTTTTGAACCGAGTTATGAGCAGAAACCGAGAGTGGTATGAAATTGACCTTAATCCACTTAATTTTCAGAGGAACATCATCGAGAAATAGGATTGTAGAAGATTTAGGTTTTTGACTTAATTCTTCAAGTTCCACATGACAATGTGTAGAGTTTGACTCTTGGTGTCTAACATGGTCGCCTAATTCTGGTACGACTCTTCAATAGGGAATTAATTTGTACTCTCGCAATGTGCACTTAGATCAACACAGACGAGGTGTTGGAAGACTGTGTTAATTTCTTTTCTGGTAGCATGGACATCTAAAAACCGGAGTACAGATTGAAATAAATCTTTGGAAAAGGGATGGATGGCTGGGAATAGTTTTTTTAAGACGGCAAAACATGTACGAAAAAATGATTCAATATCCGTAGGGGCAAAACAAGATCCACGTAGAGCTACCCAAAATCCGAACAAAAAGAAGCCAACTACCAAATAAATATTTGACAAAAAAGGTCCAAGCTTCATGAAAACCTTTGGTGGAGACTTGGCTAAACTGACCGGCTTCACAAGGAGAGGTGACTACATTGGTCACCCTTCAGCTCTTTTCCCCTTCTTCTAAATTCTCCCTTTTTTCGATTGTGAACACAAAGTGACATACCTTAGAAGTAAATATCTGACTCCCTGAGGATGAGTTATTGGAGGAGAGGTTTACATGGTAGTCCGGCATTCCTGATGGGAAGTGCTAAAACCTTTCACACACATGAGGAAGTTGTTCAATGTTCATGGGTATGCTTTGGGAAGAGGATAGATATAATATTACTTCTGAGACGAAACAGAGACAATGTTGTCTAGAACTTTGGGGCTATTTGTTTTAAAACCCTTATTCTCACAGAAGTTCTGCAAAGCTAACAATCCAAAGGTCGGGTCTAGCTCCATTTTCACCTTCTACTCAAGGTCTTGGTATGGAACCCAATCTTATTTCACCTCACTTCATTCATTAAGATTCTCGGGGACGAGCATGGTTTAAGTATATATTAGTTGATGAATCTGTGACTCATCACTCTAAAAGTGATTAATTAAGCTCAGTTCTCCAAAATTCATATGCATTTTATACATTATTCTGAATATTTAGCATTCATTCATATATCAGTAATGATTGCATTTATCATACATAATTGTATAAAATAAGAAGCAAAAAATCTCAGCCCAAGTGACCAATAAAATAAGCTAACTTGCCAGATTTTTATATAATTCATGCTAACTCCAAATCACTTGAAACCACTCCACTGTGTACATATGACTAATAAGAATAAAGGAAAAATAAAAAAACTGCTAACATGAAAAAGTGTTTTGGAAACACAAACCCTAATTTTAGATCTGTCGGACTAAACGATGATATCTTCCTCATACAGTGTTTGATTCGATCCTACTCACTTCTGACCTAATGTACATTCAAATAACTTCAAAAACAAGACTAAATTCAAGTGAATCAAAGCTCATATGTGAAAGTTTGGTTTTGGGCCTCTTTTGTACATTGTGCATTTTACCTGATTTTGACCTATTATTTTATGTACGTTATTAACTCTTTTTATTTTATTTCATTTCTTTTTCATTTATTTTATTGACAAAAGTTTTATTAAAATATGTAAAAATCCAAATCCAAAAAAAAATAAAAATTAAAGAAACTAATCATGTCCGAGTCTTCATTGACAATCTATATAAAGTCCTCTTTTATCGTACTTTCTTTTATTTCTCAGTTTTCTTAATAAATAAAAATCCAAAAAAACAAGATTAATGTGTTAATACTTGTCTTGTATTTTATCGTATTTTTTTCTCGATTTTTACCTTTATGTAAAAATCACTAAAAATTACAAGATCCCAAAAGTAGGTTTTCTATGTACATAAAGAACCACCAAAAATATCAATTTATGCAATTGATCGATTTTGGTTTTGGTTTGTTTATGTAAGTTATAGATCTCATTGAGATGAGCAACTTTCATGAAGAAAAATTTCAATCCGAGGTCATTTGCTAATTTTTTTATTTATCTTTGCCTTTTATTTTTCGATTTTTTTGGGAGTGACACGTGGTAGCTCCTGGAGCAGTTGTGTGTCACCATTTTTTAGATTTTAAATATTATTTAATATTTTTTAAAAAATAAAAAATAAAAAAAATTGTACACGTGCTGGTCACATGCTCCACTGCACGTGCCCAGCACGTGATGTCATTCTTTTCCCCTCTTTCCATCCACGGCGCCTCCGCCTCTGCGAATTTCACCACCGCCAGGCCGCCCCGCCAATCTCATGATCCCAACACTGGCCACCTTCCTCCCTTGGCTCAAATCCTCCTCGATCTCCTTTTATCTTTGGCCTCTGCTAACTTGCAAAACTCTATTTAGTCTCTCACCGCCCTTCCTAATCCTTCCAATTTCGGCTACCACCATATCACGATCCTAATAAATCCCCTCTTCGTCTTATCTCCTTTGAGCTCGTCGCATCTTCATCATCAGTCAAGATGACGCCCCACATATCTCTCTCTTATAAGAGCTGCACCACCCTATGATGCTCTTCATCCACCGATTTACAGCATTGCAAGATCTCCTAGGTCCAAAAGGCGGTGATAGCACCATGCTCCGGCGATCACCTTCATGTGCGCAGGGAGATCTGAGGCTTCTGCCTTATCACAATAATTCCTCGAAGTCTTGTTCGCTCCAGTCTTTGCTGACCGTCGAGCTTGTATCCTCGAGGTACTCCTCCATCTTCGTATCCTCCCAGGTCATCCACCTCATCCACATATTCCTCTACCCGCTCGATACCACTGTTCACCGCTCCTCTCATTCTTCGCTCGTACATTGCCTCCACGAGTCCACCAAGCTCCGCCGACTGCTTTGTTCCAACCCCATCGATAAAGGATCAGAGCTCTGCCAACTTCATTTTCATCGATCGAGCTACTTCTCTAAAACCTCCTCTCCGACATAGAGTGTACTCCACTTCCAACGAGGAGTTCTGTAGTGCCTTCACGTCCGCCTAGAGTCCCAGACTCATCTTCAACGGACTCCTCCCTGTTTCACCAATTCAATGGCCGTCCTCAACAATGTTGGAGTCTTCAATACCAACCTCCCTAGGCGCAAACATCCACCATCTTCATTGGGAGGACCCTTCTTCTTCACAACTGCCCTTCACCCGCACCAGGAGGCCCATCAGTTGCCAAGCACCACCACGGGAAGCTCCTCCCCCTTCTATGCTCCATCAACACTTCCGCCTACTCTGCCCTCAACTTCCAGGCTTGAGGCCCGAGGCGCCCGCGCACATGCAAAGCACGTGTGTTGGGGGATCTTGCACCAAAGCCTTGGAGGCATGCCTAATTCCATAACAAACCCTCCAACCAGGTCGCAGAGAAGCATGTGACCTACTGGAAATTTTACAAGTAGCCCTCACTGGGGATTGGTAATTCTACCTCAGTACATCAAACAGACCCTTAGATTAATCTGTAATTTTTAATCAACATTTATGCATCATTTTATTATTTAAAAATTTGCACTTTGTTCCACAATTAATTCTTTACATTATGGCATGCTTGTTCTATTTTTGTGCTTGGTGGTTAATTGATGATTAATTTTTTTGTGAAAATTTGCATATTTTTCCCACTTTATGTTTTGAAATTCATATAAAATTAAGCATAGCTCAAAATTGCCAATAAATTCAAGAATATTATAATTAATTATAATTTACATAAGAATCAAAAACAATTGCATTTGCATGCATATTTTGCTATATAAAAATCATTTTGTAGATTTCAATATTTAATTTTTAATAGGTATTATACTCAACATTTTTAGGGTCTAAGATTTTTCAAGGATATTTCATGTATTAATATATCTTAGATAAGTTTATTTCCTAAAAATAAATAGATTTAGTGTTTATTATAATTAATTAATGAGATTCAAACTTTTTGCATTCATAAATTCATTATTTATTCATCTTGCATCAGAAAATTCAAAAAAATTTAAAGCGCATCCATTTCACCATAATTGACATCTTGGCCAAGTTTTTAAATTTTTGGACATCGTTTGGTTGATAATAATTTTTCTAGTCTTCAGAATTGGCCCTAATTTCATTTGCATTTCAAAAAAATTACATTATAAATATTAAAAATATTCACCTATAAAACCACATGCAAAATTTGATAGATATTAATCTAGGTTGTTCATTTGCATCCTTGAGTTCGACCCGGGGGCTTGCCAAGGCTAAATAAACATAAAACCTCTTCGATTAAAAATTGAATTAATTAATTAAGTTGTTATTCTTGATTGATTCCGATTACTCGCTAACAACGAACGACGTTCATTATTTTAAATGCTTAATTCCAACAAATAAAAGAGGGTTTATTGGACTCGCCAAGTGCACATGAATGGTTGGCCAAGAATAATTGGGGTCCGTAGTAAGGGTGCATGATAGTCCATATAAAGGACTAAAAATCGACAAGAAATAACATGTCTTGCATTGTTATGACATCATCCTCCAATACCTTGGGGACGCTTGATTGATCTAACAGTGAATTGAAAGATCAACATTTTGTCTTGAGCGGTCCTATCCCAAATTCAGTGAGCAATGAGGCGGGCATAATGTTGAGTGAAGATCCATTGTAAGCAGGGTTCGCTCGAAATGTTGGTCAAAGATCTTACATCTGATCAAAGGTGCTCCTTTGTCATGTTTCTTCTCTGGGATATTGCTAATGGTTGCAACTGTAGCCATGGTGAGGAATTGCTTCTCAACTTACCGACGTCTATTGTTGTGGTTCGACCGATGCTTTTTTATGCGCGCATCCTTCAAGCCCTTCGCCATAGCGAGCATTTATTCCACGGATTGCATCCATGGAAATTCAAAAGACAAAATTTTGAGAATATCTACAACAGCCTGGTCAGATAATGCATTTCTTTTGTATTTTTCTATTGCATGAGGAAAAGGAATATTTACAGAACTAAAATCAAAATCATTATTCTTAGTTACAATAGAATTCTAATCCATAATATCATGTACATCCGGAATGCAAAAAGGTGTACATTCTGGAAATGATGGTACTACTGTTGGTGGACATGCAAAAACTGTGGTCTACGCTCAATCGGCTAGCTCTAGATCGGTTGTTGTGGCTTGCTTCACCATGGCTGGCATGAGTTGACTTCAACCGAGATCATATTTCTCGTATTTTTTATTTTTATGATTTGTTTGTTCTTTTTGTTGGAGATGGTTGTCGTTGACAGCTGGCATGGCTCCTCCTCCTTCTTCTTCCTCACTTGAACCTGTAGGTGGCACGATTGATGTAGAAGACGAAGATTCACAAGATGAAGCTTTATTCTCCCCTCTAATAGTGGTAGACAGAGGCAATGTCCTACTGCTCTTGAGTGTAACAACATTAGACAAAACAAAATTTTTAGCATCTTCTTCTACAAGAATAGATGAGACTTCAGATTCTACCTGTTATTTCCTCTTAAATATATTAGGGTTTTCTTCGACCTATTCCGGTATTGGAATTTTTGTGGTTTAAGGTCGTCCGGCTTCTTTGTCATCTCTACGAGACCCTCTACTAATTGGTCCAAGCAATCAAGCCTTGGGTTCACCGGAACTTCCTCGAAGGATTTTGTGTGATGCTCACATTGTAGATGGTGGTGCAAAGTCTAAGATGGGTGTTGCTGGTATTGTTGTTGAGGTGGAGGGAGATGATACTGATGTTGATATGGAGTAGGAGGATAATGTTGCTGAGATGCAGTCGTGTACTAGTGGTATGGTTGGTGCTGACAATACTATGGCTACGGGTACTTTTGTTGAGGTAGAGAGAGATGATATTGATGCTGATATGGAGGAGGGGGATATTGTTGTTGAGGTACAGCCATGTACTTGTGGTACGACTGGTGCTGACAGTATGGTGGACTGCAGGTACCGCTGCAACTGTCTCCAATTATTATGGTACTGTGGAGACTGGTGATGCTGATATTGAGGCTGAGGCTGGGCAAATATCCATCCTTGCTAGTGAGGGAACGTGCGAGAATTTGCAAATTGGATCTACTGAGGTCCACCTAGATGGGCTAGTTGCATGTTGTTCGACTATACATTGTTCACCTCCTAAATGAGAGGCGGTTGAGGTGAGAATGGATCATAGTAAGATAGGGGCTCTGGTTGGTAGACCACCAACTACTATTGTTGTGTTGCCTGGTCGAGAGTTTGCATGTAATACACGTGCTAAATTGACAGATGTTGCTGACTCTGTAGAGTCTATTTTAGAGGTGCTAGCTCGTGTTTTTTCTTGGTCAAAGTCTTAGAAGCTAGGGTCACATACTGGTAGGCATTGATGGCTCTCAACAGCAACTCTAGTTGTTTGGTGATCTGATCTAGTTTGTCCAGGTTCTGGTTCTTTATTGTATTACAACGAGCTTTTCTTGATCCTAGGATCGCTTCTCGATGATGTCTACCTTAGAGAGATGCCTCCTAATGATGTTGAGGTCGGCACTGTCATCTCTCTCTACCTCACGAGATGCTGCCATGTGTACTAGATTTTGGAGAACTTAGGGTTGTCTCTCATAAGTACGTGATGAAGATACAATCGCCTATCCTTCGGCCATTTCTTAAAAGATCTACTGGACTACATCTTCATTCTTATTGAAGTGGGATTTCCTACAGGCAGTGTCAACTAATCTCTGGCTTTCGACAATCAGGCCTCTGAAAAAGTGTTGGACCAAGGTCGTCCTCGGTATTTCATGGCAGGGGCACTTCTCCTACATATCAGTAAATCGTTCCCAATCTTCATGAATGGATTCGCGGGTAGCCTGGGACAAGTTGCTAATTCTAGCTCACATCCGGTTGAGTCGACTGAGAGGGAAGAACTTGTGAAGGAACACAGATTTAAGTTCCTCCCAGGTCATCAGGACCTTTCCCAAATGGCTGACCAAATACAGGGCCATGTCCTTGAGACTGAAGGGAAATGTGATCATCTTAACTACACCTACTGAGATGTTAGGGTAGTGCGTGGTTCTGTAGATGCGAGAGTACTGCTGCAGGCGAATATATGGATCCTCATTGGTATTCCCATGGAATAAGGGTAGAAGAGCAAGAAACTGAGGCTTCAGCTTGAAGTGAGCATGCACCGGGGGGATGCCGATCCACTTGGTCATCTAGTTGTCTCTAGGATTATAAGTTTCTTTCAATGTAGGTTTAGGATTCTCATTCCTTGGCTCTTCCTCATCTCGATCATCATGGGGTCTTTCACCATCTCCTCTCCCTATGAGTATGTTCGTCATATAATTCAACATGTCATGAAACGTGATTTGCACGAGTGACTACTCAATTAGTTGCTGCTGGATGGCTTGGATGGAAGCTAGTAAGTGAGCATTCATCTTGTTTTGCTCTGGCATTGAGCCTTTCTCTAGATGGGGGAGGTTGTTTCCCTTTCCCTTTGCCTTGAGGAGCCATCTCTAGGCCTGAATATGAAGAAATGAACTCCGCATTGGGATCTAGGACTGACTTCTATCTTTTATGCAAGATAATCCCAATAAAACCACTCGTGAAACTGAATGCTAGCTGTAGTGATGAATCTATGATTAGGGTCAATCCCAGATGGTTGTGAATGAAGAAAAAGATAAACTGAAATCGACCTCCATTCGTAACGGGTGGACATGGGACAAGAGTGGTCCCGATTTATTAACAAATAGTAGAAGAGTAGAAAGAGGACGAGGAGTCCAGAGATCAGTTCTCAAGGTCCGAACGGGGTTCTCAGGAATTGCCTCGAACTATTGATCATACCAAGTCCATGGAATCGATGTTGGTGTTGGTAGAGTCCCGACTAAACCATCCATGGATCAACATCATAGAGGGAAAGGAAGATCAATGTAGGAAGAAAGATACAATGATCAACAAGGAATAAAGGGAGTGCAAAATAGTAGAAAGGCTCGAAGCGAGCATGGGGTCAAAGAGGAGACTTAAATAAAATTTTACGCAAATGCACGTGACTTGATCTTTGAACCCTAACCTAGATCCATACAAACATAATACCAAATTGGGTTCACCAACTCAAAACAATGTGAAGCTATAAAGGATCAGCTATTTCTATCTTTTCATCTTTAGAGTTGTTATTTCAGGCATATCTTTTAACAAGTCCTTAGACACTAACCTTATAGGAGTGAGAATATTGTCGGAAAAGTACTACATACTTGTCCTCCTCCCTTGTAACTTGTAGACTGTACTTTTTAGGTCCTTATAACTTTTCCTGGATCCCTACTCAGCAAAGAATAAGAGAGAGGAAGCTGATAGGCAAAATCACTACTTCGGACCTCGCTTGCAATGGAATTACCTGTGAGCGTACAAGGACCTACTCGGACGCAAACCGATGAGACTGACAAACCTGTGAGGGCATGGCCTAAGCTCTGTACTTCGGACCAAGTCAATATTCCACACAAGGTGGGAATTCCCTCGATGACAAGGCCCTACTTGGTCACGTATGATAGAAGCACCAATACTTCGGAAATCCAGGCGATACACAAGGCTCTAGTAGACCGGGTTTGGGCTCTAACCTTAGTGGGTCGCGCCTCGCTCATGGGAGGGGTATTGGTCCCCTCGTAAGGTAACTGGAAGCAATAAGGTCATTATGATCCCAAAGAAATGAATTATATTATAGATTTTAATTAAGGTCAAAGTTTATTTATTAGCCCCCTTATTTTAGAATTTTGGGTTTTCACTTTTTTTGGATACTTTGCATCCAAGCGCCTAACGGTTTTGTAAATTCTCATTTAAGTCCTAGATGCTCAAAATCAGAGGGAGATAATAGAAAAGCCATGCAACTTGATTCAATGATGGAAGTCTCACCATAGAATCTAATGATACATGCAGAGTTAGAGGACTTACAGTGCTTCCCAGCTCTCTCCATGTGCAGTGCAATACAGACCTTTTAAACCTATCTACATGGTTATGTGCAATCAATAAAATCACCCTAAGCAATAGCTAATATTAATCGTGAATAACCAAACGTTAGTTATTAAGAAATGAACCTAAGAGTCTGATCTTCTAGACATCTCGGTGCCCGTCACAATGGGTTCTGCCAGCATTATATTATTGCTTTTCTAGGCATGTGGGTTCAAGTCCAAATAGTTAACATTTATTAATTTAACTAGATCCAAACGTGAGAGACTATAGGCACAAAATTGTTGTTCAGATTTGGACCTAATTACCGCGACAAGAAATCTTAAACTCTAGGATCTCCATGCACATAAAACAAATAAAGAGAAAGGCAGAAAACTGAAAACATCAAGAAATAAATTAAATAAAGCGATGAAAACTTGAGAAAACCATGGCGAGGACCCCGGGTGAATAATCACCTGGGCACTCGACCTCATTGAGTAGAGTAGTGTCCAAGTATTATTATAAATAATAATGAATAGATAAATCACTCTCTCACCAAAATAAAATAAAATAAAGATGAAAATCTAGGTTAAGTGTTCTCTTTATTATGTTTATTGCCTCTCCAACTGGTCCAAGGAAGAAAACTAGTCTCCACCAAGCTCGGCTGCATTGTCCTTCTAAGAGGTCGTCCTTGCGAAGTGGGTTGTCGCAACAATCACAACAAGGGAGAGAGTATTTGCACATATAATCAATTAATATGTGTAAAGAAATAAAATCATAAATATGTATAAGACAGAAGCATGTAAAGAAATATGTACAAGAAAATGAATTAAAAAGAAAAGAAAATTATGTACAAAATTAGGCTACACAAGTTTCTCCTCGACAATAGCGTTATTTGATGAACAGGGAATCCTGCGATGGTCTAAAATTATCCTCACTGAAGAAGCGAAGATAGATTATCACTGAGGCGACCACTCACAAGACCACATGTTCCATCAACAAGTACCCACAATGTATAAATAAGCAATGAATAGCCAAAAGTGTGAGGCATAATTTATTGTACTCTACAAACGAAGATGTATAGCATGTAAGCATGTAGAGGTCGAACCATAGAGAGCAAACTAGGTAGCCTAATGATTATTGTTAATCAATGTGAACTATGTACATAATTGTCTTTAAGTCTTTATACGTGGGTTTTTGGTTTTATAATTTTTATTTGATTTCATTATATATTATTTTTCATATTTTTGATTTTGAGTTTCTTTTTAATTTTAATATTAGATAATATCTATATATATCTATATAGGCATATTTATAATGCATATAAAAATGAAGTATATATTAGATATTAATAAAAAAATTAAACACAGAGAAATATCCTGAGATTTAGTCAATTATATATTTCAAAATATTTTAAAAATATTAAAAGGGTCTTTATAATATGTAAATATAATATAGAATATATTTAGGTATATATATATATAGGTCTACAGTGCAATATAGGGTATAATAATTATAAATATAACTAAAAATAACCAAAATAGGTGAATTCCATATTTTGGGGTTTTCATATTTTTTACTATTTTATAAATTTCCAAGAATTTTGGCTAAATTTTATGTATTTTTAAAGCAAAAGATATACCAAAACAGGGATTAAATAAATAGGATGAATTTATTTGAAGATTAAAAATATCAAAAAGTGTCAAAAAAACTTTAATAAAATTTTTAATATATAGATAATAATATAAAGAAAACTCAAAAATAAAAATATATATTTTTGGTATTTTCAGTGATTTTGCTCCTTTTCCTATTGGATTTTGGATCTTATTAATTTCTAGACTTTTTTTATATTTGAAGGATTTTTGCTTTGAACTTACAAAATACTAAAATAGAAAAAAAAAATTTTTGAATTTTGCAGAAAGGTTGTGTATTTTTTGGTAAATTTTAATTCAAACAGGGACAAAATGTGCTCTTTCAGATTTTTAATAAATAGTTAAAATGAATAAAATGCAAAATTAAAATTATGGAGGTGAATGTGTATGCTAGTAGACACTTAAAACTATTTTGCATTATTTCCAGAGAATGGATGATATTTTTATAAATAGAAAACAATAACAAAAATTGTTGAACTAGTAGGGGCAAATTTGCAATTAAAATTAAGTGTGAGGTTGTTTATGAAAAATACCTAAAACATTTACACTAATATTATACTTTAATAGACTAAAACAAAGTTATAAAAAACATCTGGACATATGTGCAAAATTCTCAGCTCACATGAGACAACACGTGAGCAGGACTGGACCCAAACGTAATATCGATAAATTTAAGGTATCTCATTGCAATTATTACACAATTATTTATAATAAAAATAATATTTACATAACTAATACAAATAAAAAAATACAAGGGAAGGTGTGCAAATTGCCCCTTGTGGATGGGCTATCGTGCGGCTCTGGATTCTTCACTTTCCACATGTCAGCTTCTCCTCGCATGATGTTGTTTCGTTCGTTGCAGCTGGGATTTAGATCTCTAGCGGATATCTGACGGTTGAGTGCATCTCCATCATATTGTAGCTGCCTATCATCTAGCACCTCGGTCTTGATCGGAAGGTTGTGAGTTATCTTGGAAGAATAGGCAAGAAGGCTTGCCCTTCTGAGCTTCAATTCGATGATTTTCTCGACACTGACCATCTCCAGGGCTACTGATATACTAAATAGCTTTGTCCCACCATTCTGCACCTCCATATACATTTTGGAAGCTCCAGAGCTTGTAGTGGAGCTTTGGAGGTCTCGAGAAAGCAGGTGCACCTAGAGGTCCTCCTGGGATCGATTTGGCGTCAAATGAGACTCATTTGGATGGGGGCCTATAGGGTTAGACAGAGGAGACTCAAGCGATGGGCCCTAAGCATTTATTGATGGGATTCAATGGGTGGGGGGGTAAAGCAGGCACAGAAGCCGCAACGATCGATGGAGGAGAATCTCCGATCCTCTGATTCATGGTAAATCATAGGTGATCAAGTGCAAGGGATAGAAGAACATGTGATAGGGAAGATAATGAGGGCGAAAGGGAGTCGGAACGAGTCGTATTCAGTGTGGAACATGGTCGGAGAAGTGAGCTCTGACCATCAAATTAATTGGAAAATATGCTAAGATTAGCACCTGAATGCTAAACTAAAGGATTGAATTAAAAGATGGAACACCAGTCTACCTAGAAATGAAAAATGCACATCTCATTCCTGATGGATGGTCAGGGAGCAGGTCACCTTCAGAGCATTGCCTGGGATCACTCCTCTTCCTCCGATTCACATGCCAAAGACATGCCGAGTAACGTCGTTGTCATATAAATCAATCACGCACAATGGGGGAATCATGGTTCAGAGAAGGATCGAACTCGAGCTTGGAGGGAGAAGGCTTTATTTATAAAAATGGGCTCTGACCAACTTTGATTGGAATTATTTAGTGTCTCAATGGAGATCAATAGGATCTTATGATTGCACAGGAAAGACGATTGCGATGGGAACAGAATCAAAGGAGGACTCGAGGCATTTTGGTGATCAGAGCAGCATGAAAAAATCGAGGAAATGGGTCGCTCGACGGTCAGAGATGTCGAAGGGGCAGTTGACCGAGATCAACAAAAGCAGAGCTTTGGTTGGTCCACGTGGACCAACCAGAAAAATGCACTAGAAAATGCCTTGTGAAATAATGAATAAATAACAAATAAATTTATTAATTTAGGTCATAAAATAAAATTTATTTAGCATTTTTTGTAGTATATAATTATGTTTTTTTTTTATTTTTATGGGTTCATTTATTATAGGTAACTTTTTAGGGTTTTATTTATGGGTATATTAACCTATATTGTGTATATTTTATTTTTATTTTTATTTTGTATTTTATTAATTTATTTTCATAATTTATATATTTAAAACTTTTTAAATATACATAAATATATTTTAATTTATTTTTCTAATCTAATTTGTATATTTAAATAAATATGTATACATATTATATGTATAAGTATTATATATTCATCTAGGTTTTTTTGTATATTATTTTACTTTAGTGTCTTCTTTATAGTTTAATTTTATTTCAGATATGTACATATATTATAAATAATATTTACAAAATTTTTAAAAATATAAAATCATAAAAATTATAAAAAAAATAAATAAAATGAATACTTTACTTAGGTAAATTGTACTGTTGGGTTCCAAAACCTAACTTTTGCATCTTAACTCCAAATTAAATGAAACCACCTTCATTATATAACTTATTAAATAGTTATATGGAAAAAATATCGATTTGGGAAAATATGGAACTACAAATTTAGTTTTTGGCTTTTTATTCTGTGTATAAAATGTTAATTATATATTAATTTTGTGTAAACTCAATTTTTATATATATTTTTATCTACAACTTTCGTGTACAAAGTTTCATTATTTGGGGTATAACTAATAAATAATAAAATAAGTCTCAAAAATTCAATATTGGTGGTAAAAATTAAGGTTTATTGTATATTTGTCCCTTATCTCCCCCTACTTCATTCTATGTCGACCCAGTCATCAACATCCCTAGGTCTAGGGGTTTAGTGTCATAAAATACCTTTGCCATTTTATTTCTTCTTCTTTTCTTTGCTTTATTCTTTTATTTGATTTAAACACTGAATTTTATACAACATTTATGCAATAAAAATGAATGTTAATTTATACACAATAATGGTATTTACATGCATTTAGCTAGGGTTTAAATGCCAAAATGAAAGAATAAAGGTGATGAAATGAAGGTTTATCAATCATATACTTTCTAAAAGCATATATCATACCCATGCATTGATCATATACCTTTCAAAAGAATATATCAAACCTACAAATTCAGTCAAGCTTCCAAAGCAAGACGACATGCATTGAATTTGATTCCTAATATCTCATGTGCGAGCATATGTCATCTGGTTCAGTATTGAACTTATATGCTCCTTTTGAGAGATCATATCACTCATATGCACTTGTATGCACACCAGCTCGCCGTTATATAGACCTTGATTAGATCATCAACCTATCGATCTACCAAATGTGCATACTCAAACATAGAATAACACATCTCTCTCCAGTTAGAGGATGCGTTCCTATATCATGAAAGTATACGACATAGGTCTTGGTTATCTCGATCGCATTAAGTTACCTCTTTGACGTAACTTATCTAATACCTCTGAATCTCTATTCCTATGTAGAGGACCTACATCAAGAGGTCAGTTAGATATCAACCTTTAGAGAAAAAAGGATTGTCATCTCCTTCTCTAGCTTGAGATCCTATCTTAATAATCACTTGACGGTGCTTTATGAGTCCTCAATCTAACTCTTCAGATATCATCCAAGGACCTTCCTATATGATTCAACTTTTGAATCAACAGTTGTATCATCAATAAGATGGACATGGTACATAACCCAAATTGTATTAAGTGACCTGTTATGTGAAGGATTATGGAAAAATCATCAAGCGCATCACAGAAGCGTGGGAATCACATTGTATGTGATTGTGAGTGACTAGTCAAAGTAGTTTCTCAGTGCATCGGAATTTAGAAATTAAATGATGAAACAACATGATCCATGAACCATTCACGGATTGTTTCATCTTGAAAGAGATAAATCTCTTTCTCAAAGAGGGGGGATAACCACTTTATTCTCAATGGGATTTGGTGGCCTCCCATCTCCTTCCACTAAGGTGGCTATTTATCTCTAATTAATTTTTCAACAAATATTTGTTGCACATTTATTCACACAAATAATTCATAATTATATTGTGAATATAGCAATCATATCATTGGAAAATTGTGAATCATATTCACAACCCAAAGTAAAGTGTAAATTACATTTTGAATTAATTGTCCAATGGGAATCCAATTCACATCAACACTTAATCAAAAAATGTAAATTACAATTGTCCCTCTTTAATATATTATAAATCACATTTATAATATATATGGATAGTACTATCCACATTATCTATATTCTTGATAACTAAAACACATTTAATTATCTAAGATCTCAATTCTCACGTATTCAACTAATATGAATCTTATCAATATTATTTATGATAATTAAATCACATTTAATCATCTATTTCACAATACTTGGGTAACAATGGAATTATTCTTGATTCTTTCAAGAATAATACGCTTTCTCTGCGGATACTTGAAGATAAGGACATAGTGACTATACGTTCCATATATAGCGACTTGGATGTTGAGATCATATCTCAAGGCCAGATCTTAAGGACAGCCCATTACTGTTTGATTAAATCAAAGCCATAGATCTAATCTCCTAATTGCATCTAAATCTCATTCAGATCAATGTCCAACATTTGGATAGAGATTAGATCACTTCTCTACTTAGATGAGTCACTAAAATCCATACGTGTTTCTTAACTCCCTTGGTATAGAAGCATCATGGTTATAAATTGTTTACGATTACATCACCCTCATATATTCCTAATACTAGTACATCTAGCATATTGGAAGACCTAAAATAAACCCAAAGTTTTAGATCTCTTTTGGACTGTCACCTCCGGGGTTTTATCATTAAGATTCTCATTCGGTAATTGGGAGTTGGTATCGATCATATACTTTCCAGAAGCATATATCATACCTGCAAATTCTTGTCATGCTTCCTAAGCAAGATGACCATGCATGGAATTTGATCTGTCCCAATACCTCATGAGTCATCTCATGTCTTCTAGTTCATAAGTGATGTTGTATGATCCCTTTGAGAGATCGGATTACACATATGCCCTTATAAGCACACCAACTCACCGATGTATAGACCTTGATTAGGCCATCAACTTATCGGTCTACCAAATGTACATACTCAGATATATAGTAACACAACTATCTCTGGTCAGATGATGCATGCCTATATCGTGACAATATACGACATAGGCCTTGGTTATCTCAATCTTGTTAAGTCAACTCTTTGGCCTAACTTATATGACACCTATGAATCACTATTCCTATGCAATGGACCTGCATCAAGAGGTTGGTCAGATATCAACCTTTTAGAGAAGGATTGCCATTACCTTATCAGGTTGGAGATCAGCTCTTAACAATCATTTGATGGTGCTTGATGTATCCTCAATCTATCCCTTTAGATATTCATCCAAGCCCCATACTCTATGATTCAACTATTCAATTAACAGTTGTGTGATTATCAAGATGGCAATCGTATATAACTCTTAATTGTAACAACGGACCTTATAGTGTATTCAATTATTTAATCTTAGACAGGGAGTGAAAATAAACCAATAACTTTTATTGATATATTAAATATTACAATAACATTTATTGTAGAAATGGTTTTCCCCTGGCTCACATTGCTAACAATCTCCCACTATCCCTTAGAACCATTAGGGTACAATCCTTAAACCCATGCTAATAACATGTTGGTCAAAAACCTTTTGTTTCAATGGTTTGGTAAGGGGATCAACAACGTTGTCGGCAGATGCCACCTTGGTGATGATGATGTCACCATGCTTTTGAACCTCTCGAATGATGTGGTATTTCCTTTTCACATGCTTGCTCTTTTGATGCCATATGGATTCCTTCATCTGTGTAATGTCCCACATGTTATCGTAGAGTAAGGGGATGGGAGAATCAGAGGAAATTACTCCAAGTTCAAGGATGAAATTGCGCAACCACACCGCCTCCTTTGCTGCATTCGATGCGCAATGTATTCGGCTTCTGTTGTTGAATCATTCGTGGGGTCTTGATTCTTGCTTCTCCAGCTCACAGCACCACTGTTCAATAGGAACACAAACCCTGATATCGACTTTCGATCATCAATATAAGACTGGAAGTCAGAATATGTGTATCCTAAGACTTGGATATCACCATCTCCATTAACCAAGATTTAGTCTTTCTTCCGTCTTATATACTTAATGATGTTTTTCAGTGCATTCCAGTGTTGTTCTCCATAACAGGATTAGTAGCGGCTTACCACTCCCACTGCATGACTGATATCTGGCCTTGTGCACATAATGGCATACATTAAGCTTCCCACATCTGATGCATTGGGCCATCTAGCCATGGCTTTCTTATCCTCAACACTTTGAGGAGCCATTCCTTTAGATAGGTGGATACCATGTCTTAAGGGAAAGAAGCCTTTCTTGGAATTCTCCATATGGAAATGTTCCAAGATCTTCTTGATGTAGCCATGTTGTGACAATCCCAATATCCTCTTTTCTCGGTTTTTAAACAGCTCCAGACCCAAGATGTAAGAGGCTTCTCCAAGATATTGCATCTCGAAGGTATGGGATAGCCAAATCTTCACATTGGTCATCATCCACGTATCATTCCCAGTGATAAGGATGGCATTTATGTAAAGCAAAATGAATATAATGGCGCTCCCACTACGCTTCTTGTACACACATCAGGATTCGGCACAAAATCATAACTCTTTATGGTGTCGTCAAATCTGATGTTCCAGCTACGAGAAGCTTGTTTGAGCCCATAAATGGATTTCTTCAGCTTGTATACTTTGTCTTCCTCAATTATGAAGCCCTGGGGCTACTCCATATAGATATCCTCATTGAGATATATATTGAGGAAAGTCATCTTGACGTTCATCCGCCAGATGTTGTAGTCAATATATGCAGCTATAGATAGCAATGCCCTGATGAATTTAAGCATAGCCATAGGTGAGAATGTCTCGTCGTAGTCAATGCCATCTCTCTGTGTGTAGAACTTGGCTTCGAGCCATACCTTGAAGATCTCTACTTTCCCATCAGGTCCCCTTTTTTCTCTTGAAGATCCATTTACACCCAATGGGTTTTACCCCTCTAGATGGATCTTCTAGTGTCCATACACCGTTCTTGTGCATGGATTCTTTATCAAACTTCATTGCTAGCATCCATATATCCATGTCATGATCCACGAGTGCTTCATCAAATGAAGCTGGATCATTATCATTTTCAGCTGATACATGGAATCCGTACCTTTCGGATAGTGCAAGCACCCTCAAACTCTTTCGAAGAGGTATGGGTGTTTCTTCTTCATTTACTCCTCAGTTTCTGGTTCAGGAAGCTCGGTATCCTTAGAGAATTCAATGAGTTCCTTTACTTCATTTTTGTCTTGACTCTTCAAGAAGTCATCTTCCAGGCTAGATGAAGACATTTTGAGTCGTATGGTCGTAAAGTAGGTATCCAATACCATCTTTGACATACCCAATGAAGCAGTATTTTCAAATGTGAGACTGTATCTTACTTGTGTCCACGTTCTTTGCATAGACCAAGCAACCCCAAATCCTTAAGTGTCTAACACTAGGTATGATTCCATACCAAAACTCATGAGGAGTTTTAGGAATATATTTGCTAGGAATCTTATTGAGGATATATATTGCAGTTTCCACTTCGTATTCCCAGAAACTAAGAGGCAAATGTGCTTTACTCATCATTGAAAGAACCATATCCATGATACTCATGTTGCATCTTTCAGCAACACCACTAAGTTGGGGAGTTCCAGGAGCAGTGAGATTGGATAAAATTCCATTCTATTTAGGTATTCATTAAATTCATCTGATAGGAACTCGCTACCTTGGTCAGATCAAATCCGTTTAATCATCCTATCAATTTGGTTCTCAACCAAAGCCTTGAACTCTTTGAACTTTTTAAAGGTTTCAGATTTATGATGTAGTAGGAAGATAAACCCGTATTCCCGAATGGTCATCAATAAACACCAAATAATATCGATTCCATTTTAGGTCACAGTACTGAAGGGACCACATACATCAGTATATATTAGGTCAAGAATACCTTCTCATCATATAACCTTGTTACGAAAAGTTGTCCTGGTCATTTTACCTTGAACACAATGTTCGCAGGTAGGCAAAGATTGAACTTGTAGAAAATCTAAGGGTCCATCCTTTATCAATCTCTTGATCTTATCAATAAATAAATAACCAAGCCTTTGATGCCAAATCATATTCGAAAGATTTTCATCCTTCCTGGCTCTTTTAGGGTTTTTATCAGTGGTAGTAACATTCATGATATTTTTATCAACGCACAATTCATAGAGTCCACCAGAAGTCAAAACACCATCCGTAATATATTTGTCATAACAATTTACTACAAGTTTATTACAGAAAAGAAACAAATATCCATTTTTAACAAGCTTAGACAAAGATATAAAGTTTCAGGTACATAAAGGCATTCTTTAAGTAAAATGACTCTCCCATTGGATAATGATAGTCTGTAGTCTCGACGGCGACTGTTGCAACAGTTACATCATATCCCATCTGGATGACAATCTCCCCTTCATTAAGATTTCTAGTTTCTTGAAATAGATGCAACAAATTGCATACATGAATAGAAGCACCTGAATCTACAATCCAACTTCCTTCTCGTCCAATGAGAAAATTTGTTTCAATTATGAAAGTAGATTTCATTCCTGTTAGAGCTTTACCTTTGTCGATCGACTTCAAGTAATCTGGACAGTTACGCTTCCAGTTCCCCTGCTTTTTGCGATGATGACAGATATCAGCTTTCTTCAATGTTATTAGTGTGTAAGAATTAGAAGATGAGCCAACATTTTGACTCTTGTTCTTTCTCTTCTGGGTCAGGCCCTTCCGAGAACCTTGCTTCCGACTGTGCTTTCCTTTTACCTGTGCAACCATTGTACTGTTAGAGGGGTCATCTTTCTTCATTACATCTTCAATAGACTTTAATGCAGTAGGCCATTGTTATTATAATTCGCTTTGCTCCTGTGGAATGTGACCACAAAGCTGTTGAAAGACTTAGGGAGTGACAATAGAATGAAGTCAAACTGCATATTTGTGTCCATGTTAACACAGAGAGTTTCCAGCTTAGAAAAGTACCCAAACATGTTGAGCACATGATCTCTGACGGAAGTCCCTTTCTGCATCTTGCAGAAAATAAGCTCTTTCATGATATTATAACATTGTGTGTGGTTTACATAACCGAACATCTCCTTGAGATTGAGCATTATTTCCTGGCAAGTGTTCATCTCCACATGTTACTTTTGAATAACATTGGACAATGAACCCAGAATATAATACCTAGCCAAAACATGGTCTTCATCATATTTCATTGAGCTTCTTTTCTTTCTATGTATATGGTTTGTGTGCTAATCCTCAGTGAGCACATAACTGATGCGCTCTGTAGAGAGAATAATCTCCAAATTACAGATCTAATCTGAGTAATTTGGTCCGATCAGCAGGTTGACCTTTAAAGGCATAATAATTAATCAAGGCATAATTAATTAATAAACATTCCATCAATGACTAATGATGATTAATCAATTATCTTGATAATGATTAGGCATCATAATTAATCACGACAAATTTATAATCTCCATGATTTACATTGAATAATAAACAAATTAAGAGAAGAATTTTCATGATCCAATCATTATCCGACCCATCTCCACTAAAAATGAAATATTTGGGGCAAATGGGGTCGGATTCGTGCAAAATAAAATCATGGGGTTTGCTGGTTTGATTCATTACTTAATCCAAGTTGCTTATTTCATGTTTTATAATGGGAAAATAATATGTAAAATTAATTTTCTGACATATCCGTGAACACATGCAAAAATCATTTCAGCGGCGGGATCTTTTCGAATCATTTTCATGCCCTTTTAGCACCAAAATTAGGTTACTATTGGGACGTATTTAGATTTATAAATACAATTTAATAACAACAAATATGTTCAAACAGTGCATCAACAATAGGTTTTATTCATCAAAAAATCCAATTTGATTCTTGCATCCAATGTAAAAACAACGAGTCTCGCGCATCAAAAACGTGAACCTTGTTCATACAGGGTTTTGGATCTCGTCCAAGACCTAACCTGGATCTGATACCACATGAAGGATTATGGAAAAATCCTCAAGTGGATACGGAAGCGTGGGAATCGCATCATATGCGATTGTGAGCGATTAGTCGAACTAGTTGCTTGGTGCAGCGAAATTTAAAAAATTAAATGATGAAACCACATGATCCATGAACCAGTCACGGATCGTTTCATATAAACCACATATTAGGTAAAGGAATACTTCTTGTAGTGTGGTTGTGATCAAGTCTCTAATAAAGAAATCTCTTGTCTCATGTTCGACCCGATGGTAGAGAAGCTTGCGAGCGCGGAGATGAACCACGTGCTTCTCGCAATCCGAGTTGTAGATCCAAGTAATAGATCTTCTATCCCGTCTCATGAGATCAAATGTTTTCTTCTAGATAGTGCTACATGGAAGGAGACAGAGATCCACGAACGGTCGAGGCGATGGCATAACAGCGATGCGACGACGAAAGAAACCCTCTCTCTAAGGTTAGAGTGGACGACCACTCAAGAGAGAGAGAGAGAGAGAGAGAGAGAGTTGGCGTGTGATATGAGAATGAGAAAGAGAGAGCAATTTGTTGTTCAACAACATAACCTTATAAGGGCAAGGGTGCCACTTCTTATATAGTATTTTGGGAGCCTATGGATCCCAATCCATGGACAACAAAAATCCAATGGTTTAGATTGATTTGTATTTATTTAAATGGCCATGATTTTAGTTGCAAAAATACAAAAACAATTAATTTAAATAAATTAAACATATATTGAATCATCAATACAATTTAATTACAATTAAAACAATTTTTGCATGGAGATATAATTTGAAAGAGATTAATCTCTTTCATAAAGTGGGGGGACGACCACTTTATTCCCAATGGGATTTGGTGGCCTTCCATCTCCTTCCACTAAGATGTCTATTTATCTCCAATTAATTTTACAACAACAATTTATTGCCAATTTATAACACAAATAATTCATAATTATTTTTAGAATATTGCAATCATGCCATTAGAAAATTGTGAATCATATTCACAACTCAAAAATAAAATGTAAATGACATTTTCAATTAATCTCCAATGTCAATCCAATTCACTTCAACACCTAAATAACAATTGTAAATTACAATTATCTCTCTTTAATATATTATAAATCACACTTATAATATATATTTATGAATAATATGGATCATTCTATCCACATTATCCATATCCTTGATAATTAAATCACATTTAATTATCTAAGATCTCAATTCTCATGCATTCAAATAATATGAATCTTATCCATGTTATTTATGGTAATTGAATCACATTTAACTATCCATTTCTCGATGCTTGGGTATATTAACAATGGAATTATTCTTGGACTCTTTCAAGAATAATATGCTTTCTCTACGGATACTTGGAGACAGGGACAGGGTGATTATACGTTCCATATATAGTGACTTGGATGTTGACATCATATCTCAAGTCCAGATCTTAAGGACCTCCCAAAGATGTTTGATTAAATCAAAGTCATAGATCAAATCTCCTAATTGCATCTAAATCTCATTCAGATCAATGTCCAACATTTGGACTGACATTAGATTACTTCTCTACTGAGAGGAGTCACTAAAATCCATACATATTTCATCACTCACTCGGTATGGAAGCGTCACTGTTATACAACCATTTATGATTACATCACCCTCAGGTATTCCTAATACCTGTACATCCTGCATACCAGAATACCTAGAATAAACCCAAAGTTTTAGATCTCCTTTGGATTGTCACTTCCTGGGTTTTATCTTTAAGATTCTCATCCGGTCATTGGGAATTGGTATCGATCATATACTTTCCAAAAGCATATATCATATCTACATATTCTTGTCATGCTTTCTAAGTAATATGAACATGCATGGAATTTAATCAGTCCCAATAACTCATGAGTGTGCTTATGTCTTCTAGTTCACAAGTAAACCTGTATGATCCTTATGAGAGATCTTATTAGCCATATGCCCTTATATGCACACCTACTCGCTAGTGTATAGACCTTGATTAGGCCATCAACCTATCGGTCTACCAAATGTACATACTAAGACATATAGCAACACATATGCCTCTAGTCAGAGGATACATGCCTATATCGTGACAGTATACGACATGGGTCTTGGTTATCTCAATCTCGTTAAGTTGACTCTTTGACCTAACTTATCTGACACCTCCGAATCTCTATTACTGACCTGCATCAAGAGGTCGGTCAGATATCAGCCTTTTAGAGAATGACTTCAATATCCTTCTTAGGTTGGAGATCAACTCTTAACAATCATTTGACGGTGCTTGACGAGTCCTCAATCTAACCCTTTAGATATTAATCCAAGCCCAAGCCTCTACGATTTAACAATTGAATCAACAACTGTATTATTATCAAGATGGCAATGGTACATAACCCTTAATTGTACAAAGGGACCTTATAGTCCATTCAATCATTTAATATAGACAACGAGTAAAAAAACTCAATAACTTGTATTGATATATTAAATATTTCAATAACATTTATTGTAGAAATGGTTCAACCTGGTCTCACATTGCTAACATTATGAAAATTAATTACTCTTCATTTCAGATAAGGGAATGATATTTGAAATAACATTTATTGCATAATGGCTTGTTGTGGGTTCGCGTGTCCAACATCCCTTATCGACAAGTCTTGTCGGACACTATTTAAGGTGTTGTATAAAGTCAAGCCTCTTCACTCCATGAGGCCTCCAGAAAGGCCCAAGAAGAACAAATATGAGAAAGGTATGAGGAAAAGAAGTCGAATCCCAAATGCATAGGATGCGGTTCTTTTGGACATCACATAACTGTTTTCCATGTGTGCTTGAGGTGAATCATTTCTTCAATAAATGTTATTACAATATTTGACATATCAATTAAAGTTATTAATTTAGTTAACTCAGTGACTGAGATTAAATAAATGAATGCACTACAAGGTATCTTAGTACTATTTGGGTCATGTATCATGGCCATCTTAATGATCATACAACTGTTGATTTGAATCATAGAAGTTTGTGCTTGGATGATTTGTAAGGAACTAAATTGAGGACTCATCAAGAACCATCAAATCATTGTTAAGAGATAATATCTAGCCTGAGAAGGAGATTGTAATACTTCTCTAAAGTTTGATATCCGAACGTCTCTTGATGTAGGTCCTTTGCACAATAATAGAGATTCGGATGTGTCAGATAAGTTAGGTTAAATAGTTGACTTAACAACGTTGAGATAATTGAGGCATATGTCGTATATTGTCATAATATAGGCATGCATCCTCTGACTGGAGATAGATGTATTTCTATATATCTAAGTCTGTTCACTTGGCATACTGATAGGTTGATAACCTAATCAAGGTATTTATACCAGCAAGCTGGTGTGCATACGAGTGCATATGAGTAATACGATCCCTCAAAGAGATCACACATGTTTACTAAGGAATCGGAAGACATGAACACACTCATAAGATATTGGGACCAATCAAATTTCATGCATGGTCATCTTACTTTGGAAGCTTGACAAGAATTTATAGGTATGATATATGCTTTTGGAAAGCATATTATCGATACCAACTCCCAATGATTGAATTAGAATCTTAATGATAAAACCATGAAGAAGACAGTCTGAAAGAGATCTAAAACTCTAGGTTTTTTCTAGGTCTTCCAGTATGGAGGATGTACGTGTATTAGGAATACTCAAAGGTGATGTGAAAGATGATTATATAACCATGATGCTTCCATTCCGAGGGAGTGATAAAACATGTTTGGATTTTAGTGACTCCTCTCAGTAGAGAAGTAAACTAATCTCGGTCCAATCATTGGACATTGATCTAAGTTTGATTTTGATGCAATGAGAAGATTAGAATTATGGCTTTGAGTTAATAAAGGATCTTTGAGAGGTCCCTAATATCTGGATTTGTAATGATCTCAATATCCAAGTCACTATATGTTGAATGTACAATTATCCTATACTCATCTTCAAGTATTCGCAGAGAAAGCACATTATTCTGGAAAGAGTTCAACAACAATTCCATTGTTGATTTGTATATCTGAGCATTGAGAAATTGATAACTAAATGAGCTACTTATCATGAAAATGTAAATATGATTCATATTATTTAGATGCATGAGAATGATGACCTAAGATAATTAAATATGATTTAATTATCATCAATATGAATAATATGGATATTACTATCCTTATTAATTACATATATTATAAATGTGATTTATAATATATTAGAGAGAGCTATTTGTAAATAGTATTTACAAATTAAACGTTGACGTGAATTGGATTCACACTAGATAATTATTTGAAAATACAATTTACATTTTATTTTTGGTATGTGAATATGATTAACAATTTCCAATGACATGATTGAAGTTATCACAAAATAATTTGGAAATATTTTTGTGAATTAATTTGACATAAAGCTTGTTGCAAATAATGAAGGATTATGTGACATATATAATATCACATAATTGGAAGAGTAAGGCACATTCCATGTAGGGAGGTAGACGACCGCCCTTGTCCTAAATCAAGGTGGTCGTTGCCCCCTTAATTGGAAGGAGCCTTACTTCCTTCGTATTCCTTCTATGCATATTGATTTAATTGAATTAAATTATATTGATGATAATTCAACACATTTAATTTAATTTAAATTAATTCATATTGTAAATTTGTCCAAAACAGTTAAGACTATTGAAAGAAAACACAAATCAATCTAAACCATTGATTTTATGTAGTACATGGATTGTGATCCATGGACTCCTAAAATATTATAAAAGAAGAAGAAACCCTAGCTCTTCTTTTACACAACGTAATTCACAAGATCTCTCTCTATCTCTCTTTTATTCTCATCATACGCCCCTTTCTCTCTCTCAAGAGTCGTCGTCCACCTCTTGACCTAGAGAGACTCGTCATCGTCGCTATGTCATCGGGTCGCCTCTTCAATCGCTTGTGGATCTTTGTCTTCCTCGATGAACCTTGTACGTCAAGTATACCTCGGATTTAGTGTGACTAAATTAGGAAATTCATTGCTTAGATATACGTAATGGATTGTAAGAAGGATGTGTATTATTAACGCGCTCGCAAGCATCTCCTACATGGTCAGACTTGAGACAGGTGGTCTCGTATTTTAGGGACTTTGATCGCAGCCATGCTTCAAGTGGTCAAGAGTTATTCCTATCTACTATTTGTGGTCTAGATGAAACAATTCGAGAAGTGTTCTTGGATCATGTGGTTTCATCTCCTAATGTGATCTTCATTCTTCCTTGATGCGCTAAGGCCTAAACACTAGACTTAAAGTGGTACCCGATCCTTGGTCAATGTCTTCGATATGATCCAAAACCCTAGGTGAACAAGGTTTTGTATATCAGATGCATGGGGACTCGTTGTTTTGCATGAGATGAAAGTTTCAAATTATTTTTTCCTAGAATAAAAAACCAATATTTATGCACTATTTGTTAATGTTTTTGGTTACTAAAATGTATTTAAAATTCTAAATATGTCCCAAAAACAATATCCTATTACTTTTACCAAAAGTGCACAGATAAAATTCGAAGAGTTCTGCTACAAAATTATTTTTGCATGTATTCACGGATCTGTAAGAAATTGATTTTTTTTATTACTATTTTTGCATTATGAAAAATAAAATAAATAATTGTATTAATTAGAGAATGAATCCATCAACCGCTCAAATTTATTTCACACGATTCCAACTCCATTTTCAATCGATATTCCATATTTAGTAGAGATGGGTGAGATAATGATTGAATCATCAAATATTCTTACTTATTATGTTTATCATTCACTGGAAATCGTGGAGATAATGAATTTACCTTGATTAAATATGATGTTTAATATTTACAAAAATAATTGATTAAACATCATTGTCCATTGAATGTATGTTTCATGAAAACATAGTTTATCATACAATAGTTGTAGGACAACTTATACATGCAAAACATGGTTGTTTGATATGCTTAGTAATTTTAGAATCTCAAATTGTTTTAAGATGCTAAATATTTCTAAGTGATTACTACATATTGTATAATACCGGTCATCAAAGTTGATCAATAAAAACACAAGTACATTGGCATTACTTTGTATTTTCTCAATTAGAGTGGTGAAGGTGCCTAGTCCGAGTATGATGGCTTGGTTTACTAAATAGCACCTTGCATATCATGGAAATGCTCCCTCCCAGCATAACTTGAGTGTACTGGTCAGATACATTTTTAAGGAAAGTATAATATGTGTATGTCAAGTTGTACTCTAGTTATTAAAATACAAAGTAATACATACTTGTAAGGGTGTATACTATATAAATGTTTGTTGGTTGATTGAATTGCACTGGTAATTAATCTAATATGATTAACTTAATTTGATGCAATTAAAATAAACAATCTATTATGAATAGAGCTATAATTCACCTAGAATAATTAATTATGTGAATATGATTCATAATAATTAATTAAAATTTGAATGAGATATGGATGATCATATAAATGACATCCATGGTCTCTCATCAACGAGAAGGGTTCCGTCACCATGGATTGTATGTAGGAGACGCATGTCTTAAATGACAGCTCCTGTGTATAAGCGCACATGGATCGGGCTCTTTGCTTCTCAAAAGAGTAAGGACATATACGCAGTGACCCCAATACCAGTTCCTCATATTATTGGGGAGATATTGGATTGCATATAGCGAGTTCTAATCTTATTGACAATTGGTTTAATTAACAACATGTCAACATCACCTTAGGAGTGGAGGGCTCAGATGTTAAAGATCGAATTGCGGAATGCAATTTGGACTTGCAAGGCAGAATGAGTTCCCACTTATTTTTACCGACTTGTAATTTATCATATTATTGGGATGTAACAAAGGTAAAAAGGAGAACCTAGTTGTTGCTAGAGATATATCGGTATGTATATATCTTGCTTTGAAAGTGTATAAGAGAATGAACTTTCAAGTTGGAAAGGCAAGACTAATTTGATTAAAAATACTTATTCAAAGATTTTAATTTTGAATATATAATTATTTATATGTTACAATATAGCGCATTCTTAATTTCAGATAATGAAATACTTGAACTCATTCAGCAAGCTCATAGAGGTCAACCAATTGACCGTACCAAATTATTCAAAGTGAATCCGTAATCAAGATCATGCCCTTTCAGCAGATCACATTTCTTATGTGCTCTATAAGGACAAGTATGCAAACCCACCTACACTAGAAGAAACCCAGTTCAATGAAAAATATGATGAAGATCATACATTGGCTCGACATTATATTCTGGGATTTTTATCCAATGTGCTCCAGAAGCATCATGTGGATATAGATTCTTACCAGGATAATATGCATAATATGAAAGAGAACTTATTTGCTACAAGATGCAGGAAGGGACTTCGGTTCCAGAACAAGTAATCAAAATGTTTGGTTACCTCTCGGAACTGGAGACTGTTATGGCTGAGATGGATGCAGAGATGCAATCCGACTTCATTCTATAATCTCTCCCTGAGTCTTTCACCAATTATGGGGTATCATACCACATGAATAAAATGATATTATCTAACAATGAACTCATGGCTTCATTAAAGTCTGCAGAATATGTAATGAAGAAAGAGAATCCAACTGGCAGTGCAATGATTGCACAAGTCAAGGGGAAGCGCGGTCAAAAGTAAGGGTCTCAGAAGGGTCCAACCCATAAGAAGAAGAAGAGTCAAGTTGTTGGTTTGTCTCCTTATACTTACACACTGATGGCATCGAATAAGACTGATGTCTGTCATCAGTGCAAGAAGCTGAGGCACTGGAAGCGCATTTGCCCAGATTACCTTAAAACTGCATAAATGGTAAAGCCTCAGCAAGTATAAATTCTACTTTCATCATTGAAACCAATTTTCTCATAGGACAAGAAGGTTGTTGGATCATAGATTCTGGTGCTTTTGTTCATGTATGAAATTTATTGCATCTATTTCAGAAAATTTGGAATATTAATGAGAGATAACCATCTAGATGAGATCTAATGCACCTATTGTAGCAGTCGTAATTGGGAACTGTAAATTAGCATCATCTAGTGGAAGAGTCCTAGTACTTAAAGAGTGTCTTTTATATTCCAGATGTTAGAAGGAATCTTATATTTGTATCTAAGTTAGTTAGAAATAGGTTTTCATTTCTATTCTATAATAAACTTGTCATAAGTCGTTATGATAAATATATTGTAGATGGTGTTCTAGCTTCTGGTGGGCTCTATGAATTGTGCATTGATGAATAATTCACGAATGTAACTACCACTAATAAAAATTGTAAAAGAACCAGAGAGGATGGAAATCATTCAAACATGATTTGACATCAAAGGCTTGGTCATTTATCTGTTGATAAGATTAATAGATTGATAAAGGATTGACCCTTAGATTTTCTACAAGTCCAATCTTTGCCTACCTGTGAACATTGTATACGAGGTAAAATGACTAGGACGCCTTTTTTGTAAAAAAGTTACATGATGTGAAGGTATTCATGACCTAATACATACTGATGTATGTAGTCCCTTAAACACCATGACCCGAAATGGATATCGATATTATTTGGCATTTATTGATGACCATTCATGATACGGGTTTATCTTCCTATTATGTATTAAATATGAAACCTTTGAAAACATCGAAGGGTTCATGGCTTTAGTTGAGGACCAAATCGATAGAAAGATTAAATGGATTCGATCTAACTGAGGTGGTTAGTACCTCTCAGATGAATTCAAGAAATACCTTAAAGAGAGAGGAATTGTCTCTAATATCACTTCTCTTGAAACTCCCCAACTTAATGGTGTTTCTGAACGATGTAATGTTACCATCATGGACATGGTTCATTCAATGATGAGTAAATCACATTTACCACTTAGTTTCTGTGGATATGCAGTAGAGACTGCAACATATATCCTAAACAAGATTCTTAGAAAATCTATACCTAAAACTCCTCATGAGATTTGGTATGATACCAAATTTAGTGTTCGGCACTTGAGGATTTGGGGTTGCTTCGTCCATGCGAAGAACAAGGATACAAGCTAGAATCTCGCACTCAAGAGTGCTACTTCATTGGATATGTAAAGGACGGTATTGGATACCAATTTTATGACCCTAAGACACAAAAGGGCTTGATGTAACACCAAAAAAAAGGTAGAGATTCCGTGGCAGCTGAAACTGACAATGATCCAACTTCATTTTATGAAGCACTCACGGATCATGACATGGATAGATGGATGCTAGCAATGAAATTTTAAATAGACTCCATACATAAGAATTGTGTATGGACCCTAGAGGATCCACTTAGAGGGGTAAAACCCATGGGGTGTAAATGGATCTTAAAGAGAAAGAGGGGATCTCATGGGAAGGTAGAGGCCTTCAAGGAACGACTCGTAGCCAAGTGCTACACATAGAGAGAAGGCATCGACTACGATGAGATATTCTTTCTTTTCACTTTGCTTAAGATCATCAAGGCACTGCTAGCTATAGCTGCATATCTTGACTACAACATATGGCAGATGGACATCAAGATGTCTTTCCTTAATGGATACCTCAAGGAGGATATCTGTATGGAGCAGCCCCAAGGCTTCATAATCGAGGAAGGCAAAGTATGCAAGCTGGAGAAATCCATCTATGGGCTTAAACAAGCTTCTCATAGCTAGAACATCAGATTTGATGAAACAGTAAAGAGTTATGATTTTATTCAGAATTCTGATGAACAATGTGTGTACAAGAAGCTTAGGTGTAGCACCATTTTGTTCATCGTGCTTTACGTAGATGACATCCTTATCATTGAGAATTATATAGGGATGATGACAAGTGTTAAAATTTTGTTGTCCCATACCTTTGAGATGAAAGATCTCGGAGAATCCTCTTATATCTTGAGTGTAAAGTTGTTCAGAAAAAGAGAAAAAGGGATTTTGGAATTGTCACAACATGAGTACATTAAGAAGATTTTGGAACGTTTCCACATGGAGAATTCCAAGAAAAGCTTCCTACCCTTAAGACATGGTATTGATGAGAAGGATCCTGCAAGGGTCTAAAATATCCTCGCAAAGCGATGACACAATGTCGTTGAGATGACCACTCATAAGAATAAAGATTGATCAACAATTAACACACAAAAAGATATAGCAATGCAAATAATGTATGGAGTTAAAATTTATTATAACTGTACGAAAGATGTGTATAGGGCAAGTAGTGTAGAGTGTCAAAAACACATGGAGCAAGGGGAATAGACAACAAGAATTGAAAAAAAGACAACAATAATTTTTGGGTTTTTGTGAAGATTTTTTATTTTTAGTGGGTTTTTAAATTTTTTTTGGAATTTTTGTTTTTATATTTTTATGTGTTTTTTATTTATAATTTTTATATTTCTTTTTATATTTTCTGATTTTTTTATCTTTTTTTATTTTTAAGTATTTAGAATATAATATGTATAATATATAGATATAATATAGCTAATATATATATATAATATAGATAATAGAGATAATAATATAGAAAATAAAGATAAAATATGGAAAATACCCTAAAGTGGAATCCTTTTTATTTTTTAGGTACTAAAAATATTTTTAGATTTTCTAATAGTTTTGATAATATTAATAATAAATTAAATAATTATATCTATATAAGTCGGACAAGGCTTATATATATATGTAAATGACTAAAAATCGCAAAATAAGATGTTATTGACTTTTTTTCTATATTTTTGATATTTTTCTTAGAATTTTTTCTAATTTTTTTATTTTTAATTAAATAAAAATGTCGAAACAATGACTTATATAAATTATCGAACTGTTTTGGATTTCCAAAATAGCTAAAAAGCTCAAAACGTTCCAAAACTAATTTTAATATATAGAAAATATAATAAAGCAAATCGTAGTTAGAAAATGCAATTTTGGATTTTTAAATTATTTTTTATATTCTTTTTGGTTAGAGAGGGTTTGCAATATTTATGGTTTTTCTTTTGATTTTTTTTATTTTTGGTCTGTAGGTGTAAAATATAGTAATAGACAACCTCTATTTTTTTAAAATTTTTCAAAACATTTTTAGAATTTGTATGGCTTTTTAATGCAAACATGGAATAAATCCAATATTTTTGGATATTTAAATGCAGGAAATTAATATTAAATGCCATATGAAAAATATATGTGATGAAATACTATATAAGACACTTATATAAAAATCCCATAATTTCCTAATGTAAAATTATATTTTTAATTAAAGAAATAAAAAATAAAAATACAAATCTAGCATGGAGTAAAATGTTAATAAAAATAAATAGAAATGCAATCTTTAACCAATTTCCAAAATACAGTGGCCTCTGCATAATTTACCCAAAAAATATTTAATTCATTCCATGCTAGAAGGGGTGTAAATGTAATTTGTAAAACACGGCAACGCATTCATGCAATTTTCACAAAAAAGTTTTGAGCTAGATACAAAGTTTCTAGATTAAACAATAATATTCAAACATGGGGGGAGGGTCCTTGCAAAAATCCAAGCACCTCACGTGTTTGAGCATGTGAGCTGACGTTATAGAGCACCTAAGTGCAAATAAAATAAATACAGGGTTTTTTTCGAAATTACCACAAAGTTTTAAACTACTGACATAAGTTTCAGGATTACAAATAAAATAGAAAAATGCAGTTGGTGAAGGGTAAAATTACTCAATACGGGCATTGGCGGACGGCCTGGATCACTTCACTTATCCATGTGGCAGTGATGGATGGCTAATACCCTATCTCAGATGGATGGCGGAGATGAGATCTCCGCTATTGATCTGGTGACTGATGGACGAAGGATCCAACGACAACTGCTACACTTGGAGCTCCATGTCAATCCAATGGTGGAGAACACAAGAGGATGAATAGGGCATAATGCATGTGCAAGCGAGCTTCGATCCGCTCCCCTACGCGACTCTGACCGTCTTGGGCTTCGCAGCAAGGTGCAAAATGATCCTAGCAATCTTGGCTTTCTCCTGGAGGTCTCAGATGGGATCGAGGGTCACCATAGTGAGCCCCGATGGTCGAAGAAGAAATGAGGCTCCAGGTGCTCCTCTTGAGTCAAAAATTCGACCCTCTACAGGTCATAGGGCCTACAGAACCTACACGGAAGCTTAGTACACACCCATGAGGGTTTTGGGGATCCTGTTAGGAGGAAATGAGTAAAGATGGACGAGGGTGGAGGTTCTCCAGCGTACGAGATAACTGATTCCCTGATCCGATGAGGATCGGGATGAATGATGACGTGTTGGGCATTCAGAACTCAAAATAGGAAGAGAGTAGAGGGGATATGCGAGTAAAAGAATAGCTGGAAGATGACGAAACAATGGCCGGAGTAGAAGCTCTAGAGAACTTCAATTTGAAAACTTAAGAAATAGGTTGCAAAGACACTTGAAATTAAATCCTGAAGTAGGCTAACCATGATAAGAGTAGAAATAGTGAAAGAAAACTAAGATCCTACCTGAGAAGCAGGGAACTAAGGTGGAGCTCTACCAGCGATGCTCGAATCTCCTCCGATCGACCTCTTCCTCCATGCCAAGCGATTGGGCTAAGATGTTGTTGTCACCAGTGACCTCAGTGATCAGAAAACTCAGGGATTGAAACGGAAGCTAGATCAAATTTCAAATGAGAGTCGACAACCATATTTTATACATGTGGGGTTTGACCGAGGCTAGGGTTTGTTTTAGCACTCCATCAATCAAGGAGAGACGTAAGCGTGATGGACCGATGATAGAGGATCAAAATTATTGAAGGAATCTAACCGAGAAGATGCAGGGAGGTTGGAGAAAAATCGATGAAGTCGACCAGTTCTCGAAGCTACAAGACCTAGTATTGCAGATGTCACAATTCACCAGTGGGTTAACCGATGTTGCAACCCTATTGGTCCACATAGGCCACAACAGATAAAAACAAAGAAGAGATTAAAAAAGAATTCCAAATAGAATAATAAATGATTTATTTAATTTTTGGTTAAAACATGAAAAATATTTATATTTTATTTAGTATTTCATGGTGATTTTTATTTATTTTTATGACTTAATATATTATATGTTACTTCTTACATGTTTGTTTATAGGTATATTTACATATATTTTTGTTATTTTATTTTTATTTTGGATTTTATTATTTTAATTACATATTTTATATATTTCTAACCTATTTAAATACACGCACATATATATTGTATTTTTCTTAATTGAAATGTGCAATTAATTAATTATATGTATTACTTATATATGTACAAGTATGTATATTTCATCTATGTATGATAATTCTCATATTTATTTTGAGGTATTTTTAATAGGTTTTATTTATTTATTTATGTACATATATATAAATAATATCTACAAAATTATAAAAATACAAATCATAAAAAAATATAAAGAATGAATAAAATGAATATTTTATTCAGGTACAGTGTACAATAAAGGTCCAAAACCTAACTTTTGCATCTTAATCTAAAATTAAATGAAACTACATTCAGTAAATAGTTAATTAGAAGTTATATACAATTAAATGTGAGTTTGATGAATTTGGGTTGATATGGAAAATATACAGGTCTGTGAAGCTTGGACTATGCACTTTTATCTGAGTATAGAAAGCACCATATGCATTATTTTTATGTGAAATAAGTTTTGTATTTTTCTATATATTTTTATCTATAACTTTCATATAAAAAATTATTTACTTTATGTATAAATAATAAAAAAAATAAAATGGGCCCCAAAATTGATTTATTGAAGAATAAATAAATAGGGTTTTTATTGGATTTCTAGCCCTTATCTCTGTATACTTTATTCCTTGTCGGCCCAGTCATCATGATGCCTAGGTCTCAGGATTAGGGTCATTCGATAGCTTTGTTATTTAATTTCTTTTTCTATTATTTTAGTTAGTATTTTATGCAATATTTACACACTAAATAATGATGGTTATTTTATGCAAAATAGTGATATACGCATGCATTTAGCTAGGGTTTATGGGCCAAAATGAAAGAATAATGGTGATGAAATGGATATTCATCAGGTATCCACCTATCTAAAAGGATGGCTCCTCAAATCCTGTTATGGAGAGCAACACTAGATTGCAAGGAAGAATATCTTTAAGTATCTAAGATGGACGCAAGATTACATCTTGGTCCATGGAAATGGGGATTTCCATGTCTTACGATACATAGATTCCGACTTCCAGTCTGATATTGTTTACATCAAGTGAACATCAGAGCTTTTGTTCATGTTGAATGGTGGTGCTGTGAGCTGGAGAAGCAAGAAGTAGGACACTACAACATATTCGACAACATAAGCCGAGTACATTGTCTCATCAGATACTATAAAGGAGGCGGTGTGGTTGCGCAAGTTCATCTTGGATCTTGGCATAGTTTCCTCTAATACTCCCATCTTGCTACTCTGCGATAACATTGGAGCCATACCTTAGGCAAAGGAACCCAGATGGCATCAAAAGAGAAAGCACGTGGAAAGAAAATACAACATCATTCGGGAGATTCAAAAGTGTGGGACACAAAAGATTTTTATCCATCATGTAATGAGCATGGGTTTAAAGAATATACCTGAACGGTTCTGAGTGCTAGTGGGAGATTGTTAGCCATATGAGCCCAAGGCGAACTATTTCTGCAATAAATGTTATTGTAATTTTTGATATATCAATAAAAGTTATTGATTTATTTCGCTCTCTGTCTCATATTAAATAAATTAATATACAATAAGATCCTTTGGTATAATTAGGGTCATGTACCATGGCTATGTTAATGATCATACAACTTTTGATTTAATGGTCGAATAATAAAGGCTGGTGCTTGGATAACATCTAAGGCATTAGGTTGATGACTCATCAAGCATTGTCAACTGATTATTAAGAGATGATCATTAGCCTAAGAAGGATATTGCAATAATTCTCTAAGGGTTGATATCTGACTAACCTCTTGATGCGGGTCCTTTACATAGGAATAGAGATTCAGAGGTGTCAGATATGTTATGTCAAAGAGTTGACTTAACAAGGTTGAGATAAACAAGGCCTATGTCATATATTGCCACGATATAGACATGCATCCTCTGACAAGAGAAAGATCTATTGCTATATGTCTAAGTATGTTCAATTGGAATACCAATAGGATGATGCCTAATTAAGGTTTATACAACGACGAGCTGGTGTACATACGAGGGCATATGAGTAATACGATCTCTCAAAGGGATCATACATGTTCATTTACTGAACTGGAAGATATGAGCTCACTCATGAGATATTGGGAAGAATCAAATTCCATGCTTGGTGATTTTGCTTTGGAAGCATGACAAGAATTTGTAGATTTGATATATGCTTTTCGAAAGCATGTGATCGATACCAACTCCCAATGACTTAATAAGAATCTTAATGACAAAACCCAAAAGAAGACAATCTAAAAGAGATCTAAAACTTCAGGTTTATTGTAGGCCTTCCAGTATGTACGGTGTATGTGTATTAGGAATACTCGAGGGCGATATCATCATAAACGGTTGTATAACCATGAAGTTTCCATTCCGAGGGAGTGATGAAATAGGTTTGGATTTTAGTGACTCTTCTCAGTAGAGAAGTAATCTAATCTTGGTCCAATTGTTGGATATCTGAATATGATTTTGATGCAATGAAAAGATTAGATTTACGTCTTTGGTTTAATCAATCATCTTTGAGAGGTCCTCAAGATATGGATTTGAGATATGATCTCAATATCTAAGTCACTATACGTGAACGTACAATCACCATGTCCATATCTTCAAGTATCTACGGAGAAAAGCACATTATTCTTAAAAGAGATCAAGAATAATTCCATTGTTAAATTGTACATCTAACATCGAGAAATTGATAATTAAATATAATTTAATTATCATGAACAATGTAAATATGATTCATATAATTTAGATGCATGAGAATGATAATCTAAGACAATATAATATGATTTAATTATCATGGAATAATGTGGATAGCACTATCCACATTAATCATTTTTAATATGATTTAATTATCATGGAATAATGTGGATAGTACTATCCATGTTAATCATATATATTATAAATGTGATTTATAATATATTAAAGAGAGATATTTGTACATAGCATTAACAAAATTAAATGTTTATGTGAATTAGATTCACATTAGACAATTAATTGAAAATACAATTTACATTTTATTTTGTATATGTGAATATGATTCACAGTTTTCAATGACATGATTAAAATTATCAGAAAACAATTTGGAATTATTTTTTGAAATAATTTGTAATAAAAGTTGTTGCAAATCATGAATGACAATGTGAGATATGTAATCTCATGGAAGAGGAAGGCACCTTCCATGTAGGGAGGATGGATGACCACCCTTGAGTCCTAAATCAAGGTGGTCGTCCCCCCCCCCAATTGGAAGGAGCCTTGCCTCCTTCCTATTCATTCTATGCATATTGATTAGATTGAATTAAATTATATTAGTGATTGATTTATATTTAATTTAAATTAATTGTTGTTGTAAATTTGTATAACAAAATCATGACCATTACAAATCTATCTAAACCAGTGATTGTGTCTAGTACACGGATTGTGATCCATGTGCTCTCAAAATATTATAAAAGAAGAAGTAACCCTAGCTCTTTTTTTACACAACATATTTCACAAGCTCTCTCTCCCTCTCATTCTCATCACCCCCCCAAGAGCGGACATGACCTAGAGAGACACACCGTCATCGTTACGTTGTTGTGCCACACTTTAACTGCTTGTGGATCATTGTCTTCCTTGGTGCTCTTTGCACGTGAACTGTTCTCAAATCATGTGATTTCTTGCTTTAGAATTTTTAAATTCCGTTGCCCAAAATAATTAGTATGACTAGTTGTTTCCGATCGCATAAGATGCGATCTTCATGCTTCCATGATGTGCTAAGGCCTAAAACCTATCCGTCAAGAACCACTTGCAACAATCCAATAAACCACCCAAACCAAAGTAATCAAAATTTATAGCAAGATGTATCCCAAGTCAGGGCATCCATGGAGGGTCTAACAGGGACGATACATATGCATCACCATACATTTTAGGAGAGAGATGGAATGTCAACTTTGCTTTATCTGGAATACATATTCAACTTTGTGATACTGATTTCGTGCTTTGCTCGTAAATACGATGGCGTAGCTGCAAGAAGAGCACGTGGATATAAGAGAACCAGCAACATGGTCACTGTCGCTAGTCGAAGCAACAATAGAAGGAGTCGTGCGATAAAATCAACTGGAATATTGGAAGATGGCCTCAACAGTACCAAATGAGGTATAACCTACTGCACTCCTACTAATGCTAATACAAATATAACTCCTTGGTGGATACAATGATTACATATCACTTGTAGGTGTTTTCATCGAGGTGGTTCCCTCAACACACAGTTTGTTTTTCGCAAGCAACTTTTGCAGGTCTGATTAGCCATTCCATATATGAAGCTATGCTCATCGAATATGTTTACATATTATAGCTTCTTCTGATACAGGTTGTTGGCTTCTCCAACTGGGCTCTTGAGGGATGAGTAATACATTTTTGGGTAACAATTTAGTGGATGGCATTTGAAGATGTGCATTTTGTGGTGGATTGTATGTCTGTATGACTGATGCGTTTATTAATTTGGGTTCTTTATGTAATTTGAACATTAGCCTAAAGCTGGTTGTACTGTAGTATATATGGTCATGGTGAACGGATGACAGACTCTGTGATTGTGTGTGAATTTGTACTTCTTATTTGGTTTCATTCTTGGACACATTTCTGGTACTTAAGATCTGGAGCTGGCATAAATAAAATGCAGGGGTGAGAAATAACATCCCACTAAGGAAGAGGGAATTCATTTACTTACTCTGAAGAGATTTTACATGAGTTTAATAGCAAGGAAAACATGTACACATGTTGTCTGCACATTCACATGAAAGCATGTCGTTGATTTCCGTTCTTATATTTGTGATTTCACACATCATATTCTCTACTTCTTCATTCAACTTGCCTACTCTTGAAAATATCATACTTTCACCAATCATTTCTTCTTCGGAGGTCTGATCATTGAGCGTCTCGTCGTCGACCCGGTAAAAAAAAATTATAGCTTCGATCCAGGCATGTGTAGAACTTCCTTCCCTTCGAGGATGTCTTCATCACAGAAAAGCTTTGACAATCGCATTGACATGATCGTTAGCGGAGACACTAGAGGCAGAGAACTTGTGCATATCTTGTAAAAGGTAACATATAACCATGTAAAATAAGGAGCTTGTAATATCAGATGACTCAACTATAAAGATTGATGTAATATGAGAAACATGTAATAATAGATGGTTACCTCCTGGAACTGCATTAGTATAAATAGACGGTTATCTACGTTCCAGCTTTACTCTCTTGTTGTAATGCGGGCCTTTCAGATAGGGATTCAAGATAAAAAATAGTTGTTGGGCTACAGGGGCAATATCAATCCATTCATTTCCAATGGCCTTCAAACGGAGGGCAGATAAGACATTCAACTTTGGGGTCTACGTGTAAGAGTTGGCAACTTTATGAGATCGAGGTAATAATTTCAAAGTTTTACAGGATTGAGAAGGTAATTTACAAAGTTTTTAGAGTTGGTGGTGTAAAATCGGCTTCTAAACATTTACAAAAAAAATGAAGTATAAAAGGTTATTACAGTAAAAAAAAATAACAACTATGGGAAAATGCTTACATTTCATGAAATACTTCTAAAAATTGGAGGTGATTTTGAAAAAAAATAGAGAAAAATTCATAGTAAATTACATAAAGTACCTAAGTTATGCAACAAATTTGAATGTCTAAAAATAATAATGTGATAATCAATCTTTAAGATTTGTTTCATTAAATCACATTTGTTCAAAGATATTTTGAAGCAAATCTTAAATATTGACGATCACATTTTTATTTTATAAAATTCAAGTATACATTAACTTTATGTTTATAGTTAATGGGCTTTTATATAATATATTCAAAAGTTAGGCATTTCATAGAATGCCTCCCCCGTACTCGCTTCCTTCCGCACACAGCATATCTACATCATGTCCTGGATGTTGGAAAATAGAGATGATGCATCTGATGTGATGATGTTCGGAAGAAAATAATGAGACTGAGAAATATCACTTGCATCAGTCGTTGATATTGCCCTTCCTCTGCATCCCGCGATCTTGATTACAATGTCAAAAGAAATAAAACTATCAAGCAACTGCGGGGCTGCTTTCCAACCACCGTCAAGTTTAATGCCTAAAGCTAAGCGATTTCAAACACAAACTATGTGTTCGTGTAGGAATTATAAATGAAGCCCCACATTCTTTTAGGATCGGTGATTCATTTTTCAGTAGCCTTAATTATAGACATCTGTGGATCAAAAGGCCAACCAAAGAAGATGGCAACACAGTACTTGATTCTTGCTGATGGGAAACTAGAGTATTTATTTAAAGCGAGGTACGAAAAATACAGGAACTAAATATAAAGAGAATGGCCTGAGTTTATCAAGCGGAGGCGTCGATAGTAGAGTTATAAATCGTGCCAAGTAGATATTGATTTTCACTTTAAAAAGGTCCTTTAATTTCAGTAATGATTCCATCATCTGTTCCATGGTGTTGGTCTGTTGGCTATTCTTTGATGTTTGAAAACTTGGTAGGGTACGTGCACTAAGATGGTCTTTTATCGTAGATCATCGACTTATAGTTAGATTGGTGTTACTATCACATTTTCCATCGTATTCATGAGATAGTAAGTTTACATTGAAACCGAAGGCAAGCGGGCAACAAGCTGCGCCGCTAGACTTTTTTGATTTGCAAAGCCGATTCTTTTAAACACTACACCCATAGATCTATGGTCCATCACATTGTTGTTCATCACTTTTTGGATCATCTTTAAAAGCTCAATAGCTTCTGGTGCTAAGAAGCCAAAGGTGTCAAAACCAAATGGGATGAAGGCATGTTGATTCTCCGTACAGGCTTTCTCGTGCTTCACCACTTTAGCTAAAGATGCTTTAAGTGCAGCATGCCCTGCTGTGAAGGTCCCGCTCTTCAACCCCACCAACGGTGAAACTCCTGTCAAATCTATACAGGCATGTTTTCCTCCTATCCACCCAAAGATCAAAATATCAGCAGGTCTAAGTGTAGATCTTCCCTCCTTTGGGTCAGGTAAAAAGTTCACTGACGCCTCTTTCTTAGCAGCAATACATGCACGCCTGAGCACATCAAATAAAACGTCTCTAACAAGATCGTGTCTGTACTTAAATCTCAGGAGCTCCCTGCAATGAATTGCATGATCACCAAAATTGTCTAAGCATGCCTTGCGACAGATTGGACAAACCTCATCGGTAGGGATAATGGAATCATCAGACGATATTTGAGAATACTGCGGTACTCCACCGGTGACATGTGAAGTCCAAGTCCGTCTATAGAAAAGATAAGGAGAAAATCTTGGGCATGATCAGCTTGAAGACACAGGAGGACACTACACATCTTATAGACTTGTTGGATTTGTGAATGTTTCCCATTATGGGAGTCAGCTTGGACAAACTGCTCAACAACTATCTCTATGATCTTTTTGGAATCGTCACATATATGTTCTTTGATGTGCATTTCCTGCTGAGTATAAAAATTGTTCAAATTTATTTTTCTTATCTCCTGAAGCAACCTCTATTTTCGGGAAGTGCAATTGAATATTCGTTTTCCAACAGCGGCCAAGAGTAATTGACAGAGAATAATTGGAATTTCCTTCTGTTTATCATGAATGTCAATATCCAACACAACGAAATCCAGGAGATGCTTGAAATTTTGAACTTTGACAATCACATTTTAAAATATTCCTCATGTTACAAGATCATAGAAGTAGGCTTGATTTGTTTGTTTTTGGAAACCCGGTTGTGCCGTCATTCTTGACTTTTGGTTACTTCGTGTGTTTGCCGGATTGACTGCTACATTTGTTTCTCCGTTGCCTACATTTTATGACGACATGGAATAGAATTTGAGCTTTGCACAAAACAGGAGTTCTAGACAGATGGTTAAGAAGGCGGATGCTCAATCATTATGTTGGAGTTCTATGGTTGAGTTGTCTTTTGATTTCTGCATGAGAAAGTTTTATGATTTCTCCAGTCTGGATTATATGGTTGGAATAAGGATTATTCCCTTAGTTTTGAACCCATTGCACCCATTCCGACCCTAATTGTTCTGGTAGTTGCTTAAAACAAGGGTCACTTTCAAATATAGATGTCATTTTCCTGACGGTTAGGGGAAAAGATTATAACATACTTTCCTCATTGTTAGGTTTCATTTTTGTTTCTCCGCATAGAACTTATGTTTTTTCTTTTGTTGCTTTGATTTAGTGATGATATACACTAATCGCAAGTTGCTCGCAATGTACATATCCTTTACTTGCATTTATATAGGGGGTTTCAAACATTTAAGGTGCATTTGATTACCAGGTTAGCCCGGATTAAACTAGGGGAGGGTAAATCTTTTTTGTGTTTTGCTGTTTGGATAGAGGGTTAGGGGCTGAGCGGGTTTGTTGTATTGTGATTATATTGAATTTAGAAAAATGAGTAGTTATTGTGGTGTGATTATATTGAAGTTTGGAAAAGTGAGTAGAAGTTAAGTAGTTTATAATTTTTAGATGATATGATGGTACAATATATTATTTTTGACGGAATGGATGAAAGAAAAATAATTTATTTAGTGTTCAAATAAAGAAGGGAGAGTGACCCCCACAAGTGAGAGAAAAGGGGGGCTGGGGTGGGGGGGGGGGGGGGGGGGGGGTAAAGCCCCCAAGGGGGAGGTGGTTAACCCCCAATCCGAACAACACCTTAATAAGATATCAAAATATCAAAGTCATGATTCAAGAAGTTATTAGTTTTTGTTGTAATTTCAGTAATGTATGTGTATTAAAGTTTATTGCATTATTGATATCATGTTGAAAGCTTGAGAACATCAACAAATATTTCCTAATGTAGACTAGCTCAGAACAAGCTTAGAACCTGGACATGCTCAATTACCCTGAAGAATCTGATCATCCAGCATCTAATCGGCCACTCTTGAATTCTGATCGACCATTTCTTAATTAAGTTTACTATAGGGTCGATCAACTAACCAGTTGCTAATGAATGTCACTTTCTAGTTTACCAATTAAGAGCCTCGATCAATCACTTTCTAAATTCATATCAACGATTCTATAATGGCTACTTTTGATTAATCATATAAAGTTGAGAAGATCGATCAAAGTTTCCAACTACAACTTCAACAATACCTTTTCCCATAATTAAGTAGGATTGACTACATGGATTTTTTGCCTACTCAGATCTATATCGGGCCATTCTCAGACTTAATATAGATAACTAAGTTCTCTTCAGATAGTCACATTCCAACAATTCTCAGGCCTTCGTCTCCCTCTCTTAACCGGCTAAACATCCCAAATCTTGCATGTTCTAACTGGTGCATCAATCAACCTCCTTTGCAAATGGTCAAACTATTTTAAATGATTTTCTCTTATCTTATCCTCTCTCAGAGCAACACTGACTTTACATCTGATTGCATCATTCCAAATTCGATCTTTCCACATATGACCACATATCTACCTTTGCATTTTCATTTCTATTACTGCCATTCTTTGTACATGACTATGGTTCACATCCTAACATTGTTCGAAATAAGGAATGCAGAAGCGAAATTAATAAACATAGCATAATGAAAAGAAAGATAAATGTGACATGCATATTTTATGTGAAATCCTACTCCCGAAAGAGCGGGATGAAACCATGGGAGAAGTCCTCAAAGGGTCATATGCTTCATTACTTTTTCTCAATGGATATACGAGGTCTGGGGCTCCTTATTTAGTCTCCACAGAGCCTACTAGTCCCACTACTGGTAGATGCAGGAATAAACACTGGGATGGGGTGAATGGATCCTGGAGGTATCCATTTACCCATCTACAACTCAATCCGCACACAACCAAATACTCCAACACTCTCCCTCATGCAGGAGCATGCAACGCTCATCTTGGACACACAGAAAGAGACTCAACTCACAATACATGACACTACAAACAATATCAACTCAATGCACATAACTGTCATCTACCATCAAGGATGTTGCTTCTCATGCCATGCAGGTGAGGAGGACGAACGAGCTGGAGTGTGAGTCAACTGAATCTCCTCGTCAGAGAGCATGTGCTCTGTACTGCGCTTGTCAGAGTCACTGCAACTGAAATGAGTCTCCTCGTCGGAGTACTCTGGCCCGCCACAACAGGTGGACAACTGCTCCATCTCTGAAAAGGGTTGAACTAAAAAGCCATGGAGTGCAATCCTCGTCGGAGTCCACGACCATTGAAGAATGGAGTCTGAAGAAGTTTCCTCGTCAGAGAACTGAGTCTTTCCTATTTGGCACAGAGAATGACACTCTACTCTTGAGTCCCTATGAAACCACATGAAAACCCTTGCCCACATGGCATAGGGATTAGTGCTCTACTCTGGAGTCCCTATGGCTCACATGAAAATGCTGGTCGAAATAACAATAATGATGGGACCACACAAAAATGGCAAACATGTGCACATCTAAAAAGACAACATACATGTGCATGTCCGAAACTGGAGACTTAGAAACATCTAACGTCGAGTCTGAACATCTGTAGAGTATGAACAACTAACTGGTCTGAAATCTGTATCTAGAGAATCTGAATAGATCTGTGACTCTACATATACTCCCCTTTTTTCCGATACTTGTCGGAAAATGACATCGACAGAGTTGGGAGAAGACATGAAGAATGGTGAGAAAACAAGAAACCAAATAAGCTATCATTTTTTTCGGCTCTCAATCAAAATTTTTTTTCTAGCTATTCTCTTTCCTTTTTCTAATAATTGTCAAACATTATTTTTGAAATCAATCTTTTTTTAATTTTTTCAATCAATTTTTTCAGCTTTCCTCTGCATTTTCTTTTTGTAGAAGTTTTTTTATCTTTTGTATACGACCTTCTAATTGCACGTGCCTTTTTTCTGAAAAACGCACATTTTTTTCTCGACCCACTAGGGCCCAAAATTCTTTTTCCTTTTTTTACAAAGCATGCATGACATGCCCCTTCCCCCTTTTTTCAAATGCTGGAACTAGGCCTTTTTTTAATCCCTTGCCCATATTAGGCTAAACTACAGTCGTGCCCCATTTTTTTTAAAAGTTGACTCCCCTCATTTAGGGTTCCCCATTTGGGAACCTCATCCGCAAACAAACACCGCCCCTGATGGGGCCTTAATTTTTGTGTCGCTGCTCTCAGGAGATGAGGGGGAGGCTGCTGGGATCTGGGATGGCGATCCTCTAGGAGTGTGCTACCGCCTCTAGGATGGCGATCAAAGGGATACACGCCCGCTAGGGCTGCGCGCCGCCAATCGAGGAGGTCACCTAGAATCGGGCGAGCAAGATGGCGTGGCAAGAAGAGGGCCATCTCCGTGATGGGACCTCTTTCTGTTGGGAGAAACTTCGCGATGGCACGTAAGAGGTTGGCGGAGGAGTAGTGCATCGCGCTGCCTGAGGAAGGGAGATGACTTTACGTGGCATCACACCGCCAGGACGCTAGGGTTTCCCACCTATATCCAGGAGTAGTTCCATACCTCGTGTAGCCTGGAGTAAGACTCGTAGATGCCGCTGATGTGCTGGATCTCACCACTGAACCATGTTCTCGTTGGTTCGTTCCCACAGACAGCGCGGGGGGTTCGACGAACAGGTCATAAATGGGCTCTATCGCCTGGCTCGTCACAGGAGAGATGAAGCACCACATGGAGGTGATGCAATAGCATGTAGATGTTGTCTGCTTGCGTGATGGGGCTTCGCCTGGAGCTCATATCTTGGAGGTTTCTATTGTGGAACCCTAGAGCCTGATATTGAGTAACCTTGAACATGAACTTAATAAAAAATCTTCATGAATAATCTTCAAGAAAAATAATTAGGGTTTCAATAGAAAACCCTAGAACATGATCTTGAACTGGAGCCAATCTGAATATCATCTTCATGAAAGAACAATAATCGAATCTCGAAAGAAAAATATGAGCATAAATCTTTCAATAATAACCCCATGAGATTCGAACCCGCTCTGATACCATGTTAGAAAATAGGAATGCGGAAGAGAAATTCATAAACAGAGCATACAGAAATGAAAGATAAACTTGACACATGGATTTTTACGTGGAACCTACTCCCTAAGGAGTTGGATGAAACAACAGGAGAATGCCTCAAAGGGCCATATGCTTCATTGCTTTTTCTCAATGGATATTGGAGGTCTGGGTGTCCTTATATAGCCTCCATAGAGCCTCCAAGTCCCACCACTAGTAGACGTGGGACTAAACACTGGGATGGGGTAAATGGATCCTGGAGGTATTCATTTACCCATCTATAACTCAACCTACACACAACTAAATACTCCAACAAACATTATGAGCCATAGAGCATAGCAAGTCTCATGGATGCTTTGTAATACTTTCCTTTGACTTTTAAGGGAGTTTTATTATCATAGGGAATGGTAGATGTTCCGCTCAACTTTAGCCAACCTACATTTATTATATGAGTAACATCTCCTTCAATTTTCCCATCCCGTTGCAAAATAGATCCCAAATGCCTAAAAAGATTATTTCTTCTGAATTATTGGTCCAATATTTACATTGAGTCGTTCACCATTGTTTCCATCAAATGTGCACTCCATATATTTTGTCTTAGCCCTACTTATATGAGATCTTTAGTCTCTAAGTAATGTCTCCAAACCTCTAGCTTCTCATTTAATACCTCTCTTGTCGCATCAATCAACATAATATCATCGACAAACAACATATATCGAGGTATCTCATTCTGAATGTGCTTATCAACTCATCCATAATCAAAGTAAAAAGCAATGGACTCAAACCTGAACCTTGATGCAGACAGGTGTTGATGTTAAAATAGTCACTCTTCCTAAACTGGATCCTTACACAAGATGAAGCTGTATAGGACATGTACTGGTCTCTTCTCCAAAACGCTCTACAAAATCTCCTTTGGGACCTGACGAATCTCCACTTCATCGCATTTATTCTTTCATTTTGGCCTTATATTCCGAGCTAAATGCTTGTATATAGCATTAATTTGTATCGAATAACACTCAATAATTGACAATATATACTATATAAACTCATGTATTTAATTCCAAAATAAAAGAATAATGAAAAGAAAAAAAATGAATTGTCAAAGACATTGAGTGACCCTAGACCCCGAGAACCAATTATCATGATGGCTTGGTCGATAAAGTATAAAGTAGGGGGAGATAGGGCAAACAAACTGTACAAAACACACTAAAAAATCCTAGTTTTCATTCATCAATAAATTCCAGTTGGCACCTAATTTATTTTCCCATTTTTACACCTCAAATAATAAAATCTTGTATATAAATATTGTACATAAGAATACAAAGAAAAATAGAAAATTGATTTCACTCAAAAGTAATATACAGTGCACCCGAGGCACATGAAATTGAAAGAAGCAAACAAAACTTTGCAGACCTGTATCTCCTCCATACAGACAAAAATTCACAAAACTCGCCTTTATTATTCATAGAATTAAATTATATATTTTATGAAGTGAGCTTCATTTAATTTGGAGTTGAGACGCAAAAGTTGGCTTTTGGGTCCTTAGTATGATGTTACATGTATATAATAAACAATATATTTCCTTTTTATATTTTTTATATACATATAAATATTATTCAAAACACATGTAAATAATAAAATCAAAAAAAATCATTAAAAATTCATCAAAATAAATTATGTAGTAAAATATATAGGTAAATTATACCTATATAATAAATGTACATATCTGTTAAAGTAAAAAAATAAAATTAGAAAATAAATTAAAAATATATATAAGATATAAATATATAAAATGTTTAAATATAATAATAAAATATAAAATACAAAATAAAAATAAAATATACGAAATACAGTAATAAATTCCTATGTCTATGCATGTAAATATTAATATCTAAAAAATAACGTGTAAAAATAAATAAAAGTCATAATAAAATAATACATAAAACTATTAACATTTTTTATATTCTAACTAAAAAATAAAATCATTTATGATTTGTTATTTATATCTAAATGATTTAACCCATACTTTTTCTTGGTTGGTCCAAGTGAACCAATTAGGGTGCTACGATTGTGACCCATTAGATCAATTGTCCTAGCATCCGTCCCCTTCTTGTCAGAGGTCACAAGACCCATGATTTCTTTCCATTTCTATGCTTCCTCCACTCCATCTTTCTCCTCGAGCACCTCGCCTTTTTTGAACTCCCATCTCCCCTACTCCACACAGACCCCATGGCCTTCACCTACCCCCTCCATTTCCCATGTAGTCTCCATGCCCCCTTTTGCCCTTCCACCAATACATAAATAAGGAGCTCCTCCTCCATTTTGAGTATTGATCCCTCTTTGCCCTCTGTAACCCCTATCTTCATGAAATTTGAGTCGCCTGGAGATAGCAGAAGCTTTATTGAAGTGTTGGTGTGGATAAAGAGTGGCCGAAGAAGGTGATCCAGGTCGGTCGAAAGCTTGCTTCGATGAGCCTTCTCTTCTTCTTAAGCCGTCAGGTTTCAGTTGCTTTCTCTTTCATTTTTTATTGCATTTCACTTCCTTATCTTAGTTTGATATTTAGTTTATCTAATCAATCAGTAGGATAGTTTAATTTTAGGATCTTTGTTTGCTGGAGCATTAAGCTCCAACTCAAAATAATAGTGATCCTCACCTTGTTTCGACCCATTGTCACTCCATCTTCGATCCTCTACATATTCTCTGCAAAACCCCATAGTTTCACTTCGTATACTGCAAGAATCCGAGCTCCCAATCTCCTCCCTCCACCTATAGCTAGAGCTCCATCTCCCCATCATTCCTCTATGAATCTAGCTTCAACAAAGGATAAAGTATCTTCTCCTCTAGTCGGGGTACCGTTTTATGAGGGAGAAGGAGCGTCGTTGCACCTGTAACAAGGTTTTGAAGTCTAACTCAGATCTCCAGGTCGTCATGAGATCTAAGCCCCTCTAATGGGGTCTGGACCATTTTGAAGCATCATGTAGAAGCAAAAACCCTCTAGGATCGTGTAGAGCCTGTCAGTGAGGAATGCGAAGGCCAGGCGTGGGAGAACTTCATGATCAAAGCTTGTCGGCCACCAGTTCTTGGGTTGTTCTCCGTGACATCCCAGGAGCTGTTGGATCGAGCTAGAGCTCTAGGTTATGTCCTGACTATCGGATCAAGGGCGGACCATAATCTGCTTCAGCCACCCAATCAGCCATGTTGAGCCCCCTGAAGTGCCAGATCAGGTACCTTTGTATGTAAATTCATAAGTACCCATGTCTCTTTTGTATTTATAGTAAAGTATTGTAATTATTAACTAGTGTTTAAAAAGTTTTGTAAAATTGTAAGGATCCCCTAGAACTTTCTGTATATTATGTAATGGTCCTTGTGCCTCACGTGTAGCACAATGTGAGGCGTTATGAACATTGAACTCATACCATTGCGGGTCTTATTTATTTATGTCTAGTATTTAAAATTGTAATATAAGTTCAAAAGTTCTAGGTATTTTTAATGACACTCCCTGTATTTATTTTTTAAAAAAACTACCTTTAACCTTATATTTATTTACTTGCTTTTTTATTTTTATAAAATAGCTCCTGTGCCTCATTATGTATGGGAAAATTAATGTAGACGATTAAAATGATGCTTGTACACATAAATGATTTTATTTAGCACTAGTATTTTCCTAATTATTAAAAAACAAATAAGAGCTAATTATTCCATGTTTCCTTATAAAAATACAAAAAATTATAAAACCTACGTTTAAATTCCAAAACAATACATAGTTTATATTACAATATATATAATAACTACATACCAATCACAAAAGGATACAAGAGGATAATACTAAAAATTGAAAAGCCCTAAAAACTATATAAAAATGGGTAAAAATTAAGAAAAAATATAAAAACTTTTGACTTGTAATATATTTCTAATACCCAAAACATTTCGGCTTATTATTATATCTATTGTTTTGATAAATTAAATACCTTAAAAATCCATAAATATTAGAAAAATTACAAGAAAATGATAAAAATAGAAAAAATATCAAAAACATAAATACTTTTTATTTTTAAATTTTGACTATATATATTTATCAATAAAATTCGAGGACCATATATTGACTATATATACTGCATATTACTTATCTATGTATTATTATTTATAAACACTTAATATATTTAAAACTTTTAAAAAAATAAAAAGGACAATTCATGTATATATTTCATATATTTTCATAAATTTATTTATTATATATCATATATATTATGTAATATACATATATATATTATACTTTAAAAACAAAAAGAAATTTAAAAAATACAAAATCGAAAAAATTTAACAATTGAAATATATAAAAATGCAAAAGAATTAAAAAATCCATAAAAATTAAATATAATTAAAAACCTACAAAAAATTAAAAAGTAGCAAAAGTTCAAAAATAATTATTTTTTTTACTAATAGATAATAATTTTCCTATCCCCGTTGCTCTATGTGGTTTGACGCTCTACATACTTATACACTATACACATATATTTTGTAGAGTTAACATAAAAATAAATTTTGACTCACACATTTGCATTGAATTATTGTGGATTGATTGCTTATTTGACTGATTATTGACACTTCGAATACCGCGAGAGTAGTCAATACAATGATTGTTAGACTCGCCTTGTGCGGCATCGCATGCCCGACAAGATCGAGCATTAGGAACCCCTATTCGATCAATCAACAAAATGGCGTCGCTGCCCCGCAACACAATCAGAACACTAACCCATCCCAACATCAAAGATCGCAACAATCATACGGCCAACATGGCTAATACCATACGAACCAGTAGGGTCAGCAGTACCAATAAGCACCCGAACAGTATCAACACCAGTACTGGGCCCCACAGGGCCAATCCTCGAAGTAACCCTCACAACCATTAACTCTTAGATCTAACCCGTTGATATCCAGCAGCAGATGCTTGAGGAGATCCGCTCTTTTGGAATGAACTTTCGGGATTTATGGGTTGACGTGAATCACTTATCTTATTGGAGAGATGAACAGACAACTCCTACGACAATCATTCCCACCCAAGTTCAAGATAATCCTAATAGCTTGAACAAATATCAATCTCATCATGGTCATCAGATATACTATTTAGACTCATCTATATTTGAACAGGAGATCCATTCGTTTGATAATATCAATGCTATGTCACTTAAGAGTGGAAGGATCGTAGCCGTGCCTGACCGGGCAAGGGAAATTGAGCGAAATGACTCGGTAGTTCAACCAGATGATACTTTTGAAGATGAAGCCGAAAGAAATCCGGATTCACCGCCATATTCAAGGAGACCGAGGATTCCCACTCAGGAGAAGGGAAAAGCACCTATGGTGTCTACAGAGGACCTTGCACCTCTAGTCACGGTTGATTCACCTTTGTCATATATTAAAAGACCATTCTAGATGATCCGGAAAATGGCATGATTTTGTCAAGAAAACATTATAGTCAAGATGTCAGTTGATCAATATGTGGCCAACAATCATGCATTTCAAAAGTACTTGAAAAGGAGATACACTCCTTCTAGAACGAGCATGAAGAAACCAAATCAATTTGTGGAGACACGTGTCATAACAATTGCCACTACCAATTGTGTCAAAAATCAGTAACTATAGAGGAAAAAGAGAGACCTGGGTGATCACTAAGTGGAGAGTCACATCGGTGATATTACATTTGCACACATTCTACTAGATAACGGTTCTTAAATCAATCTTCTACCCTTAGCATTATATTACAAATTGGAGTTAGTACCTCTTAGAAAATCACCAGCTCTACTCCAATTTGCAGATCGATCAATGAAGAGATCTAAGGGAGAATGCTGTTATCTTGGTTGAGGGGCAAGAGTACAAAGTAGACTTCACTATCCTTGATATGGAGTCCCCCAATCATTGGAGAGAATCTCTTATCATTCTTGGATGGCCATTCGTGAGGTCCACAGGGACAATATTCGATTACGACACATGAATGATGAAGTTCCGTTCTCCAGGCGGAGAAGTGGAGTTAGAGATAAGGCAGATGAAATGGCATAGACCTGACGCCAAATCTAGTACTAAGTACGTAGAATCTTCAGAGGTAGAGTGCAAGATGATTAGCACAACTAGAATTTGGCAACAGACTCTAGCATAACAGAGCGAGACCCTCTCATCTGGAGAGAACGCAATGCATAGTGCGGTTTGCCAGATGTTGCCTGATTTACTTAGAAACGCATATTCTTATACCATTGACGACGCAACGATACCTTTGGATCTGTCAGTACCATCTTATCCGGGATTGTCAAGGGACATAGATCATGAGTTAGGCACCTCTTTGTTCGAATTACCACACTACTTTTGCGATACGACTCACCTTTCATCAGAGTTGGTAGCCAACACATCACATATTGATCCACAATCATCCAACACAGAGCAAAACTTAGATGTTATTCAACTGGACCTAATTGATGCTTCATATTTTCCTGAGCTGAAACCACTTCCTCCTACACTCAAGTATGTATTTCTTACAGACCCAAAGAGATATTTCCTATGATCATTAGCTCGACATTAACTGCAGAACATGACTCCAGGTTACTTGAAGTTCTCGAGCGGAATCGCAAAGCCCTTGGATGGACAGTGTCGAATCTCGTGGGGATCGACCCCGCTCTCTGTTCACACCAAATATATGTTGAGGATAATGCGAGACCTTTCCATGAATTTCAGAGAAGACTAAACCCTGATCTACGGGAAGTAGTTAAGAAAGAGATTGAGAAATGGTGCAAAGAAGGGTTTATATACCCTATCTCTGACTCTATGTGGGTGGACAATCTTCATGTTATTCTAAAGAAGCCAAGAATCAATATGGTCATCAACGATGAGGGGGTAGAGATCACTACATGAGTACCCACGTCGTGGTACATCTGTGTCGGCTACATGGGCCTAAATTCTACGACCAAGAAAGATCACTTTCATATACCATTCATTGATCAAATATCAGAGAGACTTGTACGGAAAGTGTTCTTCTATTTTCTTTATGGGTGATCAGGCTACAATCAGGTAGCCATCACTCACGAGGACCAGGAAAAGACCACATTCCCTTGTCCATTCGACACTTACGCATTCAAGTGCATGCCATTCGCGCTCTGCAATCCCCCGAGGACATTTCAATGATGCATGATTGTCGTATTTGCCAAGATGGTGGGTGACTTCCCTGAAGTCTTCTTATATGACTTTTCGGTCCATGGTGATTCTTTTGATACACGTTTAAAGCACTTGGATCGGGTCCTTAAGAGGTGCATGGAGGTCAATTTGGTACTCCTTTCAAAGAAAAGTCACTTCATGGTGATGGAGGTTACCGTGCTGGGGCACGTCATCTCCAAAAATGGAATGCATGTTGACCCTGTCAAGGTAGATATGATCAAGAAACTTGAGCCACCAACCAATGTTAAGTCAATACGGTCATTCTTAGGGCATGTTAGATTTTATTGAAGATTTATTCATGATTTTTCAAAGATTTCCGCCCATTGACTGAGCTCTTAAGTAAAGACACCGAGTTCATTATTGATCACAAGTGTCTCGAGGCCTTTGAGCTCATGAAAAAGAAAATATGTGAATCGCCAATTTTAAAAGCTCCTGACCAGTCTATTCCCTTTGAGATCGTGACTGATGCATTGAATTTTGATGTCATGGTTGTGCTTGGACAAAGGCGTGATGGGATACCGTATGTGATTCACTAGACAAGCAAAGTTTTGGATCCTACACAGAGAAATTATATGGTGACTGAAAGGAAATGCTCACGGTAGTTTGGGCCCTAGAGAAATTCAGATCATATATATTGGGCTCGAAGGTGACGATTTTTATTGATCACACAGTAATCTGATACATAATGGAAAAGAAGGATGCAAAGGTGTGTCTTCTGAGATGGATCTTATGAATCCATGAATTTGATTTACAAATTAGGATAAACCTGGAATAAAGAATGTTGTGGCTTATCACCTTTCTCAAATTGAGCAGAATGATAATCCTTATTTTGAACCAATTCGAGAGATCTTCCCAGACAAGTCAATTTGTGCTACTGATTTACTCCCATGGTGCGCCAACTTGGTGAACTATCTTGTCTCCAAGCAAGTTCCCTAGTATTGGCCTAAGAGTAGTATTGACTGACTAAAGTCGGATTTGAGGAAATATTACTGGGACGATCCGTTCCTTTTCTTTGAGGGGCCGAATTACGTTTTGCGAAGGATTATTACTTCGGAGGAATATCGGAGTGTCCTCATACACTGTCATACACTTGTGTCTAGAGGACACCATTCATGAAAGGGAACTGCACACAAGGTACTCCAATGTGGATTTTATTAGCTGACCATGTTTAGAGATGCCAATGATTTTGGTACAGACGTGCCTGATTTTTCATAGAATGGGAGGGACTGACGGATATAGAGATGAAATGCCCATGCAACCGATGAATTTTTGTGTTTTTTTTGATGCACGAGGATTTGATCTTATGGTTCCCTTTCCCAAAAACAATGGACATGAGTACATCTTGTTAGCAATTGATTATTTGTCTAGGTTGGTTGCGGCTATCCGGACCTGAACCGTAGATAGCAAGATTCTCTATATGTTTATCAAGAATCATATTATTGTGAGGTTTGGGGTCTCAAAGGTTTTGATTTCTTATGGGGTAGCCATTTTGTGAATGTAGAAATGAGATCATTTGCTAAGGACTATAAATTCAAGCATTGAGTAGTCTACCACCCACAATCTAATGGCATGGCAAAGGTTTCTAATAGAGATGTGAAGAGTATTCTTCATAAGTTGGTTCATCTCAATAGGAAGACTGGTCTCAGCTTTTGGAGTAGGTTCTGTGGGCCTATAGGACATCCTAAAAGACTCCACTTGGCACTTCACCATTCAGGAGGATCTATGGCAAGCCATTCCATTTGCCCGCGGAATTAATTCACAAGTCAGAATGGACAATCAAGAAGATTAATTGACATTTTCACCTTGGGAAGTTGTGCCATGACTTGAATTTAAATGAGATAATAGAAATATGATGTGAAAGATGGTGTACAACCTTTTTCAGTGAATGGGCAACTGTTGAATCCATATGTCAATTCTAAAGAATAGTTAGCACAAGTTGATGTCATCAACATTATGCAGGGCGAGCACATTGAAGACTCATCAGACCACCCTACATGGAGAGAAGCAGTCAAACACAAGATGTACACATCTTTATTCTTCACACCTTTCAAATGTACATTCTCCTTATTTATTATCAAGATCTCATTGGTCCCCCATCCTTCTTCCATACTTAGGTTGTCCTAAGCCTATAGGAGAACCCAATGCTTGTTGTATATACTCTCCTCATTCACTTCTCCCCTTGTCCGCCTCATTTTCGCCCTTCTTCAATACTTAGACTGTCCATAGCCTAAGTATAGGGGGTGGGTCGTCTTCTATTTTGTGTTTCTTTTTCACTCTCTTACACTAAGCCCGATCTATGTCTTTTCTATGCAACTTGTTCTCTGAGGACATAACACTCACTAATATAGGAAGATGTGTATATACTCTTAATATATTTTACCCATAGCTCATACTTTTGAGTAAGTCTATATTTTATTTACAGGATGGGAAACTTACTTCTAAAAAAAGCGTTTTTCAACTAACATTGTATGTGTCCAATTGTGTGTGCAACTAAAGTTTTGAAAATTGGCTTCTTATTCATTTTTGCATTAAAAACATGAAAAGAAAGCATTTTGCACACTTGCATTTCATTCAGCATTTCATTCATCCATGCATTCTTTAGTTGGATTTATCCTTGACACTTACACTCTCACACAAGACTTGTGAAGTTCAAGGACACTTGGTTTATGAGGTTTTATAATTCATAGTTAACCAACCTTAGTCATTAGGGTCTACAACTTAATTTATTCACACTTCCCTAGTTCGAAAGAGGTGTGTGTTATATTGCATACTTAGTCTCTGCCTTAAAATAATATGATCAACACCTCACTTGCATGATTGCAGTTATAATGTGATGCGTTAAGATTTCACTTGAGGAACTGGGATGAGGGATTTGAGTTTGGAACCGATTTTATTGTTAGCCATGTGAGCCCGAGGCGAACCATTCCTACAATAAATATTATTGTAATGTTTGATTTATCAATAAAAGTTATTGATTCTTTTCACTCCCTTCTGAGATTAATTGAATGAATGCGCTATAAGGTCCCTGTGTATGTATCATGGCCATCTTAATAATCATATAGTTGTTGATTCAAAAATTGAATCATAAAGGCTGATGTTTGGATGAATATCTAAGGAGTTAGATCAAGGACTTATCAAGCACATTAAATGATTGTTAAGAGATGATCTCCAGCTTGAGTAGAAGATGGCAATCCTTTCTTTTTAGGTTGATATCTATCCGACCCCTTAATGCAGGTCCTCTGCTTGGGAATAGAGATTCAGAGGTATCAGATTAGTTAGGTCAAAGAGTTGATTTAACGAGATCGAGATAACCAAAGTCCTATATCGTAAACTGTCACAATATAGGCACACAACCTCTAACTGGAGACAGATGTGTTGTTATATGTCTAAGTGTGTGCATTTGGCAGCCAATAGGTTGATGACCTAACCAAGGTCTTTACACCGGCGAGCTAGTGTGCATATGAGGGCATATGAGTAATACGATCTCTCAAAAGGATCATACAGGTTCACTTGCTGAACCGGAAGACATGAGCTCACTCATGAGGTATTGGGAACGATCAAATTCCATGCATGGTCATCATGCTTTGGAAACATGACAAGAATTTGAATGTATGATATATGCTTTTGGAAAGCATATGATCAAACGAATCCCAATGACCAAGATTGAGAAACATGATGATAAAATGATTAAGATGACAGTGTAAAATTGATCTATATCTTCGGGTTTATCATAGGTCTTCCGGTTTGCAGGATGTATAGGTATTGGGAATATCTGAGGGTGATGTGATAATAAATAATTGTATAACCATGACGCTTCCATTCCGAGAGAGTGATGAAATAGGTCTGGATTTTAGTGACTTCTCTCAGTAGAGAAGTAATCTAATCTTGGTCCAAGTGTTGGACATTAATCTGAATGAGATTAAGATGCAATGACAAGATTAAATTTGTGGTCTTGATTAAATCAAGCATCTATGAGAGGTCCATGAGATATGGATTTGAGATGTGATCTCAATATCCAAGTCACTATACGTGTAACATGCAATCACCCTATCCTTATCTTCAAGTATCTGCGGAGAAAGCACATTATTATTGAAAGGGTTCAAGAATAATTCAATAGTTGAATTATATCTAAGTATTGAAAAATGGATAATTAAATGTGATTTAATAATCATGGATAATGTGAATTTGATTCACATTATTTGGATGCATGAGAATGATGATCCAACATAATTAAATGTGATTTAATTATTATGGATAAGAATAATATGGATAGAAATATCCAAATTATTCATAATATATTATAAATATGATTTATAATATGTTAGAGAAAGCTTATTATGATTTACATTTGCTGATTAATTATTGATGTGAAATAGATTCACATTAGATAATTAATTGAAAATATAAACCACATTTTATTTTAAGTTGTGAATGTGATTCACAAATTTCCAATTATAAGATTGCAATATTTACAAAATAATTATGAATTGTTTTTGTTGAATTATTTATAACAAATATTGTTATAAATCTAGGATATTTCCAAGGAATAATGCAATCTCATGAGGACGACCACCCAATTGGAAGGGTGGACTACAACCCAATCCTATTAGGAAAGGGTGGTCATCCACTCTATTGTATGGAAGGGTGTGATTTCCATTCCATTATCACCTTATTTTGGTCGATCTAATTTTAGGATTAATTTATATTGATTTATCAATATATATATAATCTAAATTAAATCAATTATTGTTGTGTTTTTACAACAAGGTCTTGACCATTGAAAGATGCAGAAATCAATCTCATCCATTGATTTTGTGTAGTCCATGGATTTTGATCCATGGACTCCTGAAACACTATATAAGAAGAGGCATCCCTTGCTCTTCTAGATGACTACAACAACTCTTGGCAACATCAATCTCTCTCTCTCCTTTTCATTCTCACGCCCTCTCTCTCTCTCTTGGTGGCCGTCCACCCAAACCCTAGAGGGAAGACAACGTCATTGTCGCATCACCGTTGTGTTATCGCCATGACTGCCCTTGGTTCTCCGTCTTATTTGGTGCGCTTCGCTCACGAAGAAGACATATGATCTCGTACGACGAGATCAGGAGTTTTCTTGCTTGGATCAACAATTTGGATTGCGAGAAGCATGCGACTCATCCCTGTGCTCGCAAGCGTCTCCTCCGAAGATCAGACTTGAGACAGGTTGTTTCTTTTCTTAGAGGCTCGATCACAAGCACGCTACAAGAGGCATTCCTTTGTATATTATGTGGTTTCGATGAAACGATCCAAGAAGTGTTCTTGGCTCATGTGGTTTCATCGCATGAAAACTTTTATATTCAACTGCATCGAACAACTAGTGTGACTTGTCATTCACGATCATATACGATACGATCCTCACGCTTACGTGATGCGCTTAAGTATTATTACATATCCTTACATGGTATCATATCCTTAGGTCAGTGATTTTGGATACGATACATAAACCTACGAAGACTTGGGTTCATTAGAGTTTGCGAAATGTTTTATCGCATTTCATTGTCGCATCCCTATTTAGAATATTTTCGTCCCTATTTAATCTGTTTAAATACAAAACTATTACTTGAATTTTGTTTCCCATTATATAAATAAATCATGGGATTTGATTTTGTGTGGTTTGGAATCCGATTTCTCAAGCTATGATCACTTAATGAACATGTATCCACTATTTTGGAGATGGCAAATCGTAACGTAATTAAAGGGTCAGTTACTATTTTGAAATTACTATAATTGCGTGCTAATCACTTGGGATACGATGTAAATTAAATTAGAAAACTTTGAAAACTTATTTTGCATGATTTGGATTTAAATTGATTGAGATATGCTAATTTTAGTTAGTGAGGGTCACTGCTGAAAATTACAATCCTAATAAAGAACCTTGTGATTGCCATTTAATAATTAGTGAAATTAATGGTTAATTTTATGGAATAATTATGGATAAATATTTAAGAATTATTTGATTGATAATTATTTCCTTAAATGACATTGCTTTGACTAATAATTTATTACATATGATCTAGATCACAAATTAGTTACATGATTTTCTTCCAACAAACAAACTTGCTTGAATAGGACTGACAATTTGTTCAACAAATTTCCTTATAATAAAAATGATTTTGATTATTACTATATGGTATAACTTTGGTTGAAAAACCAATTATTATCTCAGGTACATAACGATCAATTTGGCATTATCCTTTCCCGAGATGGATATGGTGTCTAGTCGGGGAGCGTTGGGGTAGCAGGTTGCACCATGTGCGGTCTGCCTCACGCCCGTCGGTACTGGCCATGACATCAGGTAGGTGATAACACTCCCGCACCCTATGTTAATTCGGTCAAATTAATGTCCAAATTACTTAATGTGTTTCGTTGTAGTCGGATACGAGGGGTTAATCAAAAACCACTTATCGATTAATGTTAAGTGATGAATTTTTTTTACTTGGTGGAGTCCAAGGTCGATCTCAGGGAGGCATCTGTCTCCTTAGATAAATTTTAAGCAATTATCCAAGTGTCAGATTTTCGAGAAGTAATTTTCTTTGTCTTTTTCAATTTCTGTGTAGACTTATGCAGACAATGCAGGCCAATTTAATGTTTCTATTTAATTAATGTATCAAATGAAGTCCAAAAATTATGCAAATTGGCCAGAGGATTAATGATGATGAAAATGACCTACACTAATGTTTTTGGAATTTTTCGACACTAAATAAATTTACTGTGAATTAAATGAGCAGACAGTGTGATTTTCAATATTTTAATTTTAATAAATATCAAACCACAATTTTTTCAAGAACTAAAATTATCCTAGGTGGCTCTAATGATAAGGGACCTAAGAAAATTAACAGATCTGAATTTCACTGTGAAATGAATTAAATAAAATTAATCTAAGAAAATCATTCAACAATTTATTAAGGCCTCGTTATGCGTGCAAATGCAATGAAATTTTTATGGTATGTTAAGAATATTGTCCTTAAGCTACTGTGAATTTTTGATGATTTTTGGAAGCTCAGAGAATTAACTACAAATTAAAAGGTGTCACTGGGTAAAATATATCAAAAATTCACTAATTAATTCATTAATAATTCAACTGAAATTACAAAAATGTGACACGTGGACCAATAGACAGGGGACAAAATTCTCAACAAAATGCAATTCTTGGATTTGTAAAATGATGTAAAATGCAATTTAGGGATGCGTGCAAACACATGGATATAAATGCAATACAGGAAATTAAAATTACAATAAGCAAATGTGCAGACAGGGACTAAAATGCAATTACCTATAATGCGGTGGACTTGAATGCAAATTCTCCACAGGGCACGTGCTCCTCACGTGGGGTCTGCTTCACAGGGACATCTTTGCAAATATGGAAAGCTCCAGGGGCCTCTGTGCAAATTACCCAGGCCGCACGTGCTCCTCACGTGGGCGGACTAGGCTCGGATGGCAGCGGCGGCTCGGAACGAGGGTCTTGTGCTTTGGAGGTCTGGAGTGAGGCTCGGTGTAGCCTCGGGTTGTCCGAGCCTAGGTTTGGGGCCGAGGCTCGGTCTTCGTCGACGTGGCGGGCTGCGGGCCTTTGAATCAAGATCGATCCAAAGGATGGCAGTGGTGACGCGTGGCGAGATCAGCAACGTGGGATCAAGGATGATCCCACGGTCGTTGGCAGCTCCGGCGGCGGGTGACGTGGCTGATTGCAGGCCGTTTGATCAAGATGATCGAACGGCTCCTGGAGCTTCTTCCTCGACGGCCCTCCGCCTCCTGCGGAGGAGAAGGCTGGGCTCCGGCGTAAGTGCTGCTGCTCCGCCCTTCCTTCCCGTCGTCAGTGGAGGTCTATGGCGAGTCGGAGGTGCCCCAGAGGATGCGCGGATGGTCGACGAAGCCTCCGGTGGCCTCAGAAGCGGCGGAGGGTGGACGGTTGGCGATGGCGATGAAGCTCGAAGATGACTCCGGCGAGCTTCCGTTCAATGAGAAGCTAGGTACCTGCAAGTGTGAAAGAGAGAGCCGTAGCTCGTGCCTGTGTTTGTGGAGAGATGGAGATAGTCGGCGAGGCCTAGGGCGTGAAGGAGGACGTCTGGAGATGAGCTCCGGCCAAATGGCGGAGCTGGTGATCGGAATATTGCGAGAGGCGTCGTCGGAGGTCGTGAAAGGTGTAGCGAGGATGGGAGCTTCGACGCGAAGCTCAGCGAGATGAAAGGGAGGCGAGAGAGTGACCGGTGACGGCGAATAAAGTCGGAGAAAACAAAGATAAAAATAAGAAACGATCGGAGGAGAAATGGAGGAGTTTCACCTGGGGATTGGGCCTCCTGCTTGAGGTCCAGGTCGTCGCTCGAGGGCAGGTGATCGCCCGAGCTCGTGCAGCTGCTCGTGGGAGTTGTTGCGACACGGCGGAGCGGTTGTGGATCTCGTGGGAGAAGAATCCCTTCGTCGCTCGAAGACGCGTCGAATTGCTGTCACCAATGGGAAGGTCTGAGCTCAAGGAAGCTCTCTGGAGTGGCGGATGCGGGTGAAGGTTGCCGGTGGTGGCGTATTTATAGGTTGAAGGTGGTGGGTTGGCTGGTGACGAGGCGAGGTTGGTGGTCGACGTGGGACGACTCTGGTGGAGGTGGTGGAGCGTGAGGGAGCTGGCGAGGGTGAGGGATGAGTGGGGCTCATCGTGGGAGTGTTGGCGGACGTAGATGGTGGCTGACGTGCAGCCGAAAATAGAAAGGGGGTGCCCCTCCCGCAAGGCAAGGGACGTGGGAGAGAGGGGCGCCTGGAGGTAGGAGACGAAGTCTCCACCGTTGGATCTTGTGATCCAACGGTGGTGATCGAAGTGTGGCGGGCGGGTAGGATTAGATCGGGGCGCGTAGATGATGGGCTGCGGTGGAGCCACGTGGCGAGTTGCGGGCGAAGCGCGAGCAGGCGGCCTGGATGAGGAGATGGCGCTGATCGAAGGGCCGAGACTCGCTGGAAGGAGAGGCGGCTGAGATCAGAGGATCGTGGATGCGATCAAGCGGTCTTTAAAGCGCCACGTGGCGTGTTCTGGTGAGAGCACGAACATGCGGCGTGGATTAAGGCCGGAGATGATCTGATGGTCCAGGCTTTAGGCGCGCGTGGGCAGAGCTGGGCCATTGGATCTGGAAGAGGATCCAATGGTTGGAAGCTGAGGCGGATGAGGCGAGGGGAAGCGGGCCGCGTGGCGCATCCAGAAGGCGCCACGTGGCCTGCTATGAGTGGCTGGAGGAAAATACACGTGTAGAGAGATGAGGGGGCCGAATTTGGAAAAACTCAAAACATGAAAGTTGTAGATCTCGATGAGATCTTCAAGTTTCATGTTGACTAAAGACGGAGATGAGGTCAAATATGATATATAAATACAAGGGTACATAGATATACAGATGTAGTATACAAAGTGGCCCAAAAACCCAACTTTCTCATACGAGCTCCAAATTCAATGAAATTAGTCTCATTTTGAAGGTCTTTTAATATGTAGTATTCTAAGAGTAAGTAGACCTAATTCGGAGTTTGTATGAGGGCTTTATGTATATTTTAGTGTACAAGGGGCCTAGGGCTTTATTGACTAATTTACAAGGGGGATTTTTGGCATTCTTCCCTGTATTATTAACTAAGGAGTATCTATTATAGAGAAGAGGTTATTTTAGGGATTGGATATTTTACAAGGGATTTTTGGCTTCTTATTTAAATGCAAATGAGCTGCTAAAATGTATGATTTATGAATGCATGCATGAGTGCTATTTATGCAATATAAAGGGAAATATGCCTCTATTTTCTCGGGAACAAGGCTCTATTTTTGACTTTTGAAGTGATGAATCACAGATTCATCAACCCCCTATACTTAAACCTTGCTCGTCCCCGAGCAACTAAATGAAATGCAAGAGTGAAATGATTTTGGGTTCCAAACTAAGGTCATGAACAAAAGTTGAAAATGGGGCCTGACTCGACCTTTGGATTAATTGTGTGGCGGAACCTTATTTGGACCTGAACATAAGACCTAACAGACTTCAAGTTCCACATGTCTTCTATTCAAGACTCCTCAATAGTCAGGTCAGAACAAATCCTCAAACGCAAATTTCTGATGACTATGATTCTTACTTGTACTATGTAAGTGATATGTAACTCTCCACATCAGAAATGGCTCGGAAGCAGCCTCCTCTAACAAGGTAACTCAATAACCCGGTCCAGTAACTCTTTCCTCGAGGAGCGGGGTATTCCCTTCTAAGTTCAAGTGCGACCAACTCAAGAGGAGGGGGTAGAGAAAAGAATGGACGGTAGCCAGTGTAGCTACCTATCCTGGGATGCCTGACCAGTGTAGCCAAGTCATCCTGCTGCATTTTCTTTGCTAATATACATACTCCGATAGGTATTATTTTTTTTCACTTGGACCTGTCTGATTTTTTTGGAGTTCTTGCATTTTTTTCTTTTTTTTTTGAACTATATACAAGGTGCAGCATGTACATCAGGAGTTTTTCCTCTTGAGCCAGTAGACTATCCCTCTTTTGAACCATTATTGCAACCCACAACGTCTTGTCCTCAGACGTCAACACCACCAGACTAGGTTGAGATGCACTACCCTCCCTAGAGGAGGACGGATGTTTCCACCCGTGTGCTACTCCAAGCTAAAGGATTCTACCTCCTCACCACCTCATCAATGAAGAGCTATGTGCATTGTGCTTGTCCAAGTTAGGTCACTGTCTATAAGAATCATGCGTGTGCACGAGATATTCTACTTAGACTAATCAAGATGACATGTGAACATAGACTTGCGGACTCAAAGAATTAAGTCACTTGACCTGAGAAATCTTAACTCCAGTTCCTATAAGGTTCCTCTGAAATTAGGTGGATTAAGGTCAAATCAAGTCCATCCTCAATATCTACTCATAACTTGGTTCAGAACCCACTAGCTTTTCACTTTGCATATGCAAGATATGCAGATGACATGCTATGAATGAAATGCAAGACTCTTTTTTTTTTTTGAAAATGCAAGATAATATGCAAGAGTAAATAAGAAGCCTTTTTGTTTTATTTTTCTGGTATACAACAATTTTTTATTATTTACAACAATTTTTAGTTGATACAATTTGTACATAGATCCTGTTTTACAACAAATTTTACAAAGGTATGTTTTACAAGAATTTTACAACTTTTTATACAAGTATTATACATATTATATATATTATACAAGTATTCAAAACTTTAATTAATTTATTTTTTTAATTTTTACAAAAGTTTTACAAGTATTATACAAGTATACAAAAAAAAATTTCGATTTTTACCCACCCATAATTATTGCAAAATATATACAAAAATACGCGAAAATACGCGAAAGTACGAGCTATGGGTAAAGTATATATGTAATATATACACGCCCCCCTATACTTAGCGTGTGCTATGTCCTCAGAGCACGAAAGTGACTAAAAAGACATAGCTCGGGCTAAGCTTAGGAGAGCTAAAATAACAAAAATGTATAGAAGTCGCTCCGCCCCCCTATACTTAGGCTCTGGCAGCCTAAGTGTAGAAGAAGATCAAAAATGGGGCGGGCGAGGTTAAGAGGAGAAATGGAGGAGTATATACACAGCAGGCATCAGTCCCCCCTATACTTAGGCTCAGGTCAGCCTAAGTATTGGTAGGAAATGAGTATGAGGACCAATGTGATCTGGAGAATGTACAATGAACCGACTCAGGTGACCCCTCCCCCCTATACTTAGGATCTGGTCATCCTAAGTATAGTCCAAGATAATGATTCGATGATGTGGGGATGGTTTACTAGAATCGTGGGGGTAAAGGATAGGATGTACAAGAATGATGATATATATACAGGTGAGTCGGTCTGAATCTTTCAAGATGCTGCTGATGGCTGGAGTTCATTGCTGCAAGGTCTCATGCGCGGCTTGATGTGAATCTTCTGTATCTGTCTCACGCATGAATACAATCTCCTCAACATGGACTAACTGCTCATTGGATTCGACGAAGTGCTTCAACAGTTGTCCATTCACTAGGAATGTCGGTGCGTCATCTGCAAGATCTGAGATCTCAACACATCCACTATCATGCACCGTACGGACGACAAATGGTCCCGTCCACTTAGACTTTAACTTGCCTTGGAAGATCTTAAGCCTAGCATTTAACAACCATACCTTCTGTCCAGGAACAAAGGTCTTTCGTCTGATATATCTATCATGCCAACGCTTCACCTTGTCCTTGTACACCAAACTGTTGTCATATGCGCGGTTTCTGACTTCCACGAGCTCATTCAAATCCATGTCTCTTTGTTTCTGACCTAGGTGTGTGTTCCAGTTGACCTTCTTTATTACCCATTCTGATTTGTGCACTAACTCTGCGGGCAAATGGCATGGCTTTCCGAATACCATTCGGAATGGGGAGGTGCCTAACGGTGTCTTGTAAGCCATCCTATACGCCCAGAGGACTTGATCTAAGATCTGAGACCAGTCCTTCCTGTCCGGGCGGACGAGCTTTTGCAATATGGTCTTCACCTCCCTATTTGACACCTCAGCCATACCATTGGTTTGTGGGTGGTAAGGACTCGCGACACGGTGTTCGATGCCGTAGTCCTTCAGAAGTTTCTTCACTTCCCGATTCACAAAGTGGCTACCCCTGTCTGATATCATCATTTTGGGGATCCCGAACCTAGAGATTATGTGCTCTCTGATGAATTTACAGACAGTCCGGCTGTCTGCGGCTCGGGTCGGAATAGCCTCCACCCATCTAGACAGATAATCTACCGCAAGAAGGATGTATTCGAACCCGTGGCTGACAGGGAATGGGCCCATGAAATTGATGCCCCAGGCGTCAAAGACATCACAAATGATGACCGACTGCATTGGCATCTCATCCTTGGAACCAACGGTTCCTCCCATTCTCTGGCAAACTAGGCACGACTTCGCGAAGGCGGTGGCGTCGCGAAACAGAGTCGGCCAGTAAAAGCCACACTGAAGTACCTTCCATGCGGTCCTCTTCCCGGAGTGGTGTCCTCCTACCTCCAAGCTATGGCATAAAGAAAGGACACTCTGGTATTCCTCCTGAGGAATACAACGTCTCCAGACACAATCCGGTCCTTCGAAGAAAAGGATCGGATCCTCCCAATGGTAGTGTCCTGCATCCGACTTTAGTCGGTCGATTTGGCTCTTGGGCCAATCTTTGGGAACTCTCTTGGAGACAAGATAATTCACGATATTGGCGTACCATGGGAGTGAGTCGATAACAAAAATCGACTCGTCAGGGAAGGTGTCTCGAATTGGTGAAACCTCGGAAGTATTAAGATCTTCGAGACGAGAAAGATGATCGGCCACTACGTTCTTCTTTCCAGGTTTATCACGGATATCCAAATCAAACTCCTGGATAAGTAAAATCCAACGAAGAAGACGCGCCTTCGCGTCCTTCTTCTCCATCAAGTACTGTAGTGCCGTGTGGTCTGTGAACACAGTTACCTTGGATCCAATTAGGTGAGATCTGAATTTGTCCAAGGCAAACACTACCGCAAGCATTTCCTTTTCTGTAACTGTATAGTTACGCTGAGCAGAATCAAGTACTTTGCTTGCGTAGTGAATTGCAAACGGGACGTCATCTCTTCTTTGTCCCAACACAGCCCCAACAGCATAGTCAGAGGCGTCCGTCATGATCTCAAAAGGTAAAGACCAATCTGGGGCTTGTAGGATGGGTGCGTCCATGATCATTCCTTGTAAAAGCTTAAAGGCCTCAAGACATTTGTGATCTACAATGAACTCCATGTCTTTGCCTAAAAGCTCAGTTAAGGGTCGGGTGATCTTAGAAAAATCCTTAATAAATCTCCTATAGAATCCAACATGCCCGAGGAACGACCGCAACTGCCTTACGTTGGTTGGTGGCTGGAGTCGTCTGATCACGTCCACCTTGGAAGGGTCAACCTCCATTCCTCTCTTGGAGATGACATGCCCCAACACTATGCCCTCCGTCACCATGAAGTGACTTTTCTCCCAGGAGAGCACCAGATTAACCTCACAACATCTCTTGAGGACTCGGTCCAGATTCCTAAGACAGGAATCGAATGAATCGCCGTGGACCGAGAAGTCAACCATGAAGACTTCCAGGAATTCGCCGACCATTTCGGCGAATACAGCAATCATGCACCTTTGAAAAGTACCTGGAACATTGCATAGCCCAAAAGGCATGCGCCTGAAAGCATAGGTACCAAAGGGGCATGTAAACGTGGTTTTTTCCTGGTCCTCCGGAGCTATGGCTACTTGATTGTAGCCCGAGAACCCATCAAGGAAGCAAAAGAATTCTTTCCCCGCTAGTCTCTCTAGGATCTGATCAATGAACGGTAGGGGGAAATGATCCTTTTTCGTCGCGGCATTCAGGCATCTGTAATCCACACAGACGCGCCACGACGTGGGTACTCTCGTCACGATCTCCTCTCCGTCCTCGTTGGTGGTCGTCTGAATTCCCGACTTCTTCGGGACAACATGGATTGGGGCCACCCACTTAGAGTCAGAGATTGGGTAAATGAAACCCACATCGCACCATTTTTCTATCTCTTTTTTCATGACCTCTCGTAAATTTGGATTCAACAGACGTTGGAATTCACGAGAGGGTTTGGCTTCATTCTCCAAGTAAATATGGTGCGAACACAGAGCGTGATTTATCCCGTGGAGATCGGAAATGCTCCAGCCTATCGCCTTGCGGTTTTTCTCCAGGATCTCTAGCAAGCGAGATTCCTGCCCCTCGGTCAATTGCGAACTGATAATGACCGGAAATTTCTTGTCTTGGCCCGCAAGGAAGGCATATTTCAAAGTTGTGGGTAGAGGTTTGAGCTCAGGAATAGTGTGATAATCTAGAAAATCTGGCTCAATCTGATCTGGTTCGGTGTTGGAAGTGGCTGGATCGTTTTCTGTGAGAGCGGCCACCACGTTCAGCTCTGGAGTCGGATCGTCAAAGGTCTCCATGCAATCGGCAAACGCCTCGTCCGACTCGTCATCCTCATCTTCCGATTGTCCTAAGGCTGTCAGGACTGACAGGCCCAACTGGGCCTCTACGTCACCGAAGATGTAGGGCGATGCAGGCTCAGAGTTGTACTCGTTCCTGAGGATCTCGCAGACTGACTCATGCACTGGATCATCTTCGAAGGAGATGGACACATCGGTGCTGGCTGGGTTCTGTCTCCATGGCCCAACTAAGTCTACATGCTCACAGTCTGTTCCGATAGAAGAGTACTCGGTGCTGGATTCGGAGTCCGGTCTCTGCCATCTTGTCTGCTTCATTTCAAGTTCCTCATCTCCGCCTGGAGTTTGGAACTGAATCTTCCCATTCTTATAATCAAATAAGGCCCCCGTTGTTCTGAGGAAGGGCCTACCTAGAATGATCTGGGAATCTCTCCAATTGCGAGGGGTTTCCATATCTAGGACAGTGAAGTCCACCATGTATTCTTGTCCCTCGACTTTGATCACAATGTTCCTTAACTCTCCTTGGGACCTCTTAGTTGATTTGTCAGCAAACTGCAGAATAGCTCTAGATTTCCTAAGAGGTCCAAGATTAAGCCGCTCATAGAGGGCTGTGGGCATCAAGTTGATCGAGGAACCATTGTCCAGGAGAGTGCGTGCAAACGCGATGTCATCAACATGACTCACTACATAATGTGCACCCATGTCTCTTCGTTTCCGAGGAAACGAGTTCTTTATTGCACAAGTCGTGGCTAATGATAAAACGTGTTTCTCAACACGGCTTTTAGTCTTCCTGCTAACCCTAGTGGGTGTGCATCTCACCTTAAGGTATTTTTGGAATGCAGGGGTCATTTCCACGAACTTGTCAAAAGGGATTGTGACCTTGATGTGTTTATTACAGAATTCAGCCATCTCAGGGTCATCTTTTTGGATTTTTTTGATTTTCTTCTTTCCACCCTTAAGAGCTCGGGGGAAAGGGATTATTAACTCCAACTCAGGTTCTGGAACTGAAATATTTTCATTAGCTGTTGGAACTGAGTTCTTAACATGACTCTGACTCTGACTCTGATACAGACTCAGACTTGGACTCTGACTGAAAAGAAAATGCTGAGGCGAAACCGGTGACGTTTCTTCCGCTTCTTCAGGACGATCCTCCTCAGATGGAGGTGCGGGCTTTTCATCGGTGTCATTTGACTCTAAGTGGATGCGCGAATGCTGCTTCGAGGACTCAGATGTCCTCTTCTTCCGCCGGTGTTGGTGGTGGTGATGCTCCTCCTCTTCTTCCTCCGGGTTCTCCTCAGGTAGAGTCTCGGAGGTTCCTTCCTTCTGCGCCCGTGCCCGATCAGATAGGGTCACGGTCCTTCCATTCCTGAGGGACATATGATTCACATTATCGTATGAAAGGATCTCATGTTCAGATAAATAATTATCTGAATAATATACCTGATCTCGAGGTCGGTTCTGGCCCTGGTGTACGCTGTTCGGGTTGGCCTGAACCTGTGCGGGAATTGGGGTCCTTGGCGCCATTTGTTGGTCCTGGTTACGAGAGACCCGATTGATGTCGGTCCTCATGTCCAGGTAGTCATTCTGCATCTGTTGGACCCTATCAGACAGGGTCTGGATCACCAAGGTGAGGGACTCTAATTCGGTGGGCTGGGCTTGCTGCTGTGTTGATGACGTCCTGTATTGGCATTGCTGGCTGTGCCGATACTGCTGCTGATGGGACGGTGCTGGCCCCTGCTGGTAGGTGTGCTGTTGCGGCTGGTACCCCTGTTCTGGCCTGGACTGGAAGCGCGGTATGGCAACGGGCCTGGTGTCTTGGTAGACTAGGGATGGGCGGTGCTGCTGATCCTTCCCCATTTCGATCTGCCGAACTACCGGGTCACGGCTATACCAAAGCCCGTTGATCTCGTATACTGGCGGAGGCTCCTCGTATTCCGTCTCCACTTGTGGGGGTGCATGATGGTTCTGCTGGGTATAAGTCTGATCCCAGCTGCTCTGAGACCCTGGTACCTGTTCCTGTACAAGATGGAATCGATGTACAGGTACAGGTGGTGCGGAAGGGGTAGGTAGCTTGATCTTAGCTACCTTTTCAAAGAGTTCCTCCACTTTCTTTGGAAGGCTCGAAAGAGACTCCATCTCCGCGACTCTCTTGTGGATCTGTTCGACCATGGTAAGCTTGTCAACAATCATCCCCATGCTGGGAATGAGGTCCTCAGTCAGATCTGCTACAGTCCTTCGCGTTGTCTCATTGGATAAGATTGAGGGAGACAACTGGTAGGCCCTTGTGGCCTGTGACCTGCCGATTTCTGCCATCTGCTCTAGGATCTTCCATACAACATGCTCGTTCTTGTTCAGATAGCTTCCTCCACAGGCGGCGCTGACTAACCCCTGCATTTCCGGGGTTAGACCACAGAACAAGGTCTGGACTAAGATCGCCTTCGAAATGCCGTGGCATGGGCATTTCTGCACTAAGTCATTGAACCTGTCCCAAGCTTCATGGAAAGGTTCACTGGGTCCTTGGGCGAAGCTGGCGATCTTCGTTCTCATCTGATTAGTCCTACTGAGAGGGTAGAACTTCTTCAAGAAAAGATCCTTGAACTGCATCCAGGTAGTACATACCACCCCTAAGTTCTTCAGCCAATGAGCAGCCTTATCTCCTAAGGCGAACGGGGTGGCCTTCAGCCGGATATAATCTTGGCCAACATTGGGATGGTTAAGATTGTTGCACACTAGTTCAAAGTCACGGAGGAAGCTGTATGGCTCTTCTCTGAGGTTTCCATTGAACTTCGGAAGCAGACTAAGGAAGTGGGGCTTCAGCTCGAATGCCTGGTCGGGAACTGCAGGTGCTAACCAGTTTTGGATCTCGTTCTCCGCCGGGTTGTAGGTATCGACCATTGGTCGATCGATCCCTTCAGCTACTATGATCTGTCCCATCCGCGCCGTGAGATCTGCATTTTTCTATTCGGCTTCGGCGAGGCGTCTAAGAATCTGTCGCATCTGGTCCTCATCTGGTGGCATCCTTGGCGGCATCTCGCCCTCCAGTTATGGGGATTGGGAAATAAGATCGGAGTTAGAGGGCAAATCAAGGAAGGGATTACCGAGGCGATGGTCTTCCTCGGTAGTCTCGGATGAGATAAAAGGGTTGGTTTGAGAGTAACCACCCTGAGCATGAGGGAACCAGGACTCAAGAGGGTCATCAGTCCTGGGTGGTCCAAGGTGCGCTCGGACCGATAAAGATGACTTACTCGGGGGACTCATAGAGAGATCAGTGAATAACGCGTCGAGATCTCCCCAGTCACTCATCTTGATGAAGCGAGAAGAAGATAGGATTTTACTCCTACCTGAAGCAAGCAAAAAGAAAAATCCAAGACCCTGTGTTCACACTCAACACAGCGAAGGACTCAAAGTTGAGTCCAATTAATCTTGTAGTTTTTAAGTGTGATATTCAAGAAAAAATAGCAAGGATTACGCGGCCTATAGGGAAGTCGGCTCAGAGCCGGATGCGTCTTCCCTGTTTATCATGTCGCCTAAGATACCGCCGCTCCTTCCTTTCTTCGCTCCTATCCCAAGCCGATGGATTCAGTGACCACGCCCCTATCTACCTGCAAGCAGGCGGAGGCTGACAAGGACGGAACTTCACCCCGGGGGGTTACTGGCAGCTTGTCGCAAAGTACCGCAATTTCGCCCCTATCTACCTGAGACAGGCGGAGGCTACTTGGTACTAGTCAAAGAATCTTAAATTATTCAACTTGTGATATTTGCTAGGATCAGTTAGAACGTGATATGGAAGACGGGGATTTGGGCTCTACCTTAATGTGTTCACACACACTCAAGTACCCTCACTCAGCCTGAATACAAGGTCGGGGATTAATCTCCCGTAAACAATTTTTAGATTTTATTCCTTTTTTTGGTCAATACTGTTTAGCAGTCCCGGTTTTAAGTTAGGTTATCACTTTATTAAGTCCACCACAAAGCACGCCTATCGGACAGTCCCAATTTCCTATTTAATTTAAATGAGAAAATCAGAGGGGGAAATCGAAAAAGCCGATGCACGAAAAATCGATGATGCTATGCTGAGTGAAGAATACTTACAATGATCCCTTCGCTTTTATGCAGGATGCAATGCAGAATTGAAAGCTTTTTACTCTACATGCAAATGCAAGCGATGAAAACCGCTCCTAGACAGGCGGTTCTATTAGCATGAAGAACAATTTATTTTGACTAAGTACTGCGGTCTAGGTGCGTCTATTAAGTGTTTTGTGTGGTCCTATTGATTACGAGCACAAGCAATTCCTAGATTGGCTCGGGGAGCCGCTAGTGCAAGCTAAGTTACAATTCACCCACACAGCACACGGGACACAGTTCCACTATCTTTACACGCGCGAGATCCCAAACGGGAACCGCTGGAAATGATGCGAAAGAAAAAGAAATAAAATGAAATAAAATGTAATTACAAAGCCTCTCTTTCACTCAACACAAATTTAAATGCTAAGTCCTCGAAGCGTCGCCGACTCCTCGTGGTCCTCGCACAAAAAATAAATGGAGGTCAGAGAGTTACACAAAACTAAAATAATGCAAAAATAAAGGAGAGAAAATAATTACAAGAAAACCGGGGGTCAGACTACCCGGGTAAGGACAATCAAACACTCAAAAATTAGCTAAAAATTAACCTAAGCCGTGCCTCCCCGGCAACGACACCATTTTGATAACACTCCCGCACCCTATGTTAATTCGGTCAAATTAATGTCCAAATTACTTAATGTGTTTCGTTGCAGTCGGATACGAGGGGTTAATCAAAAACCACTTATCGATTAATGTTAAGTGATGAATTTTTTTTACTTGGTGGAGTCCAAGGTCGATCTCAGGGAGGCATCTATCTCCTTAGATAAATTTTAAGCAATTATCCAAGTGTGAGATTTTCGGGAAGTAATTTTCTTTGTCTTTTTCAATTTCTGTGTAGACTTATGCAGACAATGCAGGCCAATTTAATGTTTCTATTTAATTAATATATCAACTGAAGTCCAAAAATTATGCAAATTGGCCAGAGGATTAATGATGATGAAAATGACCTACACTAATTTTTTTGGAATTTTTCAACACTAAATAAATTTATTGTGAATTAAATGAGCAGACAGTGTGATTTTCAATATTTTAAATTTAATAAATATCAAACCACAATTTTTTCAAGAACTAAAATTATCCTAGGTGGCTCTAATGATAAGGGACCTAAGAAAATTAACAGATCTGAATTTCACTGTGAAATGAATTAAATAAAATTAATCTAAGAAAATCATTCAACAATTTATTAAGGCCTCGTTATGCATGCAAATGCAATGAAATTTTTATGGTATGTTAATAATATTGTCCTTAAGCTACTATGAATTTTTGATGATTTTTGGAAGCTCAGATAATTAACTACAAATTAAAAGGTGTCACTGGGCAAAATATATCAAAAATTCACCAATTAATTCATTAATAATTCAACTGAAATTACAAAAATGTGACACGTGGACCAATAGACAGAGGACAAAATTCTCAACAAAATGCAATTCTTGGATTTGTAAAATGATGTAAAATGCAATCTAGGGATGCGTGCAAACACAGGGATGTAAATGCAATACAAGAAATTAAAATTACAATAAGCAAATGTGCAGACAGGGACTAAAATGCAATTACCTATAATGCGGTGGACTTGAATGCAAATTCTCCACAGGGCACGTGCTCCTCACGTGGGGTCTGCTTCACAGGGACCTCTTTGCAAATATGGAAAGCTCCAGGGGCCTCTGTGCAAATTACCCAGGCCGCACGTGCTCCTCACGTGGGCGGACTAGGCTCGGATGGCTGCGGCGGCTCGGAACGAGGGTCGGGTGCTTTGGAGGTCTGGAGTGAGGCTCGGTGTAGCCTCGGGTCGTCCGAGCCTAGGTTTGGGGCCGAGGCTCGGTCTTCGTCGACATGGCGGGCTGCGGGCCTTTGGATCAAGATCGATCCAAAGGATGGCAGTGGCGACGCGTGGCGAGATCAGCAGCGTGGGATCAAGGATGATCCCACGGTCGTTGGCAGCTCCGGCGGCAGGCGACGTGGCTGATTGCAGGCCGTTTGATCAAAATGATCGAACGGCTCCTGGAGCTTCTTCCTCGACGGCCCTCCGCCTCCTGCGGAGGAGAAGGCTGGGCTCCGGCGTAAGTGCTGTTGCTCCGCCCTTCCTTCCCGTCGTCAGTGGAGGTCGATGGCGAGTCGGAGGTGCCCCAGAGGATGCGCGGATGGTCGACGAAGCCTCCGGTGGCCTCAGAAGCGACGGAGGGTGGACGGTTGGCGATGGCGATGAAGCTCGACGATGACTCCGGCGAGCTTCCGTTCAATGAGAAGCTGGGTACCTGCAAGTGTGAAAGAGAGAGCCGGAGCTCGTGCGTGTGTTTGTGGAGAGATGGAGATAGTCGGCGAGGCCTAGGGTGTGAAGGAGGACGTCTGGAGATGAGCTCCGGCCAAATGGCGGAGCTGGTGATCGGAATATTGCGAGAGGCGTCGTCGAAGGTCGTGAAAGGTGTAGCGAGGATGGGAGCTTCGACGCGAAGCTCAGCGAGATGAAAGGGAGGCGAGAGAGTGACCGGTGACGACGAATAAAGTCGGAGAAAACAAAGATAAAAATAAGAAACGATCGGAGGGGAAATGGAGGAGTTTCACCTGGGGATTGGGCCTCCTGCTTGAGGTCCAGGTCGTCGCTCGAGGGTCGGTGATCGCCCGAGTTCATGCAGCTGCTAGTGGGAGTCGCTGCGACACGGCGAAGCGGCCGTGGATCTCGCCGGAGAAGAATCCCTTCATCGCTCGAAGACGCGTCGAATTGCTGTCACCAATGGGAAGGTCTGAGCTCAAGGAAGCTCTCTAGAGTGGCGGATGCGGGTGAAGGTTGCCGGTGGTGGCGTATTTATCGGTTGAAGGTGGTGGGTTGGCTGGTGACGAGGCGAGGTTGGTGGTCGACGTGGGACGACTCTGGTGGAGGTGGTGGAGCGTGAGGGAGCTGGCGAGGTGAGGGATGAGTGGGGCTCATCGTGGGAGTGTTGGCGGACGTAGATGGTGGCTGACGTGCAACCGGAAATAGAAAGGGGTCGCCCCTCCCGCAAGGCAAGGGACGTGGGAGAGAGGGGCGCCTGGAGGTAGGAGACGAAGTCTCCACCGTTGGATCTTGTGATCCAACGGTGGTGATCGAAGCGTGGCGGGCGGGTAGGATTAGATCGGGGCGCGTAGATGATGGGCTGCGGTGGAGCCACGTGGCGAGCTGCGGGCGAAGCGCGAGCGGGCGGCCTGGATGAGGAGATGGAGCTGATCGAAGGGCCGAGACTCGCTGGAAGGAGAGGCGGCTGAGATCAGAGGATCGTGGATGCGATCAAGCGGTCTTTAAAGCGCCACGTGGCGTGTTCTGGTGAGAGCGCGAACGTGCGGCGTGGATTAAGGCCGGAGATGATCTGATGGTCCAAGCTTTAGGCGCGCGTGGGCAGAGCTGGGCCGTTGGATCTGGAAGAGGATCCAACGGTTGGAAGCTGAGGCGGATGAGGCGAGGGGAAGCGGGCCGCGTGGCGCAACCAGAAGGCGCCACGTGGCCTGCTATGAGTGGCTGGAGGAAAATACACGTGTAGAGAGAAGAGGGGGCCGAATTTGGAAAAACTCAAAACATGAAAGTTGTAGATCTCGATGAGATCTACAAGTTTTATGTTGCCCAAAGACGGAGATGAGGTCAAATATGATATATAAATACAAGGGTACATAGATATACAGATGTAGTATACAAAGTGGCCCAAAAACCCAACTTTCTCATACGAGCTCCAAATTCAATGAAATTAGTCTTATTTTGAAGGTCTTTTAATATGTAGTATTCTAAGAGTAAGTAGACCTAATTCGGAGTTTGTATGAGTGCTTTATCTGTGTTTTAAGGTTCCTAGTCTCAAACTTGGATTGGGGTTTTATTGGTCAATTTTACAAGTTAGTATTTTTTAAATAATTTTCCTTTATTAGTGTTAGTCATATATACACAATAGAGTTGGTTTTATTGGATTCGAGTTATTATAAAATAAATACACATAGGCTATTTTAACTAATATACAAGTGAATATTTACAAGTGAATTTGGCTTCTTATTTAATGCAAGTATGAATGCTAAAATGCAGATATTATGCTTGCATGCATGAATGCTAATTTTACAATATAAAGAGAAATATGCATCTATTTACTCAGGAACAAGACTCTATTTTCAACTTTTAGAGTGATGAATCACAGATTCATCAAATGGCATACCCACTTTGGTCTTGAGAACGACGGCGGTACATCCCTCACTTTTCTTAATGATCGGCGGCCCCCTCCTGTTTTGATATGAAGAGGAACAAAGTCATAGTGAAAACCCTAGGTGGGGGTTTTGAATTAAAAAAATTGAAAAAATGTAGTTGAGTCCGCCTTTCTTGAATATTGCAACAAAGTCCAGATTGAGAGTTAAGCATTGAGTAAATTGCATAAGACCCCTGAAGAATTTTGAAATTGCAACCGAGCCCTTATAAAATCGAAAAAAATTGAAAAATACTAAAAATCTTATAAAAAACATAAAAATTATGTAAAAATCAAAAAATCATGATTTCAATTTATGTTTGTAGATATTTGCATATATTTCATCATAAAAATGATTTCCAAGAATTTTGGGCATTAAATTATTTTTAAGTTGCAAATTACTCCAGGTTGTCCACTGTTTCTCATTTTTTCCATTGTTTGATTTTTAGAAAAATAAAAAAAACATCTAAAAATTCTACAAAAATTCCCAAAAATATTTCAAAACCCTTAAAATCCAAAAATATTTTCTTTAGATTTTTTGACCATTTTTGTTATAATTGAAAATACAAAAAGAGTTTGGTGTGCGCAGTTCTTATCTTGTGCATATTGTTCTTTTTTAAAATTAAAAAAAATGCGAAATTAAAATCACTAAAAATTGAAAATCTAAAAATAATAAAATAATAAAATTAAAAAAATAAAAATTAAAAAGATAAAAAAAGTTCCACAAAAATCGAGGATAGTTTGCCTTTGAGATTCTTGCCTTTTATCTTAATTGATTTTCATCGATTGTTTAAATAACCCTAGGGAATTGTAGCCTCCCTGAGTTCGATCATGTCCGCTACATAGGTAAATAAGTAGCAAAAATTTCTCTTGCTCCACATTATTTTATATAATTATTTTACAGTGAGAGAAGGAAAAAATTGTCTGTTTGATCCAGGATTTCTTGGGGATAACAACGACTTTCGTATCATTAATAATCAATCCTCGAGATATTCCGAGTCAACAAGCACATAAGAAATGCGATCTAAAGAAAGGACAAGATCCAAATTACGGATCCAATCTGAGTAATTTGGCACGATCAACTAATTGACCTCCTAGAGCCAAGTGAGGGGGATCGAGGATTTCATTGTCTGAAATTAAGAATGCACTATATTAGAACATATAGATAAATATATATATTTAAAATTAAGTATTTGATTAAGGATTTTTAATCAAATTAGTCTTGTCTTTTCAACTCTGAAAGTCCATTCCCTTAATCACTTTCAAAGTAAGAGATATACTTACCATTATATCTCTAGCAAGATTTGGGATCTCCTTTTATACCTTTGTTACATCCCAATAATATGAGAAATTGTAACTTGGATAAAAAGAAACGGGGACTCATTCTACCTTGCAGGTCCAACTTGCATATCCCAATTCGCTCTTTAATACATGGGCCCACCATCCCTTAGGTGATGTGGACCTGTTCTTAATTGAGTCGACCGTTAATAACATTAGAGCATGCTTTGTGCAATCCAGTATCTCCCCGGTAATATGAGGAACTGATATCGGAGTCACTACGCATACAACCTTACTCTTTCGAGAAGCAAAGAGCATGATCCATGTGGGCTTGTATGTAAGAGCTATCACTTCGGACATGCGTCTCCTACATACAATCAATGGTGACAAAACCCTTCGCCTTGACGGAAGATCATGGATGTCATTTATGCGATCCTTCATATCTGGTGAATCTCCATTCTATCACCCTTATTCTATCATTTTGTCCTTAAAACCCCTAGCTAATGCATGTAAATAGCATTAATTTGTACAAAATAACATTCACTATTCATTGCATTCATTATGTAAATAACATTGTTTTTATGCCAAATTATAAAATAAAGAAAATAATAAGAATAAAATGAAAAAGGTATTATATGACCCGAAACCCCGAGACCAAGTCAAGAATTGATTTAGTCGACAAGAAATAAAGTAGGGTGAGATAATGGCCAGAAATCACCAATAATTTCTATTTTTTTAATTCATCAATAAAGCATTTTGGGGCCTATTTTATTCTTCATTATTTATACTCAAATAAAGAAACTTTGTACATGAAAGTTGTAGATAAAAATATATAGAAAAATACAAAATTGATTTTATACAAAAATAATATACAGTGTACAAGTTATACTCAAAATAATATTCCAAAATCCCAACTACCCAGACCCGTATCTCCTAAATCAAAATGCACTGAAATTACCTTTAATTTTATATAACTTTTAATAAGCTATTCAATGAAGGTGGTTTCATAGTTTTTGGAGTTAATATGTGAAAGTTAGGTTTTGGAACCCTATAGTACTATATACCGGAATAAAATACTCGTTTTATTTATTATTTATTTTTTTTATAATTTCACATTTTTATAATTTTGTAAATATTTTTCATAGTATATGTAAATATTTAGAATAGAATAAATCCATAAAGAAAATATAGAAATGAAATAATATACAAAAATAAATATATGGAATACTAGTACTTATACTTATATACTTTATATCCTGATTTATATAAGTGTACAATAACATCATAAAATATAATAAAAATATATTTATGTACATAAAAAAATTATAAATATAAAAAATATAATAATAAAATAATAAAATCAAAAATACAAAATAAAAATAAAACAACTAAAACATAGATGAATATACCTACGAATGCAACCTTTAAAATTAACTTGTAATAAATAACACCTAAAAATTAAAATCATATTAAAATACTACATAAAAATAAACATTTTTTATTTTATAATAAAATTAATATAATCATTTAGTATTTTTAATTAATTATTTTTTAATAAATCATGTCTTTTGTCCTGTAGCACCCTAACGTGGACCAATCACGGCCCAGTGATTGTTGACCCCCCTATCAACTACCCTTGGTGCCTCTGACTCCCGTCAGACTTATCGAGTCCCCTGATTTCCTCCCTTTCTCTCTCTTCCCCTAGATCTTTTTCGCCTTCAATAGCTTCACCACTTCTATTCCCAGATCTTCCATGATTCACGCCCAAATCCTGTATCCATTGTACGTAGCGTCAACTTCTCATAAAATGCCGGTCAATAAGGGTGCGTTGTTTGTTCATAAATAGGAACCTCCTTTCCTTTCCTTCTTGGTCACTTCAAGAGCCCTTGAGACCCCACAACCGGCCAAGAGAGTATCCAGGTGACAACTGGCGACCCTTGTAGGGTTTGGAGTGGCTAAAGGAGGAGGAGGTACACCCCACGCGGCAGCGCTCCAGTCACCTGCTCCCTAGTGTCAACACCTAAGTACGAGCATCACACATTCACTTTCTAGGTAGTTTTCCATCCTGAATTTAAATTTTTGCTTTTAATTAGGAGTTTAATGCTTTAGATATAGCGTAAAGTAGCTTGGTTACCTCGTCGGAGCTCTCGAGCTCCGGCCATCGGTTCACCAATACATCCAACCCACTCCGACCACGCACAGCTCCCCACTCTCTCTCTCTAGCATTTATCCTTTGACCCACTAATCATGCCCTCCCGATTAATCTCCGGTCAGCGAATCAAATCCCTTCAACCACCATTCGTCGAAGCTTCACCGCCCACCTACATTTTCATGCAGATTAGCTTCAAAATGGGCTGAGCTTCATTGCCTCAGGCCCGGTAATACCCTCATGTAGGTCCCAGGTTGAATAGTACCCTATTAGGGGCAAATCAACTCTAGGATGGCTCCTCCAGGTTTCCAGAGCTTCAGAGACTCACCAAGACTCGTCATTGGGTCATGGACTTTTTGAGAGGTATCATTAGATGCAGATCGGCAATATGAACATGGAGAGAACCTCAACATCATAGGAGCAGCTTCGGAGCTCGATGAATCGATGGAACAAGTGTTCTTCCATGTTTTTGAAGGTGGATCCAACATCGTTTGATGGAGATCCACACTCTAGATTGCACCAGAGGCGTCAGATCACCCAAAGCCTGGATTGTTCAATCGCTGCCCGCGATCCAATCTCAGGCATCCAGATGCGAAGGGATATTGTCCGTCCAAATAAAGACACGTGTATTAGTGATCGGTAAGAACCGTCTGATGGGGTGCATGATTGGGGTAATATGCCAATATTCCCTTGCCATTTTTGTATTTATATATTAGTCTTGTAAATAGAATGGGATGTGTAAGTAATATGGATATTTTGCAAAAAAGGCCCATGTACTTGTTGTAAATTACATATGGGTACAGTCCGTGTCACCTCACATGTCATCCCACGTGAGCTGGCAAAATTGCAAGTGTACCCTTGTGACATTTTGTATTTGTATTTAGTCCAATAAATTTTAACGTACGTTATAAATTTCTGGGAAAATTGCATGTATGTCCCGAATGTTTATTTCATTAGGAAATGTGCTCTTCCCAGTTCATATACTTATGGTTCTTGGATTTCATTTATTAAAAATTGCACATGTGCTCCCAAAATTATGAAAAAATAGGATTAAATTCATGCCAACATGTATTTCAACGCCCCATTTTTATGTTAGCATTCTGTGCATCTTAACTAATTCATAAAATTCAAATGAGCACATTTTGTCCTTGTTTGAATTAAAAATACCAAAAAAAAGAAAAATATTTTGAAAAATTCCCCCAAAAAATATGTTGTATATTTTAGTGTTTGTTAACTACAGACTAAAAATCCCTAAAAATAGAAAAACAAAAGACTAAAAATTAAAATACTTTAAAATTCTTTAATGTGAAAAATCATCAAAAATTCCAAAAATACATTTTTCTATTTTTAAATTTTATTTATATTATAATTTATATATTAAAATTGATCTGATGAATTTTGGACTTATTTTGTTATTTTTATTCTTCATTTCAATTTCAGCCTATTATTTAATCCTTGATTTCGGATCTTTTTAATTTTAAAATTCCAAAATAATTAGCAAAAAATCTAGAAAAATCACAAAAACATAATAAAATTACATAAAACATAACAGCAATATATTTCATGCATTTTATTTATTTTTACTCATTTTTTTAATTATATTACTCTGTATTGTATATATAGCTTTATATATTATGTTATGTATTTACAAGGAAAAGAAAATTTAAAAATTTAAAAATATAAAAGAAATTCATAAAATTAAAAACAAAAAATATAAAAATTAAAATCCATACAAAAATAAAATTAAAAACCCATAAAAACAATAAATATTTAGCAAGAGAGAAGAACATTTTTTGAGTTTCAATACCATGATCTATCGTTCACTCCCTGAGTTCAACCTCTACATATGGTTACATCTATACACATTTGTTGTAGGATTATAATAAATCTTAACTCCACATTTTTGCTATTCAGTGCTTGATTTGTGTTGTGGGTTAATTTTAGATTTATTTGGGTTTCTTGTGGGTCGCCACAATGACTTTATCTCCACCTTGTGTGAGATGTACTTAAGCCGCGAAAACTCTCAGTTATCAAATGGTGTCGTTGACGGGGAGCAATGTGTCTAGCCTATTTTAGTGACTTGTTCATTTATTGATTTAATTAAAGATTCAATTCTTGTGCATATTTATTCATTTATTATATATGCATAATTCATTTTGATACTTTTATTTGATCATCTGTGTTAATATACCTCTCTTTTTGACTTTGTTGCAAGGGCCGCTAAGTGAGGATGGCTTCTTAGGAGGTCGGTACAACCAAGCTTGGTGGAGACTGGTCTTCACACTTTGACCAGTTGGAGAGGTAGCAAGTGGAGCAAGGAGAGAAGATTTAGCTTATAAGTAGATTAGATTTATTTAATTTGTGAGAGAGATTCATTAATATTTTTTTATAATTAAAGACTTGGACTCTGCTCTACTCTACGAGGTCCAATGCCCGGGTGCTTGTTCGCCTGGGGGCCGTCGCTGTTTTCTCATGCTTTCACCGCCTTCTTTTACTTTGTTTCTTGATGTCTTGAGTTTTTTCGCCTTCCTTTTTATTTGTTTTGTGTGCATGGATCCCCTAGACGTAGGTTGTTGCATCCGTAATTAGATCCAAACCCTAACAAAAAGCATGTACATATAGTCTCTTGCGTTAGGACATTAGGATCTAGTCAAATTAATAAATGTTAATTATTTGGACTTGAGACCGCGTGTCGAGAGAGGTCACATGCAGTGCTGGCAAGACCCGTTGTGGCGGGTACCGAGTGGCATCAAAGACCATACTTTTGAATAATTAACATATGGTTATTCATGACTAATGGCAACTATTGTTTAGGATGATTTTATCGATTGCACACTGCCACGAAGATCAGTTTAAAATTCAATTTTATTTACCACATGAGAGAGCCGAGAAGCACTATAATCCTCTAACTAAGCATGCATCATTTGATTCAATGGTGAGATTTCCATCTTAAAATTAACTTGCATAGCTTTTTCACCATCTCCCTCTTATTTTTAGCACCTAGGACTTAAATGAAAACCTACAAAATCATTAGGCACTTGTATGCAAAATACTAAAAAATGAAAAGCCAAAAAATTAAAATAAGGGGACTATTAAATAAACTTTGACCTTAGTAAAATATGTAATGGACTATCATTGCCTTGGGTTCATAAAGCCCTCGTTGTTTTCAGTACTTTAGGAGGGGACCAAAACCCCTCCCATGAGCGAGGCACGACCTGTTGAGGATTATAGCTAAAAACCTAATTGGTAACCGCCTTGTGTATAGCTCAGATTTCCAAAGTAATGATGCTTCTATCATACGTGATCGAGTAGGGCCTCGTCAACGATGGTGTTGTCGCCTTATGTGGAACATCGACATGTTCTGAGGTACTGAGCTTAGGCCATGACCTCACAGGTGTGTCTATCTCATCGGTTTGAGTCCGAGTAGGTCCTTGCAAGCTTACGGTTGATTCTGTTGTGAGCGAGGTCTGAAGTAGTGGTTTCAACTATCGGCTTCCTCCCTTTATTTTTTTTGTCTGTGTAGAGATCCATGAAGGGTTACGAGGACCTTAAAAAGTGCAGACTACATGTTACAAAGTAGGAGGACAAGTACGCGATACTTTTTTCTGGCAGTACTCTCTCCTATATGGTTAGCATGCTAAGGACTTGTTATAAGATATGCAAGAAATTACATCTCTTAAAATGAAAAGATAATAAATAGCCGATCCCTTAAGACGTCACATGGCGTGAGTAGGTGAACCCAATTTTGTATTGTGTTTGTATGGATCTAGATTAAGGTTCAAAGATAAATTCCTGCGCATTTGTGCAAATTTTGTCATATGTGTATTTCTTTTGACCCCCTTCTCCGTTCTAGCCTTTCTACTATTTTATACTCCTTCTTATTCCTCATTGACCACAGTATCTTTCCTCCTACATCGACCTCCTTTTGCTCCATGATGACGATTCATGGATGGTTTAGTCGGGATTCCGTCGACGCCCACATCGATTCCATAGACTCGACATCGTCAATAAATCGATGAGACTCTTGAGAAATTGGTCCGGACGTTGGCGGCTGATCTCCAGACTCCTCATCTTCTTTCCACCACCTTGATCACCTAATAAACTGCGACCACTCTTGTCCCACATCCATCATTTTGAATAGGAGACTATTTCTGTCTACATCTTTTTCTCCATTCACAACAGGTTGGGATTGGCCTAATCTCATATTTATCTTGGCAGTTGGGATTTAATTTCAAGTGGTCTGATTGGGATTATTTCATATTTTATATAGAAGCCAACCCCAGTCCTGGATCCCAATATAGAATTAATCTCTCTGGTTCAGACCTAGAGATGACATCTAAAGGGAAAGGAAAAGGATAGCAGCCTCCACAGACAGAGTCAAGTCAGGGACCGACCAGAACCAAGTGAACGCTCAGTTGCTGGCATCCATACAGGCCATACAACAACGGTTGATTGAGCATGCTTTAGTTCGGACTACATTTCAAGATATGCTGAATGATTTACGGAACAGACCAGTAGGACGAGGCGGAGACATACCCCGTGGAAACCATGATGAAGAAGAACTTGAACCTGAGAGGTAGAAACTTACATTGAACGAGGCATACAATCTTGTAGACAGCCAGATGACCGAGTGGATCCTTATTCCACAGGTACATGCTCACTTCGAGCTCAAGCCACATTTCCTTGCTCTTCTACCATCATTTCACGGGAATACCAATGAGGAGCTATACAATCACCTAAAACAGTTCTAGTGCATCTGTCGAACTACCCATTACCCCAATGTCCCATTGGATGTAGTGAAGATGATGGCGTTCCCCTTCAGCATGCAAGATAAGGCCCTATACTAGGTCAATCATTTGGGAAGGTTGTGACAACCTAGGAGGAACTTAAATATGTGTTCCTTCATAGGTTCTACCCTCTCAATCGGGTAAACTAGATGTGAGCCAGGATCAACAACTTCTCCCAAGCTACGCATGAGTCTATCCATAAATCTTGGGAGCGATTTATGGACCTGTAGAAGAAGTGCCCCCATCATGAGATACCGAAGACCAGTTTGGTCCAACATTTTTTCGAGGGCTTAAATGTATAAAATCAAAGGATAGTAGATGTTGTACGAGGAGGACCACATTTCAACATGGATGAAGATGTGGTATGACAGATTTTCGAAGAGATGGCCAAAGGAGAGGTCTCCCATCTTCATCACACTCCTATTACAGACAGCCCTAGGTCCTCCAAAAGTCAGTTTATATGGCAGCAACTCATAAGGTAGCTGAGAGATCCAACCTTAGTATCATCAGGGGCCTTCTTTCAAAGGTTTACATTATTGAGAATCGGTCATGAGATCTTGAAAAGCTCACTGTGTTCGAATAAAGGACTCAAAACCTGGACGCGTTGGACCAAATCGTCATGTAGTTGGAGTTGTTGGTTAGCACCATCATCGTTGTTTGTTCGGAGACACCATCGTCAAAGCCTCCTAATAAGAAGGACAAATAATCAGCGCCACATCTGCCTCAACAGAGTCAGCAGCAGGAGGCCATCTAGCACATATACTATGTGCAGGCACCTGAGCAGTGCCCACCACAGCAATAGATGGTTGTCTACCAGCAAAACTTCCTGCAATCTTCTGATCTAACATTCCCAACACCACCACTGATTTAGGAAGTGAATGTGGTATGGAGCAATGATGCCCAGTTGACCCGTCCTAGGGGACAACATCAGGGGCAGCTAACGGCCAACTGGTCATACCAACAACCTCAAAGTGGTCATTTTCTTCAGTCCTTCCAACCTCCTCAATACCAGAATCACCGGTCTCCATAGTATCATGGCAACTGGAGACAGACAAATCAGTACCCCCAGCTGCAGTACCACCATCCACAGCCGTATCATTAGAATGCAGCTGGACAGTATCAGCTTCCTCCTCCTCCACAGCAGCACTAGTAGTCCCATCCACAACCTCCCACCATCAGTAAAAATGTGGTCTGCATGATGAATCCTTTGAGGCGATTCCAGTGAACCCCAACCAGGATTGTCTGAGCCGACTTGTGAAGGGCCTTATAGAGATGACTAAGAAGCTCGACGACCTGACTACCATAAAACTCCCATTCTGTCGTAGATCAAAAACAATCCAAATAATTTTAAAAGGAAAGAGCAGGTAGAATGTGTTGTACCATTTGTTCCTGTCGAGTCAGATAATCATGACTTTGTTTTATCTAATGATGTCACTCTCAGGAGCAGTAGGGATTTGCCTCCATCTACTGCAAGCCAAGGGAAGAATAAAGTTTTGATAGTTGAATCGTCATCTTCTGCATCAACCACACCATCTATAGGTTCGAGCAAGGAATAAGAAGAGAGAGGATTCATGCCAGCTGCCATCCATCTCCATCTGCACCAACAAAAACAACAAAAAATCAGAATAATCAAAAAGGACAAAAATATGTTCGCAGTCGACGTGAAGTCACGCCAGCTTCTGAGGAGCCAGTTGCAACAGTTGATCCAACGCCAGCCGATGGAGCGGAGACACCACCTTTTACTTGTCCGCAAGTAGAAGAGTATTCACCTCCAGTATGTACACCTTTTTTTGATCCGGATGTATAGAATTTTGTGGACAAGAATTTTGTTGTAAATAAGAACACTGTTTTTGATTTCAGCAATGCAAATATTCCTTCTCCTGATGCTAAAAAATTCAAAAAATGCAAAAAGAAAAAGTGAATCATCTGATCCCAGAGTTGTGAATATTATTAGTAATGTGAATGTTGAAATTCCATTGATGAAAGCAATTGAATGCATGCCCGTTGTGAAGAAAGGTTGGAAGGAGGCATGTACAAACAAGCATCGCCAAACACACAATAATAGATGCCAACACGTAGAGAAGCACGTTCTTACCATGGCCACAATCACAACCATCAGCAATCTCCAGCAGACGAAGCTAGACAAAGGAGTGCCTTTGATCATATGCGAGATATTCGACCAAGTCTTCGAGCGGACTCTTCTTGACAATGTTTCTTGCATCAACCTCTTTCCCTCATCCTTACTGTAAGAATTCAGGCCTGGTCCGTTGAAGCAAACACATATGATCCTTCAGTTTATGGATCGATCCATTAAGTGACCCGGAGGTTTGTAGGAATTTGTTGTAGTAAAAGGTGAAGGATATGCGGTTTCTTGTTAATTTCATGGTCCCTCATGTGGACTCTCCTGCACCATCACTCAAGAGCCCCATTATCCCTCGGTAGTTGTTCTTGTGTATCGTAGAGGTTGTAGTTGACTACGGGTCTGGAAATATCATGTTCAGCTCGAGCAATCGCAGAGTTACTATAGTCACAGTTAGTGAGCCAAAGGTAGTATCTGATGAAAACCATGCAACATCGCCTCAAGCAAACTGTGACTTCATTGCATACATCCGAGATACATGACTCTTTTTGAATGACACATGGACCCTGGAAATCCTCTCTCCTAAGGAGGACCAGGAAAGCAAAGTCAACACAAGCTATGAGGACACTAGGGAGACATAATCTAAGTCGTTGATGCATCTCTTTGACATGGATGATTCATTCCAACCCGAGCATGATGAATTCATTGTAGACATGTTCGACACATTATAACTTGAGCAGCAAGTCACTAGTGGCAGATCATCCTCCAACCAGCATAGTTTCTGAAGTGACTGAGAAGCAGGCTAGATTAGAACAAGAATTAAAGCCACTTTCGATAGGCCTTAAGTACGCTTTCCTTGTGGGTGCAGAGAACATATATCCGATCACCATCATCAGCAAACTGGCCCCGGATAAAGTATCTCGACTTCTCGAGGTTATAGAGAAAAAACGCAAGGCACTTGGTTAGCACATCTCAAATCTTCATAGGATAAATCCTTTTATGTACTCACACCATATTTACTTTGAAGATGATGCCAAACCGTCCTGAGAGTTTCAAAGAAGACTGGACCTAGATCTGTGGGATGTCGTCATGAAAGAGATCATGAAATGGTATGACGCAGGATTCATTTATCCCATCTTTGATTCAAAATGGGTGAACCCACTACATGTAGTTCCGAAGAAATCTGGGCTCACCGTGGTAACAAATGACATAGGAGAGGAGATCTCTACTGGAGTACTGACATCCTGGCATGTATGTGTTGACTACCGTTATCTTAATGAAGCAACCAAGAAGGGCCACTTCTCCTTACTGTTCATTAACCATGTATTGGAACAACAAGCTGACAAGGAGTTCTTCTACTTTTTGTAGGGTACTCCTGGTACAACCAAGTAGTAATCGCCCCTGAGGACCAAGAGAAGACTACCTTCACTTGCCCGTTCGGCACCAATGCTTTCCCGAGAATGCCCTTTGGACTATGTAATGCACCTGCGACATTCTAGAGATGTATGCTTGCAGTTTTCGCTCAGATGGTAGGCAATTTTCTCGAGGAGTTTATGAACAAATTATCTGTCTATGGTGACAGTTTCAATTCATGTCTTGAACACCTGGGCTGAGTACTTCAGAAATGTCGTGATGTCAATCTTGTGCTATCTTAAGAAAAGAGCCACTTCATAGTCAAAGAAAGGATTGTGTTGTGTCACATCTTTTCCAAGCGTGGCATGGAAGTCGACCCGGCAAAGGTGGGTGTGATTGCCAATTTAGAGCCACCTCAAGCAGTCAAAAAACGTGAGGTCATTTCCGGGATATGTTCGATTCTACAGGAGATTCATTCGTGACTTCAGCCGCATTGCCCGACCTCTTACTGAATTTGTGCGTAATGAGACAAAGTTCAATGTTGATCAGCAAGTTCTCATGTCATTTAATCAGCTGAATGATCTCATGACTCAAGCTCCCATCCTACAGCTGCCAAATTGGTATCTTCCTTTTGAGATCATGACGGATGTTTCAGACTTTGCAGTTGGAGCTATTCTAGAACAAAGGAAATACAAGGCGCCATATGCCATTCACCATGCCAGCAAAACACTAAATGAGGCTCAGAGAAATTACACTGTGATAGAGAGTGTTTCTGGTTATTGTATTCACCCTTGAGAAGTTCAGGTCCTATCTGCTTAGATCTAAAGTGACCATCTATACTGACCATTCTGCTATCAGATATTTATAGCAGAAGAAGGATGCCAAGCATAGACTGATCAGATGGATCCTTCTCCTCTAGGAGTTTGATTTGGAAATCAAGGACAAGCCTGAGGTTCAGAATGTGGTAGCAGATCACCTCTCCAGAATTGAGCAGCAAGAGCCTCCACTGAGCAGTGCACCCATTACAGACACCTTTCCTGACGAGTCGATTCTAGCCATGGATTCACTCCCTTTGTTTGTCGTATTGTGAACTACCTCGTTTCGGGTGTAGTTCCGCAAAATTGGACGAAAATCAAGAAGGACAAATTCTGGACCACCATCCATTTCTACCAACGGGAAGACCCACTTTTATTTAGGGGAGGAGCGAATTGTATTTGGCACAGGTGTATCCCTCGGGAGGAGAATCATAGTTCCTCGAGCATTGTCATTTGCTCGAATTCGGTGGATATCACTCTTGAGATAGAACGATAGTGAAAGTATTGTAGTGTGTCCTCTGGTGGCCTACACTATTTAAGGATGTCGCAGCATTCGTCATGCGATGCACTGACTATTAGAAACTGAAAGGGACCCTTACAACTAAAGATTCCATGCCTTTGAAGTGCATTTAGACAGCAAATGTATTGGATGCTTGGGGCATCGATTTCATGGGACCCTTCTCTAATAGTCAGGGATATGAGCACATCCTTCTTGTCGTTGATTATGTGAGTCTCTGAGTTGAAGTTATCCCTGCCCAAGCCGCTGACAGTCATACGGTTTATCGATTTTTGAGAGAAAACATCATTGTGAGGTTTAGAATCCCGAAGATACTCATATCAGACGGGGGTAGTCATTTCATCAATAAAGAGGTCAAGAAATTAACGAAGGAGTATGGCATCTAGCACAGAATCGTATCTCCTTACCATCCTCAAACCAACGGCATGGTTGAATTATCAAATAGAGAAATCAAGATGATCCTATAGAATCTTGTAAAGCTAGACAAGAAAAATTGGTCCCACCTCTTGGTCTCCATCCTTTGGGCACACAAAACTGTTTACAAGTCCCCTTAGTCATGTTCCCTACCATTTCGTGTATGGAAAGTCATGCCATCTGTTAGTGGAACTAATTCACAAACCATTATAGGCCATTAATATCTGCAATCTAGACTCACAACACGATGGTCAGAAAAGAAAAGAGGATCTAAACAAGCTCCTAGAATTATGAGACTATGTATATGATGACACATAGATGTACAAGGAGAAGGTTAAACGATGGCATGACCGGCACATCAGAAAATACCTTTGAGACTGGATAGAAAGTGTGTCTATTTGATGAATGTTGAAGATCTTTTCAAGGAAATAAAAGAGTAAATGGAGAGGGCCATTTGTAGTACAAGAAGTGCATGATAACAGAAGCATTGTGATATTTAGAATTGTCTCCTGACACGCAACTGTTTGTCATCAACGGTCAATTACTGAAGCCTTACTTCGAGCATGACACTTTCTTGGTTGTTGTCGACTATGTTCAAGTGATATGCACCGAAGGAGCATCCACAACCTTAGCAGAATTAGAATATTCAGATAATGTCACTGAAAATCTCTACCTCTAAGTTCTCATGTTTTCTTCTTTGCTTCTTTCTGTTTTCATTTTTCTTTATCTATCAAAAGGTGTCACCTCTTTTCGGCAGTCTTCTATACTTAGGACATATTTTGTCCTAATAATTGGGGGGTGCACCCCAAGTTTTTTCATTCTTTGAGCCACTCCGTTGTCTCCTCTTCTTCTCTATACTTAGGGATATCTTACCATAATTATAGTGGGAGACAGTCCGAGTTGTGATTTGTTCATTCCCACTCTTGACCCTAAGTATAGGGGACGGTCGACTTATCATTAATTTCATATCTCATTATTTCATTTTTTTTATTCTTTATGCTTTTCTAGACTCAGTACGAGTTATGTCTTCTCTTTTTCTCTCATATCTATGAGGATATAGCTCAAGCTAAGTATAGGGGTGACGTATATACTGCGTATATACTTTAACCATAACTCGTACTTTTGTATTTTCAATAAGTATGGCTAAAATTCTGTATAAAATACTCTATAAAAAATTCATTATAATCACTTAATAAAAAGATGCATATTATTCCTCAATTTCTTTATATAAATATAGATTAATAAATCAGGCAAAAATGATTTTCAAAATGTTTGGAAAATTATTTGAAAATCCAGTTGAAAAATCTTTTGAAAACAATTTGAAACTTTTGTAAAATGTCTTCAATCTTCGTAAATATATTTTTGTAAAAAAAAATATTTTCTTTATGTGAAACGAAAATGTTTTGAAATATTATTTGCAAATGATTTTGAAAATGGTTGAAAAAATATTTGAAAAATCTATACATATTGTTTGAAAAACCTTTGCAAAATGATTTCCAAATATTTATAAACATTTGTAAAAATTATTTGCAAAAAATATTTTGGACTATAGTTTTCAAAATTATTTGCAAAATGATTTTCAAATAAGTTTGAGTAATATACATCACACGAAGATTCTTTATTAATTATATATATATATATATATCTAAAAAATTAATAACACATCCCTTGTAACTTCTTAAAAATTAAACTCTTGTAAATATAAGATGCATCCTTGTGTAAATATTTGTACCTATTTTGTTAGACAAAATAAATGTTTTCAAAAATCACAAAAATATTTACAACACATTTTTCAGAAATTGCATAAAAATTTGTAAAATATTTTTTATAAATCCATGAAAAGTTCAAAACATTGAAAATTACCTCACAAAAATATTTTCTGCATTGTACATATCATTTACATAGATTAGCATTTTTGGGATTGAGTTTGATAATTGAACAAGTTTAAGTAAAATCCGAAGAATGGAGCTTGGTTGGACCTTAAATTTACCTAATCACAGGTACCTTATAGGAACTGGAATTAAGCAACTTTAGGTCAAGTTGACTTAATTCTTTGAGAATCATGAGACTTAGTTCAATGTATTCTTGACTGCCTAAGCAGAGCATTTCGGAGCGCATGCACCTCTTTTGTTGATAATGACCTAACTTGGACACCTGCACCTTTCACTTGGCTCAACTTAGAGGGAGTGGTAAGGGGATTAGATTTTCCAGTATGAGATGCACACAAGTGGAAACATTTGTCCACATCTAGGGAGTGAGGTATACTCTAACTTGTCAAGTAGTAGAGACGTCTAAAAACAGGAGAGTGTGGGTTGCAATAATGCTTCAAAAGAGGGATAGTCTACTGGCTCAGGAGGAAAAACTCCTTATGTAAATGTTGTTGTATATAGTATTTATTAAAAAAACTTCAAAAAAGGTGGACAGGATTGATTGAAAATAAAATACCTGTCAGAGTGAATATACTTGTATAGTCAATAAGCAAGCTTCAGCTTCAAAAGTTATATCTTGTGAGCCTGCAGCTGGATGACTTGGCTACACTGGTCATGCATCCTAGGATAGGTAGCTACAAAGGATACCATCCATTCTTCTCTTCACCCCCTCCTCTTGAGATGGTTGCCACTTCAACTTAGAGGGGAATACACCACTCCTCGAGGGAAGAGTTGCTGGATTAGGGAATCATTGGGTTTTCATGCTAGAGAATTCCATCTCTTTGTCATTTCAGTTGAGGGGAGCCTCCACCACATACACTGTACAAGTAAAGTCGTATTCATAAGGGTTTGCATATGAGTTGAAGTATTCTGACCTGGCTATTGAGGAGACTTGAGCAAAGATTGGGATTCTCGAAGGCTGTTGTGTTTTTAATCCGATTCCCAATAAGGTTCTGATGACACCTTATTGTCCAAAGGTCCGCCTTGAGCACCAAACTTTGATTTTGTGAAGACAAGTTTGAAAATTTAATTAAAATCCACTTTCTTTCTTTTTCTTTTCTTTATTCTTATTTTCTGCACTTATTGCTTAAGTGTTTGGTAGGGACTAGCAAAGGCAAGTATAAGGGGGTGATGAGTCTCTATTTCATCACCTTTGTTCTATAATTTTGGCCTTAAAACCCCTATCTAATGCATATAGCATTAATTTGTAGAAAATAACATTCATTATTGACTGCATTCATTGCTTAAATAACAACGTTTTTAATGCCAAAATTATATAATAAAGAAAAGAAAAGGACAAGAATAAAATGCCAAAGGTATTTTATGACTCTAAACCCCGAGATCAAGTCAGGAATTGATTTGGTCGACAAGAAATAAAGTAGGGGGAGATAATGGCTAGAAATAACCAATAATTTCTATTATTTTAATTCATCAATAAAGAATTTTTTGGGACATACTTTATTCTTCATTATTTATACCCAATTAAATACACTTTGTACATGAAAGTTGTAGATAAAAAAATATAAAAAATTACATAATTGATTTCATACAAAAATAATATACAGTGTACAAGTTATACTCTAAATAATATTCAAAAATCCCAAATTCCCAGACCCATATATCCTAAATCAAACTGCACCAAAATAACTTTTAATTTTATATAACTTTTAATAAGCTATTCGGAAGGAGGTTTCATATTTTTTGGAGTTAATATGTGAAAGTTAGGGTTTGGACCCCTATTAACTATATACGTGAATAAAATATCCATTTTATTTATTCTTTATTCTTTTTATAATTTCATATTTTTATAATTTTTTAAATATTATTTATAGTATATGTGCATATTTACAATGGAATAAAACCATAAAGAAAACATAGAAATAAAATAATATACAAAAACACATAGATGAAATACTTGTAGTTATACCTATATACTTTATACCCCTATTTATCTAACTGTTCAAATAACATCATAAAAATACAATAATAATATATTTATGTACATAAAATAATTTATAAATATTATAAAATGTAAAAATAAAATAATAAAATCAAAAATACAAAATAAAAATAAAACAACCAAAACATAGATGAATATACCTATAAATACACCCTTAAAAATTAACTTGTAATAAATAACAACGAAAATATAAATAAAAATCATATTAAAATACTACATAAAATAATAGACATTTTTTTATTTCATAATAAACATACTGTTTTTAATTAATTATTTTCGAATATATCCTATCTTTTGTCTTGTAGCACCATGACGTGGACCAATCATAGCCCATGGACTGTTGACTCCCAATCAACTACCCATGGTGCTTCTGACTTCTCTGACATGTCCAGTCCCCTGATTTCCTCCCTTTTTCTCACTTCCCCTAGATCTCTTTTGCCTTCAATCCCTTCACCACTTTTAATCCCAAATATTCCATGACTCATGTCCAATCCCTATATCCATTGTGCATGGCGTCGATTTCTCATAAAATGTCCGTCAATAAGGGTGTGTAGTTTGTTCATAAATAAGAACCTCCTTCATTCCTTCCCTTCTTGGTCACCTCCAGAGCCCTTGATCCCTCGCCTCTAGCTAAGAGAGTCGCTAGGTGACATCTGGTGACCCTTGGAGGATTTGGAGCGATTGAAGGAGGAGGAGGTGCATCCCACGACGGCGCTCCAATCACCTCTTATCCCTAGCATCAACACCTAGGTACGAGTTACGTAATTTCCACTATCTAGGTAGTTGTATGTCATGCATTTCAAAAATTTTTTAGTTAGGGGTATAATGCTTTAGATCTAGCATAACATTGCTTGGTTACCTCGCCGGAGCACTCGAGCTCCGGCCTTCAGTTAACCACTACATCCAAACCACTCCAACCACGCACACCACCCCACTATCTCTCCGTAGCATTTCTCCATTTAACCCACTCATTCAACCCCCCTGATCAGTCTCCAGTCAGCGAATCAAAGCCCTTCAACCACCATTCACCGAAGCTTTACCACCCACCTCCAATTTCATGCAAATCAGCTTCAAAATGGGACTCGTGCAGGTACCCTCATGCAAATCCTATTTTGAACAGGCCCCTATTGAGGGCAAATCGACTCCAAGTCCGCTCCTCCAGGTGCCCAGAGCTTCAGCAACTCGCCAGGATTTCTCATTGGGTCTTGAGCTCTGTGAGATGCATTATTAGACACGGATCGACTGCAGGAACGTAGAGAGCACCTCAGCATCGTGGGAGCAGCTTTGGAGCTCGCGGAATTGACTGAACATGGAAGAATATGCACGTGTTCTCCCCTATTTAAGGAGGTTGTTCCATCACCTTTTGATGGGGCCGCATGCTCCAGATTGCACCAGAGGCATCGAACCACCCAAAGCCTAGACCGTTCGATTGCCGCCCACAATCTGATCTTAGGCTTCCAGACATGAAAGGGTATCGCCCGTTCAGATGAAGACACCTGTATTAATGATCGAACAGAACCATCCGATGTTGCACATGATTGGGGTAATTAACCTATATTCCCCCGCAATTCTTGTATTTGTATATTAATCTTGTAAATAAAATGGATATTTTGCAAAAAAGGCCAGTGTACTTGTTGCAAATTGCATATGGGTCGAGTCCACATCACCTCACGTGTCGTCCCCACGTAAGGTAGTGAAATTGAAGTGTACTCTTGGGACTTTTTGTATTTGTACTTAGTCCAAAAAAATTTAATATATGTTGTAAATTTCTAGGAAAATTGCATGTATGTCGTTGATGTTTATTTTATTTACAATTATGCCCTTCCCAATTCAGGTATTTTTGGTGCTCGGATATCATTTATTAAAAATAGCACCCCTACACCAAAAAATATGCAAAAATAGGTTTAAATGCCTATTAACATGTATTTCCACGCCCCATTTTGATTTTAGCATTGGGCATTTTAACTATTTATTAAAAATCAAATGAGCACATTTTTTCCTGTTTGAATTAGAAAATACCAATAAATGGAAAAATGATTTAAAAATTCCCCAAAAAATTATATGTTATCTATTTTAGTGTTTAAACTCTTGACCAAAAATCCCTAAAAATATGAAAAGAGAAAGACTAAAAATTAAAAAGCTCCAAATCCTTTATAAAAATATGCAAAATCATCAAAAAATCCAAAAAAACATTTTTCTATTTGTAAATTTTATTTATATTATTTTTTATCTATTAAAATTGATTTAAAAATTTTGGACTTATTTTGTTATTTATAGTATTTATTTCAATTGTGATCTATTATTTAATCTTTATTTTGGGATCTTTTTTAATTAAAAAATCCATAAAAATTAGCAAAAATTCCTGACAAATCACAAAAACATTATAAAAATACATAAAAACCAAACACAAATTAATTTCTTATTTTATTTATTTTACTAGTACTTATAATTATATTATTCTATATTGTATATATAGCCTTATATTAACTATTATGTATTTAAGATGAAAAAAATTATAAATTAGAAAATATAAAAGAAATTTATAAAATTAAAAATAAAAAATAGAAAAATTAAAATTCATAAAAAATATAAAATTAAAAACCACAAAATTAAAAAATTTGACAAGAGAAAAGAACATTTTTTTAGCTTCAATACCCTGATCTACCATTAGCTCCTTGAGTTCATCATCTATGCATGCTTACACCTATACACATTTGTTGTAGAGTAGTAATAAATCTTAACTCCACATTTTCTCTCTTTATTTATTGATTTATATTGTGGGTTAAATTGGGTTTTCTTGTGGGTCGCCACAGTGGCTTTGTCTCCGCCTTGTGTGAGACTTATTTTACCCGCGAAAAATCTCAATTATCAATATCCCATTCAAATTTTAATTAATTATTGTGAATCATATTCACATAATTAATTCTTTCAAGGAAATTACAACTCTATTCATAATAGAGTGTTATTTTAATTGGATATAATTAATTTACTTAAATAAAATAATTATCAAACAAATTCAATCAACCAACAAACATTCATGGTTTTCTTGCTATTACTATAGAGTATACACTCTCACAAGTACGTATTATTTTGTGTTCCAACAATTAAAGTACAACTTGATTTAATCATATTATTCTTTCCTTTAAAATGGATCCGGCCAGTACACTCGAGTTATGCTGGGAGGGAGCATTTCCTTGACTTGCCAGGCGCTAATTAGTAAACCAAGCCAGCAAACCCATACTAAACACACCATTTAGATTGAGAACAAAACAAAATAATGCCAATGTACTAGTTTTAATGATCGACTTTGATGACTAGCATCATACTATATAGAATTCACTCAAAAATATAGGCATCTTAACATATTTTCGGTCGTAAAATTTCTAGGCATATCAAGCAACCATTTTTGCATGTAAAAGTTGTCTTACAACTATTGTACAATAAACTAGGGTCTTCATGAAACATACATTCAATGTCCAATGATGATTAATCAATTATTTTCATAATTATTATGCATTAAAAAATCAAGGAAAATTCATAATTCCATGTTTTCCATTGAATAATAAGCACATTAAGCAAATAAATTTGGTGATCCATTCATCATCTGACCTATCTCCACTAAATATGAAATATCTAGGATAAATGAAATCGGAATCGTAAGAAATAAATTTGAGCGATTTTTTGATTTGATTCTCTATTTAATACAAGTAGATATTTCATGTACCATGATTGAAAAACAATAGAAAAAAATCATTTTCTTACAGATCTGTGATTACATGCAAAAAATAATTTTGTGGAGCATCTCTTTGAATTATGTTCATGCACTTTTGGTACCAATAATTGGATACTATTGTCGAGACATATTTAAACTTTCTAAATACATTTTAAGATTTAAAAAATACACCAAAACATTGCACAAAAAGTAGGTTATTATTTTAGCAAAAAACAATTCGAAACTTGCATACAATTCAAAATAATGAGTCCCCACGCATCCAATAACAAAAACTTATTCTTCTAGGGTTTTGGATCATATCCAAGACCATGATTGAGGCTCTGATACCTCTTGAAGTTTATTGGAAAAAACCTTAAGTGCATCAAGGATGCGTGATGATCGCATCATATGCGATCGGGAGCGATTAGTCATGCTAGTTACTCGAGTCAACGAAATTAAAAAAATTAAAAGCAATGAAACCACATGATTCAAAAACACTTCTCGACTCATTTCATATAGAACACAAATACGATATAGGAATACCTCTTGAACCGTGGTTGTGATCTAAGTCTCTAAAGCAAGAAACCACAAATCTCAATTCTGACCCAACAAAGGAGATGCCTACGAGTGTGTTGAAGCGACATGTCCTTCTCACAATCCAATGTGTAGATCCAAGTAATAGATCTCCTGATTTTGTCTCATGAAATCCGATGTCTTCTTTGCATACAAGGAGCATCGAGGAAGATGAAGATCCACGAGTGTTCAAAGTGGCAGCATGACGGCTTAGGAATGACGGTAAATCCCTCTAAGTCAAGAAGTAGACGGTCACTCTTGAGAGAGAGAGAGAGGGAGCATGTGATATGAATGAGAGAGATTGATATTGTGAATATGTTATATTGAAAGAAGGGATAGGGTTGCATTTTGTTTTATAATATTTTAGGAGTCCACGGATCACAATCCATTTACATCACAAAATCAACGGTTGAGATTGATTTGTATTTCTTTCAATGGTCATGATTTTGTTGTAAAAAAATTACAATAACAATTAATTTAATTTAAATTAATTTATATTGAATAATCATCAATATAAATAAATTTAATCAAATTAGTACTCCAAGATGGATTAGGAAGGAGGCAAAGCTCCTTCCAATTAGGAGGGACGACCACCTTGAGTCCTAATGCAAGGGTGGTCGTCCACCCTCCCCATATGGAAGGTGCTCTCCTTCCTATTATATGAGATCACATATCTCATATAACCCATCATTTTATTCAATAGCTTTTAATGCATATTATTTCACAAAAATAATTCCAAATTATTTTGTGACATTTTCAACCAAGCCACTAGAAATTGTGAATCATATTCACACACCCAAAATAAAATGTAAATGTATTTTCAATTAATTATACAATGTGAATATAATTCACATTAACATTTAATTTATAAATAATATTTACAAATAGCTCTCTCTAATATATTATAAATCACATTTATAATATATATGATTAATATAGATAATACTATCCGCATTATTCATATCCATGATAATTAAATCATATTTAATTATCTTGGATCATTATTCTCATGCATCTAAATAATATGAATCACATTTATATTATTCATGATAATTAAATCACATTTAATTATCAATTTCTCAATGCTCAAACATATAATTTAACAATGGAATTATTATTGAGCTCTTTCAAGAATAATGCGCTTTCTCCGCAGATACTTGGAGATAAGGACAGGGTGATTCTATGTTCCACGTATAGTGACTTGGATGTTGAGATCATATCTCAAATCCAGATCACGGGGATCTCTCATAGATGCTTGATTAAATCGAAGAAGTAAATCTAATCCTCTCATTGCATCTGAATCGTTTTCATATCAATCTCCAACATTTGGACCATGATCAGACCACTTCTCTACTGAGAAGTGTCACTAAAATCCAAACGTGTTTCATAATTCCCTCAGAATGGATGCTCCATGGTTATACAATCGCTGATGATCACATCACCCTCGAGTATTCCTAATACCCGTACAGCCTGCATATTGGAAGGCCTAGAATAAACCTGAAGTTGTAGATATCTTTTATATTGTCTTCTTTAGGTTTTTCTCATTAGGTTTCTCATTCGTTCATTGGGAGTTGGTATTGATCACATGCTTTTCAAAAGCATATATAATACCTACAAATTCTTATCAAGCTTCCAAAGCTAGACGACCATGCATGGAATTTGATTGGTCCTAATACCTCATGAATGAGCTAATATCTTCTGGTTCATAAATGGACCTAAATTATCCCTTTAAGAGATCGTATTAATCATATACCCTCATATGCACACCAACTTGCTGGTATATAGACCTTGATTTGGTAATCAACCAATTGGTCTGCAAAGTGAACGTATTCAGACATATAGCAATACATTTGTCTCCAGTTAGAGGATGCATGCATATATCTTGAAAATTTACGACATAGGTCTTGGTTATCTCGATCTCGATAATTTGACTCTTTAACCTAACTTATCTCACACATTCGAATCTATATTCTTATGTAGAGGACCTACATCAAGAGGTCAATTAGATATCATCCTTGAGAGAAGGATTGCCATCTCCTTTTTAGGTTGGATATAATCTCTTAATAATCATTTGATGTGCTTTATGAGTCCTCAATCTAACTCTTTAGATATTCATCCATGCACCGACATGTATGATTCAATAATTGAATGAACAGTTGTATGATCTTTAAGATGGCCATGGTACATAACTCTAATTGTACTAAGGGACCTTATATTACATTCATACATTTAGTTTCAAAATGGGAGTGAAAGAAATCAATAACTTTTATTGATATATCAAAGATTACAATAACATTTATTGTATAAATAGTTTGCCTATGGCTCACATGGCTAACACCAACGTGCTCACTACGAGATTTGATCCTTTCCATATTCATTACACCCTAATAATATGAGAAAATGCAACTACAATGAAAGAAGTAGAACTCTCTCCACTTTACAAATCCAACTTGTATTCTTAGTTAGGTCTTCAACAGCGACATCCACAACATATATGGAGTCAACATGATGTCAATTAAACTAACTATCAGTGAGCAAAATATAATTTATGCTAGGCACAATCTAATGTCGCCTCAATAATATTTGGAACAACATTGGGGTCACTACGCATATGGCCAATCTCTTTAGAGAAATGAATAATCTGAACAATGTGATTTGTATTTTGGAGTCATGCCTACGCATGAGCTTCTCCAAAAATACAACCTATGGTGACGAAGTTCTTCGCAATGACGGAAGACCATTGTCATCATATGACTTAGTCCACATTGTATTTAAATTAATGATTAATCATTTAGAATCATATTTTCATGATTAATCTAATAAGGTATATAGATAGGATACTTGCTTATTATCTTACTTTTAAAATAATTAAAATAATGACTATTATGCAAACCTAGTTTTCAATATTTATAAATTTTGATGTTATCATATAGTATTCGCCATCACTTAGTACAATTTATTATTCCAATTTAAGTTATGAAAGTACACCATCACTTTTCATGCTACCCTTCCTTGAAACAGATCCAGGTAGGTCATGTAGACTTTTGCTAACAGTAAGCGCTTCCACAACAAATGTTGCATAGGGTGCCAATTAAGTAATTAATAATCATATCCAAGCCTAAACACCTTCACCATTTTAATTCGAGACAAAGCAATTGGTATGTATTATACTAAGGGGTTTTGAACCGTGGATGATACTATATAATAATGCTTATAGATTTAGGAATTAAAACTCTTTTTGATTTCCATAATGTCCAATGTAACAATCTAGACAATTTGAGAAATCGATCCAATCGACTTCACAATTTCTAATTGCATTTAAGACATTCAAATGCATAAAACATCAAAGTAAATATGAATAAAGAAGACTTTGTTATTTATGGTATATATCAAGATTAAATAAAAAATGACTTCAGATTCGAATTTGCAAGTCACGATCATCATACTCTAATTAGAAAGCATTATATAACTCAAATTTTAAATTTAATGTGACCCCAAATATTTTCAAAGTATTGGGTACAACTCCTAATGTAAATATATGAAATATATTTTCATCAACTTTGAGCCCTAAAATAAGAGAAATAAGTCACTTAAAGCAATCGAGTCCTCTTCCAACTCCACTTATGGAGAAATCCAATTTCTCAAAGTCGTACGATCGGAATCGCGTGCAACTTTTTTGTATCGATTGGAGACTTAATTTTTTGACTCATTAACCAGTATTTTATCATGGTATATTATCCAGAAAGTGTAGCAAAAAATTAAATATTTTCTAGCTACAATCTTTGATTAAAATCAGAGTCCATCGTCGTTTTTAGCATGTGAATCTTCTCCCGAATGTCACCAGCTATTTCTACATCTTTTTGGGCATGAGTACAGACTTCCTAGACCTCATATATATATATATATATATATATATATATCCCAAAAATATTTATAAAATATTGGAGAACTATAGCGACTTCAAAAGTCACTGAAACATTCGAATCGTTAAAACTGTGGCAAGACAATACTCGATGATAGGGATGATCTGGATGAGTGTTCATTGTACTTGGATGCAATACAAATCCTCTAAACTAAGTCTCCCATACCAATTGAAGGAAGTAAATAAAACTTTATTAACTTCTCATCATGGATGCGTATCGAAAATAACAAACAATTTGTATGTTCGAAGTGTTCATCGTATGAATGCTAGTTTTAGCATAACAAAATATTTATGCAAAGAGAAACATATACATCAAGGACAAAAAATCAAAAATAATTCAAATATTCCTATGAATATTAGTAAGATACCAGGGTTACCTCTTGAAGCGCGAGTGTTTAATGCCAGATACCTCATGAATCAATTATGACCTGCATTTGCTTCTCTTGTGGGTACGGTGATGACTCGTGTTGCTCCCCATGAACATTGAAGATGACTTCTTGAACTTGTTCATGCAAGGATGATCAAGCTTCTGATCTCATCGTATGAAAATGATTCTTCTTCACGCATGAGGATCACAGATAAGAAGGCGACCTTCTCCTCCACAAGGCCACAACATTGGAGAGAAGAGAGGCTTGACAAGGTGAATGTGTAGGGACTTAAGGAGTAGACATGTATGAGAAGTGAATTGTCCATAATCTTCTCTTATTTTAATTATCAAGGAAAGAGAATATTGGGAGGCACAAGCATGCTTTAAAAAAGCAGCAAAGCCATCTTTTTCATAGCGAAGGTGGATGTCCATGAGGAGTCTTCTTCCCGTGGTGGGCGTCCACAATATGATCCCTTGGATGAAGGATCAAAGGCTATAATCAAGTCCTTATTCAACAAGAAATATAACTTAATTTATCTTCTTTTAATTACCAATTAAATCAATAAATAAGGTAACAAATCAATCAATAAATTGAGAGTAGGACTCTCAATGGTGGTGCCATGTGTCTCTCTACACGTTCGCCCCTTGTTATAATAATTGGAGTTTGTTTCTTAAATATTATTATGATAATCTAGTAATCATAATTAGTAATTTTAAAAGATAGACCCTCATAGTTTATGAATCATTATTGATAAATCTAAACAAAACTGCAAATCCAATTTACATTTAAAAACTATTGTGAATCATATTCACATATGTGCCTTGAAATAATTTTATGAATCACATTCATATAAATATTAATTATGAATCATTATTCATATTAAAAATGAATTATGTTTATTAATCAAATTCACAAAAGTACCCTTACAGAAAATTGAATGTGATAATAAGAATTATTGTCTCAATATTGACATCACATACTATGAGTCCTAATCCAATTAGGACTTGCGATACAAATGCAGATACTTGAAGATAAGGTCGGGGAGATCATAATATCCATGTATAGTGACTTAAAAATTTGGATAACTATCTATTTTCATGATTTATACCATTTTGAGCGATCATGATACACTCCTATCTTTCAAGCTAAAGCTGAACAGTTCACAATGTGATTGAGCTCAACGAAGTGCATCACACTGTATGTGAGCATAAGAAAATATCGGTGAATCGAATCCAACTTCCTTGATCATTTATAATCAAAGTCCAAACAATTTAGAATTTAGAAATGAACGTAGGAAGTGTGTTTATTTCCATCACCATTTCACTTTTTAACATTTGGACATTCAAATTTGAATTGAACATTAGACATTGGACTCAAATGAAGTAAGACTTAATCCAATTAAGTCTCAAATAATTAAGTTAATAAATGGTGCAACTAAAATCCTTTGGGTTTCATCATTCCCTCGGAATGGAAGTTTTATGGAAGATGATCCATTAAGATAGATTTACCCCAGAGTATTCCCAGTACTCATGCACCCTTCATACTTGAAGACTTTGATATATCTAAAATTCAAACCCTAGTTTGACTATCTTCTATGAAACAAATCAATAGATTTCCCAATAGATAATTTGATGACAGTATTAATCATATCCTTTCCAAAAGCATATACATCAATTTCCCAAATTCATTTCTTTTTTTACAAACAAGATGACCATGCATGTAATTCGTAATGACCCCAAAATATCTCATGAGTAAGTTCTATCTCCCGGTTCATCAATTATGAATATGTGATTCCTTTGAGGTATTATATTTCTCATATGTCTTCATATGCACAGCAAATCATCGGTATATAGATCTTGATTAGATCACCAACATATTGGTTTGTCAAATGTACACACTCAAATATAAAGATGTATATCTGTCTTTGGCCAAAAGTTGTGTGCTTGATCGTGAGAGTTACTATTCAGGTCTTAATTTACTTCGACCTCATAAAATCAGCTCTTTGACTTGATCATTCCAACATTCCCGAATCTCCATTCTTATGTAGAGGACCTACATCAAGAAGTCGGTTAGAAATCAGTCTTTAGATAAATATGTCCATTTCTTTCTGAAACTAGAGATCGGTATTGAATATCACATGTTAATGTCAAGTGTGTCCTCTCAATTGCATGGTATTAAATATGGCCATTGTACATAACCCTAATTGTACAAAGGAACTTTAATATTTAAGTGCATTCACAAACATTCAATTTAGGTGGACATGATAAAATAATAATATTTATTGCATTAATAGGTCACCAAAAGGTTACAAGTCCAACAATGCACTAGAGAAAGATCTAAGTCATTATCGTTGTCATCATCCACAAGAAGCTCCTCGTTATCAACACTGCCTTTTTCATCTATAGTCAGAGTTTGATTCTCATAGAACATCACATCTCTATGCATGATGATGGTCTGCTATCATGAATCCCAAAACTTGTAGCCATATTCTTGACCTTCATACCCAACAAAGATGCATGGCATTGCCTTGCCATCAAGCTTCTTTCTTTGATCCTTTGGTATGTGCACTTAAGATTTGCAACCAAATACTCTCATATGAGTTTATGTAGGGTTCTTTCATGTCCAAATGTGCTCAGAAACATGAAAGACCAAAGGAAGTGATGAAGATCAATTGATTAGATAGCAGGCGATCTGAACTACCTCAGCCCAAAAGCTCTTTGGCAGATTTGTTGTCCTTAGCATGTATCGTACTCTCTCCACAATGATATGTTCATTCTCTCAACCACACCATTGTGCTGAGGTGTGTCGTTCTCTGTCCTTTCATGGCTAATCCCACGTTCAATGCATCATCTTTGGAATTCATTAGAAGTGTACTCTCATCCATTGTTTGTGCATAGACATTTCAACATATTTCTTGTCTCGCACTCTACCTTGGAATGAAATCTTTTGAAGCAATCAGAAACAAAAATCCTTCTTCTTCAATATATAAGTCCACATCTTCCTTGATGTATTATCAATAAATGTTAGAAAGTACATGTTCCCACCTAATGAAGCTACATCCATGGGACTACATATCGGAATGTACCGATTGTAGTAGCTATCTCTTCTCCTTTGATCTGGCTCTAAAAGATGTTCTCTTGTTCTTCCTACTCTCACAAAAATCACACAGTGCTAGTGTGATGTCTTAGATGAGTGGGAGTAATAGTTTTCTTCTGAGATGTTGCGCCCTCTTCTGACATGTGTGCTCCAAATGACCTACATATCTTGCATTTGTTGTTGCCAAATTTTAGATGGTAGCCTTCCCTATCCAGTTGATAACCAGATATGAGGCTAAGCTGCAAGTCATGAACATGTCTCACATCACAAGAATCATCGTGCACCCAATATCACTATCAACTATTATGGTACTTGTGCCAAAAACCTTGGAGTAACTACTGTACCCATCTTGACTTGCCCAAAATCACCTTCAACGTGGGAGGTAAAGTACACCCTGTATGGAGTCACATGGTAAGAATTAGATGCATCTAGTGCCCATTCTATGTCATCACTATCTGCATTTAGGCATTGCTCTTGCACGATGAGAGCCACATCATCCTCATTGTCATCAGAAACAACCGCAGTTATGTTCTCATCTTCATTCTTTTCACTGTTCTTCTTGGCTTCAGCTTGTTCTCGTTTCAAGATCCAACAATCTTTCTTCCAATAACTAGACATCTTGCAATGATGGCACTTGCCTTTAGTTTGTGGCTTGCCCCTAGACTTTTGTCTCTCACGTGTTCTTTTTCTGCTTTTGAACATGCTCTTTCTATCAACTTTACACACATGCGAAGAAGAGGAAGATGCCTCTACAGATGATCAGTGCCTAATCTCCTCATTTAGGATGTTGCTCTGGACCATGGACATGGTCAGCTTCCCATCCATATAGAGTTGCTTACAGTGAGCACTGGCATCTCCCAGCTATCTAGCAGAGATCCCAATAGAAGAAGTGCTTGATTGTCATCTAATGTCTTGCTCATGGAATTGAACTGGTTAATGAGGCTTTGGAACTCATTCAAGTCTTCTTCAACATTGGTTCCATCCTTCTACTTTGGATTTACCAGCTTCCTTATCAAGAATATTTTGTTTGTGGTAATCTTATGCTCATAAAGCTCCATTAGCTTTTCCCATAAGTTTTTAGAAGTCATCTCCTCTCAATATGGTTGAACACGGATAAGTCCAACCACTTCCTAATAGTCTCGACAACTTTCATGTTCAGCTTCATCCATTCTTCAGCAGACATATCATGTAAATTGGTTGTATCTTTCTCCACCGAATCATGTAGATACTTGCAGTACAAGATGTCATCCATCTTAGCTTTACATATCTGCAGTTCTTTCTTGTCAGCTAGATCATTATCCCTTCATTGTATTTCCACATCTCACCAACCAAATGGCTTTAATACCACTTGTTGTGGTTAGGACACGAGTAACCCCTACTTACGGAAGCATAGGACATATCAAAAGATCCCTAACCATGATGCATGACAACTACAAATAGGTATCACAAGAAAATGAGCAAGTAAAACCACAAATCACATGCAAACACAAAAATCACACAATGATTTTTATGTGGAAACCCTCTAAATGAAAGAGGAAAAAACAACGGGGCCTTCTTGATTAAAATGACTCCACTATAGCTGGCGATATGTCCTATGCCTTAAAATGGGACACAAGCCAGACCCTCTTCTTTGTGCAACAACAAAGGAACATCACTAGACAAGGTAAGAGGAGAAGAAGGAAAGAAATCACAAAGAATGGAACCCATGTCCATAGCCCTCTTGCAAAGAGGTCTTTGTTGTTGTGTCTTCTTCTGTCTCTTGCGCTCTCGCACGATCCAAGCACCATGAGAGGAGGATGAAAACCACCAGAGACCTTCACCAGACCCACATACAGGTGATTGAGTAGAGTTAGAGCACACCAAGTTGATTCCCTAGCTTTCTCTCTTATATCTTCTTTTCACGAATAAGTGGGTTCTATTTTCTGGATAGCATAACAAAAGGAGGAGTAGCCCCCAAGACAAGGTAGGGCCCTCCATAAGTGCTAGAAATCATTTATGTAATTGCAGTCTACCACATGCTATGACACGAACGCTATAGCAGACCACCTACTATGACTCCAGAGACCTACCTACTATGGCTAGAACGCCATAGGAGGTCACTTGTTGCAATTCCAGAGGCTGACCTGCTATGGTTTCGACTTTTATTTAGCCTGACCTTTTACAGTTTCTGCTTCTATCAGCCCCACCTACCATAACACCAGGTATTGTTCACTCCCACCTGCTATGATCAAGGTCATATGTTCTATGTCAGTGCATATGAACTGGATCCATAGTAGGTCACCTACTACCAACAGAATTAAGTTGGTTCTAGACATGTGATATTTAACCATTAATGTTGGACCTTGATGTCCCCTTGCAAATTTTAACAATAGTAATCATGCCACCCTTTCTTACAAAAAATGGTATGAAGTTATTAATTGTATTATAAGTTTTTTCATAACGACCACTTCACTTCATTCATCTAAAATAAAAAAACATTCAGTGATGTTACAAAAAGAGAATAAATGTTCCCATTTTTAGGGAGTACATGACCACCCCAGTATGGGAACAGGTAAGGAAACAAAAGGAGATGATAAAAAGGCCACCACAAAAATTTACAAACAAGGGGTAATTTTTTTACCCAGTAATCGCAAGACACAGATAACAGTCAATCACCAACATCCAAGCCTCTATTTCTCAATAACAAAAAGAGTCAAACAAACCGAACCAAATCAGAGCTTTTTTTGATTTAGCAACCAAACAAAACAAGCAGGTCGTCAGGGAGCTGCTTCGTGCTTCACAGGAGAACTGACCTCCTCATCAAGTGTCATCAGCAGAGAAATAGCCTCAAATCGAGGAGGGGTAGTCAAAAATGAAAAAAAAATACAAACATAAAAGAAAATCAATTAACCAAGTGAAATTTGAAATTATAGAGACTTAGTTAGCTCAAATAGAATAGACTCTCAAATGGTGTTTCGGAGCCCTCAAAGGCCCTACAACATCTCTCCTTACAGAGGAACCACCAAATCATTGTAGTCTTTGTCATCCAATAAAATGATCGCCATTCAAGATTGGAATTCGGTCTCAAAAAGCTTTCGATAGTGGACCCAATGCAATTGCATGATCTGTTTATTAAAGATTCGTTTAGTGAAGGGACATTCACGTAGTATATGATTTATACTTTCAGCCTAATGTTTTCATAAATGGCATATATTCACCCATTCCTGGCCATGTTTTTGTAGATAGTCCTGGGTCTCATATTTTCGACGCAAAAGAAGCGGAAGAAAATATGAAAAATCGGATAAAAAGGTTTCTCTCAGGGATGCAAATTGAATGAAGAAGCCACACCCCCATAAACAAGTAGAGTAGCTGATATAATTTTTTATTTGATTATTCGCACCTAATATTTTTAGAGGGGTAGAAAACTTCAACAACCTCTGAGTTCATATGTACTATCCCTTTAAGATATTTAAAAACTATTTCATGCCAAAGACGGAGAGGCATCCGATTGTGTAAGCTTGTTACGATACCTTACCTCCAGAGTCATGCACGGCTGGACCCTTATTGAAAGGGTCCAACCACAGAAGAGTCATCACCGTTAATCACTTAGAATTAACGGCATTATGAAGGTCCCATTCCCTCGGCTGGAAGGAAAGAGCACTCAACCACTGGACCATAGGGATTTGAAGGACAGACTTTGAGAAATTATAACTTGAACCGGACAACTGTCCAACTGTCAAAAATGAAAGAGTTGATTAAAATTCAGATTTCCTATAAAAGGGATTGGGATATGTTTGCGTGCAGTGATAAGAAATAAGAGAGCCAGCTGCATATGATAGAGGTTACTAGTAAAGATTCCTGAAGAGAAAAGTTGATGATATTGCGGACAAGGGACGTCAAATTAGAAGGCAGGCGTTCATTAAACGTGAGCAAATTGAATGTGAATCCTTGCCGAGGGGCCCCTCGATTTTGCCCCCTGAATTCGTCCTACTCAATTGTCCATTAACGATACATCTTATCTGTTTCGGTGCTTGCGATGTGTTGATACCTCAACTTTAAAAAAATATATATGGATTAACCATGCTCGTGAAATTCATAGGTCTACACCTTTTCATGATTTACAGCTCGCTTTGGCATTGCCGTCGTTGCTCGGAAAGTTGTGATCAGACATCGCATTAACTCTGATCAGTCCTTTGTGGAGTTGTACGTGACAAAGGGCACATTACAATAAAATTGAGTCATAGTGACATCACAATCCATCGTCGTTGTAAAATATATATAATGATAATAATATTCATTACAAAATGTTTTTTTATCTCAAATTCACAACGATTTTTATTTCAGTGGCTATATCGTTAGTGGCGGTCCATATAACAAAGTTTATTCTTTGTTAATTTTCAAAATTTCAACTACTTGTCTCTACTTTTTCAGTTCAAAACTTAACGATAATTAATTAGAAATTTAAAAGAATAGCAACGGATAAGCGTCGCTATAGGGACCATTGCTAATGATATAACGACGAATATGATATTCGTCACTAATTCAAGTATAAAAAACAGTTTCACAACGAATATTTTCGTTGTTATATATTTAACAACAGTTGATTTAGTAACCGATTTTGAAAAAATCATCGTTATATCATAATTAATTGGTTATAATGGCACAGTGTAAGATTTGGCAAGCAAGAGGAAGAGTGTGGAATGTCAAGATACTCCTAATTTTAATGTCTTGGCCAGGAATCTCCAAAGAGGTCAGGAAGTCACACTCCAAAGCAAAACAAAACAAAGCAAGGGATGGACGTTCAATGGAAGGGCATACAAGTCCTCAACATCAAATGCACAAGCTCCAACTACCATGATAGCTACCTCATCTTCATCATGAGATGTGTCAGCGATCGACCAATTAAACAACGCCACCCGTCCACTCGCCGACAAGAAAGCTGCATGTGGCGAACATAGCTACCAATTATTGGAACTTCTAATCCATCTCAACTCGGTATATGCGTTGATTCGAGCCTAGCTTTGTTGTTAACCCGAAACAGTCCTCCCTACTATTTAAGGGAAGTTTTAGTTATTTTAAGAGATATGTGTAGCCATACACATATGTGAGGGTTGATTTAGACATTATTGTTTATTTGCTCTCTTGATAGTAGCATGTAAATCTAAATTAGGACAAGTTGAGATGAATGATAAGAAATAAAAATAGGATTTTTATCATTTGTGCCCATCAAAGATATTACAATATCAGTTACGATGCTCTTTTTTTTTGAAATATCAATTGTGCCCTCGACTTCGTCTCATTCTATTACTTGTGCCCCTCTATTACTTCAGCTTTCAATAAGTTGAACCTAAATGTGGTTTTTTAAACCATGGATAGGTTAATAAGGGTATACATGTCCAAACACTCCCCCACCTATCCTCCTCCTCTAACCCATTCTCCTCCATTGCACGCAACCTCCAACCTCCTCCTTCATCGTCCTCATCGAGCAAGGTCGTTGGTGGTGTCGGAGCATGTCATTGATGGAGCCGTTAGGGATGTCCTTCCATCTGTGGTGAAGGACGAGGATGTTAAGGTGGCGGAGGGAGCAGAGGAGCTCGAGCTCTGTGAAGAGATCGTCGATGGCCAAAGGAGCTTCGTCGAGAACGTCGAAGGCTTGTAGACCTTCTTGACATCACCAACGCCGAGGAGGCCATCGTAGAGGTCGTATCACCCCATGGTGTCCTTCTCGACGAAGGGCTCCCTTGCATCGGACATCACGAGAGGGCGGTGGAAAGCACTCATTAAGGCTATCAGACTAGAGGAAGGAGGAGGGAGTAGGGATTAGGGCTTTTTTGACTACCTCCTCTATAGGGCTTTCGACTCCAGTGGTGGACTTCGACGGAGGCTGGGGGTGGAGGAAGGGGGAGGAGGAGGAGGCTGAGGGCATAGGAGGGAGAAAGGCGTTGGAGGAGTGATGGATCCGAAGATCACTACTTTAAAAAGAGATGTTTTTATATGTTCGTGCCAAAAATTTGGTTTTTCGTTCATTGTAGGCGGCGATCGGAATCGGTAAAGAAATAACCACAAATATTATTCAATTTCAATCAATTTGTTTTATATTTATTTTACTTGGACAAGTCCCACGGTCGATCACAACGAGGCAAAGGAACAACCTAGAGTTATGTCTATCAAGATTCGTGTATGGTTTTCGAGGCGTTCTTTTTTTCGAATTTTTTAATGCAATTAAGGGATGCAAGATGCAATTTCGGCCTATTTTATGGACTAAAATGCAAATTACAATCAAATGATGTTCGATAAATACAAAACTTGGCCATAATGTAAATGATGATGAAATAAATGCATTGTAATTTTTTTGGAATTTTTAGATGGAATATGAATGTTTTATGAATTTTTAAATGCAAACAGAATGATTTTTAATATTTAATTATAATAAATATTAAACCTACTTATTTTCTAAGGGATAAAATTATCTAAGATCTATCACTAGGTGATGGATCTTAGAAAAATCCTAAACCTCGAAAATGTGGGGTTTAATACCTACTAAAAATTTAATACTAAAATATGTAAAATATTTTTTATAGGATAAATTATGCATGTAATTGCAAATCTTTTTAGGCACAATGTTAAGAAAAAATAACTCTACAATATGTGATTTTTGGAGAATTTTAGGAGAAATGGTTAATTAATGGCAAATTAAACAGCAAGAAATGGGTAAAATTTGCAAGTTTCCACAAAATAGTTAATTATTAATTAACCAACAACCATAAAAATATCCATGATATGTCAAGATGTAGAGAATTGCATGAGGAACACAATGCTATTTTTGGATAATAAAATGATGAAATAAATGGGTCTAGAATAATAAGGGAACACAGGGGTATAACTGCCATTACAATAAATAGAATAAATATAAAAAAGGGCAGTAGGGGCCTAAGTGCAATTACCAGTCTACTGGGGGCGATTTTGCAATTTCACCATAGGCCACGAGCAAAGCACGTGACCTTGGAGTTCTTGGACTTTGCTACAAATATGGAGACGGTCGAGGGTGTCTACTACAAATTACCCACGAGTCACGTGCGGTGCACGTGACCATGGGCTGATGGAGTGCTGACGTACCCCCGGACGCACGTGCCTCGCACGTGCTCGGGGGTCTCGGGTCGAGCGCCCAGCCGCTGGCGTTGTGAGAGAGGCGGAGGGGCGGAGTGGTCCGGCGAGGCCTTGGAGGCGTTGAATGGCTGGAACGGTCTGGCCAAGTCAGAGAAGGCCGAAGAGGCTCCTGTCGTGCAGGCTTCTGGCACGTAGGCTGCGATGAAGGTGATGCTGTTGGAGGCGAAGGCTCGGAGGCAGAGTCAGGGCGTGCGGTGGTCGTTGGGGAAGGAGGCGATGAAGTAGTTGGAGGTCTATGGAGTAGTCGTTGGTGGAGATATATGCTTTGGTGGCGATGGCGGTGTAGGGTCGTCATTGAAGGCGGAGGAGTAGCGAAGGAGGATGGGCGTGGGCTCGGCAGCGTGAAGCTGGAGCTTGACCAGAGCAGCACATGGCTGCGTGCTGCGACGACGGTGGAGGAGCGGCCGGATCTCGCCAGAGAGGGAAGACGCGGGCTGTCACCACCGCCCTTCGTTGAGGCCAACGGCGGATATACTTGGACGAGGGCTCGGCGGAGCTCTTAAATAGCAAAGGTCGGCGAGCGAGATGTGCGGAGGTCATTTTGGTGGAGTTCACGGAGGTGAGGGGCGATGGAAGACGAGGTCCACGGCGAGGTATGCGGAGGGGCGGTTGGCGGTCGGTTGCGACGAAGGCAGGGGTGGTTGCGAGATTAGGGGAGGAGCGGTTGACCGTTGGCGGCAAAGGCAGGGACGGCAGAGGAGACGAAGTCAAAGGCAGAGAAGTCGGAGGAGAAGAGGGGAGGTAGGAGATGAGGGCGGGCCGTCCGATCGGCCGAGATCGGACAACCCAGATTTCGACACGCGGTAGGTGTTAGGGGGAAGGACGGGGCACGTGCGATGCACGTGTGGAGATTTTTCCCATTTTTTTAATTAAAGAACGAATTATAAAAAGGCTAAAAATCGTTGACACGTGGCGGCTACAGAGGCTGCCACGTGTCATCACCAAAAAATTGAAGAAAAAGATTTTGTAAAATCAAAAAGAACTAGTAAATGACCTCGGATCGAAAAAGTTCCTTCACAAAAAATGCTCGTCTCAACGAGATCTACAACTTTCATGAAGACATCAACCAAAATCGATCAAATGCACAAAGTGAATTTTTGGGGTATCCCATATACATAGAATACCTATATTTTTTATTTTTGTAATTTTTTGTCATTTTTAAACCATATAAAAAATCCGAAAAAGATACGGAAAAATCAAAGATAAATAAAGAAACCTAAATCTAAATTTTTTTGGATTTTTATTAATTAAGAAAATATGTACAAAAATATCGGGTCAAAAACCGCTAAAATACACAATTTACAAAAGAGGCCCAAAACCCAACTTTCACATACGAGCTCCGATTCACTTGAACTTGGTCTTGTTTTGAAGTAATTGAATGTGCATTAGTTCAAAAGTGAGTAGGGTCAAATCGGATACTAGATGGGGAAGATATGTGGCTTTTAGTCTGAAAATCCTGAAACTAGGGTTTGGGTTTTTGATCCACTTACCAGGGTTAGTTATTTTTTTTGTATTTTTATTTATTCTTGTTAATGATAAGTACACACTGGAGTGGTTTTGTGTCATTCAGAGTTAGCAAGAATTAGATAAAAATCCAGGAAGTTAGGCTATTTATAGGACATTTTTAGCTTGGATTTTTGGCTTCTTATTGTATGCAAACATGATGGATAAAATGCCATTCTTTTGAAAACATGCATGAATGCTAATTATGCCGAATAAATGCATAAATGCTGATGATTTTGAGGGAATTGAGCTTAATGAATGAGATTTAGAGTGATGAATCCGAGATTCATCATCCCCTTATACTTAAACCATGCTCGTCCCTGTGCATCAAAAAAGAAATGCCATGAGGTGAAATGAGATTGGGTTCCATACTAAGACAATGAGCTGAAGGTGAAAATGAAACTAAACTCGACCTTTGGATTAAGAGTGTGGCGGAACTTCTGTGAGACTTAGAATTTTAAAATCAACAGCCCTCAAGTTCTATACATCATTGTCACAGTTTTGGCTCAGAAGTCATCTTAGATCAATCCTCTTCCCAAAGTATACCATATGAACATTGAATAACTGACTCATGTGTGTGAAAGGTTTTAGCTCTTCCCATCCAGAATGCTGGACTACCATGCTCCTCTCCTCTCCAGTAACTCGTCCTCGAGGAGTCAGGTATTTCCTTCTAAGGTCTGTCGTGCTGTGTTCACAAGAAGAAGATAGAAGAAGGGGAAAAGAACTGGAGGGTAGCCAATGTAGTCACCTCTCCTTGTGAAGATGACCAGTGTAGCCGAGTCTCCTCCAAGATCTGCAGGTTTCTTGAAGCTTGGACCTTTTTTTTGGTAAGATTTTATTTGGTAGAATGCTTCTTTGTATTTGGAATTTTTGGTGGTCCTGCTTGGATCTTGTTGTGCCCCTACGGATATAGAATCTTTTTGTTCCGTACATTTTTTGGGGTCTTAGAAAAAATTGTGCCCAGTCTTCCATCCCTTTTCTGAAGCTTTATTTCAACTCGTACTCCGGTCTTTAGATTTCTATGCTACCAGAAAAGAGACTCACACAGTCTTCCAACATCCCGTCTGAGTTGAGCTAAGTGTATAGTGCGAGAGTACAAATTAATTCCCTATTCTAGAGTTGTACCCATAATGAAGAGACCAGGTTAGACACTAAGAGTCAAACGTTGCACATTGTCATGTGGAACTTAAAGAATTAAGTCGAAAGGCTTGAAGTTCTTAAAATCCTATTTCTCGGTGAAGTTCCTCTGAAAATTAGGCGGATTAAGGTCAAGTCTAGACCACTCTCGGTTTCTACTCATAACTCGGTTCAGAACCCAATGACTTTTCACAGATGCGATGAATGCGATGTTGGGTGAAGTGCAGGTGTGTAAAATGCAGACACTTTTTTTGATGCAAAAATGAAATAAGAAGCCATTTTTTCAAAATATTTTGGGTATGGTTAGTGTTAGTGACAAAATTCTTCTTTTCCTTTTTTGTGTTTTTTTTCAAGTTAGTTACCCACCCCGTAAATACATATAGACTTACGTGAAAGTACGAGATATGGGTAAAATATATACAAAGTATATAGACAAAACCCCCTATACTTAGCGAGTGTTGTGTCCTCAGAGCATAAGAAGCGTAAAGAAGACATAGCTTGGGCTAAGCGTAGGGGAGTGGGAAAAAACGAAAAAAAAATGAAGCGATCGGGATATGAGGGGAGTATATACCGGTGGATGCCGGTTCCCCCTATACTTAGGCTTTGGTCAGCCTAAGTATAGAAGAAGGGTGGAAGTGGATTGATGAGAAGGATGGTATATACATATGGCATCGGTCTCCCCCTATACTTAGGCCTTGGCCTAAGTAGAGGAAGAAGTTGTACAAGGAGACCGATGTGGTCAGGAGGGAGGGTGGGTAGCCGATGATTAAGGCGGTTTTCGGCTGATCTTCTTTTGAGCCTGTAATAGGAGATCGGAATAACGGGACGGAGATGAAGCATATGATTCCCAACTATGATAAGTTTCATCCTCAGAAAAATCATGATGGATAATAGATGAAGTGTTTGAGTCAGATGAAATATATCCATCATCAGAGTTATCCTTAGAGGAATAGTATTTGCAAGTGGACATACTCCAAGTATTCATGTCTTTTTGTTTCTTCAGTTGTTTTCTCAGAATTCGTTCCTTCTTGGGGTCAATCGGTTTGTCCTCGGATGAATACTCAGAAGCACTGGTCTCAGTCAGCTCATACGAAATAATTCCAGTGCACTTGAAGACGGTAGGAACATCAGCTTTGGATGAATAGTAGTTAGGAATGGGAGTTGTCCAACGAGAATTGAATTTTGGATCCTTGTAATGATATGGCTTTAGAACTGTCGAACAGACTTCACATATGTAGACTACCTTTTCCGGACCTGATGAGGGATCATTAGCTGATTCCTCTTCCGAAAGGTCAAAAGTAACTCTCTTTTTCTTTCTTCGTGAAGGTGTCGGTTCACTTGAATATCCAGATGAATAGCCATTAGAGTTCTTCTCCTTGGTCGGTTTGCGTTTTTTTTATTCTTGGTCTTCTGAATGTTGGTGCACTCTCGATTTGGGATGATGTGGTCCAAGTATTCAGAGAATGTTACTCCAGGGTGCGACCATGTATATGTCTCAGGATCGTAGTAGAAGGATTTGCCTATTTTGAGATCTGCAGTAATTGAAATACTGGGGAGAGTCTCTAAACCAATAGTCTCATCAACAAACGCTATCTCAAGTGTAGCATCGGGGAAGGGCTCTTCTACCGCTTCATGGTTGCGGCTGTTGGGGACTTCGTGGGTTTACTCAGAAGATCGTGGTTCCTCAAAGACAGGGTCAGATCTAAGTGCTTCCAATGCTGTGAAATTGATTTCCCGAGTCTCACAATCAATAATTGCCTTAGCCAATGCCAAGAATGGCTTTCCGAGAATGATTGGAGACTGGGTGAATTCTCCTTGATGCTCAATATCAATGATCGTGAATTCTACTTTGAGCGGAGCACCTTGGAATTTCATGATGACAGAAATGATTCCTCTCGATCGCTTTATAGATCGGTCAGCTAATTGAACAATCTCTCATAATTTCCTGATCGGTCCGAGTTTGAGTTCATGAAATACATAGGTTGGGAGGATATTGATCGGTGAACCATCATCAATCCGAGCGTGGGTGAAAATTATCTCTTTGATTTCACAGTCAAATCTGGGCAACCGCTTCACTATGCAGCTCTTGGTTTTTCTCCTCAACACCAAGGAGGAGGCCATTGACAAGATATGTCTTTCGATCTTTGTTCTAATCCTATACGAATTTTTCTTAGTTAATTTGTCCATTATAAATCTTTTAAGATCGAGGAAGTGTTCAATGGCATGTAGAAAGGGAAGTTCAAAAATCAATTTCTTTCCTAATGCTTCCCGTACAACAGGATCCCAATTCTTCAGATCTTCTTCAATTTCAATTTTTATATATTTTTCGAGATTTTTGATTTTTTTGTGATTTTCGAATATTCCTATTTTTTGGTATTTTTTGTGTGATGTGGTGATGTGGTTTCTTCCATCGATGAGTAGGAGCTTTGATGTTCTGATAAGGGGTCAGATGCATAGTCATGTCTAGGGGAATAATAAGCAGAAGTGTCATTCACCGAATCATCCCTAGATTTTTTAACAACCTCAAAATTATTAAAATGAGATCCAATCATTTCCTCATTCATTTTTATGTCCGGGCTCCCATAGAGTGAAATTAATCTGTCACTAAATTTTTGAAATCTATCCTCTATTAAATTGAATGTCTTATTTATCCTCGAAATATCATCCTCAAAATTATGTTCATGATCAATCATGGGAGCAGTCCATGTGTGTTCGATAATTTCATCTTCCATTTTTCCGTTTGTGCTGAGAGGAGGGTTTCTTAGAATATCCGATATATGATCATTATTTTCTGAAAATTTCTCCTCAAAAATTATGGAAGGAGGCTGCTCATATGGTCCAGACATGTGGTGTTGGTCTGAGTAGAGTTCAATCCTATTATTGTGTCAGACCGTGATATTGTGGAGTCATCGTACAAGGTTTATATGTTATTATATGGTCAGTCTAGTCCTCTATATGAGTATCATGTCTGAAGAGGGGTTTGTCATGTTCAATCCAACGCTGATGATCATTAAGTGCGGGTCTTTCCATCTGGGTTTGGTTTCTTGGCCAGTCATGAGACTCAAAGGTACTTTGATCTTGAAATGGCTCGTCAGCGTGAATCCGAGAATAAGATGGTTTAGTCCAAGATGGTAGTTGGTTATGTGTGGTTGGATAATTCGAGTAGAAATTCAATGAGGAGGCTGAATTTATCTACGGGTGAAAGTCTCCCGCAAATGTTGGAGGATTATTGAAATAAGATGATTTAGTTTATTTGGGCCTAACCGAAACAAATTTATTTTCATAGTATAGCTCTGATGGGTTTTCATATAGATGTTTGGTCATTTTTGAAAGGGATGGGGGGTTGGATCTGCAAGAGTTTTGGACAAGAGTTCCATTATAAAGAAAAGTGGAGAGATGATTGCACAGGATAGTCAAGAGAAATTTTATCAGATGTGCGGTTGTTGATCTTCGATATCGGTTCATGCACACCAATGCACACACAATTCAAACCCCAGGTTTACCAACTCATACAATGAAGCCGTAAGAGTTCGACTATTATCTTTTCAATTTTAGTTGATGATAATTCAATCTTGGTAAAAATTTAGCAAGCTGTTAGGTGCCAAAATTTCAGATTTGGGCTCGAACCTTAAGTGTCGTCTCTTGCTCACTCAGAAAATTAGAAACATCCAAGGTCGGGGTTGCTCTCCTGCAGAAATTCTAGATTTTATGGGTTATTTTGAAATCGGCTATATTTAGCAGTCCCAATTTTAATTAGGTGATCACTAAAGAATTTAAATGAGCACAAATACACGTCTACCATCCAGTCCCAATTTCCTTTAGAATTTATGTGATAAAACAAGAGGGAGAAATTCGGGAAAAGCCGATTCACGCGGAAAACTATGATGAATGCTCAGTTAGAAGACTTTACAGTGAATCCTCGCAATCTCCATGTGGGATGCTAGATAAGAATTGAAAATTATTCTATATAAAATGCAAGCCTATGAAAAATCACACCTAAGCAGAAAGTTCTTTTAGTGGAAAAGAATTGAGTTAAATTTTGGTTAAATTGAATGATCTATGTGCGTCTCAGTTAATGTGCAGTGTGGCCTTAGGTCCTACGAGCACAATCAAAAATATAAATGCTCTGAGAGCCGTATGTGCAGGTCTATCCTAATCGCCACTCAAATCGGGCCCCACCCTCATCGGAGAGTGAAAAAGGCCACGACACACCACAAGAAAAGTTCGGAGTCTTTTTACACACGCGAGAGTCCAAACGGACACCGCTATAAATGAGTAGAAATTGAAATTTGCAGAAATTTAAAACCTAGATTCTACGCTCTCTCACGACTCAACTCGATCTTAAATTAATTGCGGCTTTTCCGAAGTCGGTGAAGATGCGTCGGTTTCTTGAAAAACTGCTCCACGCACACCAGGTACCTCACAAGAAAAATAAGAGAGAAAATGTAAGAGAGTGACTCAAAAAATAATCAAAAATAAAATAAGACAAATAAATGCTAAAAAATAAATGCAAGAATTAAAATGGAATTTACAAAAAAAATGGGGGTCAGACTATAGGAATGCGGAAAACCGAACAAGAAATTTCAAAACACAAAACTAAGCTTTTTGCCTCAACGGCAACAGTGCCATCTGACGGATCCAAAATCCGTTGAGTTAAGAAGATATTTTTATCTGTTCGTTCCAAAAAATTAATTTGTCGTTCATTGTAGGCGGCGATCGGAATCAGTTAAGAAATAACCACAAATATTATTTAATTTCAATCAAGTGGTTTTATGTTTATTTTACTTGAGCAAGTCCCAAGATCAATCACAAGGAGGCAAAGGAACAACCTAGAGTTTTGTCTATCAAGATTCATGCACGATTTTTGAGGCGGTCTTTTTTTTGGAATTTTTTAATGCAATTAAGGGATGCAAGATGCAATTTCGACCTATTTTAGGGACTAAAATGCAAATTACATTCAAATGATGTCCGAAAAACACGAAACTTGGCCATAATGTAAATGATGATGAAATAAATGCACTGTAATTGTTTTGGAATTTTTAGATGCAATATGATTTTTTTATGAAATTTTAAATGCAAACAATTTGATTTTCAATATTTAATTATAATAAATATTAAACCTACGTATTTTCAGACTATAAAATTATCTAAGATCTATCACTAGGTGATGGATCTTAGAAAAATCCTAAACTTCGAAAATGTGGGGTTTAATACCTATTAAAAATTTAACTGATATATGTAAAATGATTTTATAGGGCAAATTATGCTTGCAATTGCAAATCTTTTTGGGCATAATGTTAAGAACAATTAACTCTACAATATGTGATTTTTGGAGAATTTAATTAATGGTAAATTAAACATCGAGAAATGGGTAAAATTCGCAAGTTTCCACAAAATAATTAATTATTAATTAACATCAATCATAAAAATATCTGTGATATGTCAAGATGTAGAGAATTACATGAGGGACACAGTGCTATTTTTGGATAAATAAAATGATGAAATAAATGGGTCTAGAATAATAAGGGAACATAGGGGTATAACTGTAATTACAATAAATAGAATAAATATAAAAAAAGGGAAGTAGGGGCCTAAGTGCAATTACCAGTCTACTGGGGGTGATTTTGCAATTTCACTAGAGGCCACGTGCAAAGCACGTGACCCTGGAGTTCTTTGACATTGCTGCAAATATGGAGACGGACGAGGGTATCTGCTATAAATTACCCACGGGTCACGTGCGGCGCACGTGACCATGGGCTGATGGAGTGCTGACGTACCCCCAGACTTACGTGCCTCGCACGTGTGCGGGGGTCTCAGGTCGAGCGCCCAGCCGCTGGCAGTGTGAGAGAGGCGGAGGGGCGGAGTGGTCCGGCAAGGCCTTGGAGGCGTTGAACGGCTGGAGGGGTCCGACCAAGTCGGAGAAGGCCGGAGAGGCTCCTGTCGTGCAGGCTTCTGGCGCGGAGGTTGCGATGAAGGTGATGCTGCTGGAGGCGAAGGCTCGGAGGCGGAGTCGGGGCATGCGGTGTTCGTCGGGGAAGGAGGCGATGAAGTAGCTAGAGGTCTATGGCGTAGTCGTTGGTGGAGATATATGCGTTGGTGGCGATGGCGGTGTAGGGATCATCGTTGAAGGCGGAGGAGTAGCAAAAGAGGATGGGCGTGGGCTCGACGGCGTGAAGCCGGAGCTTGAGCATAGCAGCACAAGGCTACGTGCTGCGACGGTCGTGGAGGAGCGGCCGGATCTCGCTAGAGAGGGAAGACACGGGTTGTCACCACCGCCCTTCCTTGAGGCCAATGGCGGATAAACTGGGACGAGGGCTCGGCAGAGCTCTTACTTAGCAAAGGTCAGCGAGCGAGATGTACGGAGGTCATTTTGGCGGAGTTCACGGAGGTGAGGGGCGATGGAGACGAGGTCCAAGGCGAGGTATGCGGAGGGGCGGTTGGCGGTCGATTGCGACGAAGGCGGGGGTGGTTGCGAGATTAGGGGAGGAGCGGTTGACCGTTGGCAGCGAAGGCGGGGACGACGGAGGAGACGAAGTCGAAGGCGGAGAAGTCAGAGGAGAAGAGGGGAGGTAGGAGATGAGGGTGGGCCGTCCGATCGGCCAAGATCGGACGGCCCAGATTTCGACACGTGGCAAGTGTTAGGGGGAAGGACGGGGCACATGCGGAGCACGTGCCTGGGAGGCACGTGCGACGCACGTGCGAAGATTTTTTTAATTAAAAAAACGAATTATAAAAAGGCTAAAGCCGCTGACACGTGGCAGCTCCAGATGCTGCCACGTGTTATCACCAGAAAAATCGAAGAAAAAGATTTTGTAAAATCAAAAAGAAATAGTAAACAACCTCAGATTGAAAAAGTTCCTTCACGAAAAATGCTCATCTCGACGAGATATAAAACTTTTATTAAGACATCAAAACAAAAATCGATCAAATACACAAAGTAAATTTTTGGAGTATCCCACATACATAGAATACCTATATTTTTTATTTTTATAATTTTTTGTCATTTTTAAACCAGATAAAAAATCCAAAAAAGATACTAAAAAATCAAAGATAAACAAAGACACCTAAATCTAACTTTTTGTGATTTTTATTAATTAAGAAAATATGTACAAAAATATCGGGTCAAAAACCGTTAAATACACAATGTACAAAAGAGGCCCCAAACCCAACTTTCACATACGAGCTCCGATTCACTTGAACCTGGTCTTGTTTTGAAGGTAGTTGAATGTGCATTAGTTCAAAAGTGAGTAGGATCAAATCGAACACTGGATAGGGAAGATATGGGACTTTTAGTCTGAAAATCCTGAAACGAGGGTTTGGGTTTTTGATCCACTTACCAAGGTTAGTGATTTTTTGTATTTTTTATTTATTATTGTTAGTGATAAGTACACACTGGAGGTGGTTTCGTGTCATTCGAAGTTAGCAAGAATGAGTTAAAAAATGGGATGTTAGGCTATTAATAGGTCATTTTTGGCTTCTTATTTTGTGCAAACATTATGGATAAAATGCTATTCTTATGAAAACATGCATGAATGCTAATTATGCTGAATAAATGCAAAATACTGATGATTTTGAGGGAATTGAGCTTAATGAATGAGATTTAGAGTGATGAATCCGAGATTCATCAAGGATGAGGATGCGGTTGGGGCGGAGGAGGCTGGAGGCGGAGGAGGGGGTATATAACAGCCCTAAGTTTTAATGAAAAATTGAGTCCAAGATGAGGAATTATTAGGGAGCTTCATTGGGATTTTAAATTTGAGAAGTTAATTGTGATTAAGTATGAGAAATTTAGATGCCATTAGTGGCAAATTGTGGAATTATAGCTAAGATGTAATTAAGTGACTACATGTGATTAGTGTAAGATTACTATTCATAGGTGGGCCTTAGGTGTAAATAAGAGGAGTTGGTGGAGTTTATGATGCAAAATTCCCAAAGCGTATAAGCACCCTTGGTGCCACCCCTAACCCCCACTTACCATCTTCTTCATCTTCTTCTTCCCTTAGCCATGGTCGACCACCCTTCTCCCTCTACCTTCTCTCTTTGATCCCCCTTCCCATTCTCACCCAAATTTGAGTTTCAATAGCTCAAAACAAAGCTGGGAAGGAGAGGATCTTGGATCTTACATTGCATGTAAGATCAAGGGCCAAAGAAGAAGAGGAATCCTAGGTTGAAGCAAAAGGTGTGGACAATCCAACCTTGTTCTTGGGAAGTTCTTCTTCAAGCTTTTGAAGCTTGATTTGAGGTACAAATTTAACCTTCCTCTTGCTGCCATTTTTAGAGTTTTTACCACTTATATTCCAGATCTAAGATCAAGTGTTTGTTTTGGGGATTTTGGTTGTAAAAATTTGAGAAAATGGGACTTAGAGTGGACGGTTTTACATGGTGTCCAGATCTGGTTGTCTTCTTTTTAAAATCCAAGTTAGACATGTATTTCTTAATCTTTCTTGAGTTCTCTTGGGTAGAATTACATGTTGATTAATACTCCATCTAGTTAACCTTAAATCCATGAATTTAGATACGAAATTGCATGTGTTATAACATCATAGAGAGAACATATATGGACGGCCATACTAAAATTCTAAGATTTTGTTGTTGAATGTTGGTTAATAATTTGCATGGTTTAGGGATCTTCTTTAATTTCACTTGAGTATATTTCTTACTAAATATGACCCCACTAAATTGTCCTATAATCATTGGCTTTTAATTTGGAAATTTAGGTGAATTAGGAATGATTTGGATGTTGTAATATACAAGTATCTGAATGTGTCCAGATCTGTCCATGCACTTTAAATTAGAGTTTTAAGATGCATTTGGGGAGTTTCTTCATGTCTCCTTGAGTGAAATCACTTTTTGATATATACTCTTTCATATTAACTTTCAGTCCATCGAGTTGTTTTAGAAAAATGAGGAGTTTTGAGGAGTAATCGACTACCTATATCATATTTGTAACTGAATGTTCAGATTTGAGATTGTTGCATTAGGACCAAGGACATACATGATATTCAAAATATCTTTAGACAACCTTTGGTGGAATTAATCATGGATATATGGGGAATGTAATACACATAAAATCCATGCATTTGGAGTGGTTTTGATGAGGATATTGAGACAAATTTGGTTGATGTCCATGAACAAAGCTGTGGCCAAATGCCATTTTTTATTGTGTGTCTATGCAAATTTTAGGCATCCTTTAATAAGTTTTAAAAAACCCCAAGTCCTTATGATTTACCTATATTGAAATAGGAAATAAAATAATGATTTAATCCCATTAAGAAGAGAGACTAAGAGAGGATAATTGTCTTTCGGGTTACAACTGTGTGGAATAGATGCATGATTGGAGCATGTGATTCCCTCTAAAAGATCCCTTTAAATGTTAGACCTTAAAGTAAATTAAAAACCTAAATGGTGTCTTTAAAGTCATGATGTTCGGTGTGAACTTAAAAGGACTACATGCCTTGGATTATTATGAAGTATACACACACAATGTCAATGTTTTGGGGAGATAAAAATTGCTTAGGGTAAACCTCTATTAGTAACCATTTTAGAGCATGCCTTAGGATAATTGTTACTTATAAAGGTGAGATTAAACACCTATTATGAAATTTAGAGATTTGGGGTTGATCTTAAGGACACACACACACACACACACACATATATATATATATATATATGTAGTACCATACAGGAAAACAAGACTATATGAACTTGCCATGAAGCAAGTCATCCTCTAAGGAGTAGCCCGATCCTTGTAGGTATTTGTGAATCTTTTCGGGGCGTATTCTTCAGTAGGAATTTAGAGAGAGACTATCGTAACAGGTCAGTATCCTTGACCTAGGATCAATTGAGGTTCTTATAGAACAAGTTCGGGTCTGGGACTGATAGCTTGTGGATGAGAAATAAATCAAAGAAAACTTAGACACTTAGGGTCAAACATGAAAATAACATAAATGGTGATGTCACATTTGGCCAATCATGGAGATTTATACTCCGACTGTGCGAGGGCATGGTGACCCTCACCTAAGCAGGAGATGAGGTCGCTCAGGCTTGGGTAGCGGACACTGAGAGCATGAGTCCAGGATCCCAGTCTTTTTCACGTGTTTTCTTCGAGCCGGCTCGGTTTTTATGCTTCGTTGGGATACACGAGTTGTCTAGACCATTCCGCTGACCTGTTGGTTTTTCTTTGAGAGCCTAGGTTGGGGGTTCTCTGCAGTTAGTTACGAGCTCGTCTGGTTTTACTTAGCTCTTCTCCTTCGGGAGTTGAGCAACGAGAGAGGAAGTCGGGTCCGGCAGGCTTACCTCTTCTCTTTCCTGCCTCTAGTGGCGTAGTAGTCGTACTACCACTGCCTTTCCCTTGGACCACACTTCCACTGGGATTGGCGAGACAGACAAATCCCTTAGTGGATTTCATCACCGCTGAAATTATTACCTTTCCGCTAGGTTGTGACTTGGTGATGGGGTAGTGATCGATAGACATGTGACATTTCACCAATTAACCAGTAAAGTTTCTCCATTAAACATTGATGACCCGTTTAATTACCTTTCTGCCAGGCTGGTGTCCGGGTGATGGGGTAATGATTAGTAGACACTGAGGATTTAAATACCTTTCCGCCATGTTTGTGACCTGGTGATGGGGTAGAGATTAGAAGATACTGATAATTCCCTTAATTACCTTTCTGCGAGGCTGTGACCTCGTGATGGGGTAAAAGATGTATGACTTTCCGCTATCTGCCTAGTGATGACTATTCCACTAAGAGACTAGTGACGATAGTACTGTTAGTAGAGACTAAATAGGGTTGGGTGTTGAGAGAGAGTTGTGAGTACGTTTTCTCTTGTACACCTTCATGAGGGAGCAATCACACGTGTCGACCGAGGATCAATGAGAATTGAGAGAACAAGCTAGAAGGAGTGTTGGGAACTTAGTTAGGATGCAAGACACCATCGCATGCCTACGGTGGCACCCCAACCTTGAGGCGTACACCATACCTCAGAGTCATGGTGTGAGGTTCAACCTAGACTTTGAAGTCCTACCCGGCTATCGAGGTCCTAACCAGACCAAGACCACAGACTTACTTCTAGGCTTGAGTTGATGTTTAGTTAGTTCTATTGATCGAGGGAGACACGGTTTGGTAGTGAGCGAGTTTGTTCTTTTGTTAGACTTCTGAAAGCAAGTAAATAACTTAAAAAAATCAATTAACCCACTTTTACTTGCTAGTTCTATTTTGTCCACTACAGTTACCTTACTGTTTTTCTAGCTGTTCTAGTCTTTTTCTTACTACTTTCCTTAGTAGAACGTGTAGAATTTGTACTTGACAACTTTGTGACAGATACATGCTTGTCCCTTTTATACTTGTGGCAGGCAAGGGTCTGGCGACTGAGTAGCCGGCGTAGTTGGTGCTGCAGACGTTTTTTTTTGGAGGATATACTTCCAGAGCAGGTATACCTTTTGGAGTTCATTGTACAGTTGTTTGTTTTGTTCTCCTCTATAGCCTCATTTTTGGGATATATATATGTATATTGAATGTTGTGAATCCTCAACGTGTTATATGAATGAAATGAAAACGAATGGATATTTTGTTGCTTAGTTCTGGTGCACTACTTACTTCTGCTTTTAGTTTTCTTGTGGTTGTTTGTTTATCTTAAATAAATCTTGTGAATGCCATGTTTAAGAAGCGAAAAATTTCTCAGGTTTTCATTACAACGGATTAACTCTAAGCTAGTTAAGTAGACGAATGACGTGTTTGACGGGTAACCTAAGGTCCTCGTGAGGAGGTCGTGACATGTTTGGTATCAGAGCAAGATTACCCCGATACGCGCATTCGCACAATTTAATAGCTTGAGTTTCGAGTAACGAGAGTCTTATGACGTCTCGTGAAGCCGAATGGGAAAATTTTTGACATTCATGAGATTTATGTAACCACAAGTCACCATAACATTTCATTCATATAAGTATCCAATAGGAGAAATAGTACAACTGATTTATTCCTAAAGTGTGCTTAACTATGCTATGATCCGATACAAGGAGGATTAGCATGGCACCACGAGTAGCCCGTGATTAGCCAGGAGAGATGTCAGTAGGTGTTTGACTTGCTAGATGGTGAAGGCGGAGCACAGACGACCACCTGGTTTACTGTAGCCTCTTCCCATTCCTTAGTGGAAGTGGGAGAGCATTTCAATGGACTTTGTTATGGGATTGCCAAGGACACCAGGAGGTCACGATTCCATTTGGGTCATTGTTGATAGGTTGATGAAGTCAACCCATTTTATACATGTTAGCATGACTTATACACCTTCTCAGTTGGCCAGATTGTACATACAGCACATTGTGAGGTTACATGGCATACCCTGAGAGGTAGTGTCTGACAGAGACTCGAGGTTCACTTCCCATTACTGGCAGCAGTTCATGTCAGCATTACATACCGAGCTGAAGATGAGTTCAGAGTATCACCCTCAGACGAACGGATAGAGTGAGCACACGATACAGACCTTGGAGGATCTTTTACGCGCTTGTTCTCTAGAGTGGAAGGGATCCTGTAACGATCATTTACCTCTTGTCGAGTTCACTTACAACAACAGCCATCATTCGAGCATCGTCATGGCACCATTCTAGGCTCTTTACGGGCGGAGATACCTTACGCAAATCAGTTGGCGCAAGGTAGGCGATCATGCATTGTATACCGTGGATCTTTTGGAGAAGACTGCGAGGGTTGTTGACTTGGTGAGGAGGAAGCTCTTGACAGTACAGAGTCACCAGAAGAGCTACGTAGATCGACGTAGCTGACACTTGGAGTTTCAGGTTGGAGACTTTGTGTTTCTACGTGTATCGCCCATTAAGGGGATACAACGGTTTGGAGTTCGTGGCAAGATGGCGCCACACTTTGTTGGGCCATTCAAGATACTTTCATGTGTTGGGAAAGTTGCATACAGACTGGTACTTCCCCCACATTTGGCAGCTATACACGATGTATTCCATTTATCGAACTTGAGGAAATACGTGCACGATCCTCGGCACATCATCAGTTAGCCAGAGTTGACATACGAGGAGGAGCCAGTGCAGATACATGATTTTGCGGTCAGGAGGCTTCAGAACAATGACATTCCCTTGGTCAAGATCCTATGGCACCACCAAGGTGTTGAGGATGCAACATGGGAGACTAAAGCAGCGATGCGCGAGAGATACTCGTGACTCTTCTCAGGTACTTTCGCAGTCTAGTTTATTAGTTCTCTGTTTGGCAAACCATTTTACTTTCTGGGTAAAAACCTTCTTTGAGGTTTTTATGGGTTAAAAACCTTTTGAGGTTTTTATAGCAGGCCGACAAACCCGACTTAGAAGTAGAGTCTCGAGGACGAGACTCTCTTTGAGGTTTTTATGATTATAACAACCCTAAGTTCTAATGACCAATTGAGTCCAAGAAGAGGAATTATTAGGGAGCTTGATTGGACTTTGAAAGTTGAGAAGTTAATTGTGATTAAGTATGAAAAATTTAGATGCCATTAGTGGCAAATTGTGGAATTATAGCTAAGATGTAATTAAGTGGCTAAGTGTGATTAGTGTAAGATTACTATTCATAGGTGGTCGTTAGGTGTAAATATGAGGAGTTGGTGGGGATTATGATGCAAAATTCTCAAAGTGTATAAGCACCCTTGGCGCCACCCCTAACCCCCACTTACCATCTTCTTCATCTTCTTCTTCCCTTATCCATGGCTGATCACCCTTCTCCCTCTACCTTCTCTCTTTGATCCCCTTCCCCTTTCTCACCCAAATTTGAGTTTCAATAGTTCAAAACAAAGCTGAGAAGGAGAGGATATTGGATCTTACATTTCATGTAAGATCAAGGGCCAAAGAAGAAGGGGAATCCTAGCTTGAAGCTCAAGGTGTGGACTGCCCAAACTTGTTCTTGGGAAGTTCTTCTTCAAGCTTTTGAAGCTTGATTTGAGGTACAAATTTAACCTTCCTCTTGCTGCTATTTGTAGAGTTTTTACCACTTATATTCTAGATCTAATGTCAAGTGTTTGTTTTGGAGATTTTGTTTGTAAAAGTTTGGGAAAATGGGACTTAGAGTGGACGGTTTTACATGGTGTCCAGATCTGGTTGTCTTCTTTTTAATCCAAGTTAGACAAATATTTCTTGATTTTTCTTGAGTTCTCTTGGGTAGAATTACATGTTGATTAATACTCCATCAAGTTAACCTTAAATCCATGAATTTAGATACAAAATTGCATGTGTTATAGCATCTTAAAGAGAACATATATGGACGGCCATACTGAAATACTCAGATTTTGTTGTTGAATGTTGGTTAATAATTTGCATGGTTTAGGGATCTTCTTTGAGTTCACTTGAGTGGATTGCTTATTATTATGACCCCACTAAATTTCCCTATAATCATTGGCTTTTAATATGGAAATTTAGGTGAATTAGAAATGATTTGGATGTTGTAATATACAAGTATCTGAATGTGTCCAGATCTGTCCATGCACTTTAAGTTAGAGTTTTAAGATGCATTTGAGGAGTTTCTTCATGTCTCCTTGAGTGAAATCACTTGTTGATATATACTCTTTTATATTAACCTTCCGTCCATGGAGTTGTTTTAGAAAAATGAGGAGTTTTGAGGAGTTATTGACTACCTATATCATACTTGTAACTGAATGTTCAGATTTGAGATTGTTGCATTAGGACTAAGGACATACATGATTTTGGAAATATCTTTAGACAACCTTTAGTGGAATTAATCATGGATATATGGGGAACGTAATACACATGAAATCCATGCATTTGGAGTGGTTTTGATGAGGATATTGAGACAAATTTGGTTGCTGTCCATGAACAAAGCTGTGGCCAAATGCCATTTTTGATTGCATGTCTAAGCATATTTTAGGCATCCGTTAATAAGTTTTAAAAAACCCCAAGTCCCCATGATTTTCCTGTATTGAAATGGGGAATAAAATAATGATTTAATTCCATTAAGGAGAGAGATTAAAAGAGGATAATTGTCTTAAGGTTACAACCATATACTTGCTGTACACATAGGTCTATGTGTGGAATAGATGCATGATTGGAGCATGAGATTCCCTCTAAAAGACCCCTTTAAATGTTAGACCCTAAAGTAAATTAAAAACCTAAATGGTGTCTTTAAAGTCATGAAGTTGGGTGTGAACATAAAAGGACTAGATGCATTGGATTATTATGAAGTATACACACACAATGTCAATTTTTGGGGAGATAAAAATTGGTTAGGGTAAACCTCTATTAGTAACAATTTTAGAGCATGCCTTAGGATAATTGTTACTTATAAAGGTGGGCTTGAAACACCTATTATGAAATTTAGAGATTTAGAGATGATCTTAAGGACACACACACACACATATACATATATATATAGTACCATACAGGAAAACAAGACTATATGAACTTGCCATGAAGCAAGTCTTCCTCTAAGGAGTAGCCCGATCCTTGTTGGTGTTTGTGAATCTTTTGGGGGCGTAGCAAAGAAAGACATTTATGTTAAGATAGCCAAGATCATACGATTGATGTTCTTCACTAGGAATTTAGAGAGAGACTATTGTAACAGGTCAGTATCCATGACCTAGGATCAATTGAGGTTCTTATAAAAAAAGTTCGGGTCTGGGATTGACAGCTTGTGGATGAGAAATAAATCAAAGAAAACTTAGACACTTAGGGTGAAACATGAAAATAACAGAAATGGTGATGTCACATTTGGCCAGTCATGGAGATTTATACTCCGACTGTGCGAGGGCAAGGCAACCCTCCCCTAAGTAGGAGATGAGGTCGCTCAGGCTTGGGTAGCGGACACTGAGAGCATGGGTCTAGGATCCCTGTCTTTTTCACGTGTTTTCTTCTAGTCGGCTCGGTTTTTACGCTTCGTTGGGATCCATGAGTTTTCTAGACCATTGCGCTGACCCGTTGGTTTTTCTTTGACAGCCTAGTTTGGGGGTTCTCCGTAGTTAGTTACGAGCTCGTCTGGTTTTACTTAGCTCTTCTCCTTCAGGAAGTGAGCAACGAGAGAGAAAGTCAAGTCCGGCAGGCTCACCTCTTCTCTTTCATGCCTCTAGTGGCATAGTAGTCGTACTACCACTGCCTTTCCCTTGGACCACACTTCCACTGGGATTGACGAGACAGACGAATCCCTTCGGGGATTTCCTCACCGCTGAAATTATTACCTTTCCACCAGGTTGTGAATTGGTGATGGGGTAGTGATCGATAAACATGTGACAGTTCATCAATTACCCAGTAAAGTCTCTCCATTAAACATTGATGACCCGTTTAATTACCTTTTCGCCAGGCTGGTGTCCTGATGATGGGGTAATGGTTAGTAGACACTGAGGATTTAAATACCTTTCCGCCAGGTTTGTGACCTGGTGATGGGGTAGCGATTAGAAGATACTGATGATTCTCTTAATTACCTTTCCGCGAGGCTGTGACCTCGTGATGGGGTAAAAGACGTATGAGTTTCCAATATCTGCCTAGTGACGACTATTCCACTAAGAGACTAGTGATGATAGTACCATTAGTAGAGACTAACGAGGGTTGGGTGTTGAGAGAGAGTTGTGAGTACGTTTCCTCTTGTACACCTTCGTGAGCAAGCAATCACACGTGTCGGCCGAGGATCAATGAGAATTGAGAGAACAAGCTAGAAGGAGTGTTGGGAACTTAGTTAGGATGCAAGACACCATCGCATGCCTACGGAGGCACCCCAATCCTGAGGCGTACACCATACCTCAGAGTCATAGTATGAGGTTCAACCTAGACTTTGAAGCCCTACCCAGATATCGAGGTCCTAACCGGATCAAGACCACAGACTTACTTCTAGGCTTGAGTTGTTGTTTGATTAGTTCCATTGATCGAGGGAGACACGGTGTGATAGTGAGCGAGTTTGTTCTTTTGTTAGACTTCCGAAAGCAAGTAAATAACTTAAAAGAATCAATTAACCCACTTTTACTTGCTAGTTCTCTTTTGTCTACTACAGTTACCTTACTATTTTTCTAGCTGCTCTAGTCTTTGTCTTACTACTTTCCTTAGTAGAACTGTGTAGAATTTGTACTTGACAACTTTGTGACAGATACTTGCTTGTCCCTTTTCTACTTGTGTCAGGCAAGGGTCCGGCGATCGAGTAGCCGGCGTAGTTGGTGCTACCGTCGTTTCTTTTTGGAGTATATACTTACAGAGCAGGTATACCTTTTGGAGTTCATTGTACAGTTGTTTGTTGTGTTCTCCTCTGTAGCCTCATTTTTGGGATATATATATGTATGTATGTATGTATGTATATTGAATGTTGTGGAACCTCTGCATGTTATATGAATGATATGAAAATGAATGGATATTTTGTTGCTCAGTTCTGGTGCACTACTCACTTCCGCTTTTAGTTTTCTTGTGGTTGTTTGTTTAACTTAAATAAATCTTGTGAATGCCATGTTTAAAAAGCAAAAAATTTCCCTAGGTTTTCATAACAACGAATTAACTATAAGCTAGTTAAGTAGGCGAATGACGTATTTGACGGGTAACCTAAGGTCCTCGGGAGGAGGTCGTGACTGGGTGTTGGAGGAGGAGACAGCAAATGAGGGCGGAGGAGGGGGGGCGAGGAGGCTGTGGGCAGAGGAGTGGGAGGGGACATTGGAGGAGGATGAGACGGTTGGGTGTGGAGGTGGTCGTGGAGGAGGATGAGAAGGAAGCGGAGGAGGAGGGGGAGGGGGAGGAGTTGGTGAAAAACCATTCAATCACTATTTTTTTAATTCAATTCCCCTGGTATCCCCAAAATTAACGTCCATCTAAGTTGGAGAAGGATAGGAACTAACCCGAGCGGCGTAAGTGATAAACGGCAAGAAGTTGGAGGCACAACTGATATTCCAGAAAAGAGAGGGGCATAACTGATATTGCAATATCTCAGAGGAGCACAACTAATAAAAACCCATAAAAACAGGGATGAGTAATTGGGATTTTTCTCAAAATTTTGGTTTTTAGTGTAGGCAGAGACATAATGGGTGAATAGTCATCATGCGATCACCATATTCCGAAATTATTTATTCGAGTATAAAGCTTCTTTATTCATGAATAAGGAGACACCCTCTTCTTATAAGCATGCCTCTACGGCAATCCATTCGATCTCGGAAAGGAAGCAAAGTTCTCATCACCCTCCATCGATGATGACATGTTCATGGCTTCAGCTTTCCACCTTCTAAAATTAATCTTTGGCCCTTAGTTTGTATTATTGTCAACACAATGTGGTGTTCATGGGAGAAGATAAAAGCTTATATGGTGCCTGTACAAAATAAATATCGCTCAGCATCGACATGCACAAAGTTCAGATTCAGGTGGTGGAATTCGTCGTTGACAGATTTGATTGGCATTTCTCTTTAATGACTCCAACTTATTTTGGATGATATGATTCTTGAAGTGGAATTATTTAATCGAGGTATCGATGCTTTTGATCTTGTACATGAAAACAAAATAAAAAATTTACCATAAACTTAATCGTAACAGCAGCTATTCGTTGAATTTTTTTCTTTTAACCATTGTAAATTTAGAAACGATTAGTATGAATTCTAATGAATAAGTAAACGGAAAAATCATCGTTATATGAACCTTTACAACGAATATAATATTCATTGTTAATTATAAGTAGAAATGATGATTTAACATCCAACTATATTCGTAGTTATATCCTTACAACAAGTATCAAAATTATTCGTTGTTTCTTAAATCCAATTTCTTGAGTCCATACATGCTTCCGGATTATGCGAGTAAAAGGAGATACGGCTCATTCCATATTGCCCGGTAACCATCTTGTACTTCAAAGAACTAATGAAATTTCAGCAAAATAAAATTAGGATATCTCTTAATTTTTCGAACTATCATGTAATAATCAAACTTGGTTTCTAAGTACTTTGTTTATAGTTCCTGTAAAGATAATAAGAACCAGATAGGGATAGTTAATCTGCGTGCAAAATCAGGCTTACGGCCTTGTTGCATAATTTCTATAACCATCTGTGATAGATGAAGGTCGTTATCCTTTATTTAGATGGCCATAAAAAATAAAGGTTTCTTCTCGTTTTAATAGTTACTGCAAACTTACGGTTTCAAAATTTCAAATGGTAATAAAGAATTATAACTTGTGTACTACATCAAAATCTACGTACTAGAAGGAATAAATTGAAGATTTGCCATTGTACGATTGGATGTTACGTACATTACATAACGAATAAGAATAATATTCATTGTAAAAACTATATATATCTTCAAATCCACAGCAAATAATATGCCTATCCATTTCTTTCTCAAAAAATCTAATCACTGCAAAAGTTAGTAATCATTAACATAAATTTAAAAAAATAGACAACAAACAGTGATTGCTATATAATTAATTTTTACTGTTAATTTAAATACTTAAAGATAATTACTATCACTACAAGAAAAATAAGTTGTAGCAACAGAATTATGTCCATGGATGTGAGGCTTGTGACCACAGAATTGGGCTCTGTCCACAACACTTCGTGACATATAACCATAGCCAGAAGTCTCGTCATGAGAGTTCTCTAACCACGAATATGTCGTGGCCACTACAAGTAACCACGGAAATTGTTGTGACTATAGTTCTAGCATGAATGTCCTCCTTACGTCTTTGAAGACTTTGACAATGCAATTGTAGCTAAGAAAAACTAGTGGCCACGTAATTATCGTGACAACAAGTTTCCGTAGCCACATTCTGTGACCAAAACTTGTTTTTCTTTTAGTGTATTAATAATATGTAGAATGTGGATAATTGGATCTTTTCAGGATGCAATTATCATGCTATCTTATTTAGTCCCACGACATCTATAAGTGAGACCACAATCTGTCAATGGTTAATAATATGTAGAATATGGATAATTGGATCTTTTCAGGATGAAATCTATGTATTAATAGTATATATATAAGAAGCCACATACCCCATGTATTATTGAGAGAGTTAAAATAGAATATCTAGCTCGTAAGAGACCTTCTCCTATGATTTCATCTCTCTCATCATGAAGTAGGGTTCCATGTAAATCTGAGTGCTTCACTTTTATATGTTTCTGCTCATCGATTCTTCTTTCGCATTTATTTTGTTGATTATGTTCATGTTCAATAATATTTCAAGATTGAGAAAATTATAGGGTTCCTTTCTGCACAACAATCTCGCCCATCAACTCTCACGTGCGAGTGGCCATAGATCTCATCCAGCCCTGTCACGCACCTTAAGGTGACATCAGGCAACACTCTGAAGCAGTGCTCCTCCACATGTGCACATCTCGATCAGGTTGTTGGATTCAATGATTTGGCAATCAACAATATGTCCCCCTAACCTCTTCCAAGCACGAGAAGCCACCATCTCTAGGCATACATCAGATTGGTGAATATACCACGCCCATCTCTAGGCAGCGGTTGGCAACACATACATATACTCCAATGATCGGTGGGTGACATATGATCTCCACGCAATTGTACGAACAATATGACCCCTTAGTGGTGCCCCCAAGCATCGCTCCCTTCAGGCTAATGGTGGCACCCAAGCTCCAATGATGGTATCACGTGGCACCACTCTCAGGGTTCATCTCCCTCTAGTCGCACCCATAATGTCCTAGTTCATGAGAAAAGGGGAAGGAGATGAAGAGCTAAGTATCGAGAATTAGAAGAACCACACCACACGAAGAAGAACATGTGACGACACATCTTCTTTCACCACCATTGGGCTAGCACACTTGACGATGATCTCCTTTGTTGATTCAATTTACGTGTTCAGAACTCCTTTGGGAAACGATGATGGCTCATCTAGGCATTGCTCCATTGCCCCATATTGGGTGATGGTGGGTCCTCCCTAGGGAAAACCCTAGATTCAAAAGAGGAGGACGAAACCCCCTCCCTTTATTCTTATATGTATTAGCCCAAGTGGGCCACATCAAAAGGGAACATAAAGAGGGAGAGAAAGGCCAACTGAAAAGAAGAGGTTTGGGCCTAATGGGTTGGGTTGTAAGTATATTAAAAATAAGGTGAGAGGAGAAGAGACTCCATGCCCAATAAGGTAGAAGTAAAAAAGAAGAAGAAGGGAATTGCATATTTTTATTCACGCCCTATGGCGCCAATTAGAGGAAAAAAGAAGAAGAACAAGAGATGTTGATTTAAGAAAAAAATGGAAGAGATTTTTTTAGAAAAAGAAGAAAAATTCGTACGAAAAAAAGGAGAAAAGCTAATGGGAGAACGAGAGAAGAATGGCTCTTTAAAAAAGAGAGATGTTTTATAAAAAAGAGAAAAGTTTAAAAAGGAAAAAATGTTTTATTTTATTTCTCTTAACTTGATGATATGTGTTCTTATTCTAACAAGTATAGTACAAAGGGAGAGTGAGAGCAGGGCATATTCTTCTAGTTAAGATGTACCCTTGAGGATTTCTATCACGTTCATCATCTTCTAGTAATGGGTCCTTCGAAAGCAATCTCATTTACAGAGTCCCTATACAAGCGACTCAACTTCAGTTCCTCATAAGATATGGGAGAGTCCATTCTCAGGGCTCACATATGGGAGAGGCACGAATCTAGAGACCTACATATGAGAGAAGAACACCCAACTTCTGGTGTTCAATTTTGACATCAACTACTATAGATGGACTTCTCTACCTGGGATTGTCTCATACTTCTACTACCCATCCACAGTAAGAAGACCAACACTAAAAACTATTGCTACCTATGAACCATCTTCACTGAGAATCATCTATTTCACATGGGTCTCCTACTTGTGCTACTACTCTCTACACTAATCTTCTTCTAGAGAGCCACTCTCGACATGTAATGGTCATCATAATGACTCTACTACAGGCACATCTTGATCATCGCAAACCTATCCTTGTGCGAGGTCTTATCCCAATAACGACTACTCTGAACAGGTCTCCTCCAATCTCTCTCGGATCTATTGAGTGAAGATGAGTTGTGTATATTTTCTTTCTTTGCATGTTGCAGCTTTCTCAGCTCCAGCTCAAGGGGGAGTGTTAAATAATGTTAAATGTGGGTAATTGGGTCTCTCTAGGATCCAATTACCCTACTCTCTAATTTTTATTCCAAAATCATCTAAAAGTAGGACCCTGGTTTGTTGGTGGAGCTATATAAGAAGCTCTACACTCCACGTATTCATTGAGAGAGTTGCAATAGAATAGATGGCCCTTAGAGGCTATCTGGTGTGGTTTCATCCGCTCCTCATGTAGTATGGTTCCACATAAAATCTGATTGTTCCAATTTTTATTTTTAAGTTCTTCGATTATACTTCCTCATTATATTTTTTTAACATATTCTTTCTTATAAACAAAACTTCATATAACATAACAATGATTTCTACAATATTCGTTGTTATTAGCCTATTTTAATGTTTTGTCTTTCTTTTGAATATCCTTTTTATTTTTATGACTGGAATCAGTCATATTTATTAAAGAAAATGAAGGATGTTCAACTTAGAACACTCGAGAAGAGGATTACATCATATACCAGAGGGTAAGAAGAAAAATAGAAGTGAACAATACATATAAAAAAGGGAAAGAATTAAAGCCACTCGTCATGAGGACTAAACCGACTCACCAAAAGGTGGGCATTCCATCAAGAGATAAATTGAAAAACAGTCTCGAACACTATAATAAATTTGACATAAATGAAAAATTTGATCTTTCATTGTTATATCTTCCAATGTAAAATATATAACAATGAATAGTAATCATTTCAAAAGTAGCTTTTATTCTCGTAATTAGCAATGGTTATCATAATCGTTGCTAATGGTGCAAATAACAATGTCGTATATGTTGACTTATTCATTAAAACTAACATTAGTCGTTGCTAAATTTAACCATATTTAAATGAAAAATTCAATGAATACCATCGTTATATAATTCATTAATAGGAATACAACAACGAAGATCACATTCGTTGCGAATTTAAACAATCAAATGACGAATAAATATATTGTTATATATTTAACTACGAGAGATATATTGAGGAGAGTACACTTCTAATGAATTCCAAAGATGATGCATTGAAAATGAAATTACCCATGAAAGGACAGATCACGGCACACCTCAACACAATGGTGTGGCTGAGAGGATTAACAGATCATTGTAGAGAGAGTACGTTGCACGGTAAGGACAACAAAGCTGCCAAAGAGCTTTTGAGCTAAGGCAGTTCAGATCGCATGCTATTTGATCAATTGATCTCCATCACTTCCTTTGAGATTTCAAGTTCCTGAGCATGTTTGGATAATAAAGGACCCTACATAAACTCATATGAGAGTATTTGGATGCAAATCTTGCGTGCACATATCAAAGGAACCAAGCAATAAACTTGATGGCATGGCAATGTCATGCATTTTTGTTGGGTATGGAGGTCAAGAATATGCTACATGTTTTGGGATCCACAAAAGAATACCATCATTATGCACAGAGATGTGATGTTCTATGAGAACTAGACCCAAACTGGGATGACAAGGGCAGTGCTGATATCAAGGAGATTCTTGTTGATGATGATAGTGACGATGACTTGGATTCTTCTGTAGTGCATTGTTGGACTTTGTAAGCCCTTAATGTCCCATTAATGCAATAAAAGTTATTATTTTATCATCTCCATTTGAATTGAATGATTGTGAATGCACTTAAATATTAAGGTCCCTCTCTACAATTAAGGTTATCTACCATGGTCATCTTAATAAACATATAGTTGTTGATTCAGTGGTTGAATCACATAGGATGGTACTTGTTTGATCTAAAGAGTTAGAATGAGGACTCATCAAGCATTGTCAAATGATTGTTAAGAAAGGATCTCCAATCTGAGAATAAGATGTCAATCCTTCTCTAAAGGCTGATATGTGACCGGCCTCTTAATGCATGTCTTATGCATAAGAATAGAGATTCAGAGGTGTTAGATAAGTTAGGTCAAAGAGTTGACATAACGAGATCGAGATAACAAAGACCTATGTCATAGGTTGTCACGAGATAGGCACGCATCCTCTAACCGGAGACAAATATATTACTATATGTCTAAGTATGCACATTAGGCATATGATGAATCCATGATTCATTACATTCTTTTTGTATTTTTCTAAAATCCTTAACAAATGCATGTAAATATCAGATGAATCTACATTTCATCACCTTTATTCTTTCATTTTGGCCTCTAAACCTTGGCTAAATGCATGAAAACATCATTATTTTGTACAATTAACATTCATTATTTATTGTATAATTATTGTATAAATTACAATGTTTAAAACTAAAATAAAAGAATAAAGAAAAGAAAAAGAATAAAATGTCAAAGATGTTTTATGACCCTAAACCCCTAGACCAAGTCAAGAATTGAATTGGTCGACAAGGAATGAAGTAGGAGGATATAAGGGCCAATAAATCAATAAAAAAACCCATTTATTTTTTCATCAATAATTCATTTTTGGGACCCATTTTATTCTTTTTTACTTATCCATCAAATCAAGAAACTTTGTACATGTTATAGATAAAAATACATAGAAAAATACAAAATTTGTTTCACCCAAAAATAATACATATTGTATATTTTATACTGAAAATAAAAAGCCAAAATTCAAACGTCCCAACCCCATATCTATTCAAAAAAATTCAAAATGCATAAAAAGCATCTTTAAATGTATATAATTTTTAGTTAGCTATTTAATGAAGGTGGTTTCTTTTAATTTAGAGTTAGGATGCAAAAGTTAGTTTTTGGACCCCTATTGTACAATATACCTAAATAAAATATTCATTTTATTTATTCATCATATTCTCCACATTTTTATATTTTTATATTTTTGTAAAATTTTTGAAAACATGTGTACATATTTAAAATACAATAAATTGATCAAAAAGAAGTAAAATAAATAAGCATAGTGTCATGTATAGATGAATATAGAATACTTATATATACCAACATAACAAGTATACATATTTATTTATGTATATTAACAACATCAGAAAATATAACAAAAATATATTTATGTATATAAAAATAATTTACAAATTTATAAAATAGGTATATAAAATAAAAAAATAAAAAACACAAAATTAAATAAAAGACCTAACATATAGGTAATTATAAATATAAGTAAACCCTTAAAAAAGGAATATATAGTAAATAAACTTGTAAAAATAAATAAAAATCATCATAAAATAGTAGATAAAATATCCAAAAAAATCATGTTTTGGTTTTTTAAAGAATAACTTATTTTTTATTTTTACCCATTTGTTTTTCTTTTATTCATTCATCTTTGTCGGCTAGTGGCTAGGCTGGACCAATCAAGGCCCAAACCCCATTGACCTTGGTCTACTCTCTAGCCTCCAACCACACAGCGTGTTAGATGTCGCATCGCCATCTTTTCTGCATTTCCTCATTCGACCTGTTGAGGGTCTCTCTTCGATTTCTTCACGAAAGTCCTTCTGTAATCGATCATCTTTCATCCCAGAGCTTCTACAAGGTCAAACTCCCATCGATTCACGTGTAAACCCTAATTGAAAACCCCCTCTTCGCCATGTCTATAAATAAGGCCCTTCTCCTTCTTTCCATTCTTGATCCCTCTCCAAACTTCGTAATCCCTCCAGACGTGTGCACGTGAATTCTTCGATGATAGAGGAAGCTCCCCCGACGTTTGGAGTGGTGCACGAGGAGCAGAGGATGTCCAGGCGGCACTCCGGCATCGTCTTGCTCCTTGGCTTCCCATCCACAAAAGAGATGCATCTTTTAATTTCTTAGGTCTCCGGCCAAGCACGATGGTCGGAGACTCGGATTCATCTTCCACATTGCAAGGATCCGCATCTACTCATGCATTCCATTTTGATTTTGAGATCGAGTCATCGTGCTCGCATTCTAATTTATTGATAAATAAAAATTTTAGAAAAATCAAATTTAAAAAATATATTTTTACTCTTTCTCTCTAACATTTATTTTGCAGGATCACCTAAAAAAGAAAAAATAAAAATAATTATTTGCAATTTCTATTCTAAAAAAATAAAATGAAATAATAAAAAGGCTTTTTATTCATCTTCATTTTTGTCTTACATTTACAAATAAAAAAATAAAATAATAAAAAAAAGCTTCACGCGGGACAGCCCCCACCACACCTAGGCGCGCCTCAGCGTGGCATCTCCGCCACCGCTCCTCCGATCACCGTCTCTCCAACCGCCTGGAATCTCCAGTCGTCATCGCCATCTGCCTTGCCGTAGGTGCCGCGGCAACCCCCCTCACCTACAACGTTATCGATGGATGCATGGTCCTTGCAGTAGCAGGCCGCCACGCCGCACTCAACCTCCACCGCAACTGCCGACAGTCGTGCCCTCCATGGCACTGCGCAGCGCCTCCACCGCAGGCGCTACCACCCGCACGCGTCAATGCGCAGTCGCCGCACGCCTACACTACGACATACCTCAAAGCGCTCTAGTGCCATCCTCCCGTTTCCTCTGCACAAGAACGCCGTCGCCACCGACAACCATCGAGGATATCGTCACCCTCCGCGTTACCATCTTCGTGCTACAGATCTAACGTCGCCGCCATTTTCAGAGAGAGAATCGAGGAAGACGGTGCCCTCCACGCCCTCCTGTTGGGAGAGATCGAGGAGCAGGGAGGCACACCTGTATCCCCCTCCCAACTTGAAGAAACAAAGAGAAGCCAAGAAATCCTAGGGCATTAATAAAATATTGTAAAATTTGCAACTCTACCCTCAGAAGATTTGCATATTACAAAATGCCCCTATTCCAGCACATAGCACGTGCACAACATGTTTTATTAGGTAATTTATGTTTTGCGTCCTGATGTTTATTTATGCTATTTATTTGATGAACAAACATTGAATATTTGGAATTTAGTCCCTGATTTCCAGATCTTTATTTTGCTAGTTTTTCTTATTGAAATAAATGTTTTTGTTGCTCAATAAATCTCCCGAAAACCATGCTATGCTTCTGATGTGCTTATCTTTTAGTATAAATTTTTCATTGTATTTTATCATCATTTAATATTATTAAAAAATAAAAACAATGTCTTTTTCTCTTCCTGAAATTCGAACATTCATAAAAATTTGGATATTTCTCTAAAAATTCCAAAAATATTAGATTAATTTCCTTTCATTGTCTTTTAATTTTTGTGCAAATTTCGTGCAATAACTTTTTTTAAAACCCAAAAAATGAAAAATACCAAAAAATCTTTGAAAAATCATAAAAATTTCTACAAAAATCCAAAAATCATGATTTTAGTTCTTATATATAGATATTTGCATATATTTTATAATAAAAATAAGTGCCAGGAGTTTTGGGCACTTAAAATATTTTTAAGCTGCAAATTACTCCAGGTTGTGCACTGTTTCTCATCTTTGTCACTGTTCTATTTTAGAAAAATACAAAACATCTGAAAATTCTAAAAAAAATCTCAAAAACATTTCAAAGTATTTAAAAGACAAAAATATTTTCTTTGGATTTTTCTAAGCATTTTTGATATAATTGAAAAATACAAAAAAGTTTGGTGTGCATCTTTCTTATGTTGTGCACATTGTACTTTATTTGAAATTAAAAAAAATTGCAAAAATCAAAATCACTAAACATTTGAAAATCAGAAAATAAAAAAAATAGAAATGAAAAAAATAAAAAAATAAAAAAAGAGAAAAAATCCAAAAAAAGATAGTTTGCCTTTGAGATTTATGTTTTTCTCTTAATTGAATTTTCATCGATTATTTGAATATCCCTTGGGAATTATAGCCTCCCTGAGTTCGATCCTGTCTGCTATACAGGTAAATAAGTAGAAAAACATTTCTCTTGCTCCACATTATTTTCTATAATTATTTTGCACCGAGAGAAGAAAATAAAAATTGTTTGTTAGTTGATGCTTGATTGGGTTGCAACGACATTGTTCATAATTAATATAATTAAAATCCCTCAGAAAGCGCTCAACAATTAGCGCCTAAGGACTTGTTAAAAGATATGCTTGAAATAACAACTTTAAAAATGAAAAGATAAAAATAGCTGATCCTTTATGACTTCACATTGTGTTAACTTGGTGAATCCAATTTTATATTGTGTGTATGAATCTAGATTAAGGTTCAAAGATCAAGTCTTGCGCACCTGTGCAAATTTTTGTATATTTGTCTTCTCTTTGGTCCCCTACTCGTTTCAAGCCTTTCTAGTATTTTACACTACTTTTTATTCCTCGTTGGCAATTGTATCCTTCTTCCTGCAACGATCCTCTCTTGCTTCACAATGTCGATCCATGGACGTCGGGACTTCATCGACACGTACATTGATTCCATTGACTCAACATCGTCAATAATTCGAGGAGATTCCCGAGAACTTGGTTTGGACTGTGCGAACTGGTATCTAGACTAATTGTCTTCTTTCCACTATCCTTTATGTCCTAGCAAACTGGGACCACTCTTGTCTGACTTCTACCCATTGCGAATGAAGGCCGATTTCATTTTACATCTTTTACTCCATTCACAACCATTTGGGTTTGACCCTAATCTATGATTTGTCACGACAGCTAGCGTTTAATTTCAAGTGGTCTGATTAGGATTCTATTACATTGCAGATAGAAGCCAGTCCCAGTACTGGATCCCAATCCGGAATTCAGCTCTTCAGACTCAAATCTAGAGATGGCTCCTTAGGGAAAGGGTAAAGAGCAATAACTACCCCAACTAGAGCAAGTCTCCATGCCAGATCAGAATCTGGTGAACGCTCAGTTGCTGGCTTCCATACAAGCCATCCAGCAGCAATTGATGCAGCAAGCCCTTTTGCAGACTGCATTTTAAGATATGCTGAATGACATGAGGAACATATTAGCAGGAGGAGGAGGTGGAGAAAGACCCCATGAGGAGCCAGAACAAGAAGAAGAACCAAAGAATAGGAACCCGAAACTGACGCTGAAGGAGACATATAATCCAAAAGACAAGCAAATGACCGAGTGGATTTGCATCCCTCTGGTCCATGCTCACTTCAAGATAAAGCCCCAGTTCCTTGCACTCCTGTCCTCATTCCAAAGGAACACCAATGAGGAACCATACATTCACCTGTAGTAGTTCTCTTGCATCTGCAGAATCACATACTACCCTTACATCCCGTTATATCTATTTAAGATGATCGCATTTCCCTTCAGCCTCCAGGAAAATGCCCTATTCTGGGTCAATCATTTGGGCAAGATCATGACGAACTGGGAGGAACTTAAATTTGTGTTCATTCACAAGTTCTACCCTCTCGGTCGACTCAACCGGATGCGATCCAGGATTAACAACTTTTCCCAGGAAACCCATGAGTCCATACAAGAAGCCTGGGAATGATTCACTGATCTACACGAAAAGTGCCCCCACCATGACATACTGAGGACTAGCTTGGTCCAACACTTCTTCGAGGGCCTGAATGTCGAGAGCCAGAGCTTAGTTGACATTGCATTTAGCGGATCCCTCTTTAATAAGGACGAAGATGTAGTATGGCAAATCTTTGATGAAATGGCCGAGGGAGAGACCGTCCTCTCTTCATCCCATGCTTATCAGAGACAACCCCGGATCCTCCACAAGACAGTCCACATGGGAACATCCCACGAGGAAGAGAGAGATGAGAGATGTAGCCTCAGCATCATTGGGGGCCATATCTCTAAGGTTGACATTATTGAGAAGCGGTCACAGGATCTTGAGAAGCTTGTTGTGATCTAATAGATGACGCAACACTTGGATAAGATGGACCAAATTACCAAGCAGTTAGAGCTCCTGGTGAGCACCATCAGCTCATGCCAGTCAGCGACACCATCGCTAGAGTCTCCTGTTGAGAAGAAAAATGAACCATTAACTCCATAATAGCCTCAACACAGTCCACAACATCCAGCAATCTAGCACGAGTACTACATGAAGGCACCCGAGCAGGCCCTACCGCAACAACATATGGTGGTCTACTTGCCATACTACCTATCATCTTCTGATCCAGCATTCCCGCCACTACTTCTCAACCAAGAAGTCAACTGTGTCTGGAGAAATGATGCACAGCTGGCCCATCCTGCTGGAAAAACCCAGGGACAACCACCATCCAACCGGTCGTACCACCAACCTTAGGGTGGTCGCTTTGCATAGTCCTCTCAGCCTCAGCCTCAGTATCAACATCACTTGTCTGCATAGTACCATAATAATTGGAGACAATCGCAGTAGTACCCATAACCGTCGTACTGTCAGCACCAGTAGTACCCCAAGTATGCGGTTGCACCTTAGCAGCAGTACCCTCCTCCTCCTCCATATCAGCATCAGATTCCTCCTCCTTAGAAACAATACTAGCAGCACCCATCTCAGCCTCCACACCAGCAGCCCCAACATGAGCAGCATGCTGGACCCTCTAGAGTGGTTCCCCTGAACCCGAGCCTCGATTGCTTAGCTCAACTGGAAAAGGGTCTAGCAGAGATGATAGAGAAGCTGGACGACCTTATGGCCACGAAAACTCCAATTTCTGCCTTGGTCGAAGCCAACCCCAATAATTTTAAGAGAAAAGGACTAGATAGAATGTGAAGTGTCATCTATGCATGTAGAGTCAGATGATAATAATTTTGCTATATCCAATTTTGTTACTCTCTGGAGTGGTAGTACTTTGCATAAGTCTGTCAGTATTAGGGGAAAGAATAATCTTCATCTAGTGAATCATCATCTTCTACATCAGTTATGCCAGCTACAGGTTCAAACAAGGAAGAAGGAGGAGGAGCCATGCCATTTGTCAGCCACCACCATCTCCATCAGCAAAAAGAACAAAAACATCAGAAAAAGAAAAGAGATCAAAAAGATGATTGCAGTCGAAGTGAGGAAGCCAGCCACATAGGATCCAGCACCAGCAGCCGATCCGACACTAGCTGTCGGAGAAAAGATCACAGTGTTTGCACGTCCACCAGCAGTAGTACTGTCAACTATAAAATGTACATCTTTTTGCAGTTTGGATGTACAAAATAGTGTGGACAAGAATTATGTTATAAACAAGAACAATGTTTTTTTATTTCAATTCTGTAAATATTCCTTTTCCTGATGCAATAGAAAAAACCTAAAAAATTGTGAAAAGAAAAAGTGCTTTGCCTGACCAATGTGGTGGATATTCTCAAAACTTGACTATTAAATTACCATTGATGCATGACATGGAATACATTCCTGATGTGAAGAAGGGATTGAAGGAAGCGTGTACCAACAATTGTCGGTCGAACCACAACAATAGACGCCAGCATGTTGAGAAGCACATCATTACCATGGCTGCAGTTGCAGGCATCAACGATCTCCCTTAGAAGAAGCAAGACAAAGGAGAACCTTTGATCATATGCAAAATTTTTGATCAAGTCTTTCAGCGAACCCTGCTTGACAGTGACTCTTCTGTTAACCTCTTGACCTCATCATTACTACAAGAGTTCAGGCTGGGTCTATTGAAGCAAACATGCATGATCCTTCAGTTTGCTGATCGATCCATCAAGCAACCCTGAGGTCTGTAAGAAGATGTTGTCGTAGAGGTACAGGACATGTAGTTTCGTCTTTATTTTGTAGCCCTTGATATGGACTCTCCTTTACCGCTACTTCAGACCCCAATTATCCTTGGATGACCATTCATGCACACTACAGAGGTCGTGGTTGACTATGGTTCTAGGAAGATCACGTTCAGCTCGAGCAACAACAAAGTTACCATAGACATGGTTAGCGAGCTGAAAGTCATATCTGATGAAATCCATGCAGCACCACCTGAAGAAGATTATGACTTTATTGCAGAAATCAAAGATATAAGACTCTCTTTGAATGACACATGGACGCTAGAGATCCTCTATCCTAAGGAGGACCATGAAAGAATAGTCAATGAGAACTCTGATATCACTTGGGAGACAGATTCCAATTTATTGATGCATCTATTTGATTCGGAGGATTCATGCCATTCCGAACATGATGAATTCATTTCAGACTTGTTCAACACGTTATTAGATGAGCAACAAGTGACTGAAGTTAGTAGCACCTCGAAAGTAATGACAGATCATTGAAGTACCAGCATAGTTTCTGAAGTGACCGAGAAGCAGGCCAAATCAAAACCCAAATTGAAACCACTTCTGGTAGGCCTCAAGTATGCCTTCCTTGCAGGTGCAGAAAATATGTATTTGGTCATCATTAGTAGCAGACTAATCCCAGATCAAGAATCTCGACTTCCCAAGGTTTTAGAGAAAGCCCGCAAGGTACTTCGTTGGCACGTAATAAACATTCGCAGGATAAATCTTGCTTTGTGCTCATACCATATTTACTTTGAAGAAGATGTCAAGCCGTCCTCAGAGTTTCAAAGAATACTGAACCCTATTTTACGGGGATGTAATCATGAAAGAAATCACAAAATGGTGTGACGTAGACTTCAGTTACGCCATCTCCGATTCAAAATGGGTGAGCCTCCTGCACGCTGTTCCAAAGAAATAAGGGCTTATCATGGTTACAAATAAAAGAGGAGAGGCGATTTCTACTCGAGTACCAACATCTTGGTGTGTATCTGTTGACTACTACCACCCTAATGCAGCAACAAAGAAGGACCACTTTCTCTTGCAGTTTATTGATCAAGTACTGAAAAGATTGGCCGGCAAGGAGTTCTTCTACTATCTGGGATGGGCACTTCAGGTACAACCAAGTGGAAATCGTCCCAGAAGACCAAGAAAAACTACCTCCAATTGCTCATTCGACACCTGCGCTTCAGGAAAATGCCCTTTGGCTTGTGCAATGCACCAGCCACATTCTAAAGGTGCATGCCTTCAGTATGTACTGATATGGTTGGCAGTTTTCTTGAGGTGTTTATGGATGACTTCTCTGTCAATGGTGACAGTTTTGGTACTTGTCTTGAGAACTTGGATAGAGTACTTCAGAAGTGTCATGAGGTCAATCTCATGCTATCTTGGGAAAAGAGCCATTTCATGGCCATAGAAGGAATTGCGTTGGGTCACATCATTTCCATGCGTGGCATGGATGTCGACCCTGCAATGGTGGATGTTATCAGTAATCTTGAGCCACCTTAGAATGTCAGACATGTGAGGTCGTTCCTAGGGTATGTGGGTTTCTACAGAAGATTCATCAGAGCTTTCAGTCGCATCGCCCGACCTAAAACAGAATTGATGTGCAAGGAGATCGAGTTTAATGTTGATCAGCAGGTTCTCCTTTGATTCAATCAATTGAAGGAGCTAATTACTCAAGCTCCCATCCTACAACCACCATATTGGTCTCTCCCTTTTGAGATCATGATGGATGCTTTAGACTTTGTAGTTAGGCTATTCTAGATTTGATAAGGCATCCTATACCATTCACTATGCCAACAAAACACTAGATGAAGCCCAGAAAAACTACATTGTGACCGAGAAAGATTTGTTGGTTGTGGTATTCACCCTTGAGAAGTTCAGATCCTATCTTCTTGGATCTAAAGTCACCATCTATACTGACCACTCTGCCTTCCGGTACTTACAAAAGAAGAAAGATGACAAGCCCAGAATAATTTGATGGATCCTTCATTTTCAGGGGTTCGACTTGGAAATTAAAGATAATCCTTGAGTTTAGAATGTTGTAGCAAATCAACTCTCCAGAATTAAACATTAAGAGCCTCCATCGAGCATTGCACCCATCACAGACACCTTTCCTAACAAGTCGATTTTGACCGTGAATTCACTACCTTGGTATGTTTATATTGTGAACTACCTCATTTATGGTGTAGGCCCACAAGATTGGATGAAGATAAAGAAGGACAAATTATTGTCCCAAATCCATTTTTACTAATGGGAAGGTATGCTATTATTCAGGGAAGGAGCATACTACATTTGGCGTCGGTGTATTCCTCAATAGGAGCATCACAATGTCCTCGAGCATTGCCACTCACTCAAATCTGATGGATACCACTATGGAGATATAACGACAACAAAAGTACTTCAGTGTGGCCTCTGGTGGCCGATACTATTTAAGGATGTTGCAACATATGTGAAGCACTGCAATAACTATCAGAGTTGGGGAGGCACCCTTACAACAAAGGACTCAATGCCCCTAAAATTTATTCAGATTCCAGATGTGTTCGATGCATGGGGCATTGATTTCATGGTACCGTTTCAAAATAGTTAGGGATATGAGCACATACTTCTTGCCGTTGACTACATGAGTCACTGGGATGAAGCTATCCCCGCCCGAGTTGCAGACAACAATATAGTTTGTCGGATATTGAGAGAGAACATCATTTTGCAATTCGACATTCTGAAGATTCTGATATCATACGGGAGTAGTCACTTCATTAGTATATATGTCAGAAAATTAACAAAGGAGTATGACATCGAGCACCAAGTCACATCCCCTTATCACCCCCAGACCAATGGTATTGCATAGTTTTCAAACAGAGAAATCTAGATGATCTTGCAAAATCTTGTGAAGCCAGACAGAAAGAATTGGTCCCAACTCTTGGACTCCGTCCTTTGGGGATACAAAACCGCTTACAAGTCTCACTTGGGCATATCGCCCTATCGTCTCGTGTATGGAAAGTCGTGCCATTTGCCCATGGAACTGATCCACAATTCATTATGGGCAATCAATATCTACAACTTGGACTGACGTAAAGGTTGTCAGCAAAGAAAAGAGGACCTGAAAAAGCTCCCAGAATTCTGAGACTATGCTTTTGATAACACCTTGATGTTCGAGGAGAAGGTTAAATGCTAGCATAAACGACACATTGGAAGAAAGACCTTCGAGACTGGATAGAAAGTGTGGCTATTTGATGCAAAAATGAAGACATTCCTAGGCAAAGTAAAGAGTAAATGGATAGGTCCATTTAGAGTGAAAGAAGTGTGTGACAATGGAAGCACCATCATATCAGACTTGTCAGCTGATGCACAACCATTCGTCATCAACGGTGAGTTACTGAAGTCGTACCTTGTGCATGACACTTTCTTGGTTATTGTCTACTCATTTCAAGTGATATGCAACAAAGAAGCCTCCACAACATTTGCAACATCGAAAGATTCAGATAATGTTCCTAAAAAACTTTTCCTATAGTTTTCTTCTTTTCTTCCTTTTGGTTGTATTTTCTATTTTCTGCTTTGTTTTCCTCAATCATCGCTTCTATACTTAGGATATGTTTCACCCTAAGTATAGGGGGGATGAGCGACCTCCTATGTTCATTCTTCGATATCCCCCTCACCTATTTTCTCTCCTATAGATATTTTCTATCTTTACGTAGGGATATCTTACTATAAGTATAGGGGGAGACATACCGAGTTATGATTTGTTTATACTTACGCTCGACCCTCCCTGCCTTGTGTACAGTCTGCTATAATTAGGATTATTTGATCCTAAGTATAGGGGGGACGGTCGACTTCTCATTCTTTCGTTCATTATTCTTTAGTCGTTGTAGCATATGCTCTCTTATGCTAAGTATGAGTTATGTCTTTTCTTTTCTCTTCGATCTACGAGGACATAGCTCATGCTAAGTATAGGGGGTCGTATATACTACGTATATACTTAGCCATAATTCATACTTTTGTATTTTCAATAAGTATGGCTAAAATACAATTAACTAAGTGCAAAGGACATACATGTATAAAATTCATTAACATTCTTTATATATACCATTAATAAATGAAGTAAAAATGTTTTGCAAAATGTTTGAAAAATGGTTTAGAAAATTCTTTGAAAAATCTTCTGAAAATTGTTTGGAAAATATTTTGTAAAATACTTTCAACCTTTGTAAAAAGATTTTGTTTGTAAAATTTTATTTTCTTTGTGTGAAAAAAATGTTTTGAAAATCTATTTGCAAATGGTTTGGAAAATGGTTGAAAAAATAGTTTGAAAAATATATGCATATTGTTTTAAAAATCGTTACAAAATGATTTTCAAAATTTGTAAAATGCTTGTAAAAATTATTTGTAAAGTAGTTTGCAAAAAAAATTCAAAATATTTGAAAAAAACTTTTTAAATTATTTTGAGAATTATGTACATAATTCGAACAAATAAAGATTCTTTGCAAACCTTGTATGTATAATCCTATAAATTCCTCTAACCAAACCCCTGTAAATAAAAGGATGCACGCATGTTTAAATATCTGCACATACTACCTCTTTGTTCCAAAAACCTCTTCTTTTTGAAAAATCTCTAAAAAATTGCAAAATCCAAAATCCCAAAAACATTTGCAAATTCTTTTCAAATAATGCATAAAAAATTGCAAAACTTTTTCAAAAATCCATAAGAAGTTCAAAACTAGAAAATTGCATCACAAAAAATATTTTTCTTACATTGTACATAGCATTTGAATTTTTTGAAATATCATAGATAATTGAAAAAGTTTAAATATAATCTGAAGATTGGAGCTAGGAATAGACCTTAATACACTTAATTTTAGATGAACCCATTGAGGACTAGAAGTGGAGATGTTTCAGGTCATCTCGACTTAATTCTTAAGGTTCCTTAAGACTATGGTCATGAGTCAATTCAATGTTCTTAAATAGAACCCTTCATATCATCCGTAAGACTCTTGAGATAGTAACTAGACTAGAAAGCTCACACCTAGCACTTATCTCAACTCAGATGGTCTGGTGAAAAATCTTGGAGTCTAAGTCAGGATGATGCAAGGTCGCTTCGTCAAGGGTGGCTCAGGAACCATTCTTGGGGATTGCCGACACCGGTACTCTAACCCACTTCTTTTGGTACAATGATATTTTAAGACTGGAGATGGATTGAGACAATGCTTCGGACGATGAATGATCTACCAATGTAACTTTTTCCAAGATCCCAAAAATGGGTGGAACAAAAAGATGCTATATTCATCAGGGCATAAGAAAGAATGCAAAAGCTATACAAAGTCAAAGAAAACATCCAAAGAAGGCTACACCAAAAATTCCTCAAAAAATTGAGCTTCAGAAAAAGCATGCTTCTTGGTGAAGAATCGGTTACACTGACCGATTTAACAAGGGAATGAAGACCACACTGGTCCATTCCCTCTTCTTTTCCCATTCTTCTAACTTCTTCCTCATTTGGTTGTAAAGGTCGGGAGCACCTGACCTTAGAAGGGAATATCTGTCTCCACGAGGATGAGTCACCAAAAGAGCAGAAGCCTTGATGGTTCAATGGTTTTTTTTGGGAAGAACCGAACAAATTCATACACATGGTTCTATTACTTCAAGGTAGCAAGAGTATGCGACCAAGAGGATAGTTTCTGATAGGAATATTGAAGCTAAGGCTGTTATGTCACACTTCCTTACTTCCATGTGGTTCTGAACACACCATTAATCCAAAGGCCTTTTCTGAGCTCCAAAATCCGACTTTATTAAGATAAGTTTAACAACCAACAATTATTCCAAGTTATTTCTTTTTCTTTTCTTTATTTTTATTTTCTGCACTCATTGCATAAGTGTTTGCAAGGGACTAGCAGAGGAAAGTATAGGGGGTGATGAGTCTCCATTTCATCACCTTTATTATTTCATTTTGGCCTTTAAACCATGTTTAAATGCATGAAAACATTGTTATTTTGTACAAATTAACACTCATTATTTATTGTATAATTAATTCATAACTTACATTCTTTAAAGATAAAATAAAATAATAAATAAAATGAAAGAAAAAGAATAAAATTCCAAAGGTATTTTATGACCCTAAACCCCCGAACCAAATCAAGAATTGAATTGGTTGACAATGAATAAAGTAGGGGGAGATAAGGGCCAATATATCAATACAAAATCCCATTTACTTATTCATGAATAACTCATTTTTGGGATGCATTTTTTCTTTATTACTTATTCATCAAATCAAGAAACTTTGTACATGAAGTCATGGATAAAAATACATAGAAAAATACAAATATGATTTCGCCCAAAAATAATACATAGTGTACATTTTATACTCAAAATAAAAAGTCAAAACTCAAAATTCCCAGACCCATATATTCTCAATAAAAACTCAAAAACATATCTAAATTACCTTTTATTATATACTAATTTTAACTACCTATTTAATGAAGGTGTTTCATTTAATTTGGAGTTAATACAAAAGTTAGGTTTTGGACCCTATTGTACAATATACCTGAATAAAATATTTGATTTATTTATCTTTGTATTCCCCACATTTTTATATTTTATAATTTTGTATAAATCATTTAAACAGCATGCACATATTAAATTAATTCATCAAAAAGAAGGTAAAATAAATAAGCATAGTGTCATGTATAGATGAATATACAATATTTATACCTATATAACAAGCATACATATTTATTTAAGTATATAAATAAGAACACAAAAATATAACAAAAATATATTTATGTATATAAAAACAAGTCATAAATGTTTAAAATAGGTATAAAAATAATAAAATTACAAGCACAAAATAAAAATAAAAGACCTAACATATAGGTAATTGTACCTATAAGTAGAACCCTAAAAAAAGGAATCTATAGTAAATAAACTTGTAGAAATAAATAAAAATCATCATAAAATAGCACATAAAATATTCAACATATTCCATGTTTTACGTTTTTTTAGAATAAATCCTTTTCTATTTTAACTATTATTTTTCATTTATTCTTTATTTTTGTCTGTTAGCGGCTGAGATGGACCAATCAGGGTCCAACCCTGGTTGACCTTGGTCTACTATCTAGCCTCCAGCCACCCAACAAGTTAGACGTCGCATTACCATCTTCTCTACATTTCCCCATTCTATCTATTAAGGGTCTCTCTTCGATTTCGTCGTGACAGTCCTTCTGCAATCGATCCTCTTTCATGAAAGACCTTTTGCAAGGTCAAACTCCCATCGATTCGTGTGTAAAACCTAATTGAAAACCCCCTCTTCTCTATGTCTATAAGTAAGACCCTTCTCCTTCCTTCCCATTCTCGATCCCTCTCCGAGCTTTGTAATCCCTCTAGTCGTGTGTGAGTGAGTTCTCCGATGATAGAAGAAGCTCCCATGAGGTTTGGAGAGGTGCAAGAGGAGGAGAGGAGGTCCTGGCAGTGCTCTGATGGCGTCCCGCTCCTTGGCTTCCCAGAAAGGTAAGAGACACGTCTTTTAATTTCTTAGGTAGATTTCCTTTTTGTGATTTCAATTATGTATTTAGTTTGGTAATTAGGTCTTTAGTGTAGATTAATTTCCAAGTTTTAGTTCGACGGAGCCATTATGTCTCCAGCCATTTCATTATGACTCGATCCTCATCTGATGCGCCAACCATCCCAGCTCCTTCCCCAACCATTTCTCCATCAATCCGACTTATCCAGAACATAGCGATCCTCGCCAACAATTGCCCAAACCTGATCATCTCCATCTTGGGAAGCTTCCCATAATCTTTACAGTCTAGAGGACTCCATCTGAGGTGTTTATGTAGTCAAGAATGGAACTCCATGTGCTTATGATGAATCCATGATTCATTAACATTCATTCTGCAATTTTGTCTTAAAATCCTTAACAAACATGTAAATATTCATGAATTTCCATCTTTTAACAAAAATCATATTTGTGTATAAAACTCTTTTATGCATCAAAATCATGTAATAAATAAAAGAAAAAATAAAAAAACAAAAAGAAAGAAGATTGTTGATATGTATATATGTTAAAATATAAGTATAGCTGAAAGATATATTTATCACCTAATCCGTGAGACCAAGTTGGCATGGATTGGTCGATAAACAAATAAATAGGGGGAGATAAGGAAGGAAAACAATAAAAAATAATAAAGTATACATTCTATACACTCTTTACTCTTTGTCAAATATTTATCAAATAATCATTGATTTTTAATTAATTAATAGCAACATATTTTTCACCAATCTATCTTGCTAATTATTTCTGAAAATATATATCAATATAAAAATAAGTTAAAAATATTATCTTGTATATATACCAAGAACTTCTACTTGTAATTATCAATTTCTCAACTTCCGAACATCATAACTTTCTCATATGAACTCCAATTTCACTCTACTCACCTTTAAAGTTCATAAAATAATGTTATCTAATTAATGGAGTGATTTCGCTTAAATTGGAGTCTGTTTGCAAAAAGTCATTTTTGGGACCTAATCACAGTTGGGTTTCTAGGTTATTTATTTTATCTAGAACACATTAATCATAGTTTTTATGATTTTATATTTTTAAATTATTTTCTTGATCTTGTATTTTAACCATGATTTATTTCAGAATTTTGTGACATTATTCGTTATTTTAAATAAATTAAAAACACTAATTAATAAACAAAATTGAACTTTGTAACTTGTATCCATATTTATTAATATACTTATATTAATTTATTAAAATCCACAAAAAAATCATATATATCCTATTATTTTTTCTAATAATTAAGAAAATATAAAAATAAGGAATTGTCTTTCAATTTAATAAATTAAAAATCAAATACATATTAATCAAGTAATAGTTGTACCTATTTTTTAATATAATATTTATATTTCATAAACTATTTATTATTTATAAAAATTAATTATTCCATAATTTAGAGAAATTGATTATTTACATTTTTTATACCTATTTAAAATAACATTATTTATTATTTAATATCTATTTTCTAATATATTTTCACCATCTGATGAACCAGGTGCTGACACATGTCAACACCTCATGCTTTTTCCTCAACAAGAAGCTGTTAGCTTCTGTTCTACCTACCGATATTCAACTAATTACCCTCTTCATCTGATCTTAACCCTCTATTCTAATCTCCTAACCACCACCTTACACGCCCTCCATATCTATCTATAAAAATCTCCAAAGTTGCCTCGTTGTAACTAACTCTCGCTTTATCCAGAACAACCAGGCCATCGACCCTACTTTTCCACCTCACTCCGCCTGTCTCAGGTTGTGAAAGGGCCAGAGGATAGTCCTTCATGGAAGATCGATCGACAGAGGAGTAGTTCCAAGGCCTCTCTTGGTCTTGCATCGTGCCAACGCTGCGTAGAGCTACGGCAAGGAAGGACCGACGAGCGACAAGCTGAGGTAATATGCCTTAATTTCCCATATCTTCCTCCATCTCTCATACAATTTCATCGATTCACGTGTCTTAATTAGGCCAACTAATCACGTCATTGGAGACTCCTAATCATCATCTTCAGATCGCACATGAGCTCTTTGTCAAATTTCACCCAAATTCCCTCTTATTTTCTCCTGAAGCAATACTATTTTGGAAGCATATTTCTTATTCTGAACTGCAAAAAGAATCATTCATATTGGTACCTATTCCATTGTGATCTGAGCATTCTATAATCATTTGCAGGCCTACGCGAGTACCTGGAGCACGTCAAAACCTTAATATGGAAGATTCTTTCTCGCCAAATAGTCGAGCAACAGCTAAGGCTCAGGTTTCAAAAACTAGCACATTAACGGACTCTGTCGCCCTCTCTGATCATTCGCCCACCGCAGGCGAGCTCGGAGGAGGAAAGAGACCTCCACCTGGCCCTGTTGGCGGAGCTCTCCTTTGACTGCCATCACCGGAGATCATCGGATTCAAAAGAAGCGTCGTTGCCACCTTTAATTTGGGGAAGAACATCCAAGAAGTACATGATACACAGTCTTTTACCACTTGTCCAGATCCGACGGATACGGTCGTGCGAAATCTTTTAATCCAGACTGTTCACACGAAATGTGGAGAATTTGCATTATAAGCCCCAGTGCTTTTCGAATTTCAGATGCACCACATAAAGTTCTAGAATTTACATTTAGGTCCTCGTGCAGGGACTTAAATTTAATTACTTTTATTTTATTGACACTCTAGTCCCTGAACAATGGTCAATTTACAGAACATTTTTATTTCTTTTTGCAGTTACACCCCTGAACTGTATAGACACTTTGGACCCTTGTTTGATCCCATTTTTTATGATTTTTCTAGAGTAGTTGCATAACTACCCTAACGAGGTTTCTTTGTATTTAGTGTGTATTTTTTGTGTATTTTCATTGTGTATTTTTCTTGTTTGAATTTTCTAAAGTTGCATCTATTTTGAGTTCTTTTCTTGCCTTTCACAAGAAGATATAAAAAACACCAAATGCCTCTTCTGCTCAAAAACCATGGTATTGCTATTCTGCCTCCGTGGGTTCGACACAGGCACACTTACCTGGATTAATATTATAGTGTAGATAAAATAGGAGAGAGCTAATTCTTCATTTCATTTTCTCTCTCTCTCTCTCTTATTTTATTGATTTTTGTTTGATTAATCAGGGTTTTGACTCAGAGCGATTTTTGTACACCGATGACTCACTTTTATCGCTCGCAAAACCCCGGTTATCAAAATGGTGTCGTTGCTAGGGAGGCGTTAGCTATCTCTCGGTTTTTTATTTTTTGTGATTTTTTCTATCTTCTAGATTTTTACAGTTTTTCTTTAGTTTCTTTGATTTTTCTTTCAATTTGTTTTACAGATTTTACGGCTTTTATGGTTTCTACGGTTTTCATAGATTTTCTTTGATTTTTAAAGTTTTATTGTGTTCTTTTATTTTTACATTTTTTTGTGTGTGTTTGCTAACAAAATTCTGTAGGCCCTGCAGGATCAGCTGGCTTTTTCGAAGGTCGAACCAGTTGAGAGTGTAGAGACTGACTCTTTCTCTACGAGTCGGTTGTAGAGGAGCGGAATTAGTTAGCAGTTTTTTTATTTTTGTACTAAGACATTTTTTGTATTTTGTGAGAGAGTAAGGGGTGCTTGCCCGTTTTGACTTTTTGTAGAAGGGGTCCACTAAGGACATCCCGACTTGTACATGGACTTTAGACTTTCTTCGGGGTCTGTTTCGTCAGGTGTCGGTGCAATTGGGGGACCTCACCATGGGTTTTTGGTTTTTACCGATTTTTATTTGTTTCACATGATTTCGTGGAGCCTAGGGGTGCATGTTTTACTGATTAGCCGACTATAGTAAAAACCCATATCCCTAATCCACACTTTGGCGTAATTCACTGATTTTGAAAAACAATTCATTCTTACTCTAGAGCTGCTAATTTCGGATATGATTTTTACCGCTTTTGCGCATTCAGTAGCTTAGGTTTAAATTTCTGCACAGATCACTAGCATGTTGACTATTGGCATCAGGTATGATCTCTATCTTTGCATGCATCATGTTTTTCCTCCGCATACCATGATTCTCCCTCCGTGAGATACATTTTTGAAAATTTAAAAAGAACTGACCTCCCACTAGTTATTACTGAAAATATCCAAAAAATTGAAAATCATACAAATAAAAAAAGCAAAACATGACTAAAATTTAAAAAAAATAATTCAAAAATTTGTATTGGGAGAGTAATTCCCTCATTGTTTGCAGGTATTCTGAAGACAGAGCGATGCACATACACTTAAGGAATAGATCCCAAATCCCTGGATTTGTAACCTAAGCACTTGGACTCACTCCGAGGGTCATTTTACTTGCTGCAAGCACTTTCCTCAGACGTTAGTAGAAGTAGTCTTTTTTTGGTCGGTATGCACCGTCGAGGTAAACACGAACTACCCGAGGAGACTACACATGTGAGCTTATTAAATAACTGCTTTATCACCTAACTTTAAAATTGAAAAGATAAAAGACCGAACTTTACGGTCATCATTGTGTGAAGTAGGTGAACTTGGGGTTTGCATTGTGTTTGTATGCAAGATATGCATTATACCGCGTCTCATAGGCCTTCACACTCGTGTTTTTAACTTAACATCATGCTCTCTTTCATACTCCTTTTGACATCAATGATGATGACTCGATGGATTTTGCACTCAAACTCTATGAGCTTTCGACGATCCACCGTCTATTGTACATCTTCACAGACTCGAAATGACCCTCTTTCCGAGTTGCTCCCATCTAGTCATGAGGTGAGTCAGACCCAGACTCCGTTGCCTCCCAGCCCTTTTGTCAAGGCAGACCCATGCCTCAAATTTTTGTCTATTCCTCCTACACATTTTTCACTTAATTCTTATGAGACTTTTTCCTTCCCAGAGGTTTTGAAGACTATGGCTAGAGGGAAGGGACCAATTGAGGACAGACCACCGAGTCAAGGGTCATACGAGCTGAGACTGTCCTTCATTTCTTTGATTCCCAAGTACTACGGGAATGCTACAAAGAAGCCATTTATCTTTTTACAACAGTTCAAGATGATTTGTGGTACGACTACTATCCAGGAGTTACACAAGAGGTTGTTTGCCTCAATGTATTCCCCTTCGCCTTAGGAGATAAGACACTTTATTGGTTGAGTCATTTGGGGAGGAAGATTTCTATATGGGATTATCTGAAGTCTACTTTCCTGCGTAAATATTTCCCTCTAGGATGGACAAACATGATGAGGAGCTATATCTCAAACTTTACACAGCTACCGCATGAATACTTCCATGAGGCATGGGATCAATTCAAGGATCATACAGAGACATGCCCACATCATGAGATACCTTTGAAGATGCTTGTGCAGAATTACTTTAGAGGACTACAGCCAGATGTATAAAGCCTAGTGAGCGCCGCATGTGGCGATAATTATCTGACTAGGGACGCCGAGTCAGTTTGGTCCATCTTTGAGGGGATGGTAGAGAATTCATGCATCATTGATTCCACTCGGGCATTCTATAAGACCCTGCAACCACCACAACACAGAGAGCATCAGAAGTGGCGCATGTTTCAGAGTATGAGTCACAGTCTGACTTGGGATTTATTAGTGAGAAGCTGACATTAGTCAACGTGATTCAGAAGCAAGTTTAGGATTTGCAGTTGCTGTGAGAGTTGGAGAAACTCTCATCACTTCCCCAGTAGTTGAGAGATCTAACGAAGAAGGTGACAGATTTACAGCTTCAGTACCAGTAGTCCCGTCCTTCTTCTACTTCTCAACCTATTCGGAGATCTTTACTCGCTACTCCCACCTGTCAGATTCAGTTTGTTCAGAGCGAGCCGGTTCAACCTGCTAAGACTCCCCAAATTGAGGGCATGAGGATCCGTCCAATTCTGATTCGAGCCAGATCATCAGCCTAGGAGATGTTAATGTTGATTTTCAATCCACTCTTGAGATCAACGGGATATGGTACGCTTCGATTCATCCTTCACCACACTTTAATCCTCAGAGAGTACACCAGCAACAATAGCGGTATAGTCATCCGCAGCATAGACGTCCACATTTCCAACATTGCCAACACTACACACAACAACAGTTTCACCAGCACGTATATCAGAGACCACATTCTTTTCAGTACCCTGCTACACATTCAAAGCCACATCATTACTAGCAGCAACAGTTGTCTTTTACACCAGAGAGATCTCCTTTATCGTTTGCATCGCAACAGCACACTCCGAGGAAGGAGAGAGTAGATAGCTAGGGCCACCACACTGAGTCTGAGATATCTTTACAGGCCCTAGCACTAAATCAAATCATGGGCATGTGGAGCACGCTTCATACTTCATACATGATTGAGATGGAGATAGTTAACCATTGTCTGGATGAGTTAACCACACCCAAGACCACGCTCCCAGCCCAGCTTCAGATGAACCCGAACAACAAGAGGAGGAACCCAGATCAAGTAGACACCAATACAGGTACGATCTATTTTTCTGAATTTTTTTCTAACTTCATTCTTCTCAGGAGTTATAGATCACCACGAGCACTTGATCAAGAGGAGGAGAGGGCACATGATGAGGAGCGAGAGGTGATCCATGATACACATTTTGATACTAAGGAGGAGGACCACCAAGATGATGAGAATCAGTGTCATATCCAGCTTGATGAGAGAGAGAGAGGGGAGCGATGCCAAGACCGTAGACATGGACATAGATGAGTCAGACAAATGATACCATGCCAGACCATGTAGACACTCCCGGTGCAGATTTTTCTTCTCCTATTTTAGAGAGTTTTGTATATATTTCTGAGACTCTCGATGTACATGTTGATTCTGATCTGAATAAAGATGTTGATTTTATTTCCCATATGTTTGTTCCTTTTCCTGATGATTTGTATGGAAAATGAAAGAAAAAATTCAAAAATAATATTGTCACTCTAGAGACTAAGCAGTTATTGAAAGATCCCTTGTTTCTGAAGATTCCACTCCATGATGCCTTGGATCACTTCCCTATGCTCAAGAAACAGTTGAAGAATAGATGTACCACACGTAGGAAGAAGAGATCACGTACAGAGAAGCATGTTTTGACCAAGGCCCATCCTACACTATTCAGAACAGATAACCTAAGAAGAAGAAGGATTCAGGAGCACATTATGTCAGATGCGAGATTTCATATGCAGCATTCGATTGTGCCCAATTAGATACCAGTTCCTCCGTCAATCTGTTACCATATTGTTTACTCAACAAGCATGAGTTAGTCATCTTTATAAATCCCGTACGATCCTTCAGTTTGCTGATAGATCTATAAAGAGACCTATGGGAATTTTGAGGAACGTTATCATGACCGTGCATGGCCTACAGTTCCTAGTGGACTTTACTGTACTGTACATGGATTACCCTATACAGTTACACATTACCCGGGTCATTCTTGGGAGGCCTTTCTTGGAGACCACGAAGGCCCTCTTCGATTATGATACATGGAAGGTATCTTTTCACGCTGAGGGCGAGTAGGTACATATTAAGATGGCAAGAGAGTCGCATACATCCAGTGCCATGTCTACAGCCAGTTCAGATGCCTTGAGTTCTTTAGCCACCTGTGATTACATGTATGAGGTTCGCCTTGACGACCTTGAGAGGTATCGAGTAGAGACCCAGGATATCCTAGCAGAGGATGGGTCTAAGACTACAGTTGGCAGTTCTTCAGATGATACATTATATTTCAGCATGGATGAGGATGAACACATGGAGAAGATACCTGATGATTTTATTGCAGACATTGCATATTCAAGGAGTTTGCATGATTCCTCCACTTCAGATGATTTAGAGTTCGAGTTCCATTTAGCAGAATTATTGTCCTGTAGTCAATCTGAGGATGAGAACAATAGCGAGCCAGATGATGTTTTAAGCATCTTCTGTAGTATGACTCTGGAGTATATTGAGATGGTGTATAAACATATTGCAGACACGTCTACCACCAGCATAGATCCCATTACATGTACAGATGAGATAATAACACCGCCAGATCTTACCTAGCCAAAACTGAAGACATTGCCACCAAACATGAAATATGCTTTCCTTGTGGGTCTACATCGTCAGCTTCTGGTCATTATCAGCTCATCTTTGAGCAAGAATCTCATCTAATGGAGATTCTTGAAAAAAACTGCAAGGCTATTGGGTGGACTATATCCGATCTCCGTGGGATAAATCCTACTTTGTGTTCTCATCATATCTATCTTGAATATTACAATAGACCTTCTAGAGAGTTTCAACGCATGTTAAATTCTGTTCTACGAGATGTTATCAAGAAAGAGATTACAAAACGGTGCGACGCATGTTTATTTATCCCATCTCCAACTTTGAATGGGTTAGCCCATAACATGTTGTCCCGAAGAAGTCGGGAATTCGGATGGTTAAGAATGATAGTGGAAGGATAGTCCAAAGAGAGTAACCATGTCGTGGCGGGTGTGCGTTGATTATAGGAAATTGAACGCCACGACAAAGAAGGACCACTTCCATTTGCCTTTTATAGACCACATCATAGAGAGGTTCGAAGGGAAGGAGTACATCTATTTCCTTGATGGTTACTCCTGATACAACAGATGAATCTCCATTTCATCACCTTTATTCTATAATTTTGGCCTCAAAACCCCCAGCAAATGCATGTAAATAGCATCAATTTGTACATAATAGCATTCATAATTCATTGTCTTAATTATACATTAAATAAGGTTTTAATGCCAAAATTATAGAATAAAGAGAAGAAAAGAAAAAGGAGTAAAATATTGCAAATATTTTATGACCCTAACCCCGAGACCAAGGTCAGCATGGAATTGGGCGACAAGGAATAAATTAGGGGGAGATAAGGGCCAGTGTACAATAAATACCTCATTTATTCATGCATTTATTTATGCATTTTTGACACCTATTTTGTATATAATTATTCATTCATCAAATAAAAAAACTTTGTACACGAAAGTTGTAGATAATAATGTAAGTAAAAATACAAAATTGAGTTTGCCTAAAAATAATACTCAGTGTACATTTTGTACACAGAATAAAAAGCCAAAATCTCAACTTCACAGACCCATATCTTGCAAATAAAAACTCCAAATCACCCAAACTCACCTTTAATTGTATATAGCTTTCCAAGAACTATTTAACAAAATTAGTTTCATAATTTTTGGAGTCCATCTGCAAAAGTTAGGTTTTTGGCTCTCATGTGCAGCCTACCTGATTAAAATATTCAATTTATTCATTGCCCATTATTTTTATCAAAATTATATTTTTAGAATTTTGTAAATAATGTTTATAATACATGTACATATTGAGATTAAAAGAAAACCAAAAAGAATTTGTAAAATAAAATAAGCTTATGTAATACATAGGAAAAATACCTATGCTAAGTGTGTACATAAATAAAAAGGGATTTAATTATTTTATTCTTTACTCATCTATATTTTTATAATAACGTAAGTATTATACATAACTTATTAAAAATATAAATCCAGAATAAAAACAAATAAAATACATTAAATAAATAAAGTATATATAATATATTGGTAAAAGACCTATTAGTATACCTACATATACATATACCTATTTATTTAAATATGAAAATAAACTCATAAAAATTAAATAAAAATACCCTCACACTCACAAAAATAAATTATAAATTTATAAAATAAGACAATAAAATAATAAAATAAAATAAACAAATTAAAAAAATACACAAAATGCATGTAAATACATGCATATACACTTTATTAAATAAAACTATAATAAAACAATTCAAAAAATTAAATAAAAATCATAAATAAATACTACATAAATTAATACACATTTTTTATTTTATAAGAAAATTCTTATAAAATCATTTATTATGTTAAATAAATCATTTTAGAATAAGGTTTCCTATTTTGTCTTCTAGTGTCCGATGTGGACCAATGGGGCGCCAACCTTCGTTGACTGCCCGGTCAACTGTCCCATCCGGGACCTGGTGTCTCAGAAGTGTCTTTTCCCCGATTTTATTCCCTTTTTTACGGGCATCTCGTCCATCGATCGCGCTCGCGTTCTTCACAAGAAATCACCCCTGATGATCACTGATGCCCGCTGATATCTTAGATCAACACGATACTCATTGGATTAATCAATAAACGCCGGTCAATAAGGGTCCAGGCCAATGTTTATAAATAAGAAGCTTCACCCCCCTCCTCAAATTTGGCCCATTTCATCCACCCAAAAGCCTTGATTTTGATCCTGGGAGGTTCCTCGTGACAGGGGGAGCATCGCAGCGACTTGAATCGGCCGGAGGAGAGGTAATTTTTGACGCGGCGGAGCTCCGTCGTCCGTCCTGCTCCCTGGTGGCCCCCAGGTATAAGAGCTGCCCTTTATTGTATTTTAGGTAGATTTTAGTGTTAGATTTTCATTCCTGTTCTTAGTTTAGTCTTTAGTTAATTAGCGTAGCTTAAAATTGAAAAATCGAAGTTCGCCGGAGCTCCGCTCCGGCGACTTCTTCATCGTGATCTCGACTGTTTCCGACCGCCACATTCACCCCACTTCGTTCCCCATCACGTTCTCCATCTATCTATCATCTTTGTCCAACCAAGGACCTTTGGTCTTTGCGAATCGGAGCTCCACCTCCGCCTATCGCCGGAGCTCCTCCGTCTCACCTCATTTTGCGACCGAGCTTCAAAACCCGGGGTCGAGGAGATAGCCCTCGCTCCCCCGGTTCTTCTTATGCAGGTCAAACGAAGAAAGGAGCCCATCTGGGCTCGATTCAAACCAGGAAGAGGCTCCAGGAGGTCCCGACCTTCATCAACCTCGTCCAAGCTCTTCGGACCTCCAGGAGCCATGCGAAGACCGCTGGAAGACGCGGAACGTCTCCAGCTACGAGTAGAGTGTCTCAGATGCGAAGAAGGAGCCCGGAGGAGCCCATGCTCCACGATCGAAGCTCGCCTGGGGTGAGCTTCTTCCCTGTTCCTCCAGACACCTCCCTCGCCGTCCGATCAGGAGGAGCGTTCCAGATTGAACGAGATCCGTCCGATGAAGACCTGCACTAACCGTTAGATCCGCGAGGCGCATCTAATCTCAGCCCTTCATCGGCGAAGCGGTACTGGCCGTTGGATGCGCAACGCGTGTCTAAGTGCACTGATCTATGTCGTCCACCAGCGCGTGCTTAGGGGTAAATTTCTTATTTAGCCCCGTCCTTTTTGGTATTTATTGTTCACCCCTGTAAATAAAAGTTGTAGTTTATTTTAGCGTGTCAATTTTGCATGGACCCCCCTGTACTTTTCTGATATTACGTTTAGGTCCATTCCACGTCACCTCAAGTGTACCCCCATATGAGGTGACTAAATTGCACAAGCACCCCTGTATGTTTGTATATTTGCCTTTAGTCCATAAAATAAAATTTCCAGTGTAATATTTTTGTGAAAATTTATATTAAGGACCCTGGACTTTTGGAAATTACTTTTTGGTCCCTGTGGGTGTGGAGCACGTGTAGTCCCACGTGCTGGGTATGTTGCAATGGGACCCCTAGCGGGTTTTATATTTCATTTTAGCCCTTAAATTTGCAAACCACGTGTTATATTTTTGGCGTTTTTGCACAGAAGCCCCTGTCTTTATTTTTATTTGCAAAAATGCCCCTGCTAGGCCAAATATTTTTGCATGCTTTGTCCATTTTTTTCATGCATCATATTAACTCGAGAAATTCCACAAAAATGAACATAAGATCCTGTTAGCTTACTCTTGCACGCCATATTTTTAGTTTTTAATTTTGTTGCATTTTTGCATTTATCAAAAATCAAAAACATGCATTTTATCTATTGTCTAGCTTATAAAATACCAAAAAATAGTAAAACACCTCGAAAAATTCCAAAAATATTAATTGTGGTCTATTTTATCATAATTAAGTGTCAATCCAAAAATCATTAAAAATCTCAAAAGAAAAACCTTAAAAATTCAAAAATACTCAAAAACTTCTAAAAAATATAAAAAACTCTAGAAAATCTTAAAAATTTCAAACTCAAGTCCTGTAGTTTCTATAGTTTATCCCCGTTACTTTAAAAACGGTTTGGGAATATTTTTTGGCTGTGTGATATTTTTAATTCCCTTTTTACCCCTAGCCAGTAGCTACTCCACTGTTTTGCTTTATTTCAGTATTTAAAAATACCAAAAATATGTTGAAAAATACCCAAAATCACAAAAACATTAAAAAATCATAAAAATACCAAAAAGATTTTATTTCTGAATTTTTGACTATTTTTTGTATTTTTATAAATATTATATGACCCCTCTCCCTACATTGTATATATATTCCCTTATTGAAAAAGAAAATGAAAAATATATATATATACATATTTATTAAGTGTATAACAATCTAAGAAATAATTAAAAAATAATAATAAATAAATATATATATATATATGTATGTATGTATATATATGTATGTATTAGATGTTGTATACATACCCTCTATTGGTATATATCTTTATATATTTATATCCTCTAAATTATATATATATATTACATAAGTATATATTATTAAAATAAAAATAAAAAAAGAAAAATAATATATAAAAATAAAAACCCAAAAAATAGGCTTCACACAAGGATGACTCTGTTGCACATGCACAGCATAGGCTACTGCATTTTTGTATTGCTCTCTATGGTTCGACCTCTACATACTTATTCACTGTGCATTTTGTGGTAGAGTAATAAATGTTAATTCACAATTTTGGGACTCTATTGATTTATTCTTTTATGTGGGTTAATTGCTGATCAACATGGTATTCTGTGAGCGGTCGCCTCAGCGACACTATATACATATTATTGTGACCCTCGCATGAATTTATCGTGTTATCTGATGGCGTCGTTGCCGGGGAGCAATGAGCATAGCCTATTTTATTTTGTCATTCTTGTTTAGACATTGATTCATCATTGATTTTGTGAGCAGCTATTTCTAATGTAATTAATCACCATGCTTTATTGATTTATTTATTGTGATTAATTTATATCTGCTCTATTTGAATAATTGAGCTATACTAATTCAATCTTTTTGTGACTTTGATGTGAGGGCCCGCCACGCGAGGATGGTTTCTTAGGGAGCCAATGTAGCCGAGCTTGGAGGAGGTTGGTCTTCTCCTCATGACCAACTGGAAAGAGCACCAAGGAAGAAAGGAGATGGGGATTAGATAGGTCTAGAGCACTTATGATCATTTTTGTAATTTATGGTGAGGGAGAGACAATTTTGGCATGTAATAATTAACATGACTCTACTCTTCACAATGAGGTCTAGTGCCCGGGTGATTGTTCACCTGGGTGCCTCATCGCGGTCTTCCGAGTTTTCATCACTTTCTTTTCTTTGTTTCCCGATGTTTTGAGCTTTCCACCTTTATTTTACTTTGTTTTGTGTGCTTGGAGCCCCTAGATATAGGTTGCTTGATTCGGTAGCTAGGTCCAAACATTAATAAGAATGCATGTTCCTATAGTCTACTTCGTATGGATCTTGTCAAACTTAAACAAGCCGTTCATTTGTCTCTTAGCCCTTGTGCCACAGCGAGCCCCATAAAGCGCTATCTCCTAAACTCAAGTGTGTTTAGCAGAGGAGGGGTGAGCCAAGATCGGACCTTTCGGGCTAAAGATGAATGAGAGACTTATGGTTCTTCACGCTAATAGCAGCTAATGTTTAGGGTGATTTTGTGCCTTGCATACCGACATGTAGATAGGTTTAAAAAATTCTGTTTTGCATACCGCATGGAGAGAGCTGGGATGCACTGTAAGTCTTCTAACTCAGCATGCAACATTCGGTTCAATGGTGTGATTTCCATCATGGAACCACTTGCACGGATTTTCCGCTATCTCCCTCTGATTTTGAGCACCTAGGACTTAAATGAGAATCTACAAAAACATTAGGCGTTGGTATGAAAACAGACTCAAAAAAAAAAGTGAAAACCCAAAAATTAAAACAAGGGGACTGCTAAATAAACTTTGACTTTAATTAAAATCTGTAATGGACTATCATTGTACCGGGTTCATAAAGCCCTCATTGTTTTCAGGTACCTTGGAGGGGGAACCAAAACCCTACTCCTTGAGCGAGTGCGACCCCCGAAGGATTAGAGCCAAAAACCCAGTCTGCAACTGCCTTGTGTATCGCCTGGATTTCCGAAGTAATGGCGCTTCTATCGTACGTAGGTGAGTAGGGCTTGGTCAACAATGATGACTCTCTGTTGTGTAGAGAATCGACCCTGTCCGAAGTGTTGAGCATAGGCCACTCCTTCACGGGGGTGTCTGTCTCATTGTCCTGCGTCCGAGTAGGTTCTTGCACGCTCACGGGTGATTCTGTTGCGAGCGAGAAACGAAGTATTGGTTTCGCCTATCGGCTTCCTCTCTCTATTTCTTTGGCTGAGTAGGGATCCAGGAAGGGTTACAAGGACTCCAAAAAGTATAGACTACAAGTTACACAGGAGGAGGACAAGTACGTGATACTCTTCTGGCAGTATTCTCTCTCCTATAGGGTAGCGTACTAAGGACTTTTTACAAGATATGCCTGAAATCACAACTCTAAAAAAGAAAAGATAATAAATAGCCGAGATTTTACGGCTTCACATGGCGTAAGTTGGTGAACCTGATTTTGTATTGCGTTTGTGTTGATCTAGATTAAGGTTCAAAGATCGAGTCCCGTGCCTTTGCGCACATTTTTGTTGTGTCATTCTCCTTTGACCACCCCGCTCAGCCGAGCCTCCCTACTGTTTCGCACTCCTTTTATTCCTCATTGACCATCGTATCTTTCTTCCAACATCCGATTCTCTTGAGCTTCTCGAAGCTGATTCATGGATGGTTTCCGTCGGGACCTTGTCGACACCCACATCGATTCCATGAACTCAACTCCGCCAATAAATTCGAGGCGATTCCCGAGAACCCGATCCGGGCTTTGCGGGTCGATCTCCAAACTCCTCGTTTTCTACCTTTCTCTTGGCCACCCAATAAACTGGGACCACTTTTGTCCCGCTCTCGTCGTTGTGAATGGAAGTTGATTACAGTCTACATCCTTTTCCGTTCACAACATGCTAGGATTGACCTGAATTTCAGCTTCATCACGACAGCTGAACTATATTGCAAGTGGTCTGATCAGGACTCTCTCATTCTGCAGATAAAAGACAGTGCGAGCCCTGAAGACTAGTCCGGAGTTCATTTCGTCCGACTCAGACCCTGATATGGCTCCTGGAGGAAAGGGCAATGGTCAGCAGCCACCCCAACTAGAGGGACAAATGTCAGACCAGAATCAAGTCAATGCAGAACTACTGGCGTCTGTCCAGGCCATCCAACAACAGCTGACCGAGCAAGCCCTCACACAGACAACATTCCAGGATATGTTGAATGATATGATGAACCGAGACGAGGGAGGAGGCAGAGGCAGAGAATGTGGAGGTGGAGGTGGAGGAGGCGATGGGCCTAACAATGATGATCCAGAATTCCCGCCACCACCAAAGCCGTCACTTAAAGAGACATACAATCCGGGAGACAGCCAGATGACCGAGTGGATCCTCATTCCAGCGGTACACGCTCATTTTGCGCTGAAGCCCCAGTTCATCGCTCTTCTCCCTGCATTCCATGGAAATACCAATGAAGAGCCGTATATTCACCTGCAGCAGTTCTCTCGCATTTACCGCACCACCCACTATGCGAATGTCCGTTTGGACATTGTCAAAATGATGGCATTCCCATTCAGCTTACAGGACAAGGCCCTCTATTGGGTCAACCATCTGGGGAAGGTCGTAACGACCTGGGAGGAGCTGAAGTCAACATTTCTGCATAAATATTATCCTCTCGGTCGGCTCAACCAGATGCGAGCCCGTATCAGTAATTTCTCCCAAGGACCCCATGAGTCAGTACACGAAGCCTGGGAGAGATTCACTGACCTGCAGGAGAAATGTCCCCATCATGAGATTCCTAAGACCAGCTTGGTCCAGCACTTCTTTGGGGGACTGAACATCGAGAGACAAAGGCTCGTTGACGCAGCATGTGGGGGTTCACACTTCAATAAAGATGAAGACGTAGTCTGGAAGATATTTGAAGAAATGGGCGAAGGAGAGGCCGCCCTCTCTTCATCCAAGGCATATCAGAAGCAGCCCCAGATCCTCCAGAAACAAGTACACATGGCAGCGTCCAAAGAAGCAGAGCGAGATGAGAGCTCCAACCTCAGTATCATCGGGGGCCATCTCTCTAAAGTTGACATCATTGAAAAGCGATCACAGGACCTCGAGAAACTCGCTGTGATCGAGAAGAGGACCCAGAACTTAGACAAGCTTGATCAGATCAACAAGTACCTTGAATTGTTGGTGGGCACCATCAACTCTGTTCAGTCGGCGACACCATCAGAAGCTCCCGCTGAGAAGAAGGACGAGCAGCAACCGCAGCATCAGCCTCAGCCGAGCCAGCAGCCACCGGCAGTCTAGCACGTGTACTACGTGCAGGCACCCGACCAGGGCCAGCCGCAGCAGCAGATGGTTGTGTACCAGCCAGAGTTTCTTTCAAGACGTGATCCAGTTTTCCCACCACCACCCCCGATTCAGGAAGTGAACGGGGTATGGACCAATGATGCACAGCCGACCTGTCTTATGGGACAACCCAGGGTCAGCCACTTACCAACCAGCAATACCACCAACCTCAGGGTAGTCGCTTTGGACAGTCCTCTCAGCCTCATCAGCAGTACCATCAGCCTCCCCAGTATTCAAATCAATGGAGGCAGAATCTGCCATACCAACAGTCGCAATACCGCCACCCACAACCTTTCCATCAGTACGCGGCTGCCGCACCCCAACAATATCAACAGTATCCTCCCCCCTCTTATGAGCAACTTCAACTTCCTGCACCACCACAAGACCACCAACAACAACCTCCGCACCCATCCACGCAACAACAGCGTGGTCTTCACGCTGAACCTACAGAGGTATCCCCTGCAAACCCCACCATGGATTGTCTAGCCCAACTTGTCAAAGGGCTAGCGGAAATGACCAAGCGGCTTGACGACCTGACCGCAACTCGAACTACCATGCCAGCTCAGGTCGAAGCCAACCCCAATAATTTCAAGAAGAAAGAGCAGGTACATTGTGATGTCCTGTCCGTGTCTGACAATGATATTACTGCTTATTCTAATGTTGTTACTCTCAGGAGCGGTAGGGCCTTGCCTCCGCCTGCCACCAAGAATGGGGTGAATAAAGAAACAGGTGGATCGTCATCTTCCGCATCAGCCGTGCTAGCTTCAGGGGTGGGTGAGGAGGAAGAAGAAGGAGAAGCCATTCTAGTCGTCATGCATTTGCAGCAGCCTCAACTAAAAATACAAAAAAATCAGCAAAATCAAAAACAACAAAAAGAAGTTCGCAGCCGAAGCAAAGTCGTGCCAGCATTGGAGGAGCCGCCAGCAGCAGTCGATCCCGCGCCAGCCGACGGAGAAGACGCTACACTTTTTGCTCGCCTTACAACACCAGTAAGCCAAGATACAGTTTGTGCTCCTTTTTGTAGTCCCGATGTACAGCATTTGATGGGCGATGATTTTGATGTAAATAAGAACTCTAATTTTCTTGCCAGTGATGTACATATTCCTTTTCCTCATGCAATAGAAAAATCCAAAAAAATTGCAAAACGAAAAAACGCATTGTCTGATCTAGGAGTTGTGGACATATTAAACAAGTTGACTGTTGAGATTCCCTTATTGAAGGCCGTGGAATACATGCCATTTGTGAAGAAAGGACTAAAGGAGGCATGTACTAACAGGCGTCGCCCAGCGCAAGAAAACAGATGCCGAGATGTAGAAAAACACGCTCTCTCCATGGCCACTATCGCAGCTATCAGCAACCTTCCACAGAAGAAGCAAGATACAGGAGCACCTCTGATCAGTTGTGAGATTTTTGACCAGGTCTTCGAGCGCACTCTCCTTGACAGTGGATCTTCCATCAACCTTATGCCCTCATCCATAATGCAAGAATTCGGGCTGGGTCCGCTCAAGCAGACACACATGATCCTTTAGTTCGTTGACCGATCCGTCAAGCGGCCCCGAGGTCTTTTGGAAGACGTTGTAGTTAAAGTACAGGAGATGCAATTCCCAGCTGATTTCGTAGTCCTTGATATGGACTCACCTGCACCCCTACTCCAGACCCCTGTCATCCTAGGCCGACTTTTCCTTCGCACTTCAGGTGCCGTGGTTGATTACGGGTCTGGCAAGATTACTTTCAGCTCGAACACCCAGCAAATCACTATAAACATGAACAGAGAGCCGAATGCCACGACTGATGAGAGCCAGGCAGCATCCGAAGCAGACTGTGACTTTATTGCAGAGATTAGAGACTCATCCTTATCATTGGACGATCCATGGACCCGAGAAATCCTCACTCTTGAGGAGGACATGGAAAGTGCAGTTAGCTTATGCTCCGACGAGTCTTGGGAGACAGATTCTCAGATGCAGGCGCATCTTTTTGATCATTCACTCCAGACCGAACACGATCAGCTTAGCGCAGAACCGTTCGGCACATCACTGGGATCTCAATAGAATGATGAGGATGGTAGCCCCTTCAAAGAAGTACATCCCACCATCAGCATAGTATTTGAAGTGACCGACAAGTTGGATAGGTCAAAACCAGAACTCAAGCCACTTCCTGCAGGCCTGAAGTATGCTTTCCTTGCGGGTGGAGAACAAATGTATCTGGTCATCATCAGCAGCAGGCTGACTTCGGATCAGGAATCTCGTCTTCTCGAGGTTCTAGAAAAGAAGCGCAAGGCACTTGGTTGGAGCGTATCAAATCTCCGAGGGATAAATCCAGCCTTGTGTTCACACCACATCTATCTGGAAGAAGATGCTAAGCCGTCCCACGAATTCCAAAGAAGATTGAACCCTAACCTCAGGGGCGTCGTCATGAAAGAGATAACGAAATGGTGTGACGCAGGCTTTATCTATCCCATCTCCGACTCAAAATGGGTAAGCCCACTGCATGTAGTTCCAAAGAAATCTGGGCTTACAGTGGTTACAAATGATAAAGGAGAGAAAATTTCCACTCGGGTACCAACATCCTGGCGGGTGTGTGTTGACTACCGCCGTCTCAATGCAGCAACTAAGAAGGACCACTTCCCCTTGCCCTTCATTTATCACGTTTTGGAGAGATTAGCAGGCAAGGAGTTCTTCTGCTTTCTGGATGGGTATTTTGGGTACAACCAAGTGGCAATCGCCCCTGAAGATCAAGAGAAGACTACCTTCACTTGCCCGTTCGGCACCTACGCCTTCAAGAGAATACCCTTTGGATTATGCAATGCACCTGCAACCTTCCAAAGATGCATGTTAGCAGTTTTCATCGAGATGGTAGGCAGTTTTCTTGAGGTGTTCATGGACGACTTCTCTGTCTATGATGATAATTTTGATTCTTGTCTTGAGCACCTAGACAAAGTACTTTAGAAGTGTTGGGAAGTCAATTTAGTGCTTTCATGGGAAAAGAGCCACTTCATGGTCACAGAAGGTATCGTGCTGGGTCACGCCGTTTCCAAACGCGGCATGGAAGTCGACCCGGCAAAGGTGGATGTTATTGCAAATCTCCAGCCACCTCAGTCAGTGAAGATGTAAGGTGCCCGACCTTTGACAGAACTTTTGTGCAAGGAAACCGAGTTCAATGTAGATCAGCACGTTCTCCTTGCTTTCAATCAGTTAAAGGAGCTTATCACTCAGGCTCCGATCTTACGGCCGCCAGACTGGACTCTTCCCTTTGAGATAATGACCGATGCGTCAGACTTTGTAGTCGGGGTTGTTCTTGGGCAAAGGAAAGACAAAGTGCCCTATGCCATTCACTATGCCAGCAGAACATTAGATGAAGCACAGAGAAACTATACGGTGACAGAGAAAGAATGGCTGGCTGTGGTTTTCACCCTTGAAAAGTTCAGATCCTATTTGCTTGGATTAAAAGTCAAAATTTTACAGACCACTCTGCTATCCGGTACCTACAACAGAAGAAGGATGCCAAGCCGAGACTAATTTGTTGGATCCTTCTCCTCCGGGAATTCGACTTGGAAATCAAGGACAAGCCTGGAGTCAGAATGTGTAGCAGACCATCTCTCCAGAATTGAGCAGCATGAGCCTCCTTTGAACAATGCACCTATTACAGAAACCTTTCCCGACGAAGCCATCTTAGCAGTGGATTCTCTTCCTTGGTATGCAGATATAGTCAATTACCTCGCCTCTGGGTAACGTCGTCGGATTGGACGAAGAACCAGAAGAACAAATTCATGTCGACCATCCGCTTCTACCAATGGGAGGATCCTCTTTTATTCAGGGAAGGAGCAGATTGCATATGGCGTAGGTGCATCCCCCAGGAGGAGCAATCTAGTGTCCTCGAGCATTGTCACTCGCTCGAATCTGGTGGACATCACTCTGGAGATTGTACGGGAGCCAAAGTACTTCAGTGTGGCTTCTGGTGGCCCACATTATTTAAGGATGCAGCAGAATTCGTCAAACGATGTATTGACTGTCAGAGATTGAAAGGTACACTCACTGCAAAGTACTCTATGCCCCTGAAAATCATTCAGATAGCAGACATTTTCGATGCATGGGGCATTGGCTTCATGGGACCTTTCCCTAACAGTCAAGGTTTTGAGCACATCCTTCTTGCCGTCGATTACGTGAGTCGTTGGATTGAAGCTTTCCCTGCTCGAGCCGCCGACAGCTGAACAATGTGTCAGTTCCTGAAGAAGAACATCATTTCACGGTTCGGGATACCAAAAATTCTCATATCAGACGGGGTAGCCATTTCATTAACAAAGAGGTCAAGAAATTGACGAAGGAGTACGACATCGATCATTGTGTCGCATCTCCTTACAATCCTCAGACCAATGGCATGGCAGAATTATCAATCCGAGAAATCAAGACTATCCTGCAGAAACTTGTCAGGCCGAACAGGAAAGACTGGTCCCAACTCTTGGACTCGGTCTTATGGGCTTACAGAACCGCCTACAAGTCTCCCTTGGGCATGTCGCCCTATCGTCTTGTATATGGGAAGCCGTGCCATCTACCAGTTGAATTAATTCACAAGTCTTTATGGGCAGTTAACAGTTGCAATTTGGACTCATGCAAAAGTGGACAGAAAAGAAAGGATGATCTGAACAGACTCTTGGAGTTCCGAGACTATGCATATGATAACACACTGATGTACAAAGAGAAGGTGAAACACTGGCATGACCGGCACATCAGACGAAAGACCTTTGATATTGGACAGAAGGTGTGGTTATTTGATGCAAAGTTGCGGATCTTCCCGGGCAAATTGAAGAGTAAGTGGACAGGGCCATTTCGAGTTTGTGAAGTGCGTGACAATGGAAGTATTGCTATAGCAGAATTGTCCCCTGACGCACAACCATTCATCGTCAACGGTCAACTCCTGAAGCCTTACCTCGAACCAGACACATTCTTGGCCGTTGTCGATTCCATTCAGCTCGTGCACATTGATGACATATCCACAACAGCTGCAGCATCAGAAGATTCAGACAATGTACTCCAAAAACTATTTATCTGATATTCTTCTTTTCTTCTTTTCTTCTTTTCCTTTTCTATCTTCTTTTTGTATTCAAAAGGTGCCGCCCTTGTAGACAGTTTTCTATACTTAGGACATACTTTGTCCTAAGTATAGGGGGGTTGTGCACCCCGAGTTTTTCAGTTCATTTCGATCCTCTCCATTGTCTCCTCTTCTTGTCTATACTTAGGAGTATCTTACCCTAATTATAGGGGGAGACAATCTGAGTACGATCTATGTATTCCCACCCTTGACCCTCCCTGCTTTTTGTATACTCTGCTATACTTAGGATTATTTGATCCTAAGTATAGGGGGGATGGTCAACTTCTCATTCATTCATTTTACATATATTCTTTAGACTTGTCTATACTCAGTACGAGTTATGTCTTCGCTTTTCTCTTCGATCTATGAGGACATAGCTCAAGCTAAGTATAGGGGGGTCGTATATACCATGTATATACTATAAGCCACAACTCATACTGAAAAATAAAATATCACCTCAATATAAAATATAATGTAAAAAGTAGTTCTATAATAATAAAAGATGATTGTGACCTCCTCAGGCTCTTTGTACTCGTACTGATTATTAAGTCAGGAAAAGCATTTTCTGCAAAAAGTTTCTTTGAAAAATCTTTTGAAAATTGCTTGGAAAAATAGTGTGTACAAGTATTCAACTTTTGCAAAATAAGTTTCGTTTGTAAAAATTCTTTTCTTTGAGTGTAATAAAATGTGTGAAAAATCAATGTGCAAATGATTGAAAAATTGGTTTGTCAAATTGCTTTGAAAAATCTATCTATCTTATGTGATAAACCTTTGTAAAATCATTTTCAAATGCGTGAATATGTTTGTCAAATTATTTTGGACTAGAGTTCTCAAAAATCTTTTGAAAATGATTCTCGAATATGTCTGAGGAGTCTGCACAAAAATATCTCATTCGTAAATAAGAAATAATCCCAAAATAAGCTTATAAGAGCCTAAACCATGTTGAACATCAAATATAGTTTTTCTTCTTTTGTATATACTGATTAATAAATCAGGTTAAAATACCTATACAGTATGATGTGAAAATAGGGTGAACTGTTTTGAAAAATTTGCTGTGAAATGTTTTCAACCTGTGTAAAATCGTTTGGTTTGCAAAACTTTTCTTTGTGTGAAAGAAAGGATTTGAAAAACCTATATGCAAATGTTTTGAAAAAGGTTTGTCAAAACTATTGTGAAAAATGTATATAGTGTGAAAAATCTTTGCAAAAATAGTTTTCAAATGTGTGTGAATGATTGCAAAAATTATCATGTACTATAGTTTGCAAAATTATTTTCAAAAACTAGATCTGAGAAAAAAAACATCATTACAAATACTTGTAAATTGTGAATAAGATACATAAAATTCTTTCTGTACAACCTGAATAAAGAATTCATTAAAACCTATAAAAGTCCTTATAAATCCATACATTTGTCAATAAGGCAGCACGCCCGTGTAAATAATTGTAATTTACTTTTTGTATACGTCAAGCTTCTTAGTTGCAAAAATTCATTGTGTGAAAAGATTCTTTGATTCTTGAAAATTCTTTGTGAAAAATTGCATCATTCTTGGTGCATAGCATGAGCATACCATTCATATTATTTTCGAGTGAGCTTGATGATTGAATCAGTCCAATAAAGTCTCGAATTGGAGCTTGGTTAGACCTTACCGCACCAAACTGCACTGGAACCTTATGGGAACTAGGTCTAAGATACTTCAGGTCTATGCAGACTTAATTCTTTGAGAAATCAGGGCTGGGTTCAAGTCACCTCAACTGACTAACTAGAACTTTTCGAGACACATGTATGACTCTTGCCGACCGTGACCTAACTTGGACACTTGCACCTTTCACTTGGCTCAACTCAGTTGGAGTGGTGAGGGGGTTGGATTTGCCAGTCTGAGACGCACACGGGTGGAAACATTCGTCCTCGTCTAGGGAGGGAAGTGCACCCAACCTGGCTCAATAGCCATGAGGTCTAACGACAGGAGATTGTGGGTTGCAATAAAGCTTCAAAAGAGGGATAGTCTACTGGCTCAAGAGGAATAACTCCTTATGTAAATACTGTTGTGAATAGTATGTCGAAAAAAAATGGCCAGGCCTGTACAAAAATAAAATGCCTGCAAAGTTTGTACATATGCTGTAAAGCCAATAAGCAAGCTTGAGTTCCAAAGTCAAATATGTGAGCCTGCAGCTGGATGTCTTGACTACACTGGTCTTGCATCCTAGGATAGGTAGCTACACTGGCTACCGTCCATTCTTCCCTTCACCCCCTCCTCTTGGGCTGGTTGCCACTTGAACTTAGAAGGGAATAACCTGCTCCTCGAGGAAAGAGCTGTTGGATTGGGGAAGTCAGTTCCTTTATCATTTCAGTTGGGGAGAGCCACCATCACTTACACTGTACAAGTCAGCTTCATAGTTATACGGGTTTGCGTATGATGTAGACCAGTTCTGACAAGGCTATTGAGGTGGGTTGAACCGAGTTCTGTGGTTCTCGAAGGCTGTTGTATCTTAAAACTGGTTCCTGACTAGGTTCCACACACATCTACACCCAAGGTCTGACAGGAGCTCCAAATTCAGATATTATAAAGACAGGCATTGCACTGAAAGCACCCCTATTCACTCTATCCTTCTTTAATTCTCCTCTTTCTTTTCTTTATTCTTTTTGTACTTATTGCATAAGTATTTACTAGGGACTAGCAAAGGCAAGTATAGGGGGGTGACGAATCTCCATTTCATCACCTTTATTCTATAATTTTGGCCTCAAAAACCCCAGCAAATGCATGTAAATAGCATCAATTTGTACATAATAACATTCATAATTCATTGTCTTTATTATACATTAAATAAGGTTTTAATGCCATAATTATAGAATAAAGAGAAGAAAAGAAAAAGGAGTAAAATATTGCAAATATTTTATGACCCTAACCCCGAGACCTAGGTCAGCATGGAATTGGTCGACAAGGAATAAAGAAGGGGGAGATAAGGGCCAGTGCACAATAAATACCTCATTTATTCATGCATTTATTTATGCATTTTTGACACCTATTTTGTATATAATTATTCATTCATCAAATAAAGAAACTTTGTACATGAAAGTTGTATATAATAATGTAAATAAAAATACAAAATTGAGTTTACCTAAAAATAATACTCAGTGTACATTTTATATAAATAATAAAAAGCCAAAATCTCAACTTCACAGACCCATATCTTGCAAATAAAAACTCCAAATCACCCAAACTCACCTTTAATTGTATATAGCTTTCCAAGAACTATTTAATAAAATTGGTTTCATAATTTTTGGAGTCCATCTGCAAAAGTTAGGTTTTTGGCCCTCATTGTGTAGCCGGCCTGATTAAAATATTCAATTTATTCATTGTCCATTATTTTTATCAAATTATATTTTTAGAATTTTGTAAATAATGTGTATAATACATATACATATTGAGATTAAAAGAAAACCAAAAAGAATTTGTAAAATAAAATAAGCTTATGTAATACATAGGAAAAATACCTATGCTAAGTGTGTACATAAATAAAAGGGGATTTAATTATTTTATTACTCATCTATATTTTTATAATAAGTTATATATTATACATAACTTATTAAAAATATAAATTCAGAATAAAAACAAATAAAATACATTAAATAAATAAAGTATATATAATATATAGGTAAAAGACCTATAAATATACTTACATATACATATACCTATTTATTTAAATATGAAAATAAACTCATAAAAATTAAATAAAAATACCCTCACACTCATAAAAATAAATTATAAATTTATAAAATAAGACAATAAAATAATAAAAAAAATAAACAAATTAAAAATAAAATACACAAAATGCATGTAAATACATGCATATACACATTATTAAAATAAAACTATAATAAAACATTTCAAAACATAAATAAAAATCATAAATAAATACTACATAAATTAATACACATTTTTTATTTTATAAGAAAATTCTAATAAAATCATTTATTATGTTAAATAAATCATTTTAGAATAAGGTTTCCTATTTTGTCGTCTAGCGTCCGATGTGGACCAATGGGGCGCCAGCCTTCGTTGACTGCCCGGTCAACTGTCCCATCTGGGACCTGGCGTCTCAGAAGTGTCTTTTCCCCGATTTTCTTCCCTTTTTTACGGGCATCTCGTCCATCGATCGCGCTCGCGTTCTTCACAAGAAATCACCCTTGATGATCACTGATGCCCGTCGATATCTTAGATCAACACGATACTCATTGGATTAATCAATAAACGCCGGTCAATAAGGGTCCAGGCCAATGTTTATAAATAAGAAGCTTTGCCCCCCTCCTCAAATTTGGCCAATTTCATCCACCCAAAAGCCTTGATTTCGATCCTGGGAGGATCCTCGTGACAGGGGGAGCATCGCAGCGACTTGAATCGGCCGGAGGAGGGGTAATTTTTGACACGGCGGAGCTCCGGCGTCCGTCCTGCTCCCTGGTGGCCCCCAGGTATAAGAGCTTCCCTTTATTGTATTTTAGGTAGATTTTAGTCTTAGCTTTTCATTACTGTTCTTAGTTTAGTCTTTAGTTAATTAGTGTAGCTTAAAATCGAAAAATCGAAGTTCGTCGGAGCTCCGCTCCAGCGACTTCTTCACCGTGATCTTGACCGTTTCCGACCGCCACGTTCACCCCACTTCGTTCCCCATCATGTTCTCCATCTATCTATCATCTTTGTCCAACCAAGGACCTCTGGTCTTTGCGAATCGGAGCTCCACCTCCACCTATCGCTGGAGCTCCTCCGTCTCACCTCATTTTGCGACCGAGCTTCAAAACCCGGGGTCGAGGAGATAGCCCTCGCTCCCCCGGTTCTTCCTATGCAGGTCAAACGAAGAAAGGAGCCCATCTGGGCTCGATTCAAACCAGGAAGAGGCTCCTGGAGGTCCCGACCTTCATCGACCTTGTCCGAGCTCTTCGGACCTCCAGGAGCCATGCGAAGACCGTCGGAAGACGCAGAATGTCTCCAGCTACGAGCAGAGTGTCTCAGATGCGAAGAAGGAGCCCGGAGGAGCCCATGCTCCACGATCGAAGCTCGCCTGGGGCGAGCTTCTTCCCTGTTTCTCCAGACACCTCCCTCGCCGTCCGATCAGGAGGAGCATTCCAGATTGAATAAGATCCATCCGACGAAGACCTGCACTGACCATCAGATCCGCGAGGCGCATATAATCTCAGCCCTTCATCGGCGAAGCGGTACCGGCCATTAGATGCGCGACGCGCGTCCAAGTGCACTGATCTACGTCGTCCACCAGCGCGTGCTTAGGGGTAAATTTCTTATTTAGCCCCATCCGTTTTGGTATTTATTATTCACCCCTGTAAATAAAAGTTGAAGTTTATTTTTAACGTGTAAATTTTGCATGGACCCCCCTTTACTTTTCTGATATTATGTTTAGGTCCATTCCACGTCACCTCACGTGTAACCCCACGTGAGGTGGCTAAATTGCACAAGCACCCCTGTATGTTTGTATATTTGCCTTTAGTCCATAAAATAAAATTTCTAGTGTAATATTTTTGTGAAAATTTATATTAAGGACCCTTGACTTTTGGAAATTACTTTTTGGTCCTTGTGGGTGCGGAGCACGTGTAGTCCCACGTGCTGGGTATGTTGCAATGGGACAACTGGCGGGTTTTATATTTCGTTTTAGCACTTAAATTTGCAAACCACGTGTTATATTTTTGGCATTTTTGCACAGAAGCCCCTGTCTTTATTTTTATTTGCAAAAATTCCCCTGCTAGGCTAAATATTTTTGCATGCTTTGTCCATATTTCATGCATCATATTAACTCTAAAAATTCCACAAAAATGAACATAAACTCCTATTAGCTTACTCTTGCATGCCATATTTTTAGTTTTTAATTTTATTTCATTTTTGCATTTATTAAAAATAAAAAACATGCATTTTATCTACTGTCTAGCTTATAAAATACCAAAAAATAGTAAAACACCTCGAAAAATTCCAAAAAAATTAACTATGGTCTATTTTATCATAATTAAGTGTCAGTCCAAAAATCATTAAAAATCTCAAAAGAAAAACCTTAAAATTAAAAAATACTCAAAAACTTCTAAAAAATATAAAAAATTCTAGAAAACCCAAAAATTGCAAACTCAAGTCCTGTAGTTTCTATAGTTTATCCTCTTTACTTTGAAATGCTTTGGGAAAATTTTGTGGCTGTGTGATGTTTTTAATTCCCTTTTTACCCCCAGCCAGTAGCTACTCCATTGTTTTGCTTTATTTCAGTAATTAAAAATACCAAAAATATGTTGAAAAATGCCTAAAAATCACAAAAACAATAAAAAATCATAAAAATACCAAAAAGATTTTATTTTTTGAATTTTTGACTATTTTTGTGTATTTTTATAAATATTATATGACCCCTCTCCCTACATTTTATATATATTTCCTTATTGAAAAAGAAAATGAAATATATATATATATACACATATTTATTAAGTGTATAACAATCTGAGAATTGAATTAAAAAAAATAAATATATATATATATATAGATATATATATATATTTGTATGTATGTATGTATGTATGTATGTATATGTATGTATTAGATGTTGTATACAAACCCTCTATGGTTATATATCTTTATATATTTATTTCCTCTAAATTATATATATATATATATATATTACATAAGTATATATTATTAAAAAAAACATAAAAAAAGAGAAAAAAATATATAAAAATAAAAGCTCACAAAAATAGGCTTCACAAAAGGATGACTCTGTTGCACATGCACATCATAGGCTACTGCATTTTTGTATTGCTCTCTGTGGTTCGACCTCTACATACTTATTCACTGTGCATTTTGTTTTAGAGTAATAAATGTTAATTCACAATTTTGGGACTCTATTGATTTATTCTTTTATGTAGGTTAATTGCTGATCAACATGGTATTCTATGAGCGGTCGCCTCAGCGACACTATATACATATTATTGTGACCCTCGCATGAATTTATCGTGTTATCAACAACTAGGTTACTATTTCTCCTGAAGATCATGAGAAGACTACTTTCACATGTCCCTTCGGCACGTATGATTTTAGACGGATGCCCTTTGGATTGTGCAATACCCCCACTACATTCTAGAGGTTCATGTTTGCCATTTTTGTTGACATGGTTGGTGATTTCCTTGAGATCTTTATGGATGATTTTTTAGTCTATGGTGAGTCCTTTAATGATTGTTTAGTGCTCATAGACTTGGTTCTTCAGAAAAGTTGTGAGGTAGATCTCGTTTTGTCTTGGGAAAAGAACCATTTTATGGTTACAAGGATCGTTTGGGGCATGTCATCTCCAAGCAAGGCATGGAGGTTGACCCTGCCAAGGTGGATGTCATCAAGTGTCTCGAACCACCATCCAACATCAAGAAGTTATAGTCTTTTCTTGGGCATGTTGGCTTTTACAGATGATTCATCAAGGATTTTTCTAAGATTACCCGACTGTTAACTGAATTATTAGGCAAAAACATCGAGTTCTCGTTAGATGACAAATGTACTAGTGCCTTCCTCACGTTAAAAGAGATGATTATCAGTGCTCCTATCCTACATCTACTTTATTGGTCTCTTCCCTTTGAGATCATGACAGATGCTTCAGATGTTGCGGTCGAGGTTGTATTAGGACAAAGGAGGAATGAACTTCCTATTGCTATCCACTATGCCAACCGTACTTTATATGATGCTCAATGCAATTATATAGTGACAGAGAAAGAGATGTTGGCAGTGGTATTCAAATTGGATAAATTCAGATCATATCTTCTTGGCTCAAATATTATAGTGTATACAGATCATTCAACTATCAGATTTTTTGATGGAGAAGAAGTATGCCAAGGCACACATTCTTAGATGGATTCTCTTACTTCAGGAGTTTGATTTGGACATTAGAGATAAACCTGGGGTAAAGAACGTGGTATCTGATCACCTCTCCCAATTACAGATAAATTAGCCTTTAGATGAGTACACGCCAGAGATTACAGAGAGATTTCCAGACTAGAGTATCTTTACAATTACAGAGCTTCCATATATGCAGATATAGTGAACTTTCTGGTTACACAGAAGAATCCACAAGGTTGGCCGAAGGACCGAGTCGACAGGCTAGTTTTCGAGGCACGATACTACCATTGGGAGCATCCGATTCTTTTTCATGAGGGATCGGATTGTGTTTATAGGTGATGTATTCCTCAGGAGGAATACAATTGTGTCCTCACTCTATGCCATTCCTTAGAGGTAGGGGGACATTATTTAGGGAAGAGGACAACGCAGAAGGTACTTCAGAGCAAATTTTGGTGGCCAACTCTTACTAGAGATGTTTGCACATTCATGAAGAGTTTCCCAGATTGTCAGAGAGCAGTAGGGATAATCAGTGCTAGAGATGCGATGCCTATGCAACCTGTTATTATTTGCGAGATCTTTGGTGCATGGGGCATTGATTTTATGGGACCGTTTCCTTCCAGCAGTGACTTTGAGTACATTCTTCTCTCTATTGATTATGTTAGTAGATGGGTGGAGGCTATACCCGCACGAGCCGCTGATAGTAGGATTATGTGAAGGTTCCTGAGGGAACATATTATTTCACGGTTTGGTATTCCATGTATTCTCATTTCATATGGGGGTAGCTATTTCATTAATAAGGAGGTGAAAAAGCTAGTGAAGAATTATGGCATTGATCACAGAGTATCTTCACCTTACCACCCACAAGCGAACGACATGGCTGATGTTTTAAATATGCAGGTGAAATCCATTCTTCATAAATTAGTACGACCGGATAGGAAGAATTGGTCACAGCTTCTTGATCAGTTTCTTCGGGCATATCATATTGCATATAAAACTCCCTTAGGTACTTCACCCTTCAGACTGATTTATGGGAAGCCATGCCATTTGCCCGTAGAGATCATGCACAAATCTGAATGGGCTATTATAGAGATTTCACTTGATATGTAGAAAGCAGGAACCAAGAGGAAGATGGATCTGAATGAGCTAGTAGAGATTCAAAATCAAGCATACAAGAACACCCTCATTTATAAGGACAATGTGAAAAGATGGCATGATAGACATATTTATTAGCAATGTGAGCCCGAGGCGAACCATTCCTATAATAAATGTTATTGTAATAAATGATTTATCAATAAAAGTTATTGATTATGTTTCACTCCCTTTCTGATATTAAATGAATGAATGCACTATAAGGTCCCTCTATACAATAAGGGTTATGTACCATGGCCAACTTGATAATCATATAGCTATTGATTCATTGAGTGAATCATAGAGACTGATGCTTGGATGAATATCTAAGGAGTTAGATAGAGGACTCATCAAGCATCATCAATGATTGACAAGTAGTGATCTCCAGTCTGAGTGGGAGATGGCAATCCTATCTCATTAGACTGATATCTGATCGACCTTTTGATGCAGGTCCTCTGCTTGGGAATATTGATTCTGAGGTATCAGATTAGTTGAGTCAATGAGTTGATTAACGAGATCGAGATAACCAAAGACCTATGATGAATAATGTCACATCACATGCAAACATCCTCTGACCAGAGACAGATGTATTGCTATATGTCTGAGTATGTACATTTGGCAGACCAATAGGTTGATGACCTAACCAAGGTCTATATACCGGCGAGCTGGTGTGCATGTAAGGGCATATGAGTAATATGATCTCTCAAAGGGATCATACAGGTTCACTTGTGAACTGGGAGACATGATCTCACTCATGAGGTATTGGGACTAACCAAATTCCATGCATGGTCGTCATGCTTTAGAAGCATGACATGAATTTGAAGGTAAGATATATGCTTTGTGAAAGCATATGATCTTTACCATATCCCAAGGACCAAGATTGAGAAACTTAATGATCAGACCATGCAGATGATAGTACAAAAGTGATCTATATCTTCATGATGATCATGAGTCTTCCAGTATACAGGATGTACATGTATTAGGAATACCTGAGGGTGATTTGATCATAAACGATTGTATAACCATGATGCTTCCATTCCGAGGGAGTGATGACACAGGTCTGGATTTTAGTGACTCCTCTCATTAGAGAAGTGACCTAATCTTAGTCCAAGTACTGGACATTGATCTGAATGAGATTCAGATGCAATGAGAAGATTAGGTTTACAGTCTTGATTTAATAAATCATCTATGAGAGGTCCATGGGATCTGGATTTGAGATGTGATCTCAATATCCAAGTCACTATAAGTGGAACAATACAATCGCCCTGTCCTTATCTCCAAGTATCTAAGGAGAAATAGCATTGTTCTTAAATGGTTTAAGAACAATTCCATAAGATCTAAGCAATGAGAAATTGATAATTAAATGTGACGTATGCGGAATTATCCAATATAATTAAATGTGATTTATTTATTATGAATAAGAATAATGTGGATAGTAATATACAATTATTCATAATATATTATAAATGTGATTTATAATGTATTAGAGAGAGCTAATTATAATTTATATTCGTAGATTAATTATTAATGTGTATTGGATACACATTGTCTAATTAATTGAAAATGTAAATTATATTTTGTTTTGGGTTGTGAATATGATTCACAATTTTCCAATGTCAAGATTGCAATATTCCCAAAATTAATTGAGAATTATTTTTGGTGAATAAAATCCCAACAAATAGTTGTTGGAAATAAGTACAGAGAAAATCAAGGAGATATGCAATCTCATGGAAATCCATGAGATTGCTCTCCCCATATGGAAAGGAGGCGGTGGCACCCAATTCCCTTGTGGGATTGGTGGTTGTCCACTCCCTTTTATGGGAATGGACGATCTCTTTTGTATTTCACTCCTTATTTGATTGATTTAATTTGGTATTAATATATATTTGATTTATCAAATATACTTAATCAAAATTAAATCACAAGTTGTTGGCTTTTATCAACAACAATCTTGACCATTGGATTGACATAAATCAATCTCATCCATTAATTTTATATGTACCATGGATTGAGATCCATGGATCCCAAAACCCTATAAATAGAGAGGCATACCTTGCTCTCTACTACATTCTATTGTAGCACACATCTCTCTCTCTTTCTCCTCACACGCCAGCCCTCTCTCTCCCTCTTCTTGGTGGTCGTCCACCATACCCTAGAGGAGAGACTCGTCGACGCCCACGCCGCCGCGTTGCCGCTTCGACACTCTGCGGTTCTCTGTCTACTTGGAGTGCTTCACTCACGAAGGAGACGTTCGATCTCGTGCGACGAGATCAGTAGAAACCGTGCTTGGATCAACTTCTTGGATTGCGAGGACACCGCGACTCATCCTCGTGCTCGCAAGCCGTTACTCCGACGATCGGACTTGAGACTGGAGGTCTCTTTCCTTAGAGACTCGATCAACCACGCTTCAAGAGGTATTGCATTATACTTGTTGTGGTTATAGATGAAACGATCCGATAATCGTTCTTGGATCATGTGGTTTCATCGCATGAACAATTTTAAATTCCGCTGCACCGAACAACTAGTACGACTAGTTGTTCTTCATCCTATCTGATACGACGCTCACACTTCCGTGATGCTCTTGAGGATTTCTCCATATCCTTCAAGTGGTATCAGAGCCTTAAGTCGACGGTTTCGAATATGATTCGCAAACCGAGGACGACTTGGGTTTCGTTAAGGTCGCAAATTTTTTATCGCATTTGATTTCGCAGATCTGTTTAGTAATTAAATTCGGCACTGTTTAAATTGTTTAAACACAAATTTAACAGTTGGATTTTGTTCCCCATTAAATAAGTAAACCATAGGATCTGAGTTTGCGTAAATCGGATTTCGTATGCTTGAGATATGGTTGTTTTAATGAACATGTATGCACTGTTGCGGGAACTGTAGATCTGGACGTGATTAAGATGTTAATTACTGTTTATACTTGCCTCGAAATGCATGATACATCACTTGGGTTCTGTTCTAAATCAAATTAGCAATCTATAAAAATTGATTTTGTCTAATTTAGATTAAATATGATTGAGATATGCTAATTTTAGTAAGTAGGAGTCACTGCTGAAATTACAGTCCTAATCAAGAACCATGTGATTGTCAATTAATGAAACTAATTGTTTATTTTAAAAATAATTATGGAAAATATTTGAAAAGTATTTGAAGATGATTATTTCCTTAATTGACTTGGCCTCAATTAATTACTTGATTAGATTTGATCTAGATCATAATTGGAAACACAATCATCAAACTCCTTGCTTGAATAGGATTGGGAATTTGTCTAGCAAATTTCCTTATAATCAAAATTGTTTTGATTACTATATGGTATACTTTCGGTTGAAGAATCGATGATCATCTCAAGTACAAATTGATCTATTTGGCATTATCCTTTCCCGAGGCGGATATGGTGACTAGTCGGAGATGACTGGGGTAGCGGGTTGCAATGTATGTGGTTCGTCCCACTCTTGCCTGCACTGGCCATGACAGCGGGTAGGGCCAGGATAATGCCGGAGAAATCAAGTTGTATTTTTAATTATTAAAATACGAATTAATACGTACTTTGAGAATAATACCATATATATTCAAGTAATACAATCATGTTTGATTGATTGATATGGATTGATAATTAATTTAATATGATTGAATTAATTATGTCCAATTAAAATACTCTAATATGATTAGAGTTGATAATTCCCTTGAAAGAATTGATTATATGAATGTGATTCATGATAATTAATTAAATTTGAATAAGAGGTGGAGGATCACATAACTAACATCCATGGTCTCCCATCAAGGCGAAGGGTTTCCGTCGCCAGGGATTGTATCTAGGAGACGCTTGTACGAAGTGACAGCTCCTATATACAAGCGCATCTGGATCGGACTCTTTGCTTCTCGAAAGAGTAAGGCTGTATGCGTAGTGATCCCAATATCAGATCCTCATATTATTGGGGTGATATTGGATTGCGCATAGCGAGTTCCATTCCCGTTGACAGTTGGTTCAATTAATGATGGGTCAACATCACCTTAGGGGTGGTGGGCCCGAGCATTAAAGACCGAATTGGGAAATGCAAGTTGGACTTGCAAGGCGGAATGTTTTCCTGCTTCTCTTTATTGGAGTTGCAGTTTCTCATATTATTGGGATGTAACAAAGATAAAGAGGAGATCCCAGTTCTTGCTTGAGATATAGTGGTAAGTATATCTCTTGCTTTGAGAGTGATTAAGGGAATGAACTTTCAAAGTTGACAATGCAAGAATAATTTGATTTAAAAGCCTTAATCAAATATCATAAATTTGAATATATGAATATATGTTCTAATATAGTGCATTCTCAATTTCAGAAAATGAAGTCCATGAACCCACCGAGCAAGCTTCTAGAGGTCAACCAACTGATCGGACCGAATTACTCAGATTGGATCCGTAATTTGGAGCGTGTACTCTCAGCGGAGCGCATCAGTTATGTGCTCTTAGAAGACAAGCATGAAAACCCTAAATCTAAGGAAGAAAAAGCATTCAATGACAAGTATGATGAAGATCATGTCTTGGATAGATGCTACATCTTGGGTTCTCTCTCCAATGTTCTTCAGAAACAACATGTGGAGATGAGTACTTGCCAAGAAATTATGCAGAATCTAAAAGATATGTTTGGTGACATTAACCGCACCTAGTGGTACAATGTTATGAAAGAGCTCGTTCGCTGCAAGATGCAGGAAGGGACTTCGGTCCGTGAGCATGTACTCAAAATGTTTGGGTACTTATCGGAGCTGGAGACTCTAGGGGAAACAATGGATGCAGACATGCAATCTGATTTCATTCTGTTGTCGTTGCCCAAATCATTAAATACTTTATGGTGTCATTCCACATGAACAAGTTGAAATTGACAAATGCTGGGCTTGTTGCTGCATTAAAGTCTGCAGAAGACGTGATGAAGAAAGATGGTCCCACTGGCAGTGCAATGGTTGCACAGGTCAAAGGGAAGAGCGATCGGAAGCATGGTTCTCGGAAGGGCCCGGCCTAGAAGAGAAAGAAGAAGGGACAAAGTATTGGCTCGTCTTCCAATGCATCCACTTTAATGGCATCGAAGAAAACTGAGTCTGTCACCACTGCAAAAAGATGGGGCACTGGAGGCATAATTGCCCGGATTACCTGAAGTCGGTCGACAAAGGTAAAGCCCCAGCAGGTATGAAATCTGCTTTTATCATTGAAACCAGCTTTCTCGTAGGACGAGAAGGAAGTTGGGTTGTTGATTCTGGTGCTTCTGTTCATGTATGCAATTTGTTGCATTTGTTTCAGGAAACTAGAAAACTTGAAGAAGGGGAGATAGTCATCCAGATGGGATCTGATGCAAGTGTTGCAATAGTCACCGTCGGGACTTGTCGGCTATCATTATCTAGTGGAAGAGTCCTAGTACTTAAAGAGTGTCTTTATGTACCTGATTTCAGAAGGAATTTAATATCTGTATCTAAGCTAGTTAGAAGTGGATATTCATTCATGTTCCGTAATAAATTAGTCATAAATCATTATGATAAATATATTGCAGATGGTATTTTGACTTCTGGAGGATTCTATGAATTGTGCATTGATAAATGTGTTATGAATGTCACAACCACTAATAAAAACCCTAAAAGATCTAGGGAGGATGAAAATCTTTCAAATGAGATTTGGCATCAAAGGCTTGGTCATTTGTCTATTGATAAGATCAATAGATTAATTAAGGATGGACCTTTAAATTTTCTACAGGTTCAACCTTTGCCTACTTGCAAGGATTGCATTCAAGGAAAAATGACCAGGATGCCTTTCCGTAACAAGGTTACAAGATGCGAAGGTATTATTGACCTAATACATACTGATGTATGCAGTCCCTTCAGTACCGCAACTCGAAATGGATATCGATATTATTTGACGTTTATTGATGACCATTCGCGATACGGTTTTATCTTCCTATTACGTCATAAGTCTGAAACCTTTGAAAAGTTCAAAGAGTTCAAGGTTTTGGTTGAGAACCAAACCGATAGGAAGATTAAACAAATTCGATCTGATCAAGGTGGCGGGTACCTCTCATATGAATTTAAGGAATACCTTAAAGAGAATGGAATTATTTCCAATCTCACTCCTCCTGGAACTCCCCAACTTAATGGTGTTGCTGAAAGACACAACAGAACCATCATGGATATGGTTCGTTCAATGATGAGCAAAGCACATTTACCACTTAGTTTCTGGGGATATGCAGTAAAGACTGCAATATATATCCTGAATAAGATTCCTAGAAAATCTGTACCTAAGACTCCTCATGAGCTCTAGTATGGAACCAAACATAGTGTTAATCACTTAAGGGTTTGGGGTTGCTTGGTCCATGCGAAGAACGTGGACGCAAGTAAGCTAGAATCTCGCTCTCGTGAGTGTTACTTCATTGAGTATTTTAGAGATGGTATAGGATACCAATTCTATGACCCTGAGACTCAAAAGGTTTTTGTTTCTAGAGATGTGAAATTTCTGGAGAATGATTTCCTTAAGGGTCAAGATAAATAAGAAGTAAAGGAACTCACTGAATCTCCTGAGGATTCTGAGCTTCCTGAACCAGAAACTAAGGAAGTGAATAAAGTTGAAACACCCATACCTCTTCGAAGGAGTTCAAGGGTGGTTGCACCACCTGAAAGGTATGGATTCCATGTGTCAAGTGAAAATGAAAATGATCCTACTTCATTTGATGAAGCACTCGTGGATCATGACACGGATAAATGGATGCTAGCAATGAAGTCAGAAATTGACTCCATGCATAAGAATGGTGTATGGACCCTAGAGGATCCACCTAAAGTGGTAAAACCCATTGGGTGCAAATGGATCTTCAAGAGAAAGAGGGGACCTGATGGGAAAGTAGAGACTTTCAAGGCACGGCTCGTAGCCAAGGGCTACACACAGAGAGAAGGCATCAACTACGATGAGACATTCTCTCCTGTGGCTATGCTTAAATCCATCAGGGCATTGCTACCTATAGTTGCATATCTTGACTACGACATCTGGCAGATGGACGTCAAGACGGCTTTCCTCAATGGATACCTCGAGGAGGATATCTACATGGAGCAACCCCATGGCTTCATGATTGAGGATGGCAAAGTATGCAAGCTGAAGAAATCCACCTATGGGCTCAAGCGAGCTTCTCGTAGATGGAACATCAGATTTGATGAAACCATAAAGAGATATGATTTTGTGCAGAATCCTGATGAACCGTGTGTGTACAAGAAGCTTAGTGGTAGCGCCATTGTGTTCATCGTGCTTTATGTAGATGACATCCTTATCATTGGGAATGATACATGGATGAGGACCAATGTGAGTATTTAGCTGTCCCATACCTTTGAGATGAAAGATCTTGGAGAAGCCTCTTACATCTTGGGTCTGAAGTTGTTCAGAAATCGAGAGAAGAGGATATTGGGATTGTCACAACATGGATACATTAAGAAGATTCTTGAACGATTCCGTTCGAAGAAAGGATTCGTACCCTTAAGACATGGTATCCACCTGTCTAAAGGAATGACTCCTCAAATTGTTGAGGAAAAGAAAGCCATGGCTGGATGCCCTTATGCATCAGCTGTAGGAAGCTCAATGTATGCCATGATGTGTACTAGGCCAAATATCTGCCATGCAGTGGGAGTGGCAAGTCATTACCAATCCTGCAATGGAGAACAACACTGGAATGCAGTAAAGAACATATTTAAATATCTAAGAGGATTGACAAGTCGCTAAATACAATAAATACGATTTAGTAAGAACCAAGAGAAGATCTCCGTGAAGAGTGTCTCGGCTTTAATTTATATCACGGGCAACTCCGGGGTCGAACTCAGGGAGACAAAGGAACAACTTCGATTTTAATTCAAAAACTTAGGTCTAGATATCCAATGCGGTATTTTTTAGATTTTTTTAATGCAAAAAGAATGTCAAATACAAAAAGCGGGTGAATTAAGTACTAAGAAATCACACAACTTAGCCAAATTAATTTTAATGTTAAATTAATCCAATTTAGCCAAATTATATTTTTCCTAAAGTCCTAATCCAGTGGGGAACACAAAACACATTTTTTTGTATTTTTTAGGTTTAAATTGCAACAATGAAAAATGTACACTTTTTATGGGTTTTTTCGCAATTTATCACACAAACAGTAAGCAAAAATTATGAAAAAGTTACAAGAACTAAAAACATGATGCAAGGAAGCTACAATAATTTTTTTGGATTTTTTTGATAAGTTATGTATTTTTTATGGATTTTTTAGTTAAAACAGAGTGGCAATGAGTAATTAATTTCTATTAAATCCACATTATCAAATTAGTCAGAGAACAAATTATCTCAAATAGATATTTTCATGTAGAATCCAAGAGATTTAAAATTTCGGAAAAAGGATATACGTGGATTTAATTAAAAATCAAACACTAAATTCACTCTACAAATTATTCCAGGCACAAGACAACTCCATTTTGGATGAAATTTGGACAGTACATTGATCATATATCAGGGCATCAATTTTTGTGGTATTTTTTGAGCAACCGTGTGTGAGATATAAATTTAATGGCACAGAATGGGTAAACTATGTAAAATTTCAGTTAACCATTTTTTAATTAATTACCCATGACTCACAAAAATACAAATAAATCTTTAGATGGAAGACAATAAGCTGCTCAAGACAATGCTGTTTTTCTTTAAATAAAAAGATGGTAAAACAAGGTCCAAATTAACGCATGAACACAGGGTTGTCCTTGCAAATTCAGAAAACTATATTTACAACAAGATATGCACAGGGACCTGTTTGTAAATACAAAAACTATAAATAAATAATTTACAATTTTTACAATAAAAATAAATCACCTTCTCTTCTTTTTCCTAGACCCGATGGGATGAACCCAACCAAGTTGCGGTCGGCGACGCGGGGCGGCGAGGGGCGGCGCCGTTGACGAGGCGCGGGGTCATCGGCGGTGGGCGGTGGATGGCGGTGGGGGCGCCCGCGGCGGAGGGCGAGGGGCACGGAGCTGGAGGCCGGCGGTGTGGCAGCTCGCGGCGGGCGGAGGGTGGTGTAGGTAGCCGCTGGAAGCGGTGTCCACACAGAGGAGAGAAGGGGGCGGCGCCGCGCTCGGCGGCTACGCGAAGAGGCGGAGCGGGCGGCGATGAGGAGGAGTGGGTGGCCAGCAGCCACTCTCGGTGGTGGAAAAGGGAGGGGGCAGCGGCGGTGCCCACTGCTTCCCTCCTGTGTTGTTTTTTTATTTTATTTTTTATTTTTTTTTGCTTTTGCTGTGATTTTTTTGTTTTAGTTTTTTTTAATTTTTTTTAATTTGGTTTAAACATGGAAGGAAATGAAAATATATACAAAAGGAAAGAAAAAAATTGGTAGAAGGAGGTGGTGGAGAAGATGAATGGTGGTGATGTGATAACAAAGAAAATAAGCGAAGGGTGATAATAGACTAAAAAAATTGCAACGATAAAAAAAACAATGATAAGATGAAACGAAAATTACCTACGTTGAACGTGGATGCCTATGGAGTGCTCACGAGAGCACGGTCTTCGCTCAAATCGCTGGCGTGCGATGAGCTCGAGCAGCGCGCGGTTGTGGCTGCGATGTTGGCCAAAAAGCCAACGGATCTCACCGGAGAGAGGGCCGTCGTCGCTCGACCGCGGTTGCGTCGCTGTCACCGATTCAACTCTGGGAACTCGGCTCTCCTCACATAAAGATGGATCAAATGCAAAAATGAGGAGAATGACATGTATATAGAGATGATGGAATGAGAGGTTATTAAAGTGGTGGAGTTGAATGGGAGGTTGTATTATTAATGGAGTTGAATGGGAAGTTGGGAAAAATGGTGGAATAATGGAGTTGAATTGGTGGTTATTGTAGAGAATGGAAATTGAATAATAAATAAATAAATAAATAAAGTTGTCTACTTTAAATACAATAAAATAAAAAGAGAAGAGAAATAGTGAAGAATTTATAAGGGAAGACAAACAAAATATACACATTTTTTTACTTTTCTAATATGTAATTTTTTTGTCTTTTTAATAAGAGATATTTACAACGGAAAAAAAAACAATAAAACACTACAATTAAAATACAACACAAGTATGTTTTTTTTTGTATTTTTAGTAATTAAGAAAGATACAATAAAAATTAAAGAAAGAATGAATATATACATGGTATACAATGTACATCTAGGTCCCAAAACCCAACTTTTGCAAATGAGCTCCGATTTTAATGAAACCCTGACCATTCAAGACAGGCGATACGATATTATCAAGCTTGGAAGAATTGGAGAAATTAGCTTTAGAGAATGAAGATAAAACAAAAAATGTTCCTAGTTTTGGTGACAATCATAATTGGATTAAGAAGAGTATATTTATGGAATTACCATATTGGAGCAAGTTACTCATACGACACAACTTAGATGTTATGCATATAGAGAAAAATGTATTTGATAACATCTTCTACACTGTTATGAATGTAACCGGTCGATCAAAAGATACAGTAAAGTCTCGTCATGATTTACAAATCATATGCAATCGGCCAGAGTTGCATATAAAGAAATATTATAATGGAAAGGTTGAACTTCCTAGAACGAAGTATACCTTAAACAGAAATCAAGTTAAGCTTGTATGCGAATGGACAAGCAAATTGAAGTTTCCAGACGGATATGCATCAAATTTTTCCAATTTGGTCGATTTAAAGAAGTTCTCATTTCAGGGAATGAAAAGTCATGACTGTCATGTTTTAATGGAAAGATTGCTACCGATAGTGTTCAGAGGATTGTTATCAAAAAATATTGCCGATGTTCATTCAGATATCAGTAGATTTTTTCAAGTTCTATGCTCGTCACACATACACCGCATGAAGATAGATTATCTTCATAAAAATATTCCTGTGATTATGTGTAACTTGGAGTAGATATTTCCACCATCATTTTTTTATTTCAATGGAGCATTTGATGATTAATATTCTATATGAAGCCACTTCCATTGGATAGATAATTTTCTAACTTGAACTTTAAAAGTGAGTTTGGTGAATTTTGAGTTCAGACGGAGCGGGAATTGGGCTTAGAAGTTGGACTTTACGCCTTTTTCTCTTTGGGATCTAGGAGCATTTATTTGAGGTTGTTTTGTATTTTTGTATTTTTATATACATTTTTATAAACAAGTTAGAGAAAGAATTAGGCAAAAAGGAGTTGAAATGAAATTATTAAAAATACATGAAGTTTTGGGCTATTTACATGTATAAAACTCTTTTATTTTTGCGATTTTTTTATGTGTTAATTTATTTTATACAATCCAGTATACAATAATTAGTGTATTTGATTTACTAGAGTTAATTTGTTAATTTTATGGATATTTTTCTGGGATTTTACTCGGGGATTTTGCTAAGATCAAGATATTGCGATGATGAATTGCGGATTCATCACCCTCCTATACTTAAACTTTGCTAGTCCTCGAGCAAGTAAAGAATGAATAAGTTGGAGTAACCCCTGACTGTGCATGTGAATACAAGACTTGATCCGTTCAAGAACTCTCGATTTTAGAGATCTTAAAATTTTAACCTGAACCAAGCTCTAGTGAAAAGGTACCCAATTCCCCTAATCATCAGACTCTCTTTCTATACATATATATAAGGGATATGACTTTAAGTGTGGACTGCAGTTATAAGAGTAGATTCGCAACGTCACCAAAGGTTCCAGTCTAAGGGACTCTCCTAAGAACTCGATCCTCAACACTAGGGAATAAACCATTTCTTGCATCCAATCCACCGTCTCTTTAGTTGTCAGACTTGAAAGTGTAGATGGCAGGCCAGTTGATGGAGGGTATAGGATTGTGTCATTGCTTCTCTCCCTCTCATTGGAACAAGGATCCTCTCAAGTGCCTTATTACGCAACACATTTTTTTTGGTGTTGATCAGTGTGTCCGTCAAGAGAAGTTAGAGCCGTCTGCACTTGTTTTCCTGGGAGTACACCGGGGTGTGCCTTTTTTGAGTACCTATCGTGCCTTCTACACCCAGACTTGTAGCAATTACGATGCAGAGCCCTTTTTTGGTGCAAGCCCGACTCCTGGTCCTAATAGCGGTGGTCCAAGTGGACACTTTGAAATGGTTGGGAGCGCTCGCCTTCGGTGGAAACTCTTTTCATAATTGACTTTGTGGAATGAGAGCTTTTCTTTGACATTTCATTTCTTTGTAGTATTTTTGGCTAGCTCCACTGCTTTTACCAAGAGTTGGCGCACATTGATCAACAATTTTTTATTTTATCACACCCTGGCACATAGGTAAATGTCAAGAGATAGTATAAGAACCATGTTTTCATACTGGCTAAAGATGCTGACACTCAGGTTTCATGAAGCCTTCATTGATTTTATCCCATCCTCGAGCATCATCAAATCAAGTCCAAACTCAAATCCTTCATCCCAGTTCCTCAAGTGAAATTTTAACTCATCTCATCATAACTGCAGTCGTGTATGTGAGGTGCTGATCATATTCTTAAGGTAGAGACTAAGCATGCAATATAGCACACAAATCTTCCAAACTAGGGAAATGTGAATAATTAAGTCCAAGGACCCTAATGACTAAGGCTGGTTAACTCAAAATCTCAAGAGCTCGTAAACCAAGTGTTCTTGAACATCACTAGTCTTATGTGAAAGTGAATTGTGTCAGGGATTAAACCAACTTATTAGTTAGTTTTTTTTTTAGTTTTTTTGAATGATTTTTTTAAAAGTTTTAGAAAAAGTTTTTTTTTCAAAAAGGTTTTTTTTTTACAAACAAAGGCAAAGATTTTTTTGCTAGAAAAGTTTTGTTTTTTTTTCAAGAGTTTTTTTTGAAAAAGATAGGTAGATAAGAAAGGACTTTTTTTGTGAAAAAGTTTTTTTTAAAGAAGAATTTTTTTTGAAAAGTTTTTTTTAGCAAATAAGGAAAAAGAGTCTTTTTTTTAAAAGGTTTTTTCCAGAGATTTTTTTTTATTTTTTTTACCCACCCCGTAATTATTGTATAATATATATAAAAATACGTGAAAGTACGAGCTATGGGTAAAGTATATATGTAATATATACACGCCCCCCTATACTTAGCTTGTGCTATGTCCTCATGGCACTAGGTGACAAAAAGACATAGCTCGTACTAAGCGTAGGAAAGCTAAAATAATAAAAAGTATAGAAGTCGATCCTCCCCCCTATACTTAGGCTCTGGTAAGCCTAAGTGTAGAAGAAGAGGAAAAATGGGGCGGACGAGGTCAAGAGGAGAAATGATGAGTATATACATATGGCGGGCATCGGTCCCCCTATAGTTAGGCTTTGGTAAGCTTAAGTATAGGACAAGAGTAAGTGTAAGAACCGATGTGATCTGGAGAATATACAAGGAAGGGAGAATGTACAAGAGTGATTGAATCTTCTAAGATGTTGAATCTGTATGATGCATCTTCATGACGAGTAATATGATGTATCTGCTCTTTGCTCACTCTACATGAAGTTGATGACCTCGACTTGGACTAACTGCTCTTTCGAATCAACAAAATGCTTCAACAGTTGTCCATTCACCACATGAGATTGTGCACCATCTGTGAGATCAGCTATCTCTACACTTCCATTCTCGTGCACTTTCTTAACCACAAAGGGACCCGTCCATTTAGATTTGAGCTTCCCATGAAACATCTTCAACCTGGCATTGAACAACCATACCTTTTGCCCAGGGACAAAGTCCTTGCACCTAATGCTGATCATGCCATCTCTTTACTTTGTCCTTATAAATCAAACTGTTGTCATATGCCCTGTTTCGGATTTCCACAAGCTCGTTCAAGTTCAAGTCTCGACAAAGTTTCCATAGGTGACAACTCCAATTAATCTTCTTAATTACCCATTCAGATTTATGAACCAACTCTGCGGGCAAATGACATGGTTTTCCATAGATCATTCTAAATGGTGAAGTACCCAATGGTGTCTTGTAGGCTGTCCTTTAGGCCCACAGAACTTGGTCCAAGAGCTGAGACCAGTTCTTCTTATCGGGCCGAACCAATTTCTGTAAAATACTCTTCACCTCTCTGTTCGAAACCTCTGCCATGCCGTTGGACTGTGGGTGGTAAGGACTAGTAACTCTATGCTCAAATCCATAGTCCTTAGCTAAAGATCTCATATCTCGGTTCACAAAATGGCTACCCCCATCAGATATCAAAACTTTTGGCACCCCGAACCTAGCAATAATATGGTCTCTCACAAACTTACAGACAGTCTTGCTGTCTGCGGTTCGGATTGGGATAGCCTCCACCCACATTGATAGATAGTCAACCGCCAACAATATGTACTCATGTCCATGGCTGTTGGGAAAGGGACCCATAAAATCTATGCCCCATGCATCAAAAACATCACAAATAATCATCAATTGCATGGGCATTTCATCTCTCTGTCCAACTGTCCCTCCCATCCTTTGACAAATCGGGCACGATCGTACAAAATCAATGGCATCTCTAAATAAGGTCGGCCAATACAATCCACATTGAAGTACTTTGTGAGCGGTTCTCTTTCCCGAATGGTGTCCTCCAGCCTCAAGTGAAAGACAATATGTGAGGACACTATGGTATTCCTCCTGAGGAATACACCTTCTCCAAACACAATCCGGTCCTTCGAAGAAAAGGAAAGGATCGTCCCAGTGGTATTTCCTCGAATCCGACTTCAGTCGATCAATGTTGCTCCTAGTCCAACCATGGGGAACCTGCTTGGAGACAAGATAGTTCACCATGTTGGCATACCACGGGAGTGAGTCAATAACACAAATTGACTCATCTAGGAAGGTCTCTCTAATCCGCTCATGATCAAGAGAATCCTTAAGTTCAATCCGAGAAAGGTGATCAGCCACAACATTCTTTACTTCAGGTTTATCTTTTATCTCCAAATCAAATTCCTGGAGGAGTAAAATCCACCTAAGAAGACGTGCCTTCGCGTCCTTCTTTTCCATTAAATATCGAATGGCTGTGTGATCAGTATAAATTGTCACCTTAGAGCCCAAAATATATGATCTGAACTTCTCGAGGGCCCATACTACTGCGAGCATTTCCTTTTCAGTCACTGTATAATTTTTCTGTGTAGGATCTAATACTTTCCTCGCATAGTGAATAGCAAACGGAATCCCCTCTCGTCGTTGTCCTAACACAGCTCCTATAGCGAAATCTGAAGCATCGGTCATGATCTCAAAGGGGAGAAACCAGTCAGGAGCTTGTAGGATAGGCGAGGCACAAATCTTCCTCTTCAAGAGCTCAAAGGCCTCCAGACACCTGTGATCTACAACGAACTCTGTGTCTTTCCCTAAGAGCTCAGTCAGTGGGCGGGCGATCTTTAAAAAATCCTGAATGAATCTCCTATAGAATCCGACATGCCCTAAAAATGACCGCACTGACTTTACGTTGGTAGGTGGATCGAGTTTTTTGATCACCTCCACCTTGGCAGGGTCAACCTCCATTCCCCTTTTGGAGATGACATGCCCCAACATGATACCCTCCGTCATCATAAAGTGACTCTTCTCACAGGAGAGTACCAGATTCATCTCTCTACACCTCGTGAGGACTCGGTCCAAGTGCGCTAAACTTGTATCAAAAGAATCACCATGGACCGAGAAGTCATCCATGAACACTTCCAGGAAATCTCCCACCATTTCGGCAAATATGGCTATCATGCACCGCTGAAATGTGCCTGGGCCATTGCAGAGCCCGAATGGCATGCGCTTGAAAGCATAAGTACCGAATGGACATGTGAATGTGGTCTTTTCCTGGTCCTCAAGGGCTATGGCCACCTGGTTGTAGCCTGAGTACCCGTCAAGAAAACAGAAGAACTCTTTCCCTGCGAGTCTCTCCAAGATCTGATCAATAAAAGGCAAGGGAAAGTGATCTTTCTTGGTCGCAACATTCAGGCGCCTGTAGTCGACACAGACACGCCACGACGTGGGTACTCGTATCGCGATCTCTACCCCCTCCTCGTTGGTGACCATCTGAATTCCCGACTTTTTCGGGACAACATGAAGTGGGGCCACCCACTTGGAGTTAGAAATAGAGTATATGAACCCTGCCTTGCATCATTTCTCAATTTCTTTCTTTACTACTTCCCGTAGATTGGGGTTAAGTCTCCTTTGGAACTCATGGGAAGGTCTTACATTATCTTCAGTAAAAATGTGGTGCGAGCAGAGAGCGGGGTTGATGCCCACGAGATCCGACACTGTCCAACCTATTGATTTGCGGTTCCTCTCTAAGACCTCTAACAACCTAGACTCCTGTTCTAAAGTCAAGTCTGAGCTAATGATGACAGGATATCTCTCTTTGGGTCCCGCAAGAAAGGCATACTTAAGTGTAGGAGGTAGTGATTTCAGTTCTGGCAATGAGGTATCATCAAGCAGATCTGGCTGAACTGAATCTGAATCTGGTTCCGTGCTGCATGAAGGTGGGCTAGGCTGAGTAGTACTCACTACCAAATCAGAAGTATCGGGAGTCAGATCGTCAAAAATATCCAAACAATCGACAAAAGCCACGTCCGATTCGTCATCTATGTCCCATGATTGTTCCGAAGAGGATGGAACTGACAGATCCTGATGGATCTCTATGTCATCATGAGAATAGGTAGATGCATCTCTCACAAGATCAGACAACACCTGGCAAACTGCATCATGCAATATATCCTCTCCAGATGAAAGGGTCTCGCTTAGTCCTGAAGGAATCTGTCCCCAAATCCCAACTGTGCTAATCATACTGCAATCTGACTATGAAGATGAGTACTCTGTACTAATCTCTGAATCAGGTCGCTGACACTTGGTTTGCTTCATCTCAAGGTTCACTTCTCCACCTGGAGAATGGAACTTCATCATTCTCGTACCATAATCGAAAGTTGCGCCTGCGGTCCTAAGGAAGGGTTGCCCGAGAATGATCTGAGATTCTCTCCAATGATTGGGGGTCTCCATGTCCAAGACTGTGAAGTCCACCTCATAGTTCTTCCCCTCAATCGAGATAACGACGTTCTTCACTTCTCCCTTGGGTCTCTTCACTGAACGATCTGCGAATTGGAGTAAAGCTCTAGATTTGCGAAGTGGTCCCAACTCCAATTTTTGATATAATGCTAAGGGGAGTAAATTGATCGAAGAACCGTTATCAGAGAGTGTGCGTGCAAATGCAATGTTGTCAATACGACTCTCCACATAGTGAGCCCCCATGTCTCTCTTTTTCTTTGGCAAAGTCTGATTCTTGAGATAATAGGTTGTGGCTACTGATAAGACATGTGTCTTTATATTTCGGTTATCCTTCTTCCTGCTAACCCTTGTAGGTGTGCATCTCACCTTAAGGTATTTTTGGAATGTAGGATGGTTAGCCACATATTTATCAAATGGCACCTTAACTGTGATGTTTTATTTACAAAACCGTGCCATATCTGTGTCATCTTTCTGAATCATTTTGATGCGCTTTCCTGCCGTAAGAGCACAGGGGAAAGGGATTGAAGCTAGGGAAACAAAGGATGAAGAATCTGAATCATGAACTGAAAGGTCATTCTTTGCATTAACAGAACAGAGTTCTTCATACAAGAATCTTTTTGATGCAACATGGACTCAAAATCTGAACTATCTACTAAAGGTTGTGGAATAGAGGATGGAGTGGTATCCGCCACAACCGGAGATGCAAGGTCCTCCTTAGACTCAGAAGAATATCCATGCTGACGATGCTGCATACGCGCTCTCCTCCTCCTCTCGGCTCCCTGAGTGGAAATCCTCGAATGGTGCTGATGGGGCTCTAAAATATGATGCCTTTCCTCCTCGTCCTCTGAAGACTCCTCAGGTAGAGCTCCAGAGATGCCCCTCCTCGTGTCCCTCACCCGGTCAGGTACGACCATGGTCCTTCCGCTCTTGAGTGACATGTGGTTAGCCTCGTCACACGAAAGAATCTCATGATCAGATTTAGGAGATACTAAATAGTATACCTGACCAAAGTGCTGCTGAGAACTAGAACGATTCAGGCTATTTGAGTTAGCCTGAACTTGGGTTGGGATAGAGGTAGAGGGTGCAGTCTGCTCGTCTCGCCATCTGGACAGGCAGTTGACATCCACTCGAAAGTCTTGAATCTCGTTCCTGTAGGAACGTAGCTCGTCGAGTATCTGCTGCTGAATATCCATAGGACTAGACGATGAAGGAAGTGGATAAGACTGGGAAGAAGAACGGGAAGACTGGCCCTGCTGGTCAGTGTACCGCCTCTGCTGCTGCTGTTGGGGTTGTGGGCCCTACTGGCCCGTCTGATAGAGGCCATGTCGGCCATACTGCTGGTACTGCTGCCTCTGCTGCTGGGGTGGATGGAATCCAGGGCTCTGCTGTGAAGGAGGTGGTGCGGAGGTGAATGCGGTGTTGTAAAAGGTCGGGGGATGCTGATAGGTCTGTCGGTCTCTCGTACTTCCCTGTCTGGCAGGGTCCTGAGTAAACCATATCCCATTCACCTCCCAAACTGGTGGAGGCTCCTCTTAGACTGTCTCTGCTACTGGAGGTGGCTGTTGTAAAGAGTGGGTGTAGGATTGGTCCTGCTCCCACGGCTGAGGTTGCCCTGACACCAACTGCGCCTGAACATGGTGAACTCGGTATACGGGAGTAGAGGGTGCAGTCACAACGAGTATCCTTATCTTAGATACCTTCTCATTCAACTCCTCCATCTATTTTGGAAGTTTGGAGATGCTCCGGTCTAACTCATAAATCATCCTGTTGATCCTCTCGACTACAGTAAGCTTGTCAGCAAGGGGTCCCATGCTAGGGATCACGTCCTGAGAGAGATCGACTACAGCTGCTTTTCCCCCTCCAGATGAGAGTGAACTGGGGGATGGTGTATAGGCCCTGCTGGCCATCTGTGAGCGGCTAGTTTCAACCATCTGCTCGAATACCATCCAGACGGTATCCGCTCCTCGTGATGTGTAGCTGCCTCCACAGGCAGTGCTCACAAAACCCTGCATCTCAGGGTTGAGACCAGTGAAGAAGGATTGGACCAAGATGTTATCATCTAAATTGTGACAGGGACACTTCTGCAGGATGTCCTTGAATCTTTCCCAAGCATCACAGAAGGATTCATTAGGTAACCGGGAAAAACTCGTAATTCGCGTCCTCATCATGTTAGTTCTACTCAAAGGGTAGAACTTCTTTAGAAATAGGTCCTTGAACTGGGCATAAGTGGTGACGATGATTCCAAGATTCTTTACCCAGTAATCGGCTTTTCCACCGAAGGCAAATGGAAGGGCTTTGAGCCTAATATAATCCTGGCTAACATTATTATGTTTAAGGTTAGCACAGATGAGCTCAAGGTCCTTTAGGAATGCATATGGCTCCTCAGAAGCATTCCCATCATAATGTGGCAGCAAGTTCAGAAAGTGCGGCTTCAACTCAAAGTCAACAGTGGGTTCGGCCGGACTCAAGTAGTTATGAATTTGATATTGTCCGGGGTTGTATGCCGCATCCATTGGTGGTTCGACCCCAACATGTAACTGTCCTAACTGAGCTCTCAGTAATGCATGTTGCTGCTCAGATGCAGCTAATCGGGCAAGTATCATTCTCATTGGGTCTTCATGGTTCTCTTCTTCCTCTTCTTTCTTCTTTGGCATTTTACTTGAATCTTCTTTATGTCCTAAATCAACAATGTGTTCTTGATTAGAAGAGGATTTATGAATCATGATATTCTCACCAAGGCGATGGTCTTCCTCGGTGAGGTGGGAAGAGAGAAAGGGAATGGTTTGAGAGTAACTATCCCCAGAGTGAGTGATCCTGGGATCACGAGGGTCATGAGTCCAGGTTGGTCCAAGTTGCGCTTGGACCTTTGAAGACGTACTTTTTGAAGGGTTCAACGAGAGATTCGCAAAGTCCGAATAAATATACCCCCAATCAGTCATCTTTGATGTCAAAAGAACCGATTAGATCACGATAGTCAATGAGGCGCTAGTTCTACGGTGCACGTAAATGTGCGGAGTGAACTCACACAATTCAAACGCAATTCAAACCCTCAATTTCACCAACTCAACACATGATGGCCATAAGAGTTCGGCCGAATTATCTGGTCAATTTTAGTTGGTGAGAATACAATCTTGGAAAGACTAACGAGCTATTAGGTGCTCGTATTTTCCTACAGATTGGTCTGGTTCTTACGACTAGTTTGACCTACTTTCAGCCAGTATAGGAGTAAGTACGGACCGTTTACCGGCTACCCGCATTCCTCACTGAAAAGTAGCTAATCGCCTAAAAAGAAAGAACCAGTAGTAAGTAAGAAGTTGAAACTTGGCTCTATCCTAGGGTCGTCTCTCTCTCACTTGCAAGTAAAACAAACAATGAGGGCTTTATGCACCCGAGAACAAAGGTTCTTTTTATTCCAATTAATTAAATCGACCTGCTCAATTCAGTCCCAATTTTTAGAGTTAGGTTATCACTTGAAATTTATGTGAACACACAAGCACGTCTACCGTTCAGTCCCAATTTCCTTTTGACCTTAAGTTGTAAAACAAGAGGGGAATCAGAAATCAGAATGCAAACGAGAAACTATGATGCATGCTCAGAAGAAGGTATACTTACAGTGAATCCCAGCACTCTTCATGCGTTATGCAGAATAGAATTTATAAATATTACACTAAATGCATGCAGATCGAGAAAACCGCACCTAAACAGTATACTATTAACGGGGAAGAATTGATTGAATTTGAGCTAAGTAGTACGTGTCTATGTGCGTCTCATTATGAATCTTATCAGATAAGTGAATCTTCTAAGATATGTGTGGCCTAATTTACGATGAGCACAAACAAATTTGATTTTATACTACCGTGTGCCTAATCCTTAAGTTCGCCACTCAAGTCGAGCCCCACCCTCACCGGAGAGTGAAACAGGCTCGACACACCACAAATAAAGTCCAAGTCTTTTTACACGCGCGAGCCCTCAAACAAGAGCCGCTATAAATGAGCAGGATAAATAATTACAACAATTTACAAAATTTCTCTAAAAAATAAATTGCTTTTCCTCGCTCTTCAACAGTCAGCACGTGTCGCGTCCGTCAACCTCCGATGCACTCCAAGTCCACCGGGCCCCTCGTAAGGAAAATGAAATTTATATTAGAGAGATAAACAACAAGATATATACAAAAATATAAAGAGAAATAATTGCAAAAAAAAAGGAATAAATACAAGTGGCTCGGGGGTCAGACTACCCGAGTAAAGAAAATCTAAATCTAAATTTTTAAATTAATCCCTAAGTCGTTTGCCTCCCCGGCAACGGCGCCATCTGACGAGTCGCTAAATACGATAAATAATTCGGTCACATTGTAGCACGTGTACTTAGCGATTCAGTCAGAACTGAGAGAAGATCTCCGTGAAGAGTGTCTCGGCTTTAATTTATATCCCGGGCAAGTCTGGGGTCGAACTCAGGGAGACAAAGGAACAACTTCGGTTTTAATTCAAAAACTTAGGTCTAGATATCCAATGCGGTATTTTTTATATTTTTTTAATGCAAAAAGAATGTCAAATACAAAATGCAGGTGAATTAAGTACTAAGAAATCACACAACTTAGCCAAATTAATTTTAATGTTAAATTAATCCAATTCAGCCATATTATATTTTTCCTAAAGTCTTAACCCAGTGGGGAACACAAAAAAAATTTTTGTATTTTTTTGGGTTTAAATTGCAACAATGAAAAATGTACACTTTTTATGGGTTTTTTCGCAATTTATCAGACAAACAGTAAGCAAAAATTATGAAAAAATTGTTGGAACTAAAACATAATGCAAGGAAGCTACAGTAATTGTTTTGGAATTTTTTTATAAGTTATGAATTTTTTATGGATTTTTTAGTGAAAACAGAGTGGCAATGAGTAATTAATTTCTATTGAGTCCACATTATCAAATTAGTCAGAGAACAAATTATCTCAAATAGATATTTTCATGTAGAATCCAAGAGATTTAAAATTTCGCAAAAAGGATATATATGGATTTAATTAAAAATCAAACACTAAATTCACTCTACAAATTATTCCAGGCACAAGACAACTCCATTTTGGATGAAGTTTGGATAGTACGTTGATCATATATCAGGGCATCATCTCAAATTTTTTTGGTATTTTTAGAGCAACCGTGTGTGAGATATAAATTTAATGGCACAGAATGGGTAAACTATGTAAAATTTCAGTTAACCATTTTTAATTAATTACCCATGAGTCACAAAAATACAAATAAATCTTTAGATGGAAGACAATAAGCTGCTCAAGACAATGCTATTTTTCTTTAAATAAAAAGATGCTAAAATAAGGTCCAAATTAACGCATGAACACAGGGTTGTCCTTGCAAATTCAGAAAACTATATTTACAACAAGATATGCACAGGTACCTGTTTGTAAATACAAAATCTATAAATAAATAATGTACAATTTTTACAATAAAAAATAAATCACCTTCTCTTCTTCTTCATGGACCCGATGGGATGAACCCAACCAAGTTGCGGTCGGCGGCGCGGGGCAGCGAGGGGCGGCACCACTGATGAGGCGCGGGGTCGTCAGCGGTGGGCGGTGGACGACGGTGGGGGCGCCCACGGCGGAGGGTGAGGGGCATGGAGCTGGAGGCTGACGGTGTGGCAGATCGCGGCTGGCGGAGGGTAGTGGAGGTAGCCGCTGGCAGCGGCGACCACACAGAGGAGGGAAGGGGGCGGCGCCGCGCTCGGCGGTCGCGCGGAGAGGCAGAGCGGGCGGCGATGAGGAGGAGTGGGCGGCTAGCAGCCTCTCTCGGTGGTGGAAATGGGAGGGGGCGGCGGTGGTGCCCGCTGCTTCCCTCCTGTGTTGTTTTTTATTTTATTTTTTATTTTTTTTTTGCTTTTGCTGTGATTTATTTGTTTTTGTTTTTGTTTTTAAATTTTTTTTAATTTGGTTTAAACATGGAAGGAAACGAAAATATATACAAAAGGAAAGAAAAAAATGGTAGAAGGAGGTTGTGGAGAAGATGAATGGTGGTGATGTGATAACAAAGAAAATAAGCGAAGGGTGATAATAGACTAAAAGAATTGCAACGATAAAAAAACAATGATAAGATTAAACGAAAATTACCTACGATGAACGCGGATGCCTATGGAGTGCTCATGAGAGCACAGTCTTCGCTCAAATCGCCGGCGTGCGATGAGCTCGAGCAGCGCGCGGTTGCGGCTGCGATGTTGGCCAAAAAGCCAACGGATCTCACCGGAGAGAGGGCCGCCGTCGCTCGACCGCGGTTGCGTCGCTGTCACCGATTCAACTCTGGGAACTCGGCTCTCCTCACATAAAGATGGATCAAAGGCAAAAATGAGGAGAATGACATGTATATAAAGATGATGGAATGAGAGGTTATTAAAGTGGTGGAGTTGAATGGGAGGTTGTATTATTAATGGAGTTGAATGGGAAGTTGGGAAAAATGGTGGAATAATGGAGTTGAATTGGTGGTTATTGTAGAGAATGGAAATTAAATAAAAAATAAATAAATAAATAAAGTTGGCTACTTTAAATACAATAAAATAAAAAGAGAAGAGAAATAGTGGAGAATTTATAAGGGAAGACAAACGACATGTACACAATTTTTTACTTTTCTAATATGTAATTTTTTTTGTCTTTTTAATAAGAGATATTTACAACGGAAAAAATACAATAAAACACTACAATTAAAATACAACACAAGTATGATTTTTTTTGTATTTTTAGTAATTAAGAAAGATACAATAAAAATTAAAGAAAGAATGAATATATACATGGTATACAATGTACATCTAGGTCCCAAAACCCAACTTTTGCAAATGAGCTCCGATTTTAATGAAACCACTTCCGTTGGATAGATAATTTTCTAACTTGAACTTTAAAAGTGAGTTTGATGAATTTTGAGTTCAGATGGAGCGGGAATTTGGCTTGGAAGTTGGACTTTACGGTTTTTTCTCTTTGGGATCTAGGAGCATTTATTTGAGGTGAAATTTGTTTTTATATTTGTATTTTTATATACATTTTTATAAACAAGTTAGAGAAAGAATTATGCAAAAAGGAGTTGAAATGAAATTATTAAAAATAAATGAAGTTTTGGGCTATTTACATGTATAAAACTCCTTTATTTTTGCAGTTTTTTTATGTGTTAATTTATTTTATACAATCCAATATACAAAATTTAGTGTGTTTTATTTACAAGAGTTAATTTGTTAATTTATTGATTTTATGGACATTTTTCTGGGATTTTACTCGGGGATTTTGCTAAGATCAAGATATTGCGATGATGAATCGCGGATTCATCACGGATGCAGGATTACATATTGATCTATGGAGGTGGTGATCTCCAAGTCTTTGGATATACAGATTCTTACTTCCAATCAGATATTGATGATTGAAAGTCGACATCAGGGTTTGTGTTCCTGTTGAACAGTGGTTCTGTGAGCTGGAGAAGCAAGAAGCAGGACACTACAACAGATTCAACAATAGAAGCCGAATACATTGCCGCATAGGATGCTGCAAAGGAGGCGGTGTGGTTGCGCAAGTTCGTGCTGGAGCTTGGCGTAGTTTTCTCTGATACTCCCATCCCGCTACTCTGTGATAACACAGGAGCCGTTGCCCAGGCAAAGGAACCCAGATGGCATCAGAAGAGCAAGCACGTAGGAAGGAAATACCACATCATTCGGGAGATTCAAAAGCGTGGTGACATCATCATCACCAAGGTGGCCTCTACCGACAACGTTGCTGATCCTCTTACCAAACCTCTGACACAGAAGGTTTTCGACCAATATGTAATGAATATGGGTTTAAGGATTGTTCCTAAATGGTTCTGAGGTCTAGTGGGAGATTGTTAGCAATGTGAGCCCGAGGCGAACCATTCCTACAATAAATGTTATTGTAATAAATGATTTATCAATAAAAGTTATTGATTATGTTTCACTCCCTTTCTGATATTGAATGAATGAATGCACTATAAGGTCCCTCTATACAATAAGGGTTATGTACCATGCCAACTTGATAATCATACAGCTGTTGATTCATTGAGTGAATCATAGAGGCTGATGCTTGGATGAATATCTAAGGAGTTAGATAGAGGACTCATCAAGCATCATCAATGATTGACAAGTAGTGATCTCTAGTCTGAGTGGGAGATGGCAATCCTATCTCATTAGACTGATATCTGATCGACCTCTTGATGCAGATCCTCTGCATGAGAATATTGATTCGAGGGAATCAGATTAGTTGAGTCAATGAGTTGACCTAACGAGATCGAGGTAACCAAAGACCTATGATGAATACTGCACGTCACAGGCAAACAATCCTCTGGCCAGAGACAGATGTATTGCTATATGTCTGAGTATGTACATTTGGCAGACCAATAGGTTGATGACCTAACCAAGGTCTATATACCGGCGAGCTGGTGTGCAAGTAAGGGCATATGAGTAATATGATCTCTCAAAGGGATCATACAGGTTCACTTGTGAACCGGGAGACATGAGCTCACTCATGAGGGTATTGA